>CM053581.1:507061041-507086231 GCA_028627135.1 Pseudochirops cupreus
ATTTGCTTTTTGCCCATTGTGATTGCCTATTTCCTGGCTTATAAAGGGGATCTCTGCTTCTGGAGTACAGAGGGCTCTGATCCACACTTCTTCTACTAGGAGTTAGGGGCCTGGTTGTTGGTTTTGTGTGTTGTGGCCTCTGAGTGCCTAGACTGAGGGCAAGGTAAGGACGTGAGGTGTTTCCCCAGGGTTACACTGAAGCTTACAGTGTGAGGTGTGTGGGATGGGTAGTCTGGCTGCTTCAGGATTCTGCCTCCTCTCCTCTGGGCTAGAGCTCAGGCAGGCTCAGTCACTGGTGGCCAGGGCTTCACTGATGTCTGCTGATTCCCCTGGTTGTGTGAAGATACACCTGGAGTTCTGGTGTTAATGCTGGTTGGCTCTGCTCCACTCCCCTGGGGTTCAGGATCTCCCTCTGGTTGGCTGAGATGGGACTTGTTGGGATGCCTCCTGTCTTGCACTTTAGCCTCAGCATAGCCGTAGCCACACCCTTCTTCCTTGTTTCCCAAGCCTGCCACTGGTTCCACTATTTCAGGATTTTACATTGAGGCAATATTCTTTGAGTTTTCAGGGTCAAAGGGAGGATGAAAGCAGCTACAATTTACTTCACTATCTTGACTCGTGGAAGTTCAGGTAGGTGATTTTTAAACATCCAGACTGTGGGCTGATAGCCCCAGGAGTAGCTGTTGCCGCTGCTGTGGGCCCTGCACTAGTCTCTTACCCTGCTCCATCAGATCCCCATCCTGCAGTGAGAGGTCTGGGAGTCGCACCTGCAGTGGTTGAATAAGTTCACCTGGGCTCACTTTGGGTCTGCTGTGGTCAGTTCTGTGCTGGTGCAGCCCACATGCTCTGAGCTCTTCCCCCCCCCTCCCCCTTCCCACTCTCCACTCCTGCACAACAAATTCTACCAGTCAACTTTCCAGACTTTCCTGGGCTAGAAATCTGCCACACTCCATCTCCCAGTGGATTTTGCCACTCGAAAATCCATTCAGATTCACTTTTTAGAGGTTACTGAAGGAATTCATGGATGACTTCAGGTAAGTTCCTACTTTTACTGCCATTTTGGCTCTGCCTACTTTCTTTTTGTTTCTTAAAACAACTTTTTTTTTTTTAAGGGATCACTTTCTGCGAAGGGAATGGGAGATACAAGAGGAAATAAGATGATATAAAAATGTTTTTAAAAATGTATCAAAAAATAAAAATAAAAAAAGTGTTGGATTGGGTACCAAAAGTGACCTTATAGGTCATCTAGAGCAGAAGTGTGTGAATCCAAACTGGATTCAGTCAAAGGGCCACACTCGAGGGCCTTGAAACCTCAGATTCCCCACTCCTGGGCTAGACTGACCCTTTTCTATTTCAAAAGGAGATGGGGGGGAGGAAGAGTGTAGTAGTAGTTAGGAGCAGTAATAAT
The DNA here is from genome assembly GCA_028627135.1 of Pseudochirops cupreus. Taxonomy (NCBI): domain Eukaryota; kingdom Metazoa; phylum Chordata; class Mammalia; order Diprotodontia; family Pseudocheiridae; genus Pseudochirops; species Pseudochirops cupreus. Next base: position 507,062,450 of record CM053581.1, read on the forward strand.
AGCAGCAGTAGTAATAGTAGTAGTTGTTGTATATATCTATATATGTATACACACCCATACACACACATACATATATCTTCTTCTTTAAAAAAAAGCCTTTTATTTATATCTTTTGTTTTCAAATCAACTTTATTTCTAAATATATTCCTGCCCCACCCCAAGAGCCAAAAAATTAAAAATAAAGTTTAGCAAAATAGCTTAACATATCAACTGAATTTTAAAGTACAGCTAATATTCCACATCCATAGTCTGTTCCATCTGTAAGGACTAGGAGACAGTGTGCTTTATTCTTTCCTCTTCAAGGTCAAGATTGACCCTAAGAATTGAATCGCATTGAGTTTTAGTTGTTGTTGCTGCGGTCGTTAACATTGTTTTAGTCATTGTGTATGTTGTTCTCCTTGTTATGCTTACCTTACTTTGAATCAGTTTACATGAGTAATCCTCTGCTTTTCTAACTTTGTCATACTTAGTTTCTTGTAATGTTATATTGTAGTCAGTTTCCATACTTTATTGAGTCATTCATCAGACAATAGCTATCTGCTTTGTATGTACTTCTTTGCTCGTAGCAAAAGTATTTTGGTGTATGTGGGACCCTTGTTTCTAACTTTGACCTGCTTGGGGTATTTGCCTAGCAGGGAGATCTACAGGTCCAGGGATATGGACATTCTATTTTTGTAAATGTATGTTTAAAAAAAACAATGGTTTGCACTCTTATTGTGTTACCTGTACTGTGCTAGGTGCTAGAGAGAGATTCAAAGGAAGCAAATGACAAGGTCTCTGACTTTAAAAGGTTTATAATAGAGTTGGAAAGACAAGACATAAGCCTGAGCAAAGTTAAACAACGATAAAAGATTTAAATAACACTTCAAAACAACAACAGGAAGGATGTCACAAGGCAGTCCATGATTAATTGCCCAATGAATTGAGCAGACAATAATTGCTATAGGAGTTTGGAGGAGGGAAGCATCACCTCATTTATATGCCAGGCTATTTTTAATCCCAATAGAGGCTTTGCCTATTTATTCATCACAAAGCAAAAATGAAAATTATGACTCTTTTGTAGCTTGAAATTCCCTTGAATGAGATGTTTATCTCAAAATTAAACTCAAAAGAAAAGTTCCTTTGCTTCGCGCTGATATTTTCTGCATCATTTCTAAATTAAGATTCACAAGAAACCCAAAAATCTACAGAGCCATTGTTTAAGCTAAATTAGATTAACCTTTCTCCACCTCCCCCCTGCCCTTCCCGACCCATATGAAGCTCTCCACTTTTGTTTACCCAAGTCTCAAGGTTATCTCTGTCAAAATTGCAATTAGTCTGTACTTCAGACCTATTGTTAGGGTACTATGCTGAGAGCTATAAACTACCTCACTCTGGCATAATTAAAACAATGTTCCAGTTCACCTGTTTTATGATACCTACTTGGCTTTTCATAAAGCATCTTTTCACAACCCTAACTGTGTTCAGACCTTTAAAACTACAGAACGTTACCAAGGAGGAACATGAATGTTTCAGTCTTTCAAATCAGTCAAAAGTTCTGTTACTATAAAAGTTATTATGTTACAGCATGAGAGAAGAAGCCCTTCATCATATGGTTCCATAATAAAAATGCAATAACTTGAATAAGGTTTACAAAAGCACTTTCCTCCATACCTTTTCATTATCTCTATTTTGCTTCTTACCTTAAAGATTTCTTCAATACTTGCTTTCAAGGAGTTTACATTCTACATGGCAGAAATAGTCAGTAAAAAAAAAAATATGGACATACAAGATACCGAGTACATGAAACATTAGACTGAAAGTTTCTAGTAGATGGGAGGACCAGGGAAGGATTCCTGTAGAAGGTGACTGAGTTGAATTGTGAAGGTAATGAAGAATTTTAAGAGATTTGGCATCCCAGGTACAGGAAACGGTATAAAGGCAGAAAGATGGAAAATGGGGTGTCATGTTCAAGGAATAGTAAGTAGACCAGGAGACTGTTTGGATGAAAGTAAAATATAAAAGACAGGAAAGAGAAGAAGGCACAGTTTGCAAAGAGCTTTAAATAGTAAACAAAGGACTTTATATATGATCCATTAGATTGTGAGATCCTTAGGGGCAAGGACTGCCCTTTGCCTTTCTTTGTATCTCTGGCACTTAGCATGGTGCCTGGAACATAGTGGATGCTTGATAAATTTTTGTCACCTGACCCATTAGAGTTTATTGATTGAGAGATCAGGACAATATGGTTAGATAAACTCTTGTTGGAAAATCACTTTGTCTGTTATGTGGAAGACAGAATGGAAAATGGCCTGCATGATCTAAAAGATGTGTATTCCAGTTAAAATCCTATGATCCTATCTATATGAATATTAAACTGTTGTTGATTATACTCTATTTACCTTCTGTCTCTGAATATTATTTGTGAATTGAGAATATTGTTATGTTTTCGGTTAAAAGCAACATAGAGAACTCCCTATCCTCACTCATCCAGTTAATTCATTTTAATAATTTTATTGAACACCTGTGTTCAAGATTCTGTGCTAGGTGTTGTGGAGAACAAAAAGATGAGTAAGGCATGCTTTCTGTCATCAAGGGAAAAGATCTAGTAGGGAATCTACCTTTGATACAGGTCCCAGAAAATAACTGTCTACAGGAAGGAGATTCCTTGAAAGGGAGACAATATGGCTTAATAGAAGAAGCACCAAATTTGAAGTCACGTGACCTGTATTTAGATCCCAGCCCTGCCATTTACCAGCTGTGTGACTGATGCCAACCTCATTCCTCTGAACCTCATTTTTGCCACCTGTAAGATGGGAATAATAATTGAACTACTTATCTTATACGGCTGCTGTGAGGACAACACTTTTAAATAATTATATAAATTTGAGTTATTGTTATGAATATTAGAGTAGTTTCCTCTGTAGATTGTCATATGGCTTCAGGACACAGAACACTTTAGTCTTGAAAGAAGTGACAATGAGTATCACACAGAGGTCAATGGACCTCTCATAAGAGACTACAACAGATAACAGATAAGGAACTTCAAAGAATGAGGAAGAAATATGGAACTTCCAAGAATAATAAGGATAGGATGTTATCAGGGAAATTAAAATCAGCTGGTCACATGGTAAGGGCAACAAATGTCAGGTGAACAGCCAGAGTGCCCTGCTGGTATCCTCATAGTGTCTGGAGGAAATAAGGAAGCCCCAGACTGTTTAGTGAACCCCTTGTAGTAAATTTATGGTAGAATATAGACAAGCATTGTGTAGTGGGCAGGCATGGATAGGTTGCAAGATGCAGCATGAGAGGGAGCAGCTACTTTGATAAGCTCAAAGATCCATTTAAGTGTTTTATATTTCTCCTAAATAAAACTGAGGTCCCCACATATCAGGACAGCATGAACAGGTAGCTCAATAATATTATGTAGAGGGGATGCTTAATTTTCAGCATGGCTCTTATGAACTCAACCCATCATAAAAGATGTGTCTACTTAATCAATCAGTCTTAAGTACCATCTCCTAGTCAGTCAGCATTTTATTATGAGCTTTAAGCATTTTATTTGGTAACATGGGTACCATGTTAGTTTAGTTTATCTCTTCTCTGATGCCATCAGTTCAAACCTGAACCAGTTGTGTTTCCCACAACTCATGGATGCCAATGAATAGTTAACACCCCCATTCCATTAACCATTTATTATCAGTTAGCTTTCAGAAAGGAATATTTACTTTTAAAATATAGTATTAATAAAAACATAAAGTTTCTACCCAACACTTTGGAAACTCATTCTCCCCATGTCCCACCTCAGTCTCTGGGAAGAATGAGCTCACACTTAGTTTAGTTCCTACATTACTTTGGTCCTGCCAAGTTCATCTCCAAAAGTATCATTGTTGCTGGATGATACTTCTTCTCAGCTGTCCTTGGACTGGGTCCTATAGGTCACTCCCAATATTTACTACTACTTCTTCCTGTACTGGGACTATCTCACAACCTACTTTCAGGTTCTTTACCTAACTATATAGCATGAAAAGACAGTATTTTTGTGCAGTACAGGGTATGTGAGATGGGATGTGATAGAGGGGTTTTGCCTGACTCTTTGATAATCATCTTGATCCAGAGAAAAGAAAAAGCCATATAACCAAAGGGATCCAAAAGAGCAACTAAATCATCTGGACAGATGTGCTGTGGTCTTAGATGCCTCATCATATGACAGGCTATAATGGTATGTAGTCAGACAACCTCCATAGGTTTGGAGAAGTCTGGGCATATCCCAGAGTGCCAGGTCATGAAGAAGAGCTTTCAGGTTTCTCAGGCCAGTGCCCTACCTCCATTCCTTCATTTAGAAAAGTGCAAGTTTCTTTACAGCTCAATGAGCAAATATCCATTTGGCCTCCACAGTTGTCTAAGCAAGGCATTTCTTACCTTATTTCAAATGCAGAAAGTTAATTGACTTGAAAATTATTTCTGTAATTCCTGTGACCCATGCCTTAAATATTGAGTCTAATGCAGATGCAGTAGGTTGCCCCCAATTAATTAATGTCATGGCCTTTTAAAATTATTTTTTTCATTTATATAAAATAAGATGCAAATTGCAGTGATTCTAATGCCTAGTATTTTAATGGGAATGCATTATTGGTCCTAATCTTAAATGTGGGCACAGACTCTTGTCTTATACTTTCTACTTTGATTTCTCCCACTCACAACTTGACTGAAAAGTGTGTACTTTTGTCTCCAGAATTTGGGAAGGCTGTGGGACTTAAATGAATGCTTGGAAGGAATTCTACCTCTGAAAGAGAATACAGATAAGCTTGTAACTTGCGATCATCAGACCAAGAACTAGAAGACCATGCAGCCAAACCTCTTTTTTACAAATAAGGATATTCAAGCCCAAAGAGGTTAAATGACTTGCCCAGGGTCACACAGGGAGTAAATGGTAGGTCCAAGATTTTAGCCTAGCTTCTCTAGCCTCCAACTCTAGCTAACTTTTTATTGTACTATTGTACTATGCTGCCTCCCACTTATATTCTTTTTTTTTTTGGAGGGGCAATTGGGGTTAAGTGACTTGCCCAAGGTCATATAGGTAGTAAGTGTTAAGTGTCAGAGATCGTATTTGAACTCAGGTCCTCCTGACTTCAGAGCCGGTGCTCTATTCACTGAGCCACTTAGCTGCCCCTCCCACTTATATTTTTAAAGATTTGTTTGGAAAACAAAGGTTAAATGCCTTACTCATGTTCATATAGTGAATAATAGCCACAATTAGGATTTGAACCAGGTGTTTCTGACTCTTAATCCATGTTTCTTTACCTCTATGCTTTGGTGTTTGTTGTTATTGTTACTATTGAAGCATTTCGGTCATATCTGATCCTTCATGACCTTATTTTGGGGTTTTTCTTGGCAAAGATATTGGAGTGGTTTGCCATTTCCTTTTCCAACTCATTTTACAGGTTAGGAAACTAAGGCAAATAGAGTGAAGTGACTTACCCAGGGTCACACAACTAGTAAATGTCTGAGGTAAGATTTGAATTCAGGAAGATGAGTTTTCCTGACTTCAGGTCTGCCACTTCATCCACTGAGCCCCCCTAGCTGCCCTACCTCTCCCCCTTAACATTTGACCATAAGAACTTAGACCTCTGTCACTTCTACTTTGCCTTCATGGAAAACAGAACTTTTTAGTAATATACTTTAAGGTCCTAAAAAATGACTGGGGACTGGACCTGTGATTTCTTTAATACAAAGGGCTCTGGGTGAAGAACTTACTTTATCTGTACAGGTTGGCACATTCTCTGTAACTTAGTTGAGAGAGAGAGAGAGAGGTATCTATGTATATAGATATAGGTCTATATACATAGAACAGAGATGTCAAAAATGCAGCTCAGATGAGGTCCACAAAACTCCCAACTGTGTTTTGAAGTAGAAGAGAATGTCATTGGGCAACGTTTAACAAAATAAGTAGAAATACAGTACAATGTAGATAATGTTAATACATAGTTTTCCAAGTCAGCATGCAGGCTGCAAGCATCCATTTCCAGTTGATCATGACACTACTTATCTAGAGTGCTGAGAGTATAGGAAAGCTATTGCATTGTTTGAACCCAGCCCTGTCACTTAGAGACCAGATTTATTTAATGCTTACCTCATGACCTGGGCTGTGCTAACCAGAAACCCAGTAAGATCCTAAGATTGATATAAGGCAAACCACTCCCTACCCCAAGCAACCCACCTGTCTTATCTGGAAAGACTACCTCTGCGCTGGCCAATCAGTTAATATTTCCTTATTCCTTTGTTTAAATCCTATTTAATAGGTAACTTAAAAACACCAAGGGGAAGTCAGCTGCCCTTTTTTTGGCTCTCCCTTAAGTTGGACAACTTAGTAAACTTCTTTCTAAATAATTTCAATTTGGGGTTTTGTTCTCAGCCTAACAAAGGTTAAGTGACCTGCCCAGGGTCACATTTGTCAGAGGTAGGAGTTGAACCAAGGTTCTCCATTTTGGAGACCTCCTCTCTATCAACTACACCACATTGCCCCTTCAGTGAAAACACGCTATCCACTTTTGAATAAAACTTGTAAAAAGGAGTGTACAAAATTAAATATAATGCAACTGTTAGCACCATATGTCATTACCTTTTAGCTTCCTTTCAAGATATTAAAAAAAACAAATCCCCCCTTTAATCCCTCAAAATGTCATGAAATTTGTTTGTTTGTTGACTCTCCTTTTTCTTCCACTGAGTAGTTGAGGATTTACATGACTCATGATTCACACTAAAGGGAGTTGCCTGTCTCCTGAGCATCCATAGAAAATAAGATAGCACCTCTCTTACCTTCAAGTCAAACAGGTAGTAAAGCAAAGTTTATTGCCTTAGTCTTTTGGTCCAGGAGGTAAAACAAGCTATTGATCCCAGTTTAGGGTTTAGATTGCGGTGTTTCACATCTCACACTGATCACTTCCCAAAGCACTTTTAGATTCAGACTCTTGCTTGTCTTAGGACTCCAGAAGTCAATTAATTAATTTTGAGATGGTCATACCAGCATATTTTAAGAAAAGCTAAATTCAGAGTAGCCCAATTCCTAGCTTTAAAAAAAAAACAACTCATATTTATTATGATCTTTTCTGTTTTTGTTTTTTTTAGCATTAAGGGCATTGGGAATTCCAATAAGTCAGTCTTTATGTTTATTGATTTAGTTTAAGAAAAGTCAATCTGGTCTTTTTCTCTTAAAATATATATAAAGTTTATTGATAGCTTGTGCTTTTTACATTATAATAATTTCCTGCCATACTCCTCTATACTCCAAATTAATTCTCCTTTATCACAAGGAAAAATAATGGTGCAAAATCAACCCCTACTTCCATCTCTCTACCCAAAGGAGGAAGATAAATTGTCTGTGCCCTAGAGCCAAGATAGGTCATTAAATTGCTCAGAATACAACTTTCTTTCCATGAATCTTATTTGTGTCGTTGTAATCATGTATATTGCTTTCCTGGTTTCCTTACTTCGTGTGCATCAGTCCACATGAGTCTTCCCATTTGCCCCACCCTGAATTCATATTCATTATTGGGGGAAGAGATTATTCTAATTTTTTCAATAGTTTCCTAATTATTAAGTGCCCATCTGATTTCTATTTTTCTTTTTTGCTACCAAAAAAAGTGCTGCTATAAATATTTTGGTATATACAGATGTCTCCTCTTTTCTAAGAATGACATATGGTATGTCTTTCTTAGATTGTCTTCTTAGACTGTCAGAATCATAGAATATGAAAGTTGAAATGACCTTATCCAGTCCAGTTCTATTTAGAGAAGTTAAATAACTTGCTCAAAGTATTAGAGCTAGTCTTCTGCTTATTCTCCTCCATTTCTCTCTTTTCACAGATGTGTTGTTATTCAGTTGTTTCAGTCATGTCCAACTCTTTGTGACCCCATTTAAGGTTTACATTCTCACTTTTCATATCACATCTCTATCTGTCTCCCCCCCCCCCTTTCCATTTCTCTCTGTCTCTTTGTAACCATTATGTACCCACAACTGAAACTGTCTCTCAACAACTATAGGCACTAAATATACTGGGCTTCCCCAGCCTTTTAACATAGGAATCAACATTGTGTGGGATTATAGTTTAGTAAAAACAGAAGAGTTTTAGGAATTAGCAGATCCCTCAGGATTTGGAATTAGTAGGGCTTGTTTTGAAAACCAGTTGAGAAGAAACAGCAGAAGGAGAGGGCCAGGGTGATAGAGTACAGTCCAAGGGCCATGGCAATAAAGTCAAAGGAGTGTTGGTGGTCAAGTAAAGTTGAATCTGGCATTTCTCTGTTACCAATTGGGAACTTATTGTTCAGGATTTGATCATAAACAATTTGATGCAATTTAGCAAGCACTTAATACAGACCTATTCTATGAAAGACAATGTACAAAGTTTTGGGGACTCAAAAAATACTCCTTCAAGGAGTCTTTGTTCTAATATTAACATGTATATATACAAGTATAGCAGAAGATTCAGACTAAAAGGGCAAGGAGAAGATTCCAACCAATTAAGCAAGCATTTATTAGTCTAATACTATGTGTGCAAGGTACTCTTTTAAGCACAAAATACAAAGGCAAAAGTAAATTATCTCCTGCCCTCTAAAAGACCACAATTTACTGGGGAAAACAACATGTTCATAGATAAGTAAGTGGAAAATACGTAAAGAAATTTCGAAGAGGGAAGGAGAACACTAGCCATTGAGTGTGGGGTAGATCAAGATAGTCCTCATGTTGAAGGTAAGCACTTGAGGTGAGCCCTGAAAGGAGTTAAGATTTCCAAGAGCCCAAGGTAAGAAGGTGGAGCATTTCAGACACAGGGGACAACTTCTGCAAAGGTGTAAAAGTGAGAGATGGAATGTCAAATATGGGCATCAGCATTTAGGTGAATGAGGAGTAGTAAAATGAACTCAGTCTAGAAAGATAGGTTGGAACCAAACTGCGAGATAAGACAAATTACTCTATGAAAACTTCAGGAGAAGAAGAACCCCAACTACTGAGATTAGGGTGGTGCTTAGAATAAGGAAACATTTCCAAAGAAGCCTACCTTTGAGCTAAATCTGAAGGAAGACAAGAATTCTCAAAGGCAGAGTTGAAGATGAGTTGCATAAATGCATAAAGAGAAAGAGTGGATCTTCAAATCTGGGAGAAAAGCTAGTAGTTGGGTTTAGCCCATGCACGGAGTACAACTAGGGGAATAATGTGAAATCTGGCTAAAAAGTCAGGCTAGAATCAGATTGTGTAAGGGGCCAAATGTCAAGATGAGTTTATATTTTATCCTATAATTAAGTGTCATCAACAAGCATTTATTAACAAGTCAGTTAACAACCATTTATTAAACAATTACTATGTACTAGGAACTGTCCTGAGCTCTAGGAGTCAAATACAAGCTAAAACAAAGTTGTTGCCCTTGAGGAGCTTACATTCCAAAGGGATAAAACAGCACATAAAAGGAAGCTGAAAAGTGGCAGAAGATGGAGCAGAGTGTAGCATGGTGGAGAAAGAAGTCTGGGGAGTCAAGTATAAAGCTTAGAGAAGAATAAAGGAGTGAACATGAGTGACATGAACCCTTCCTTAACATAGACATTCAGGAAGAATTGACTAATTAGAGTTAGAAGCTACAAGTTCTGAAGGATCTTCCATGGTGGAAAGTCAATGAGGATGACTAGGTTGAGAAGATTTCTGGGGAATGGTGGAGAAAGATGTCCAGAGAGTCAGGAACAAATCCAGGAGAATGTAGTAAATTTGACTGGCCTGAGCCATTCCTAAAATAGAGGTTCTGGGAGAGTTAAACAATAAGAGAAAGGAGCCACAAGAGAGAATGAGTCTTTCAGGAATCATTTATAGGCAATAAAGAACTTCACTGAAGAGTTTTGAGTGGAGGAATAAAATCATCAGATCTATATTTTAAGACTCACAGAGTGACAGAATTCCAGTGATGGAAGGGACCTCAGTGCCCATCTCATCCTTTTACCTGCCCTTTCTTCCACCTTGTGTACGTTTATCTTTTTAAGGATCTAAGTTGGTGAGTGATCTTTCTCACCAACAAGCATTTTCTGTTTGACCTCCTTACTAAAATTGTTTTCCTTTGTGTTTTCAGACTTACATGCTTGAGATTTTTCCTTTGTTCATGGACTTACTTCTCTTGCAGCATTTTAGTCTTGTTACACTATGCATATTTCCTCTAAACCAAAGATTCCTGATCTTTTTTGTATCATGGAGCTCTTTGTTAGTCGGGTGAAGCCAATGAACCATTTCTCAGAATGATGCTCTTAAATCGTAAAATAAATAAGGAAATGCAGTGCAAGACAGGGGAAAGCAATTAAATAACTTTTTCCCAATCAAATTCATTGGCCTCCTGACATCTTTTTTATAGATCCCAGGTTAAGAAGCCCTGCTTTAAAGCATTTCGAGTCTAGTCTGCTTTCCTAAAAGCTAGAATGCAGCATGTCATGTCTTGATGTCCTTTCCTCTATGATAAACTCTAAGAGGGAGTGGTCACTTTTCCAGCATATTCTCATTATTTCAGTCACAAAAACAGTTTCCCTATGTTAGAGTGAATTTCATCCCTTATAGCATTTCCCCTTGCTAATTCCTTCATCTTCATAGGATGAAAATAAGGCAAGTGACATGTAATTAGTTGTTATGTTTCTGATAGACAAAGACACTTCTAATGGATGTCTAAATAACTGGTCTTACATCACTTTGTTATGTCTTGGGGCCAGGCTTTGAATTATTTCCCAAATTCTTCATTCCTTTCTCCTTGTTTGGGTGACCTGTTATATACTCTGAGAGCAAAATTGCTTTTCTTTTTCTCTCCAAAGAACTTTACCCACTTGCTCTCCATCATATTTCCCCTTTCTGATTCCTGGATTTCCTCACAAGTATAATTTCATAATATTTAATGCTACTCTATTCCTTCCACAATGTTATCTATACCCTTTCTTTTAAAAGGGCATAGTTATTCAGAGCCATATTTCAGTATCAAATAGCTTCTGTCCAAGCCTCTCTATTACCTTTGAGGTCAAATATGCTACCTTGTCTTAAAACTCCTATTTTTTTTTCCTTGTGTTCTAAATTTTGAATAAATTGTTTCTACTAAGTACTATAGAGCAACGAGGTGGTGTACTGGGCAGAGAACTGGAATTGGAATCAGGAAGACTCATTTGCATTAGTTCAAATCTGACCTGAGACTCTTAACAGCTGTGTAACACTGGGCAAGTCACTTTAACCCTGTTTGCTTCAGTTTCTTCATGTGTAAAATGAAATTGGAGAAGGAAATGGCAAACTACTCCAATATCTTTGCCAAGAAAACCCCACATGGTGTCACAGAGTCAGATATGGATGAAACAACAACTAAGAACCGGGGATTAAATGTGGCTCCTGAATAAACTAGATCTAAGAGCTTGTTTTATTCCTTTTTAGATACAAAGTGAAGAAAAACTTAATAATATCTAGCATTTCTGTAGCCTTTTAAGATTTCCAAACGCTCTACACATGTATCAGTTCATTTGATCCTCACAACAATCCTGCTGTAATTATCACTATTTTACAAAAGAAGAAACTAAGATGTCTGGAGGTTGGATGGATTGACAAGTTTTATACAGCTAATTTTGATAAAATAGGATTCTAACTCAGGTCTCATTGACTGCTAGTCCCATACTGTATCATCCACTTTTACACCTATGATTAGAGAAGAAAGAGTCACTAGAACTTGTTAGGCAGGATTTCAAAAAAGACAGTGAAGAGGGAGGAGGGAGTCAGGAAGACATTAAGGAAAGAAAATAGAAGTTGTTCTCCATAGTGCTACAGGATACCCAGTGTTTAGAAAAACTGACAGGTAAGTTTAAATGGATTATGATGTAATTCGCATGTCAATAATAAGTTTCAAAAGGCATTTGCTGGGCCATTCTAGTTCATTGATGTATTTTTACTTTTAGATAAGAAGTAGATGAATGTATCACTGATTTACTTTTCTGCATTTAAAAGCTTATAACTGCATGTTTAAAATTATACATTTCAAATCTCAGTTTTCTTTTCAGAATGTAGTAAAACCTTCATAATTTGACCATATGGAGAGAAAGCTAGTATGAATTCATTAAACATATATATTTATACTATACGGTGTATATGCATGTGTTCAAGGAGAACTAGCACCTCTGATGTAAAGGCTTGCCAAGCCCTTTTCAGTGCTGCTTATCCACCTTTGGCATCCACTTGATATTCAACTCTTACCTATGACTCCAAAAAATTGTAGCATGCACCCTGGCCACACCTCTGTAAAACCTTCTCAATGGATGGATTAAACCAGGTTGAGGTAACCAAGAGACCACAAACCTGTTGGTGAGTTAGTAGATTATCTACCCCAAGCATGTGAAGATTTTCCCTGGAGGACTGGGCAGATGAGAACTATTTATTCCAACAGCCATGAAGGCGGCTGAAGCAGGCACTGTGGAGCTCTTAGAGCTTTGTCAGACATCAAAGTCACCAAGATCATCTACTGCATCCTGGGCCATCACCAGTCATCCCAACTTTTGTCTTCCCACTGAATTTCAATGTGTCTGGAAGAGAGAGTAAGACTGATGACATTAAGCAACTTTGCCTCATTTAAATACAATTTACAAATAAGTCAAGACATTACCCTTTGATGTCATTGATCTTTGGAAATGAAGGACAAACAACAATATACATATGGGTGTATACAATTTGAGTGTTGTCCTTTGCTCTGAAAGAGGACCAAAATGGCATCACTGTGTTGGAGTCAAAGTAAAGTGTGACCAACAATGACAAACCAATATGAGCTCAGAAAGTTCTACCACAGGTTGGACACAAATAGTCCATATGAACATTTGGAGAGATGTCTCTAAATTTCTGCAACTTGCATTTCTTTTGAGATTCTATAACTCTGTTTCTCTTATAGAGCATAGAGACTCCTTTGATGTAGGCACACCATGCTGGGCAGTCTTTGCCAGTATCTCACATGTCATGCTATAAATTTCTTCCAAAGTTCTTCAGAGACCTTGAAAGTGTCCTTGTATTGCTTTTTCTTATCCGCATGTGAGCATTTCCCTTGTGTGAGTTCTCCACAAAAATAGTATTTTAGGCAAATGTGCATCTGGCATTTGAACAATGTAGCCAACACATGTGAATTGTGTTGTCTGCAGTAGAGTTTTATATGTCTATAGGTGTGTATATGTGTATGTGTGTGCATATGTATGTATAATATATAAACACACATTTTAGACGTGTAAATAATATTAAAAAGAACTGTCAGGTGGTTGTTCAGGTTTTTTTGTGTTATTTTGCTGAACCTATGATTTCATTGATTTAAGGAACTTACAGAAGAAAAAAAAATTACAAAACCTCCCTCTCCTAATGCAAATAGGTAGCTATTCTACAGTTTATAGCCTTAAGTGATTTGCGTGGGGTCACTGGGAGGTTAAATAACTTGCCCAGGGTCACAAAGTCACTGTATGTCAGAGGCAAGACTTGAACCCAGGTCTTCTTGACACAAGGACCAATGTGTGCACCATTTTATAGCTGTTTAAAGTGTGTTGAATTTGAATTCAGCAGAAACCCGAGTTTGGGTTCCACCATTGACACTAGCTGGATCTGAACAAAACCCTTTACCTCTCTCTGCCTCATTTCCTGGTTTTAAAAATGAGGATATTTACTATCTCCCTCATAGGACTAAAGAAAGATGATTGAAAGTATAGTTATAGATACAAAGATAGTCATAGATATATAGATATAGACATATAGATGATAGAGAAGTTAAGATATATAGATTTATATATACATTTGGTACACACATATGATGTGTATGTATGTGTATTGTGTGTCTGTGTGTGTTTCTGTGTGTGTCATGCTTCAATAACCTTGAAGGACTACATAATGCAAGTGAGTTATAAAATATTACTAATATTATCACAGAAATATTATTATTATGAAGCTTCACTCTCTTTTAGCAATGGTTGGAAGGAGAATTCGATGGTATCTCAAGTCATTTCCACCCCAGAATTCTATGATCCTCTGGGACTGAGGCAATGGTAACAGAAAGTTCATTCTAGCTGCTTATAGGTTCAGTGCCTAAGCCCATGATTTTTAGGCACATTGGGTATGTGTCATTCTGTAACACCAAGATCCCATTCTCAGAAAACCTGAAAGCAGTTAACCTAACCCCCACAGAGGGAACCTAAGAATAACTCTACCTGCAGAGGAGACCAACGATGGCAATGCACCTTTATTTGGAACCCGAGTGAACTCTGAATCAGTGAGGTCTGAATTAATAAGGTTTTGACAAAGATATGTACAGTCATCTGTTTTATTGTACTATTATAGAGATGCTTGTTTTATTCCATAAATTAAAAAGGAAAGAAAAGAAATAGACTTAATAAGCAATATCACATTGTAAGTGAAGCTTGTTTTCAATGTTTTTGCCAATGCATTCAAATATATTGCAAAAACTTTTATTTCTGCATAATTTGGGGAGGGGTATTTTTTTTTTCCAAAACACAGTACTTTATAGCAGTCCAGCTATTAAATAGGGCTTATCCATTAGCTTGTGTTCAGGAATAAATGTAATTATTCATAAATTCAGACTCACCTTGTATTCATGATTTTCCAAATGGGTGGTATTTACTACAGCAACACATTTCTTATTAAACATCAGCCATTTCAAGGCCATAAAGCTGAGTCCTGATAGAATGATTTTTCTACTAAAAAAAAGTCCATTAAGTTCACAAATCCTCTTTCCTTTACTTGATGCTGTCTTTCTGCATTATAATTAGCAAACTAGTATGAGATTCAAGGAATTGTACAAAACTGTTTATAATTGGGCGTTCTTAGTCCATTTTCTGCCACATTTCCTACCTTTGCTTCTCTGCCAAACAGACTTTCCCATGATCGTGACGATGAAGATAATGATTAAACTGATTTTTATGCTGATAGTCAAACTTTCCCTTCAGCCAATTATTAATTCTTGGTTGGAGAAAAATAAAAGAAATGTGCAAAATAGCCATATCAGCTATACAGAGGGCTATATTTATTACATATATTTATGTGTGGGGCAGCCAGGTGGCAGAGCAAATAGACTACCAGGCCTGGAGTTAAGAAGGCTCATCTTTCTGGGTTCAAATATGGCCTCAGACACTTAGTAGCTGTGTGACCCTTGGCAAGTCACTTAACTCTGTTTGTATCCATTTCCTCACCTGGAAAAGGAGCTAGAGAAGGCAAACCATGCCAGTATCTTTGCAAAGAATAACCCAAATTGGGTCATAAAGAGTTGGACATGACTAAAAACAACTGAATAACAATATTATGTATATATACACACACACACATATATATACATACACACATATATATGTGCATACACGTATGTGAATATATAATCTAAGCATGAATTATCCATTATAAGATTAGTTTTGGTAACCTTTAGCATAGTCATGTTTATTAATGAAGAGGATGTATTCTAGAAATACACTTTGTAAAATGTTTGGAAAAGCAGAATACACATTTTGGAATCTTGAGATTTGGGGAAGGATGAGCATATACTTAGGAAGTTGGGCTACAGGAAAAATTAGAATGATTGTCAACAATGACCCATCCTATGATTTTAGGTAGCCTTTCACCACTTCTACCCTGCTCTTTTGTCAGTGCCTGAAATGCCATTGACAAGGGTCATTAACATTCACTCTACATTTACTACAAAACTTTGAGGTAGCACATTGGCTTCATCATGAATATGCATAGAGTGTGGATTACATGTGCCAGTTCACCCTATTAGAGCATTCCCACTGGCTCTTCCCAACAATTCTTTCACCTGAAAACATAATCTAAAATTATATATGACTACAATCAAATATTTGTCTGTTAGCCAGGAGAGGACTGTCCATCTCAAGAGGTGATAGGAGTGGTCACATAGGAAGAGAAAAGGACACTTTTTAAGAAAGGGGGACAGAGAATATAAAACATAAATTTCATAGACATCACCATGAATCTTTCTATTTGCCATGATTTGAATAGTAACAAATAGAAATAGCCCCTGAGTTATTTGTCAAATGTAGTAACTTGGAGAAAGTAGGTAGCATAGAAGGTAAAACTCAGAGCCAAGAGTCAGGAGGACCTAAGTTAAATGTAACTTCAGGCACTTAGCAGCTGTGTGATGATTTAACCTCTGTCTGCCTCAGTTTTCTCAACTGTAAAATGGTGACTATATTAGTACCTCCCTCTCAGGGTTGTTGTGAAGATCAAATAGCTTCTACTATTACTACTTCTGCTGCTGCTGCTACCACCTACATAAGCTGATGTGTAACACATGACTCTGTGTGTGTGTGTGCATGTGTGTGTGTGTGTGCATGTGTGTGTGTATTTTAACATCGTCAACTTGTTTCTAGAGAAATTATATTCCTGGAGTTTTTATTAATCAAAATATTGCTATATGCATGTTAGGGTCTTTAAGTTATAACAAAAAAGTAGATATTCTGACACTCTAAATCTCTCAGACTTAGTACTTAGAACTAGAAAATATTTCCTACTAGTGGCCCATAAGGTGGGAAGGATTCATTATGGTATAGTAGAACACTAGATTTGACATGAGATAACATAAGTTCAAATCTTTGTTTTTACAATTCATTAAGAGTCAGTTTACATTCAGGTACCTTGAGAGAGTCAGTTTACATTCAGGCCTCAGTTTCTCTGATCAATAAAAAGATATTTGGATTGGATTATATAATCATGACTTTAGAACCAAAAGGACTTTCAAGATTGTTCTGGCTCACTTCAGGCCATTCTAGTGGCACTAGCGGAACCAAATGACACATTTGCCGATCACCTAAGATTCGCTTTTTTAAAAAACCCTTTCAAGAGTAGCATGGAAAAGATACTCAGCAAGGATAAAACACTGGTTCTGATAAAAACGGGTAACTTAGTCTTTATGGACTACCAGACACATAGAAAATGCTTAATGAATACCTGTTTGGTTGATTTAACTAACTTGAAGTGTTGTGTCTGTCAAGTGTGATGACCACTGACTCCTCACGAGCTGTCTTTTTCATGCCCTGGGTTACTAAAATGTGTAACAGTAGCTCAAGCTTTAGTCTCCTGGACCAGACAGGTTTCAGGGGCAGCTTCACTGCTTTTTAAGGGGAAAAACAGTCCACTTCCACGGCAGAAACCCTTGTGAATATCATTGCTACTGCAGAAGCTGTCCAGTGCACCCCCCTCATCTTAGAGATGAGGACACTGAAGTCCAGTAAGGTTAGAGGTCTTGCCCAATGTCACACAAGTAGGAAGTGACAGATGCATAATTTAAACACAGGTCTTCTGCCTAAAAAGCCAGTGCTGTTGCCCTGTCCCACACTCCCTCTCAGTGAACCCCAAGGTCTCTTACTACTCTAAATTTTATGATCCTAAAAACTCAAGAGCTTTGTTTGCTGCATTACTGTTGTAAGTTATATAAGTCATAATTGGAGCCTTGCTACTACAGATATTTATACTGGGTCTACATTGGTGTTTTACCTCTAAAAATCTTCAGTGAAAGAAGTTCTACCCCATAATCATGAGTCTCCCCTTAGGTTCACTGATCAGGGCTGGACTGAGTTTTCAGTGAATGTCAATTACCTGTTATGAAATATGAGCAACTATCCCCATGTACCATTTAGATGTAGGTCACTCTGTTCACTGAATCAAATTGTTTTTTATTATTCTTTCCTATGAAACCTCTTTCAGCTAGCTCTTATAAGAGAAGGAATAGCACAGTGGGGTATGCTTCAAAAACTTTGAAAACAAATAAAGCTGCTCAGCCCTGTTCTTTATTATTTAATTAAAATGTTTCATCTTTCAGCTCAAAAACTGCCTTTTGTTCCAACCTCTTAACCCCTTTATTAGATGTGGTTTGATTAGATTATTAAATGGGACTCACATTTTTCCTCAGTGCTTCAAAGGAGGGCCTTCAAAATGGTCTAGGGCTTCCTAGCAACACATGTATTTTTAATTGAAATTTCCTCTTCCATTCCCATTGCCACTGAAACAGCTTATAAAACGTTTTCCAAGACCAATGCTGAATCCTATTGTACATAAGGCATCATAGTGGAAAATGTTGAACTGGGTGGTAAGAGACCAGTGTTTGAATGTTTCCTCTAGAGAGAAGGACTGGGGACAATGGTTTAGCATGATGTCTCCATGAACTTGAAAAGCTGTTAGTTTAGAAGAGAAATTGGTCTATTCTGTTTGTCCCCAGAGGATAGAATTAGGAGCAGTAAGGGGAGGACAGAGCAAGCAGGAAGGGCTAGTTGCAATTAAGCATATTTAGTGTTGGTGTCAGGAAAAGCTGCCTCAAGAAGTCCACCCTTTTCATGACTGGGTTTAGAGGCAGTTAAGTGATGCAGTGGATAGAGTATTAGACTGGGAGGCAAGAAGACCTGAGTTCAAATACAGCCTGGGGCACTTCTGTGTTAACTCTGAATAAGTGACTTACCTGCTGTTTGTCTTGGTTTCCTCAACTGTGAAATGGGAGTAATAATAGTATCTACCTTCCAGGGTTGTTGTGAGAATCAAATGAGATAATATTTGGAAAGTGTTTAGCACAGTTCCTGGCACACAGTAGGTACCTGTTTGTTCCCTTCCATCCTCCCCCCCCCCGTGGATTCTTCTGCAGTGCTTAGCCTGGGATCTGGCACGTAATGGACTCTTTTTATTTTTTTGGTCTGTTGTTAAATATTTAGTACATGGTTTACAAAACTAAAATTCTTTTATAATCATATAAATTAGTTGTTGTTTTGTCATCAGTACATAGACACTATGAATAATTTGTACTTTGTTTTAAATGCTAGAAAAGTCTAAAAATTATATAGTTGTAATCCTTTTCTAAACTGTTATTCCAGTGACTTTCTTACTTTAAGTCTGAAAGCAGCTCTCTCCAAAAAGAGGTTAACGAATACCAGTATCCTGAATGTGAATAAGGTATTATTAGGTCTTTTACAAAGTACAGTTCCACTAATTCTATATATGATAAAAACTACACTCCTTATGCACATTTTCCAGTCTTTCACAGCAAATAACAGAGTTAGTGGGGGGGGGGGGGGATTGTAGCCCCACCAGCAAGGATGACAATGTCAAAGATAGTACACAATTTTGGTAAGGAGAATCCACCAAGGAACAGTTTTATTTAGGGAACAATGTACTGAAAGACAAGATAGATACAGATTAATTAAAATAACATCTTTAAAATTCATGGTCACAACTTCAAACTGCTGTTTGTGCTTCATTTAATATGATATAAAAAACTGCAGATGGAATGTGAAGTTTGTGCACAAGTCAATCCATACCTTCCTAATCAATATTCTATTAATTTCTCTTTTGTATTAAAAACAAACAAAACATCAACACCCAGTATGTGATTTCATTTCTTTAAATAGGACCCTAAATAGAGCCACTTTAGATTGACTCACACTTATCTAAATATGTTAATATTAATGTGATGAAATAGCACTGCTTCCTTCTTAAAAATGTTTTTCTAGAGCTACGAAAAAATCTGGCCCTTCCGAACAGTCGGTAAAAAGTATTTCTCTGAATTGGGCCAAAAGGACAGTGACGGCGACAATTGTAAGACTTGGTGCGAGGTGTTTCAGATTGAGTTTTCTTTGTCTCCTGCTGACTAAGAGACTGGGACCTCTTCATTTGTAGTTTCTCCATTTGCTGCAGGCCAGTTGTCTTTATTCTCTTCTAGTCACTTCAGCTTGCTTTCATTTTGTGTGAATTTTTGTGCTCTAATTTATCCTTCTGGGCTGTCTTTTGCTCTGTAAGCTCAACCTTTGCAAGGGTCAGTTTAGCTGACAATCTTGCTAACCCCTCTTAGGCAGCTTGTTTACTTCTTTTTCTGTAAGGTTGACCTTCCTCTTGGCCATCTTGGCTGGATCAGCTCCCTCTGCCCAGAAACAGGTGAGCACAATGCGGGCAACAGACATTTTTGGGATGGGGGATAGAAGGGCCACAGCCTCCAGTGCTAATTCTCAAACAGGACCACTGGGCTTCAATGCTCCTCCTGCTAGGACTGCCAGCAGTGGCAGTAGTCAGAGAACTAGATGGAACCCAGTGGAATCTGACCTCCCTCCACTTCCTCCATCTTCCTCTTCCCTACCTAATAGACTCTTAAGAGATGCTTGTTGATATCTGGACTTCAGGGGTAAGGTGGGACTAGATTGCGTAAAGGTCTCTTACAATTCTGAAAACCTATGATTCTGTGAAATCACATAAGTTGTTACCATAAGAACAGGATATTTGCTAGTTTTGTGAACATGAGACAAGTGCCTTTTTTCTTCTCTTTCTTCATCTTTAACAGAAAAAGCCAGACAGATAATCTGTACAAAACAGGGTGTTTGTGAGGATGGTGCTTTGTATACTTTAAGGTGCTATAGTTGCATGAATATCCATTATCCAGTTTTCCAAATAATGGTACACTACCATTTCCTTTCTACAGAAACCCTCACCCCAAATTGACACGGTACATATTTTCTCAGTAAGTCACCATATCTGCAGTCTTTTTAAAAATTCAGTTCTAGGAGGAAATGGCACCATAGCTGCCTAAACTGACATTTAACTCCCTTACATCAGCTCTCTCTTAAGAACACTCAAAGGTGTCAAAGCAGAGAATAGAAGATGCTGTGAAACCTTAAAGCCTTCCCTCATGGGCTATAATCACTGGCACCTCATAAAAGGAAAACAAATGCAACTGAAACCAGCCCCTTTTTTTACCCAGACTCTTTAGATTGTTCTGCTCCCTTTGGTTGCCTTCAATAAAGTAAGGCATTGATGGTGAAGGGCATTTAAAGAGCTGCCATGTCATCAGGGCAAATTTGCAAGTGTCATAAACTGGAAAATTGGAGATAAAGGTGATGCAAGCATCTTATATATGCCCTCCAGAACACTCAGCCTTGTTCTGATAATATATGATGCATGGAAGACTCAATCACAAATGGAACCAAAAGACCAAATAACCACCCTGGTGCTTTTGGATGCGTATAGCAGTATTTTACTGTTTCAGTAGTCTGCTGCCATCTATGAGTATAATAGCTCTAGTTATAGGTGAGTATTTCTCTGCTTTGATTTAAATGACAGCCATTACTTATCTTGAGTACTTGTTTCATATTTTTAAGTGGATATCCTGCTAGAGAAAAAAACTTTTCAATGGGAAACATATAATTCTGTAAATATTCTGGTATTATATCCATTTGTGCTGTCTAACTTCCTGTTTCTGATGAGGGCACTGCCATTCTTTCTTTAATTCCTTGTCTCACTGACACATCTTTCAGACTTTCTTTCTCTGAACTCACCCCAAAGTTGTCAACCTAATTCCCCTCATCACTTATTTAGACTATCAGAGCAGTTTTCCAATGGGTCTCCTTGCCTCCAGACTCTCTTCTCCTTTGAGTTATGCTTTATACAGCTGAGAAATTGGTTCTTAAAGCAGAGATCTAACCATGTCACACACACACACACACACACACACACACACACATACACACACACACACTAGAAGCATTAGCAATTTCCTGGTACCTTTATAATAAAGTAGATACGCCTGTATTTGGCATTCATCTTGCTTCCAACACTGCCTTCCTTTCATGTTACTCTCCTTTACATGTTCTGTGATCTGGCCAAAATGACCCACATGCATGTCCATGTGCCTAATACTCCCTCTCCCTACCCCAGCTTTGGTTCTAGGCATGGCTAACATGTTTCTTTTCATCCCTCTCTCTTCAGATTCTTAACTTCCTTCAATGCTCAGCTCATGTCATCTCCTATATAAGGCTTATCATGATTATTCCAGTTGTAGTAAACTCCTAACCCTCATTGCCTTATATTTACATTATGCATCTTTTTAAACTTATTTATCTATGTTCATGTTATATCTACTCCCACCTCACTTCAGCCACCTTCCCACTGAATGGACTTGAAAATATAAGCTCTTTGGGGGCAGGAACGGTTTTATCTTCCCCTTTTTATCCCCAGTACCTAGCACATAGTAGGGGCTTAACAAATACTTGCTGAATGAATGACTATCTACAGGCAGAAATATAGTATTCAATAGTTAAGGACAGAATGGATATTAAAAGTTATCTATTCCAACACCTTTGTTTTATAGAGGAAGGTCACTTTCCTAAGATCTCGTAGTCAAAATGAAGAAATTGAGTTCAAAGCCAGGAATCAGGACCCATGTCCCCTTGACTCCATATCCAGGATTTTTGTCACTGTTCCACATTGTCTCCTAGTAAATTGAAACTCTGCAGGCTGGTATTTTGTCTTCCACAGTCTGATTCCCACCTTTCTTTCTGGTCTTAGTTGATACTATTCTTCTCCAACCAACATTCCATTGTCTGCTTCTTTGTATCTACATAAACTTAGCCCCATGCCTAGAATGCAGTTCTTCCTCAATTCTGTCTCTGAGACTTCATGGTCCATTTCAAGGCAGTATAGTACAGTGGAAAGAGCACTGGCTGAAGGATCAAAGGACCTGGTTTCAAATCCTACCTCTGATGTTTCATGCCTATAGACATGAGTCTAATTCCTTAACTTTCTTGGAATTCTCTCTGTAAAATGAGGGGGTTTAGTATATATGGCCTCTGAGGTCCTCTCCAGATGTATATACCTATACCTAAGTTTCAATTAAACTAAGTTTAGGCTCTAACTCTAAAACCTTTCTTGATCTCCTCTTTAAGTCTACTTGCTAGTATCCTCTGCCTCAGTAGTTGTCCTCACAGTGTAATGTAATTAGCTGTAATTATTTCATATTTTAAAATTTTATATCCTTAACTCTTAGATACGTAAAACACCTGAATAAAAAATGTTCATTGATTTGGATTGAATTCTGTTTCTCCTTCAGCTTTTCTTCCTAGAATGAATGCATATCTATTGTAGGAAAGATACAGGAAAAGTTAAATACCAACACATAATGACCTTTACAAAGTATTCAAAACATTGCCTCTGTGTACAAAAGTATATGAAGAGATAGGACTGTTTCTATTAACCTCTGAACACGAGAATTTTGATGGAATCAAACAGATGAAATGAAAACATGATGTGGAAAAAAAGTTATAACTTTGTGCTATCAGTCTTAAAAATAATTCACTTCTCCTACAATTAATGATCCTAAAATGATCTTAAAGGGTGTAATAAAAATTTGTTCAGAGACAGCCACATTGCCTACCCATACAGATTAGAGCATATAAAATTTTGCAAGCTCACAGGTTGTGATTTTTCATTTATAGTCAATGTTCTGTCCTTGGCCCTTTTATCTTCTCTCTCCATACCCTCTCTTTTGGTCATCTCGCCCAGTGATAGTTTCAGTTGTCTCCTCCATACAAACAGTTTCAAATTTGCTTCCAACCCTATCCATTCTTTAGCATTCCATATCATCATTTCTGATTGCTCACTGGATTTCTCTATTTGGATGTTCCATAATAGTGACCATGATCCAACTCTTTGAAACATATATTTCTCTGCTAGTCACTAAAAACACAATAATGAAAATTTTCCTGTGCCCAAAGAGCTTACTTTTTAAAAAATTAAGTGTATTTATTTATTTTAGTTTTCAACATTCACTTCCATAAGTTTTTAATTTTCTCCCCCTCCCCAAGATGTCATGCATTCTGATATAGGCTTTACATATACATTCCTATTAAACATTTTCACATTGGTTGGTCATGTTTTATAGAAGACTTAGAATGCATGGGAGGAAACTTGATGAAGAAAAACAAAACAAAAACCAGAAAATAGGGGGCAGAGCCAAGATGGC
>CM053581.1:507086731-507138266 GCA_028627135.1 Pseudochirops cupreus
TAAAAAATAGATTAACTCAAATGACAAAAGAGGCCCAAAAAGCCAATGAGGAGAAGAATGCCTTCAAAAGTCGCCTTTGCCAGATGGAGAAAGAATCTCAAAAGCACTCTGAAGAGAATAATTCTGTCAAAATTAGAGTGGAGCAAATGGAAGCAAATGACTTCATGAGAAATCAAGATACTATCAAACAGATCCAAACAAATGAAAAAATAGAGGGCAATGTGAAATGTCTCCTTGAAAAAACCACTGACCTGGAAAACAGATCCAGGAGAGACAACTTAAAAATTATTGGACTACCAAAAACCAGAAAATAGTCTGTATCACTCTACATTCAGACTTCATAGTTCTTTCTTTGGAAATGGATGGCATTTTCCATCATAAGTCCTTTGGAATTGTTTTAGGTCCTTACATTGCTGAGAAGGGCTAAGTCTGTCAAAGTCAGTCATCACACACTGTGGCTGTTACTGTGTACAATGTTCTCCTGGTTCTGCTCACTACTCTGAGCACCAGTCCATATATGTCTTTCCAGGGTTTTCTGAAGACTCTCTGTTCATCATTTCTTATAGCACAATAGTATTCAATTACATTCATATACTACAACTTGTTCAACCATTCCCCAATTGATGGGCATTCCCTCAGTTTCCAGTTTTTGGCCACCCCAAAAAGAGCTACTATAAATATTTTTGTACATATGGGTCCTTTTCCCATTTGTATGATCTCTTTGAGATACTGCCCTAGAAGTGTAGTATTACTATGTCAAAGGATATAAATAGTTTGGTTGTCCTTTGGACATAGTTCCAAATTCCTCTCCAGAATAGTTGGATCAGTTCACAACTCCACCAACAATGAATTAGTGTTCTAATTTCCCCACATTTTTACCAAAACTTATCATTTTCCTGTTTTGTAATGTTATTCAATCTGATAGGTGTAATGTGGTACCTCAGAGTCGTTTTGATTTGCATTTCTCTAATCAATAGTGATCTAGAGCATTTTTCATATGCCTATAGATAATTTTAATTTCTTCCTCTGAAAACTGCCTATTCATATCCTTTGACCATTTATCCATTGGGGAATCACTTGTATTCTTATAAATTTGACTCAGTTCTCTATATATTTTAGAAATGAGACCTTCATCAGAGATATTGGTGGTAAAAATTCTTTCTCAGTTTTCTGCTTCCCTCCTAACCTTGGTTGCGTTCACTTTGTCCAAAAACTTTTCAATTTTAATATAATAAAAATGATCCATTTTGCATTTCATAATGTATCTCGAAGATATGATTTTGAAAAGCAGAGATTAGGAAAGAGTATATTTCAAGAATAGGAAATATGTGAAAGAATGAATGAATGAATGAATGAATGAATGAATGAATGAATGAAAATGCATTTATTAAACATATATTATGCACATATGCCTGGAGATAAAAATATAAAAATGGAGACAATCCTTGCTTTCAAGGGACTCACTCAGCTTCTGTTGGAGATTATTTTTTTGTTTAATACTGGTCTTATGAAAGCTTGAAACTCTTCTATTTCATTAAATTATCATTTTTTTCCCTTGAGGTATTATGCTTAATTTCCCTGGGTAAGTGATTTCTTGATTGTAATCCTAACTCCTTTGCCTTCTGAAATACCATATTGCATGACCTCCAATCCTTTAATGTTATAGCTGTGAAGTCCTGTATAATCTTGACTGTGGTTACCCAATATTTGAATTGTTTCTTTATTGCCACTTGTAGTATTTTTTTCTTGACCTGATAGTTCTGAAATTTTTTATAATATTCCTTTGAGTTTTTATTTTGGGATCCCTTTCCTGAAGTGATCAATGGATTCTTTCAATGCCTATTTTGCCCTCTGGTTCCAGGATATCAGGGCACTTTTACTTGATCATTCTTGAAAGATACTGCCCAGGTCCTCCTTTTGATTATGGCTTTCAGGTAGCCTAGTGATTCTGACATTGTCTCTCCTGGATCTATTTTCCAGATCAGTTGTTTTTCCCATTTGATATTTTACATTTTCTTCTATTTTTTTTTCTTTCTTTTGCATTGGTTTGATTGATTCTTGATGTCCCATAAAGTCATTAGCTTCCACTTGCCCAATTCTGACTTTTAAGGAGTTTATTTTTCTCAGTTAGCTTTTGTACCTTCTTTTTTCTTTGGCCAGTTGTAGTTTTTAAAAAGTTGTTTCCTTCAATGGATTTTTGTATCTCCTTTTCTTTTTGGCCAATTCTACTTTTTAAGCAGTTTTCTTTTTCCAACCTGTTGACTCTTTTTTTTATAATTCACTTGCATCACTCTCATTTCTTTTCCTAATTTTTTGCCTGCCTCTCTTACAGGATTTCAAGCTCCTTTTTTTTTTTTACCTTTTCCATAAGTTCTTTCTGGGCTTGAGACTACTTCTTGCTTTTCTTCCAGGTTTTGCCCACGAGTGTTTTTGACATTGTTATTCTCCTCTGATTTTGTATCTTGGTCTTTCCTGTTATGATAATAATTTTCTGTGGTAAGATTCTTTTGTTGTTGATGGTGGTGATTTTTGCTCATCATTTCTGATCTTTCATCTTTTCTTTTAAATATAATCTATGTTTCCAGAGTTGGAGGAGCACTGTCTCAGGTTTCCTATGCCAGGGGTTGCAGGTCTTAGCTGTTTACCTGGTGCTGAACTGATGTTTCCCTGAAGCCTATGGGGAACCCTCATGTTTGGTGCTGTGCTGAGGAGGTGGTGTGAGGGGTGGCTAGTGCTGCCTGAGATTGCCTCTTTGCCTGGGGCTACACTGAAGCACTTGGTGGTTCTTAGGGCTACCATCTGCTTTTTCCCCTGGTTATGCTGAGGCACATTGGGAAGGGGGGTCCTGGTGTTGGTGTTTGCCTGGTCCACTGCACTGGAGCTTAGGATCTACCATTGGTTTGCTGAGGTGGGTCTTGCTTCTGGCTTGCTGAGATGCTTCCTGTCCTGTACTGTCTTTGCTTTTTACCCAAGTGAGACAGATCTTTCCTATCATTCTTCCAAATTTCTTGGGCCCAAAAATTGTTTTGCCACATCTTCTTGCTGGTTTTGCTGTTCCAGGATTTGTTTTGGGGTATTGTCTTATGATTGTTTGGAGGTGAATATGAGAGAATTATAGCAATTTACTGTTTACTCTGCCATCTTGGCTGCCAGAAAACTGATTTTTTTACATTTCAATAAACAAGCAATTATTAACTCTCCCACTCCCAATTTAAAAGCAAAAGCAAAACTCTTGTAACAAAGACTCTTTGACTCCTACCACCTCTTTCTTTCTTTCTTTCTTTTTTTTTTTCTTCCTTTCTTTCTTTTTTTCTTTCTTTCTTCTTTCCTTTCTTCCTTCCTTCCTTCATCCCTTCCTTGCCCCCCCCTCTTTTTTTTTTAACTTCTTATATGGTGGTATAGTTTATGGAGCACTAGGCCCGGAGTCAGGAAAACCTGAGTTCAAATTCAACATTAGAACTTGGTAGTTGTGTGAGCCTATACAAGTCATACTCTCAAAGCCTCAGTTTCATCAGTTGTAAAATGGGAATAATAATTCCTACCTCCCAGGATTGTTGTAAGAATCAAATGAAATAATATGTGTAAAATGCTGAACTCAATGCCTGGCAATTAGCATGCACTTCATAAATGTTTATTTTCTTCTTTCCTAATTGTCAACTCCTGTACATTCTAACTCTGTAATATCACTTGTAGTTCTTCCTTTTAATGGTCATAAGTACTCTTCTAACTAAGTTCATCATTATCTAAGCAAGTGCAATAGACCTTTTTTTAAAAATTTCTGATAACTTTTGTTTTTACATCAAAAATGTTTTTCTTAGTATCTTCCTTGTACCTTCTTCCTTCCTCAAGAGTCAGCCTATAAAACAATATTTTTAAAGAAAAATGTAATAAATATAAATAACTTTGTCAAGTTTGTAAGAAAACAAATCATTCCCCAATTGATAAATGGTCAGTGAATATGAACAGGCAGTTTTCCAATGAAGAAATTAAAACAACTTATTGTCATATGAAAAGGTGTTAAAAAAAATTATTATAGATTAGAGAAATGCAAATTAAAACAACTTTGATACATCATTTTGCCCATGCCAGATTGACTAAAATATTTGAAAGGGGAAGTAAAAAAATGTTGGAGGGGATGTGGAAAAATTGGGAATCTAATTCATTGTTGGTGAAATTGTGAATTCATCCAACTGTTTTGGAGAGCAATAGGGAATTATGCCCAAAGAGTTATTAAACTACCTAGTCTTTGACACAGCAATATCACTACTTGGTCTATTTCCAAAGATGATTAGAGAAAAAGGAAAAGGGCCTATATGCTCCAAAATGTTTTTGGCAGCTCTCTTTGTGGTGGAAAAGAACTGGAAATTGCAGGGATGCTCATCTATTGGGGAAAGACTACAAGATGTGGTTCAAATTGTGATGGAATATTGCTGTGCTATAAGAAATGATGAGATAAATGATCTTAGAAAACATAGACTTGCATGAAATAATGAAAAGTGAAATGAGCAGAACCAAGAGAACCTTGTATACAGAATGACTTTGAGCAAATAAGCTATTGTGACTATTATAAAGGTCCAAATTAATTGTAAAGGACATATGAAGAAAAACACTATCTGCCTCCAAAGAAATGTGATAAATAGAAGAATATATAGAATAATTTTACATGTATATACATATTTTTGACTAGTGGTAGCCATATCTAGGGTGAGGGAGATGGAAGAACAAAAGGAAATTTACATGATAAGTTTGTTGTATATTCAAAAAAAATAGCAAGCTATAGTAGATTTGCATTTTCATGTGCAATCATCTTTTTATTATATTATGCCATAGAAATGCTTGTTTTATTCCACAAATTAAAAGTAAATTAATTTTTTTAAAAAATAGAAAAGAAAAAGTAAAGGTGGAAAAATTGGCAAAGCCAGTCATTATTGTGAAAAACCTGAAACCTTGTATATCTGTGTCCCCCCCACCTTTACAAAGGAGCTTTTCTTTGGAGCCATGTTTGGTCTTTGTCATTTTGCAACATTCACTTTTGATTGTGTTTTGACTGTTTTTTATGTTGCCATTCTGTACATCATTGTGTATATTTTCTCGAGTCTGCTTACTTCACTCTGCATCAATTCACATATATCTTCCCATACTTCTTTGTATTCCTCACATTCATATTTCTTAATGCACAGTAATATTCCATTATATTCATTATTACATTTTGTTTAGCTGTTCCCCATCTTCAATAGCTTCCAGTTGCCTGTGTATTAGATTTAAATTTCTTTGAGCACCCTTCAGAGCCAGAGTTTAGCTCTAACCTGATTTTTTCCCTACTCACTTCAAGATATTCTAATTTCCAATCAAATTAGACTTTCTGCTATTTCATTGACATTATATGATACTTCACCTATCCCTGTTTTGGCTTATACTCTTCTGTATGTCAGGAATACCCATCCCCTCCCACCAGCCCTTACCAGTTAAAATTCAATTGTCAAGTTTATTCTCAAATGTTATGTCCTCTAGGAAGCTTTCCCTTATCCCACCAGTCAGAAATAGTCTTTCCTTCCTCAGAACTCTTGGCATTATCTTTATACCTTTCTAATAAGCTTACTGTATTCTATTTGCTATAATGATTATTTGTGTATATTGTCTGTCTCTCTGGGAAGCTAGTTGGCATAGCAAATAGAGTTCTGGACATGCAGTCAAGAAGACCTGAGTTCAAATCCTCCCCATGTATTTAGTATCTATAGAAACCTGGACATATCAATTAATCATTTAATCTCAGTTTCCTCATCTGTCAAATGAGAATAATACAGAATTTGACTCACAAAATTGATGGGAAGATCAAAAGAGATAAAAATATTAAGTGCTTTGCAGTCCTGAAAGCAACATATAAATTATTGTTATCATCATTACCCACAAGATTTTTTTTTTAATTTTTGCTTTTGTCTCCCCAAAACCCAGAAACATGCTTGGTACATATTAAGAACTTAATAAACCCTAATTGATTGATTTCAAACTCCATGAAAAAGGATCATGATTTATCACTGTATTTTCCGTCATTTATCACAGTACTGTACATAGAGTATGTGCACTAATACATGTTTATGTTATTGAATTTTGATACATTAAACTTTTTTTTCAAATATTTGTTAAAATCAAAGAATCTGAGAGTGTTTAAGTAGTAAAAGAACTTAAATGGTCACTCATGTTTTAGAAAACTTCATTTTACAGTTAGAGAAGCTGAAACCCCCCAAAGATAAAATGAATTAATAACCAAGTCACACAACTAATGAGTGGGAAACCTGGATTTGGTGGTCAAATTTTCTGACACCTGATTCAGTATGATTTTAAGATCAAACCACAATTTTTGTAATTTGACAAAACAAATGTTTACTTCATTCTTGAAACCTAATGTTTACTCTAAATAAGATACCTTTGCAAGCTCTCAAGCTTTGTGTGATTTTATTTATTATTATTTTTTAATGCCAAGAAGGGCATGGGATCAAAAATTCAGAACTGGAAGTGACCATAGACACCATATAATTCATTTCACCCTTATTTTTCAGCTGAGGAAACTGATCCCTAGGAAAGTTAAAGTCTTGTCTAAGGTCACACAGGTGACAGAGCTGAGATTTGAACACAAGCATTTTGACTCCCAGTCCGACATTCTTTCTACTGCTTTTCCCCAAGGGGTCAAGGTCTCTGTTAGAATTAAAAAGTCATGTTCAGTTGGTTTGTATGAAAAACTTCCCATCCACGTATTTTACCTTTTATATTATGCTCAAAGACACACAGAAAGGAGTTGAGTAGAGAAAATCTTTTCCATCATATTCTTTCTGCATAGACCTTGACTGAATTTCATGGACCACCTGATTTCTTCTCTCATAATAGTAAATATCACATACTAGCAAGAGTGTCTTATATGTTGTTCATGTTTTGGCTCATGTATTATAAAGGCTCATCTGTTGCATGCGATTTAGCCTCATTTAAATAGGAGAAAAATGACTTTTTTTTTTGTCATTTTTAAGGAGACACTTGTTAGGAAGAGACAAGCAGCCAAATGCCTCAGCTGTTTTCAAAGCTGCCCTTCAGCATTTTATGACATCCATCAGTTTCTAGCACTCACACACATTATAGATTTTATTATTTAATATCTTTGCCATGTGCTTCAATTGATGGAAAATTTTGCTTTCTTTTTTTTCAACCAAGTAAACATTTACGTTTTGGTAGAGAAATGCTGTCTATAAAGTATAGCTTGTTCTTTGCAGGAAAACCCAGCGTGTGTATAGCTTTGCCTTCAGACTGAATTAATTCTTTCAAATGATGGAATATTTTGTAGAATTTATTCTGATTATCTACCAAATGCCTCTAGAAAGGATCATATTTTTTTTGGAGTTGGGAATCAGTGATCATTGTTATTTGGATACAATAAAATTAATATTAATAATAATAATGTGATAATGATAAATAAGAGTTAATCTTCATATAGTTTTTTAAGTTTTGCAAAATACTAAATAATTATTGTGCTTTGTCCTCATAAGGAGTCATTAGTTTTCCTAATTGTGTATGGCATAAAGTTGATACTTAATAAATACTTGTTACCTCCACTTGCAGATCTATGCTTTGGGATGTTTGTAGCATGAGATCAATGATCTAGATCTGGAAGGGAACTCAGGGATCATTTGATCCACACCCTCATTTTCCTTTTGAATCTCATAAATAGTTGAGGAGAATTAAAGGCATAGGATTGGGATGCTCTACCTACTTTACTCAAGGTCTAATGAGGAAATTCTGAAAGATATTATTTATAATCCCAGGAACTATGGAGCCATTTGGGATAGGTGGACCTTTAATTGTAAAGTTGTAATTGAGGAGAAATGGAAAGAACTAGCTGCTTTTAAGAGTGAAAGAAAAAGTGAACAGGAATTCAAAACCACGTAGGTAAAGCGGATAGCAATTAGTATGGGTGTAAGTGTTCTCAGTGAGTTCTGCCTCTAAATTTCCTGACCACTGCTAGGGGCTGGTCTTAAGTTGTTCTCTCAAGTGAGAAATCAAAGGCCCTTTGATAAACGTACTTACAATTTTCCCTTTGAGATTCTATGTGAATTCCAACTCAAATTCTACATGGAAGATGAGAACAAACTTCTTATACAGAAAGATCCTAGTCAAGTGTAATTGTTAATCTCATGACATGTATATTCATTTTCTCGCAAGCAATATAACTAGCAGTGAAAATATTTTTTAAGAAGTAAACATATGTTTATATGATAAGAAGGGTCATAGCAACCATAAACTAGACACTTTGAAATGAACTTGGATGATAATTGTTTAATAAACCTTTCCATGTCTCAGCATCTTCACAGGATATATATCCTCACAGGTATAAAGCACTAGACACAATATATCAAAAAGAAAGCTTTAATAATAACAAAAAGGCAATGTTGTAATTGTAAATTGTAATTTACAATTGTAAATTGTAATCCAGAAGTAATCAGGATTGATAGTCCAGTATCTCACAGTGTGCCCATTGTTACTTACAGATTAATTTCTACTGTCTACTGATACAACAACTGTTATGTAGTATGTCCACTGCCCTGGGCTATTTAAAGATCCAGTCTGTAGTTCTTAAGCTTGCGTTTTAGAATCACACACATAGAAGCTTTGATCTGGAAGGGATCTTAAGCCTCTCTTGCAGTCATGGTTCAGTCCTCACTTGGCTGCTGGCCCCATAAAGACTACAGGTTGTTTCATGATAGCTATAATTTTCTATAGGAAGGAAATAAAATGTGTAGTGGAACCTGAGACTTTTTTCCATATCCAGTTATTGGTTACCTTCATATTAATAGAATTCAAACTGACTTTTAGTTGTCAGAAAATGGAACTTCTTGAGACCCTCAGACATGGTCAATGCTCAGTCACTTCTGGGTGTGTTAGCCATATTTAAACTCAAATAGATGATCAGTTTTAGCCAGTGGGTTTTACTGGTAAGAATGTTGGACCTGGAGATAGCACGCCTGGTTGTAAATTCTGAGGCATCCTTAATAGTCTGAATTTTCCTCATCTGTTAAATAAGATAAAATTTCTTGTTCTGCCTTTATCAAGGGCTAAATTGAGGAAAACACTCAGTAATCCACTAAGCACTACAGAAAGGTAAACTATTATTATCATGATGTACAAGAACAGAGATAAATCATTCTCTAAAGCTTAGATCACTGACTTCACTATTACTGACTTTATCCTTGCAAGAGATAACCAATGTCTCTCCTGGCTTCAGTGTACTACCCCAAGCAGGAAAACTGTAATTACTTAGGGCTTGGTACAGCAAACAAAAATGGTACCCCATTTTACTTTTTTAAAGGCTTTAAGTATTATTGATGCCATTTCTTATCATAGCAATTTCCAGATATGACCCCTCCCCACTTCCCTGCCTTCCTCTTCTTCAGATCCTTTCCTTTAACAAAGTTTTTGCTTTTGTTTTTTTAACCTATTCAGTAAAGCCAACTGATACACTGACAGTATCTGATGGGACATACAACATTTTGCTTCAGTGGCTTCTCAGCTCTCAAAAAAAAAAAAGAAAGAAAAGAAAAAAGGAGTGAATTTTCTATGTGTCTTTCCAGGACAAAGATTCGTAATTATAATTATACAGAGTTCAGTTATGTTTTATAGGTCTTTTCATTTACATGGTTGTAGGTTTTTCCCACTTACCGGGCACCCCTTTGTTCCCATGGAAAATGATTATATGAAAATATTGGTTTGTATAGAACCATTTTTCCTATCTTTGACTTATTTCACAGTTGCATCCCTGGGGTAAAACATATGAATAGCTGTCATTTTTCCCTACGCAATTTCAAATTGTTTTCCAGGATTTCTGAGCTAGTTTATACTTCCACCAATATTGTATTAATACTCTTATCTTTCAACAGCTGCTCTGTTAATTATTTTTATCTTTGCCAATTTTCTTGATGTGACATGAAACCTTAATTGATTTAATTTACATTTTTTAAAATCTAAACACCTATTAGGAATAGACTCTTGATCTTTTATATTTGTAGTAATTCTCTAGACATTTTGAATACCAGAAAGTTTTCATGAAGATTAAATACAAACATTTTACCTGATCAACAACTTTCTTTTCATCCTAGACAAATCAAATTTATTTGTGAAAAATCTATTAAATGTTTCTATTTTGTTTTTTATGGTCCTTCTTGTCCTTGTTTAGTTAAGAATTCTCCCCCTACACATCTATATTTTTTAAAAGAAATGATGTGACTTTTTTATTTAGGTCACACATTTACTTGGAATTTACTGGGACATATGGCATAAAATGCTGTCATAAGCCTTTATTTTCCCTTAATACTGTCTTTTCTAGTTTTCTAGCAGTTCTTGTCCAGTTGAGCATCCTTCTTTAAGTAGTTTACATTCTTAGGCTTATTGAACACTACACTTCTGAATTCGGTTGTTTCTGATTCTTGTTTATCTGGACTATTTTATTAATCTTTTCCTTTAACCAATAAAAATAATTTTTGATAACAGATGTGTGATATAGTTGGAGGTCTGAAATTGTTATTCTTCCTTCATTCCTACTTTTTTTTCTTTATTACCCTTGAGATTCTAGACCTTTTCCTCCAAATTTGTTTTTATATTATTTTTCTGACTTTAATCCATTGACAACTTGATTGGTAGAGGATTAGTTGGTAGAATACTATAAATTAATTTACCTTGAGGTGGCTAGGTGGTGCAATGAATAGAGCACTGGCCCTGGAGTCAGGAGAACCTGAGTTCAAATCCAGCCTCAGACACTTAACACTTACTAGCCATGTGACCTTGGGCAAGTCACTTAATGCCAATTGTCTTGCCTTCCCCCCTCCAAAAAAAAAGTAAAAAAAAAAAGAATAGAACAAATCTAGTGAAATAAAATTTTTTTAAAAATTAATTTATGTGGTATCATCATTTTTATTATTTTGTCATGGTCTAACCATAAATAATGAATGTTTCACTATTAGTCTTTAATTCCATAGAGTATTTTATACTCGTATGTGCCTATGCCTTAAATAAATCTTTGTTGATTAACTGCACAATTATTTTATCCATTTTAATACTTACTTTGAATTGGGATACTCTTTCTATCATTTTACCTCTTTGTTTTTGCTACATGGAAATGCTGAGAATTTTGTAGATTCCTTTTATTTCTTTTTACTTTCCTGAATTTTTGTGGATTCATTTTGCATCTTGTTATTTTACTGAATTTACTCATTGTTTCAGCTTATTTTGTTGTTTTTGATTTCCTGGATCCGTCTTAGTAAAGCATCATGTCATCTGCAAGCAGGAATTTCTTCTCTTTGCCCCTATTTCTCCTTTTAATTTATGCCTCTAGTCCTACTAATATTGCTAGTATTTTAGAACTATGTAAAATATCATTTTACTTCTACTGAGAAATAGTTAGGCATGAAAAAAATTACCCAGCGCTGTCAGTGGCATGTTTCCAGAGATACCATTGTGTTTGGACCCTGTCTTTATAGTATTTACTGTCTAATAAACTCCAAACCCCTACTCCTTGGCTTTGGGGTTACATAAGCATTTTTAGCTACTAAGCCCAGAACTAAATTCCTGCTAAAATTCTTCTTTCCCTCCCTCTGCCTTTGCTGCAAATTTGGGTACTCAGCTTTGGGAAAAGCAAAGAGGAAACAAAAGGAGTAACCCACTTGAGGTCTTAATGTTCTAGGCAGAATACAAAGACTCTAAGTTGGAGAAAAGGGGAAAATTTATTTGGTAGAGGAAGGTTTCATCGTTTTGGCATTCCCTATGATATTGAAAATCTGGAAACAATTCCTCTCCCTTTCCTCATTTTATTTTGTTTAGTAATGTTTGCCCACAAAGTCATCACATTCTTCCTAGGTTTATGAAATCTAAGAAACCCTCAGACCTTTGGCTCCAGTAGAAGGCGTTCCCAACATACCATCACACCTCCAAGGTTGTTCTTCAGAATTCTCTTGAGATAGAAGAGATTCTAAGAATTGCAAGTCATAGAGATTATTTGGGTTTGTGACATTAAACATAGAAACATGCTTACTTGGGACCACTGGATCAACTAAATTTTGTTGGTTGGAGAAGAAAACAAGGGAATCCCAAGGTCACATCCCAAACAAGTGCTCAAATTCTTGTCCTCTAGTAGATCTGAAAAGATAGTTCACCACGTCTGATGTCACAGCTCTAAAGGCGGAAAAAAAAACACAAAGTAAAAAAAAAACCTAGACTAGTGAACTTGCAAGTAGGGACACAAAGGACCTGTGAGATACTTTAAAACAGGCAAGGGCATGTTTTAGCACTGTGGTTTGAGGCTCTTTTATCACTTTCTTGTGACCCTGCAACAGTGTACTAAAATCTTTCTACTGCCCTCACTGGGCTCTCCTTCAAGCCAAAAGTCTTAAAGGCCATAAAGTCTGATGTGCTTGGAAAGTGCTCCTGAGCTCACCCAGAGACTCGTTCCTTGTAAAATGTATAACAGCCTGTAAATTGAATGGAAGGAGTTTGGTGAACATATACAGCTTTATTCCCACGCTATTAGTAACATATAATCAAAGAAGCTGTGAGGTTCATATTTTTTCTTCAAGGTTTTACACAACATCTATAAAGCTGACTCCAACCCAAGCCAGGGGGATGGTTGTTTTTTCCACAGTGTACCAATATCCCTTATCCTTGCTTCAGGAGCACAATTTCTTTTTGTACAGACATGGTTATTATTTCTTTAAAGAATAGAGGACAATATCTCTAGAAAAAAAAAACAAAATCCCAGTTGATTGTTATTAC
This sequence comes from Pseudochirops cupreus, assembly GCA_028627135.1. Classification (NCBI taxonomy): domain Eukaryota; kingdom Metazoa; phylum Chordata; class Mammalia; order Diprotodontia; family Pseudocheiridae; genus Pseudochirops; species Pseudochirops cupreus. The sequence goes on from CM053581.1 coordinate 507,099,533, forward strand.
TAGTAAAAGGCCACATAACTGACACTTTCCTCTAATCCTTTCCATCCTTTAAGACCCAGCTTTAAAGTGAACTACAAATAACCTTCCTTGTTCTTCTCTTGCCTCTCAACACACACACCACCAGAAGCGATGTCATCTTTGGATTCTCAAAGTACTTTTTTTTAAATGTATTTTCATTCTAAACTTTTATAGTAATTTCATTTCTTTTTACCAAAAATTTTAAACACCTATTGTGTGTAAAATGCTTTTTTGGCACTAGAGACACAAAGGCATTAAAAAGAAGTCCTACCTTTGAAGAGTTTATATTCTTAGAGGGAGCCAGAGAAGAGAAAAACAACCTATACACAAAGAAGCAAATAAAGAGTAACCACAAGAGAGAGAGAATGGCAGCTTCTACAGAATTGGGAAATGCCTCATGAATCAGGTAGCACCAGAGCTATACCTTAAAGAAAATGAGGGGTAATCAGAAGTGGGAATGAAGATGGAGTTCAGGCTAAGTGGAATCTCACTTTGATATCAAAGCAAGAGAAAGAATGACTAACTGACAAAGCAATTTACTAACCATGTACTATGTACCAGGTACCATTGTAAGTGCTGGAAATCCAAAGAAAGATGGGAAAAAAAAGCAGTCTCTAGGGATTTAGGTGGGAGGAGCAGAGAGAAAGATACAGAGATAGAAAGAAGGAGTAAGAAGTGAGATTGATTGGGGAAGGAGTAGGGAGGCCTTAACTATCAAATCAAGTTCCTCAACGTAATAGAAAGCTAAAAAGATTTTTCAATCTAGGGAGGTGATATGGCCACATGTATGTTTTAGGAATTTCATTTTGAAGATGAATTGTGAAGGGGGAAAAGGCAGGAAGGCAGGAAGAAAAGTAGAAGCTATTGCAATAGTCCAAAGAGACAAGATTACTTTGGGTAGAGGCAGCGTATGATAGCCTTTGGGAGAAATCTCATCAGAGTGATATTGATAAGATTTCTTAATTAATTGTTCATGGAATAGAGGGAGAGGGAAGAGTCAAGAATGTTTCCAAGGTTGTTTGTTTATATACAGATCTTGTTAGCCCTGCTAGACTATAAACTCTGACTACAAAGGGAGGTAGTAACTTGGATCAACAAGATTACTGGTTAGAAGAATGGATTTCAAACCCTGGCTCTCCTTTCTGCCTGTAATAGATAACCTTCCTCTCCTGAGTAGGGCACACTGCCTTGCACACACAGTTGGTGCTCAGTTAATGATTGCTGAATTGAGATTCACAGCAAGTCCTACAGTTTAGTCTCTCAAATTAAAATTATAAGCAGCTTTGCCTCTTAGTTAAAATACCCTTCCACTTCAGTGATAAAAAGTTTTGTTTTTTTTTAGAAAGAGGAACTAATGACTTGGTTCTTCCTTTTGTCAGTCCTTCCAGATTATTTTAACTATTTTTAAGCTATGTTCATAACTGCTTCTATAAGGTATAATAGAAGAGGGAAGGGAAGGAGATAGGAAAGGGGAAGAGATAAAGGAAGGAGAAACAGAAGAGTAGTGAAAAAACAATGGAAGGGGAAGGATAAGGAAAAGGAAGGATCTTAAAGGAATACTCTTTTTTACCCTTCTATGGGGAATTTCTCTTACTTTGCCAAGAACAAAGTATATGTTCCCATGATTTCAATGGTCTTCTGCCCATTCAAAGTAAATCCAGAGACCTTTGTAGTGAAAGTTATAATTAAACAGATTAAGTGCAGCCAAGTGATTTCTCAGGGTATAAACAGAACAAAAAGTAAATAAAGTAGAAGCCAATTTTCAATGAACTTGAAAGCAAGGAGAAAACTGGTTAAAATTCTGTACTAGAGGTTTATGAAACTCTCTGAAGTCACATGCACATAAATCACTGAAACTTTCAGAAGAAAGGACTTGAGTAGAGTTCAAAATACAGAAATAACTGGGTGTACCCACCTGATTGAGAACAAAACTTTCTGGACTTTTACCTCCTATGAAACCATTCCCCTTTCCAAAATGGTGCCAATGAGTGCTATAATAGCATTCTTTAGTTACAAGGAAGGGTTTTTGCCAATCTAGATGCTCTGGCCTCAGGTGAAGGTGAGAATGCTCAGAAATTTACTTGTGCATAGGAGTAAGTTGAATGCACATGCAGAATCCACCTCAATGACCTTGAAGATATCATCTTCTTCCTTATTTTTGGTCTCCCTGAGTGAACTAGATCTTTTCACATCCTTATGGAACTTTAAACTCTTTGCTAGAACTCGTCTGTCACATGACTGTATATTTGACACCTCTTCCACAGCTAACTAGTGGATTGAGCCAGTTTACTAGATATGAATTTTTGCAGTAGCATATAGATTGTTGAAAAATAGATTGTATCTATAATAGGTAGTATCAAAACTCTTGACAAGTTAATTTTTGTTAAGAATTTTGTTTCTTATTAATCTTAAATAAATCATTTTTCTTTGGGGTTGGGGGTGATGGCAATGGGGACAGCTATTTTTAAAATTATCATTAAAGGCACCTTTGATTCTAGTTCAACATTTTTATTGAAAGTTTTTCATAATGATCTATGATGATCCTTTGCCTTTTATTCTTTTATCTTATTATCAGACTAATTAGATTAAAACATTGTGTATATAGTACGTGATTTTTGACTTTTCAACTTTTATACACAGGATATAATGGTTTTACTACTGAAATTGATATGTACCAATACAGAACTTTTTTTTAAAAGATTCTATACTAGCCTGATAAGAATAAGGGGGAAAAAACATTAACTCCGAAGTCAGCAGGACCTAGATTCAAATTCTGCCTTTGACCTTAATACTTGTCACTTTGGGAAATTTAACTTAGCTAGGCCTTTAGTTTCCTCATCTGTAAAATGACAAGATGCTCTCTAAGGTCCATTTTCCTTCTAGATCTATGATCCTAGATCCTAGGATGTATATTTCCTTGTTATGTATCAGTCTTCCACTGATTCAGGTTAAAACCCATCTAAGCCTTAATAGTAAGTCTTCACAAATTGTTATGACTCCAAAAATATTCATTAGTAGGTGCTCAGTCTCTTATTAAAAGTGTATGGACTTAGCTATATGTATCTCAGAGACTTGTATCACATTGATCCAAAAGGCAGAGAATTTATCAAGTTCCCAACTTACATACTCCATCCTTTAAAATATCTTTTATATAAAATTCAATCACCTAGCATTTACTAAATGCCTACTATGTAACAGACAAGAGCTACCCAAACAATAGAGAGAAAGTCTCTGCTTTAAAGGAATTGATGGTCAATAACAGCAGCTGCCTTTTCTGGGCACTCACCTTGCTGCCATAGCCAGTACAATCCCTTTTACCATTCTGTGGAATCCCTGTCACCTCTCCAACTCTGCTGTAACTTCCATCCCCTTCATTCTCTGCTTAGTTCTTTCTCTATTAGAAAAATGTCCTCAATGAATGAATTCAGATCATCAGACCTGGACAAAATGCTTCTCAAGATAGTAGTCATTTATTGATATGTTTATTTAAATCCTTATTCTTTGAAAAATCATAGACAATAAGAGGTATCATGACAATGGACATAGATATCTCAGCTTTCATAAAGGAGGGAAAGTGGTTAGCAGAGATTACTGGCAAAGTTCTAAAATGTGTTTTTAAAGGAATGGCTTTTGTGCACAAAAAAGAGAATAGATAATTACCTCCAATGAGCATAGTTTCTTCAATAACAAGTCATTTTAATATAACCTCGGTTCCCTTTTGGCCAGTATAACTAGAATATAGGAGATAAGGGGAATGTCTTAGACATGGTGTTCCTGTAGTTCAGTCAGTAATTTACCAGAATTTGTCATCATATCCTTGTGGATAAGGTGAAAAGATGGGAACTAGATGAGAACTTAGTCAAGTAGGCTGGAAACCAGTTGAACTGCTGAAACCAAATAATGGTGTCAACCTGAAGGAAGGTCAAAGACTTCTGTCTTTGCCCTCTTTCATGCAACATTTTTATCACTGCCTTCAGTAAAGGTATATATGTCATAAAGTTGGGAGAGAGATCGCAGAAGATCTTAATAAATTAAAGCAATGAATGGGCTAAGGCTAATAAAATGAAACTTAGTAGGGATAAATGTGAAGTCCTATACTTGGATTAAAAACAAAACCCCCGTTCACATAGATGCATGTTATTTATCTCTGTAGAGCTCATTTTTCTCTACTGTCAAGTGATGTGAAGAGGGGAAAATTAAATGATCTATAAAATCTCTTCCACCTATGAATCCTATAATTCCACATTAAGCTACTCTTGCGTCACCTCTTTACTAGTCAAGAGAAGGCCTCATTGATCCTCAGTGCCTTCCTACTAATGCTGAGAACTCTTGTTGACATCTTCTCTCATCTACTGTCTCTGAAGATCCCTGTATACATCTGTTATAAGTTATGAATGGAGAGGGACTGTATATTGCTATGAATACATTGTGGGAAGATAGGTTCCTACCATCAGGGTTCATGATTTGGGCCATATTTTGCTTTCCTCCACAACAGAGTTGGGCCTCAAAATGTTGTCCTAAAAAAAGATACAAAAAGGAGATTTTTAGTATTATTAGCACTGTAGTTAAAGCTACATTATAGATTTAATTGACTTTTGTAGGCTGACCTGATAATTATTGTTCTCTGAGAAAATGGATTCTGAATTCAAAGCAATAGATTAATAAATTAAATTTTCAAACATAGCCTGCGTAGAAGTTAGAGAGATCCTATACTCTAATTTAACAATGTTTATTTAACATTGTTTTATACTGGAAATCCTTACATGAATTAGAAAGCTATGTAATAGACTGTTTGCCTATATATGCCTAGCATCACTTTATCTCACTAAACCAATGATGGATGTGCTTCTTCCCATTGCTAACTACCATTCCTGTGCCTTTTGCCTTGAATTGTGCCACTGATGTCTGCTGTCACATCATGCAGCCACCACCCTTACCCACACACACACACACACACACACACACAAACAATTGGTTTTTATTCCAGATTATAAAATGTTTTCTTACAATTCTAAGTAGATTAATCAGGAACATCATGAAATACTGGACAGAAAGCACTCCTCAAAGCCAAGAAGATCTGATTGAAATCCTGACATATACTGACTGTGTAACCTTAGGGAAGTAACTCAACCTTGCATTGCCAACTTTCTTAAGACTAAGATGCAGAGAACCTTCAGATCTTCTTTGGAAGAGGAAATTTCTACGGAGATCCCCCTACATTCTGTACTCAATTTGATGTCAAGAGGCAATCCCTTTTGCAACATAATGAGCTTATATTTTATTTATTGTCTGGAGTTTTGTTTTGCTTTTAATAGAATTAATTCTGTTCAAGTCACTTTGGGGGGAGGGGTCCGTGATTATGGCCAGGTTTTTTGCTTCCTACACATTCTAAACCATATTGACCCACTGGAGATACTTTTGATCAGAAGGTATTGTCAGTGCTACCACCACAACCCCACCAAAAAGGGGGCAGGGATGAATGTAGAACATTATCCACAACTTCCTTTTGCCCACAAATTAGCAGCAGCAACTTGTGAGTAAGCTGAGATCAAGGGGCTCATAGCACTGAAATTCATTAGCAAAACATCACAGAAACTGGCTCAGCACAGCTTGAAGAACTCAGCAGAGAAACAAATCAAAGAGAGAAATAAAGCTGAGTGGTTGAAGTAGAGTAAACACTTTGACTGGGAGAAGTCTAGGAATGTCCTCAACCTCCCCTCATAGCAGCACTGCACTGAAAATGAGAACATGCAACAGATGAAAGACTGTCTCTCGTCATTAAAGGAGGCACATCAGAGATGGGCAGCTCTGAATAAAGAAAAATGAGTGGTTGGTGTGCTTGTCTCTCGGAGCTGCTCAGGCAGCATCTTCTATTATTATTTATTATTTGCTGGGCACCGACCGTGTTACATTGTGGCACATGATGGCACAACACAAAGGAGCCTGGCTTCTACCCTGAGACTTGTAGTACCTAAGCTGGCAATTGTTCTGGAAGGAAATGATTTATTTAAAATGGCAGTATGCATGACTGCCTCTGTGTCTGATAGGCAATGCCTAGGTCATTAGCATAAAGTTACCTCTACTATTTTACTCTTCAATTTGTAAAACATCAGATAGTATTCATAAGAAACTGATGCAAATAAGCTTTCTTGTCAGGCTTTCAAAAAATTTTAATAGGATTTTATTGTATCAGATTTGTAAATAGTTATCTCTTCCATGCTGAGCTGGTTGCCCCCACTTTCCTAAGGTTCCTTTTGTAGAGTTTTCAAGTTAAGAAAAGGAAATCGCCTTCCTGCAGAGAAGGCAGAACAAAGTGATATCTACTCTGAACACAAAGATGTGGGAGAGCTCTCTGTAACATATATATCCATACAGAGCAGGCATTTGTGATACCCAAATGGATGGTTTGCACTCATTCTTCTGCCAACACATCGTCAAAACTCTTACTGTGTTCTTAATGACCCCCAATGCCATTTCTCATTAGTATTTTTGTGTGGAGATGGCTAAGCTTGCTCTAACTGGTTAAGAAGGCAAACTGGTACATGGCTTGTACAAATAAGGCACCCCACTTCTAAATTCTGAGCCACTCTGGTGTCAATGAAGCTGAGGCTCATCTTTAAAAGGATGGTTTTTATCTGCTGCTGACCCTTCTGTGTGTCTCATGCTTTGCTACATTCCAAAAGGAATGTTTTTATTTCAGGATTTCTCTCCAGATCAAGAGATCAGGTATCATTTAGAAAAGATTTCTCCACAATGGTGGAGAGGTAGCCTGATGGAGTGAAAAGAATGTTTTCTTTGGAGTCAAAGGACCTAAGTTATAATTCTAGATCTGCAACTGATTGTATGATCTTGGGCAAATTACTTAACCTCCATAGACTTGAATTCCCTCATTGGTGAAATGAAAGGGTTCGACCACTAAAGTCACTTCCAGCTTTAAATTTATGATCCTGTGAACAGTAGGAAGCTTTCAAAATAGACACATGCAGATTAGGAATTTCAATTCTCTCTTCCTAATTCCAGGGATTCGGGGAGTTAATGGGGCTAGTTTTAGAATCCAAGTTCTGATCTTTTCCAGCTCACTATTCCATTTTAACCACACACACATATCATCAGAGTTTTGTGAAGGGTATTGCTTGTTCAAAATCACATTTTAAATACTTGCTACATCTAAAATAACTTCTCTGTTTGTAAATTAGCAATGTACAGAGGAACTTTTTGAGGGGCTCGGAGATCAACTATCATTTCATTTTCAAACACACAGTTCTGGTTGTTTTCCTCTCTGTACTGAGCAAAAAAACAGATACCCTTGTGATTTTGGAAGTGAGGAAGAACAAGGATAAACCATTTTTAGCACCTCTCTGTGAATCTCCATAACTAGTACTAAAATATCCTTGAGGTTGCCTATAATCCTGAAGAAGTGTCTATTTATAACTTTTCTTCCATTGACCTTTGCATGGGCCTTTGTACTTACCACAGACCAGCACTGCTGGCTTAGATCTTTCTGATCCCCTTTGCCTGATTTGGGGTGCTTGAGATATTTCTGCTGCTTTGGTCAACCTTCCTGAATATTCACTTTCCTGCTGCGGATGCCTATTGACATTTCTTCACCTGGTGTCACCCAGTAGGGGAGCACATGCCCTACTGAAGACAGCTCCTATTCTCACTTTCTTTTTTCCCTTAGCAAACTGTGTCTTTGGTTTTTCTGTGAAAAGATTTGAGATCTAGCAAAGATAGCAAGATGGGTGAGAGGAGACAAACCCCAAGGCTCGTTTGCAGCATTTCTAAGAGAGAAATGTAAGGAAGCAAAGTAAGGTGGAAAATGGAATGTGGTATAACATGAGTTGCTTTTTTGTTTGTTTTTAAATTCCCATAGGTCCCTGTTTTCAGCATTTTAATTGTAAGAATTAGAGTAGAGGGTGCCTAATTAATGAAAGACTTTGTAGAAAATCATTCCTATCCCTTCGTGTGCAATTGATGCAAGTAATTAAAGCCTTTTTCTTTTTATTTCTCCTCAGTGCCCAGAATCATGCTTTTCCAAAATGCATTTGGGTCAGTGCTCAGCTAGAAACTCAGCAAAGCACATACATGCTCACACCATAGTTGAATTCATTTGGAATTGGGGAGGAGGAGGAAGAACATAGGGATTTTTTTCTCTCAAAACCAGTTAACATCCTATGCATTGCAGTGATTCCTAGACTGTGAATAACTGATAAGACCTCTTAATGGAAGGTCAGAATAAATTAAGCAATATCATTTCAACAGAGAAATACTAGCAGTAAAGGCAGTGAAAAGACCCTTCGCCTTATGTTGTCCTACTTTGCCACTGAAACTCATTAGATAGATTGTTATTCAACATTCAGGGAATATTGCTTTTTTTAGTTCGTTTGTTAGTCAGCAAGCATTTAATAAGAATTTACTTCATTGGATTCTGATGACTCTGGAGAAGAGAGTAAGGCTTGTTTCACCTCTGTCTCATTTAAATCCAATTCACTCTCAAGTTGAGACATCACCCTCATGATGTCGTTGGTTCTCTTCCAGAATTAAGGATGAACAACAAAAACAAACAATCACTCATCATGTGCCAGGCACTATACTAAGCCCTAGGGATATAGCTTCAGCAGTCCTTCCCAAGAAGTTTATATTCTAATAGAAGAGACAATATACAGATAACTATGAACATACATGTTATATACTGAGTAGATGAATGGTCATCTTAGGGGATAAGGCACTTAGGAAACCAGGAAAGGCCTGCTGTAAAAAGTAAGATCTAAACTGAATCTTAAATGAAGGTGGGGAAACTAATCATTGGCAGTGAGGGGGCAAAGCACTCTAAGCATATAAGATGACTGGTGCAAAGGCACAGAGATAGAGTGTCATGCACATTGAAGAGTAGATAAACCAGTGTAATTGGTCATAGATTTTATAGAGGGGCCAAGTAGTGAAGAGCTTAAATGCCACCAGGGAAATTCATATTTAATTCTGGAAAAAATAGGGAGCTATTAGAGCACTAAGGACTCAGTTGTGATTATATAATAGAAATTTGTAATGGGAGCTTGTCAGCATGACTTCATGATTTCCTCCAGCTCCATTCAGCAGCCTAGGAGTAGGACTAAAGTAGGTGGATGATAAGAAAAATCCACTGTTGAAGTTTGGATAGATGTGATTGGAGATTGACCAAGGGAGTAAGGGATTCTAGAGTAGAATATAGCATGGAGCTGAATTGGTGAACCAAAGGAGATAGTTTAGCTGGTACAAGGGTAACGGTACAAGAAAGCATGAGGGGTTGAGGGAATGGAGGGTCACAGTGAGAATGAAGAACAGAGTTAAGGCTTGTAAATCATAAGGAAAGATGGACTTATAAAATAGTATGATTAGATTATTAGATATTCACAAACAAATAAATAGAATACTTATGGATGATGACAAAATCAATAGTACGGCCATCTCTGCACATGGATGAGCTAGAATGGAAGAGTAAGTCCTGAGAATTGAGTGGAGAATCGAGTACACTAATGGGATGCTTTCCCTCCTCACTTCTGAATCTTTGAACCCAAAGCTCCCTTCAAGGTTCAAGACTGGAAGAGAGAATGAGGCTGATGATTTCCACAATACTCCCTCACTTAAATCCAGTTCATGCTCAAGTCAAGCCCTCAGTCATTCGTGATGTCATTGGTCTTCCTCAAAAATGAAGGATGAACAACAACAGCAAGGCTCAGTTCTGTCTCCTTCAACCTATTTGTTAATGCCCACCTCCAGAAGTATGTATTTATTTTGTACGTGAACTGCATGACCATATTTGTGAACAAATTGTATCTCCATATCATAATGAAAACTATTTGAAGGCAGGGACTACCTTTTTATTGGGTTTCTACATCCTTAATTTCTACATCCTTAATAACATCAGTGCAGTGCCTGACACATAGTAGGTAATTAATAAATGTTTGTTTTTCATCAATTTGGTTGTTTAAAGCTAATCTGAGGAGAAAGTACACATAACTAGAGGAATCTGGGAAGGTAGCAATATAGTCAAGAAGCTCTAATTGTAACTTTTGCCTCCATTTTCCTACGTGGCTGAAAACTAGATAGGTGCTTTGAATTGTGCTGCAGTTCTTGAGATCTTAGACCATGAACAGATAAAAAATTTGAATAGTGAGAACTCTACAGTATGAGGTCAGTTGCAGTTACAATTGCATGACACCTTCTGAGCCCTTTCCCTGTTCTCCCTAGTGTTGCTGTCTCTATTAAATGAACTCTGACAGTCAGTGGCTCTTGGGCCCCTGTCATCCTGAGGAATTAAAGTAATGAGTAATTCACTTTGTTTTTAATTAGCCTCAAGAAAACCATCTTATTAGTTTTCACAACATAACTATCATCTAGGCAAGTATTTTTTAATTCGGTACAAAAGAAATGCTAATGTTCAGAGGAATTAAGTACTTTGTGGAAGGTCATAGTGAATGTCAATGGCTGAACTCAGATCGTGAAACTTTTATACTGTTGTATACTTTCCATGTGTGTACTTCTACTGCTGTGCAGTCATCTCTACCTAGTAATTCGTTTCATTCTTACTTAACTAAGATATTAGTTACAGTGGCAGTGTGGATATAGTACCAGTCTTGGAGTCTTGAAGACCTGAGTTCAAATCTAGCCTCAGATACTTATTAATTCTGTGACTCTGAGCAAGTCCTTTAACCACTGTTCACCTCAGTTTCCTCATCTGGAAAATGAAGGCAATAATAGCATTTAATTCCCAAGGTTACTGTAAGGATCAGTGATAATATTTTTAAAGAACTTAGTACAGTTCTTGACACATAACTGTATAAATGTTATTATTGGCATTCGGGAGAATTAAAATGAGTGTGCAGGATGTATTTTATACATGTATATACATATATTTACACAATATTTATATAAATACTCATATACAAATATGTACTATGGAACATGTATAAATATACATATATTTATGACTATATAAACTACATCGTATACATATGTGTATATATTTTTTCCAAATTATGTTCCCCAAAGAAAAGGCTCTATAGTTTCCATGGGACTGTTTCTTCTCTGTGTGTTAATCACCTGGGAAACCTGGAATTTTGCTTAAGGTAAAGCAATTACAGTCCTCTTTCTTACAATAAACACTCTTAATTACCTTTTTTTAGAGCACTGTGTTAGACTCCTCATATGTTTATCCCCCAAGGAGAGTGTGAAAAAGCACCTAACAATACTGAACTTTACTAAAATTAAAGTAAAATAAACAAAGATCCAACAATTCTCGTGCCAAATCATGGTGAGCTCAGTGGAAAAAATCAAATGCTCCCTCATTGCTCTTGCTTGAGTACCACATTCATGGGTCTAGCTGTGGAAGGATTCTCTTTAATTCCTTAACCTTGACCTTGTCAATATATTAAGAAAAAAGAATGCCTCACACATTCATATGTTGCTTGTTTTCATTATCCCTACCCCCAAGGCATCCATGTATATATGTTTTTAGAAACAAAAGTATATTTCTGTCTGACTGTGGGATCACAACAAAATGTGGCAAGTCCTTGAAGAGATGGAAGTACCAGTTCATGTTGCTTGTTTCCTGAAGAACTTGTATGCAGGTCAAGAAGCAACAGTCAGAACCAAACATGGAATAGTTGATTGGTTTAAGATTGAAATGGAATATGACATAGCTGTTTATTGTTACCCTATTTATTTAAATTATATGAAAATACATCGTACAAAATGCCAGGCTGGAAGAATCAAAAGCTGGAATTAAGGACCACTGGGGGAAATATCAATAATCTCAGATATATGGATGATACCATTCTGATGGCAGAAAGCAAAGAAGAATTAAGAAGCCTCTTGAGAGTGATGGAGAAGAGTGTAAAAGCCGGCTTGAAGCTTACCATAAAAAAAAGACAAAAACTAAGATCTTGGCAACTGGTCCCATCAGTTCCTGACAAACAGAGGGAGAAGAAATGGAAACAGTGTCAGAATTTATATTTTAGGGCTCAAAGATCACTGCAGATGGTGCCTACAGCCAAAAAATTAAAAGACACTTGCTCCTTGGAAGGAAAGCTACGGCAGTCTGGACAGCATACTAAAAAGCAGAGACATTACCTTGCTGATGAAATCAAAACTATGTTGTTGGTTTTTTCCCAGTAGTGATGCAGGGCTGTGAGAATTGGACTCTAAGGAAAACTGAGTTGTGAAATCAATGCTTTCAAATTGTGGTGCTGAAGAAGACTTTTTGAGAGGCCCTTAGATAGCAAGGAGATCTAACTCAGACCAGTTAGCAGAAGGTCAAATACTGAAGCTTAAATACTTTGATCACATAATGAGAAGACAGAACTCATTGGAAAAGACCCTGTTGATAAGAAAAATTTCAGTCAAAAGGAAAAAGGGATGGCAGAGAATGAGATGGATAAATAGTGTTATAGAAGCAATGAACATTACTTTGGACAGGTTCACGAGATAGTGAAGGATAAAAGAGCCTGGCACACTATAGTCCATAGGGTCATGAAGAGTCGGACGTGACTAAACAACTAAACAAAACAACTTGTCTGTATGCATGAAAGGCAGAAAGATGGAGCCATGGATTAACCTTATTTGAAGTGATCCCTAGGAGCAATGGATAAAAGTTTAGAGGTGAATTTTTGGCTCAATATAAAAAACTCACCAACTATTAGAGTACCAAACTGCAATAAGCTGCCTTGGGAATTTCCCGTTACTAGAGATGTTTCAGTAGAGGTTTAGTGATAAAGGGTAACTATTGCAGAGGAAATTCCCTGATGATTCAGGAAGAGGTTAGCCTGGAAAACTTCTAAAGTCCCTTGTAACTTAAGAATCTATGGTTCTTTGTTTTGTTGTGTTTTATTACTCACTGTATCTGTGTTTTGACAGTAAGGACTTCAGACTAGAGAGTTAGAAAACCTGGGATTTGCTCTTGGCTCTCCCTCAAAATAGTTTGGGGACCTTGAGTACCTCTTTGGCTTTCAGGTTGCTTATTAGTAAAATGAAGGAACTAGACTAGATGATTTCTAATGTTTCTTTCAATTCTAAAGTGCTAATATACCTAGACCTAGTAATATGGCTTTAACCACACTGGCACCTTACTCCATTGGGAAATAGTTGCCAACAAGAGGTTTTGGGACATTTTTGTCCTGTCCTGTCACGGTGTCTAAGGTCCATAGTATAACATTTCTGCCTGTCATTCTCACCTATGAGGACCTCTATGATGATGATTTGAAAAGATCCAGATTGAAAAGTGGCTTTTGGATTAAATTTTAATAATATTAGACTAATTTCTGACTTAACATTATCACCAGCACAAAAGCAACTAGGCAACTTTATGCATCAACAAAAACTCTGCCTAATGTATCAGAAAGACTAAAAAGTGAGTTTTAATCCATTTTGTTCTACAGCAGGAATATATTTCCTAAATAGTCCAGAAAGCATTTGGGTCCAACCTCGGCAACCCTGGCATCACATAACCAGATTCCCTCTCTGGCTAGGAAGGTGTTAGATGGTAAAAAGTAATGCCAATACTTTGTAATGATTTATGCATGAAAAGGACAGAATTTTAGAACCATACCCTTTTACAAATGACTAAAATATGCCCACATGGTTGGATTCTGGCAGTCATCTCCTCCTTTGCCACTATCATTATCGTTACTTCCATTACCACTTTGTGTTTAGTCCAAGATTTCTTTCCAGGGCTTTATAGGGAGTGAAAAGAGTCATTTAGAATTAATCACTGTCTCATCACTGTCCCTAAAATTCTTGGTTCCCAAATGAGAAAAACTCATCTTTTTACCTCTACCTGTTTTGGAAGTTATTTTCACCATAACTCTGTCACCAAATCTCTTCCATTCCAATCAAACAAGCATTCAGGAAGCATACTTTGTCCCAAGTTCTTGAGACAGAAATATTAAATGAAAGAACAATCTCTTCCTACAAGAAACTTATGTTCTACTATTACTTCTTCCTCTTTGGTGATAGTTCTCAAGATAAAATGCCTGAAAGATAGACATGGTTAATAAACAAAATCTGCCCTGTGCCCTCAAATAATCAAGAAATTTAACTGTAAACAGGGAGAGGAAGAGAGAGAGGGAGACCTTCTCTAAGTTTTACAGAATTTCAGCTGCTGCCTTTTCTGCCCTCATGACAAGATCACATGTGCCAGAATGATTAATGGTACAGTTTCTGGCTCTCAATGGTTCTGCTTAAATTAGTTCAAATATTCATCTGTTGTTTTGTTATGATGAATCTCTCTGTATCTTTTTATTTTTTCTTCCCTCTTGTGAACCCTACTCTTGACTACCTGGAATAAGGCCACTTGGGTTAAGGAGAAAAATGACCAGTGATCTCTTAGTGAACATAGTCTAGATTGCTGAAGTATTAGGACATGTGAAACAAAGAGAATGGATTTCATTTCTTCATGGGCATTACAAACATATCCATGGTGGCACAGCGGATACAGCACTAGTACCAAAGTCAGGAAGTCCTAAGTATAAATCCTGCCTCAGACAGTAGCTTCATGACCTCAGATTGTTACTTCATTTCTGTCTGCCTCAGTTTCTTCAATAATAAAACTAGGATAATAATAGCACCCACCTTCCAGGCTTGTTGTGAAGTTTAAATGAGATAATATCTGTAAAGACTTTAGCATAGTGTCAGCTACCTAATAGTTGTTTAATAAATGCTTATTTCCTTCACTCCTTCTGTCCTTTGTTGGTGTTTTGTGGATTTGGGATTTGTTTGCTAATCAGTAATTTGCAAGCATGAGACAGTGAGCAGAGGACTGGGCCATGAAGGCAGGTAGCTGTAAGTCACATGGACACTTACCTCAAGATGTTTTCTCATCAATAAGTTAGAGACAATAATGCCTACAGGAACTACCTCATGGAATTGTTTTCAGTCTCAAATGAACTATTACATGTAAAATGCTTTGCAAGTCACCTGGGTTCCAGGAGTCTGGGGATTGATTCTTTGCCAGGTTTTGCATGCAGTCCTTCGAGAAAGAAGAGACCCTCGGGATCCGGTCTAGCAAAAGCTGAGAGGGATGGCACATTTGGACTTAACCTTGGTGGGACCAGTGCTACTCTCTCCAGAATCAGAAGTGGTAAAGGGGAGTCCCCCAAAGTGTTGGAGAGAAGTGTTTAAATTTCTCTTATTTCTGTAGTAAGACTGTGCTAAGGAGAGGATTGACCAATGATCTTTTAGTGAACACAATTCATATATGTGTGTGGATGTGTATATATGTGTATATATATATATATATATATATGTATATATATATATATAGTGTATATGTATGTATATATACATATATATCTCAAATATTTATTTGTTAAAGCTAAAAATTGGTATTTTGTAAACTTTGAAGTACTATAAAATGTCATCCATTGCTGTTGTTGATTATTGTTGATTTTTCCAATCTATAGACCATGATGTCACATGGTAAGACTAGTGATACTACTTCACCATAGTGGAGAACAGAACAGACAAGGGCAAGACTGACAGGCTGATTTGTTTGGAAAAGACAGTATGAAAAGGAGCAGTAATGAGAGATGTTTGTGGGGGTTGTGTTTATGGGGGTGGGGGAGGGTGGACATTAGATAGGAGGCTCAAAAAATTTGTACTTATGTAATAGAGAAGAACTGAAGGTTTTAAACAGGGTTGCATTTTTATCAGAGCAGTCCATAAGGAAGATTATGTAATCATGGGCAGTATGTTAAGTACAAATTAGAGTAAGGAGATCCAGGAGGCTATTATAGTAGCCCATGTGAGAGAAGATGATGGCCTAAAATTGGAATGGTGACTGTGGAGGAGAATTGATCGGTAATTGCATGTGGGGTTCAGAACAGAGAGAAGGGGAAAAAATACAGGTAATGTTGAAGGGTTGTTGTTGTTTTGGGTTTTGTTTTGTTTAGCTTAGGTGAATGGGAGCATGGAAGTATATTTAATAGAAAGTAGCATTATAGGGAAGTGGAACATTTTGTTCATTTTGGAATGTGTTGAGTTTGAGATGATAGGGAGATATTGGGAGAGATATCCAGCAAGCAGCTACAAATCAAGGCTTGAAGCTTCAGAGAGAGATTTGCTTGAGATAAATACTTGAACACTGGCATAAAAGAATAATTGAAGTCCATCTGAGTGAATGAGATCACAAAAAAAAAAGAGAAGCAATGATGGCCATAAGCAGGGCTTTTAGGCAATAGCTATATTTGTATCAGCTAGGAAAGAAAAAAAAGCTAGCTAGAACTAGAGAAGAATTGTCAAACAATGGGAGAACTATGAGTGTGCAGTGTTCCAGAGGTCAATGGAGTAAAGAGTCTCAAGCATCGTAGCTGATCATGACAAATGTTATTGTGAGGGATAATGGGAAAATAAGGACTGAAAATATATCATTGGAATCACATGTAGGGATACATACCAGAGGCATACCAAGCAACCATTTATTTTGAATAAACATTATGAAATGTAATTTTTATAATGAGTGAGTGTTGAGAGAGATTGTTAAGCATACACTTGCCTTGATGAAATAATGAAATTTAATTTTTCTGTTTTATAATGAAATTCTACTTTCAAATGCTCAAAATTTGAGTTAGGACATTTCTGTTTTGAAAGCTATTAAAATGTTTAAACCCCACTGCCTTTGTACATTTCCTTAATTACCATCTTCCTCAGTAGCCAATTTGATATTCTTGTCATTCTAATTAAAATGCATGTGGCCCAAGATTTGACCATCCTGTCTGGTTTTTATTCTAATTTATGGGAGTTGATCACATTTCTCATAATAAGAAAAAACAAAAGCACCCTTTTCATCAAAGGATCTCTGAAAGCAAGCATTTTTGGAAATTGTACCCAGATGCTAATGTACAATTTTATCAGTTTCAGATATTCTTGAGTCAAGCCAATATATCAGTACATGACAAAACCCTTCTTAGATATGGCATGAGTATTGTGTTCATTTGCCACTGGCAGAGACCATTCTGGACTTTCCAAGCCAGAGATGGAAAAGGGGAACAAGGAGATAAGTCTACAACAGAGGTTCTCAACCTGTGGGTCGCGACCCCTTTGGGGGTCAAACGACCCTTTCACAAGGGTCGCCTAGGAACCTCTATCCGTCTCCAGGTGGGTCCACCCACATGCAGAAATGCCCACATATGAGTATTAAAGAGTCACGACATTAGGAAGGTTGAGAACCACTGGTCTACAGTCAATGTCTTCAGAGTATATGGCTGTTGGCTATTTAAAAAAAGGCAGAGTTTCTATAAATTGAAGGCAAAATAAGGTGGCTGATGTTTTTCAGACTGTATTCCTTAATGTAACAATGAAAACAGTAGAACTGATTATACTCAAAATAAGCACAATTAGAAAACAAGTGTGGGAAGAACACTCGACCCCAACCAAAAGATCAAAGTCCTAGTTCTGGCTCTACTCCTAACAGGCCATGTGACTTTTAGAAAGTTTCCTTAATTCTTTGAACTTTGGTTTCTTCATCTATAAAATGGCAAAGTGGAATTAGATCAGAGGTTCTTAATTTTTTTTTTTTGGTATTATGGACTCCATTGGTAGTGCGGTGAAACTTATAGAACTCTTTTCAGAAGAATGTTTCAAAATGCATGAAATAAAATCTATAATATTATAAAGAAGACTCACAATTAAATACAGTTATCAATATATTAAAAATAAAACCAATTCATGGATTCTAGGCTTAAGTTTCTTCCTAGTTTAAAAAATATGAATGAAAATTTTGCATGACATTTGTACTTAATATTTTCTGAGAGGATTCTAGAGTACTAAATAAATTATAAAATAAATATTCCTTCAAGGGCTCCAAAGAGTCATAATCTCAAAGATAAATCTGAACATATCTCCAAGAGATGTATGTGGCTCAAAGGAAAAACAGCTTTGGAATCATGAGCCCACTCAGGGAATGAGTAGCTAAACATTCTTTCCTGTGTCTCAGAGGTTTGGGGGGGGGGGGGTGCGCGGTGGACTTTTCTGTGCGTTAACAGAAAACTGTTGTCCTTACAAAAACAAAACTATTACTATCGTAAGTAGCTACTGCCTAAGAAATTTCAGGCAGGACTGGACAATCATTCGTGGTGAATTAACACTGACCTTTGTGAAGAAGCCAAAGATAATTTCATAAGCTTACAAGGGCTCAGTCTCAGAGCTGATCTGAACATTAGTTCTGTGGCCCACCCCAAATACTCTAAATCAATGTCTCTGTCTGAAAGTTATCTCTTTCTTGAAAGGCTCATCCAGGTTAATATCTAATTTTCTCCACATTACAGAGTATATGAAGGTTGCCATGACAACTGAGTGAACAGTTTAGCCAGTAGAATTTGTGTAGTACTCTTAGGCTTGTGCGTATTAGTTAGTTATTTTTTTAAAAGGGGAAAGAGAGAAAGAGGAGAGCAAAAGGAAAGGCAAGATAGGGAACAGGGAGAGAAGTAGAATGAAAGAATGAGTGAAAGAGCAAAAAATTAAGTGAATGGAAGAGAGAAAGAATGGGTAAGTGAAGGAGAAAAAGACGTAGAAGAGAGCCCATGAAAGAGCAAGGTAGAGTGAGAGCAAAAAAGAGAGTGAATGAGAAAAAAGGAGAATGAAAAAGCAGAATAATGAGAATGAAGGTGCAGCTAGGTTATACAGTGGATAGAGTATCAGACCTGGAGTCAGGATGACTCATTTTCATGAGTTCAAATAAAGGCTCAGATAATAAAGGCTGAGTCACTAGCTGGGTGACTCTGGACAAGTCACTTAACACCATTTGCCTCAGTTTCCTTAGCTGTAAAATGAGCTGGAGAAAGAAAAGGCAAAATATTCCAGTATCTTTGCCAAGAAAACCCCAAATGGAGTTATGAAGAGACATGACTAAATGATGAAAACAACAAAGAGAATGAAGAACCACAGAAAATGAAAGCAAATGAGTAAGTGAAAGCAGAAGAGAGAGTAGAAGAGAAATGAAATGACTGAGAGTGACTGAAAGTAAAAGAAGGAGTGAATGAGAGGAGAGAGTGAAGGAGAGGAAAAAATGGAGGGGCAGAACAACAGGAACAGATTGGGGCAGAAAATGAAAGACATGGAGAGTGAGGTAGAGTCAAAGAGATTGAGAGGGAAAAAAAGAAAAAGATCCTTCTACCCTAAAACTGGCCCGCCAAATCATTATTGTCTACTTCCTAATGTGCTTGAACATTTTCCTTAAAGTGTGAATTTACGCATAGACCTTAATAACAGAAACTCAGGATATTCTATTGAGACCTGAGTTCAAATACAACATCAGACACTAGCCATGTGACCCTGGGCAAGCCACTTAACCCTGTTTGCCTCAGTTTCTCCATCTGTACAATAAACTGAAGAAGGAAATGGCAGACCATTCCAGTATCTCTGCAAAGAAAACCTCAGGAGGGGTCACTAGTCAGAGATGACTGAAAGTGACCAACAATAGACTAATGTATAGCTTGTTTACATATTTTTATTTGAGTGTTTTCTCCACCATTAGATTTTTAAGGCCCTTGAGAACAGGAACTGTCTTTTGCCTATTTTTATATCTCCAGCACTTAACACAGTGCTTGGTACATATTGGGCTCTTAATAAGTATTTCCAGGTTGATCTTCAGTCTGCATGCTGACATCCTCTGCTACAGGCCTTTTATTTTTCTACCCCTCTGAACTATTACGATAATTTACTAACAGTTATCTCCTTTAGGGCCCATACCAATTCAGTGTCAATACTTCTACATTAATCTTTGTGAATTCATCTTATTTCACTTCAGGAATCATTAATGAATCCATATAATAAATAACTTACTTTATTAATAATAAAATTTACTTTATTTTTCCTGGCAATCAATGCCTTTCATAACCTGGCACCATATTACATATTCAGTTTTAACTTAATACTATCACCACAATATGAAGTTTTCTTGGATCTACTTATTTCCTTCTACATTGGTTCATACCATTCTTCCCAAAGCATTCCCTTTTGATTAGACACTGATAATATTAAACTCCCCAAAACTGAAGTGATCACACACAGGTGCTCACATACAAACATGAATATCTTCCCATTGCTGAAAAGCAGAAGTTTTATTAGAAGTAAAGACTAGTTGGAAAAACAATAGCACATTCTTGCTTTCCCATTGAATATGAAAAAATCTAACTTCTATCTGCTTTTGTAGCACTTAGTTTTCACTTATTAAGAAAGTTTTATGACTTTCAGACAGACATTGAAAAGTGTTTTGCTGTATTAAGAGCATTTAGCACTCCTGTTGGATTACTCTTTTAGGAGACGTTAATTTGAGTGGATTTTAACACTTTTTCTGCATTTTTAAATTTTTCTCTCCTAATTAATTATTCCAGCCAGGTAATGGTGAGCTCAGCAAAGTAACCACATGTGCACCTCCCAAATTTTAGAAAGTATGCACTTAATGTCGGTTATAAATTTCCCACAAGTAGCTAAAGGAACAGCTATAATAAGGAAATTCTAATTAGTCCTAGAGGCATTATACTGCAGAAGATGTGGGATTTTTTTTTTTTGTGAAGACTTGGCTAATTGCCCCAACAATAGGTAAGCATATCTCTTGTTAGAGGTCCAAGAAATATATGGGGTTGACTTCTAGCTGGGAAATGTGAAATTTGGAGGAATTTTTTGTATGATTTTCTTTGTGTTAAAGACCTAGAAAGTGCAGTTACAAGACACCCTGCACTATAAATATACATCTCCATAAGATAAAAGCACAGAATGATAAACTGTTTGACTCCTGGGGGAGGGGACAAAGAAAATCACCACTAGAACAACCAATATTGAGATATTACCCTTACTTTAGAGTTTATGGTTTCCCTAAATATCTCTACATCATGCATATTATTTTTCAATAAGTGTCTTGAAACTGTATCAGAGTACTACCCGGATGCATTATTGTGGAGTTGAAGCGACCTTGCATTCTCCTAGGACAAAAATCACAAATCCCTGAAGTCATGAAGTATTTTGAAACTGTAATTTCCTATCTGAAAGTATACTGCATGAGTGAGTTTAGGAATGAAAAGACATGCATATGTGATCATAAAGAATACATATTCTTTTCTTATTCCAAGTAATGCCATTTTCAAAAATTTGATTTTTCAATAGCTAGTTCTACCTGGACAAACGCCAGTGTCTCCTCTTAAGATGGAGGTGCCTTTGGTTCTCTGAACTAAGCCTGCAGAGTGAAAGCTCTGGGATGTCTCTCCACACTGGAAAGGACCTAGTGATATATGTCTCTTGTCTTGGGAGTTCTTTGGCTTAGTTTGAAGAGACTGCTCACCACATGGGGCTATAATGTTGAATTTGGGGCTCACTGCAGCTCTCTCAATACATTTAACAACTCCTAGAAGAGTTGAGATCTGCGTTGGTGGGGAGAATAGCCACTCTAGTAAGTGCGTGGATCCGCAAAGTGTTTTCTTCCCCCCAATTTATATTTGCCATCTAGCAAAGGCTATTGTCATGTTATATATGTCCATTCAGCAAAAGTCATAAATTTCAAGTAAATTATTGCCATTGATTTTTAAAATTAGAACCAAAAGGAATAGGAGAATTCCATATAGCAAGGTACCCTGTGGTTTATGCCCTATTGTTGTTCTTGATAAGAGCATGAAGAAGTATACTTTTTAGCAATAAAGGTATATATTCAATTCAAACCATCAAACACTTATGATATGTGCTGGGCACTGAGGTTGCAAAGACAAAAGATAATACAATTCCTACCCTCAAGGTGCTGATATTTCTCTTGTGGGAGAGATGATAGATAGATAGATAGATAGACAGACAGACTGACATATATATGTAGATAGAATATTTAGATAGGTAAGTAAAAACAAAATAGAGGTAACAAATACAAAATACAAAAAATTTGGAGAAGGGGAGAATGATGAGGAAAATCCTCTAAAGGAGAAAATTCCAGGTGTGGAAGACAGCTTATGCAAAGGAATGGTTGAGACAAACATTTGGGGACAGATTATTGTGAGATGGAATCTAACAGTCAGGTTTCATCTCTATAACCCAGCTGATTGCCAGTCCTCAGATCCTTGGAGAGCAGACACTCATTGAATGCTCCACAACTAATTTATAATCCATCTGTGTGCACCAGTAAATTACTCCTGCTGAGGTGCGTTGCCTCTTCTGCTCTGACTTTCTTCCACTTTAGTAAGGCCCAATTAGCTAGTTCTGCTAGATCCTTCTGGAGTTCCCCTTAATCCTCTCTAGTCTTGGCTAATTTGAATAATTCTGTGTCATCAGCAAAGACTTGACAGTTGGGCCTTAGCAGAATTCAGAAAGTAGAATTGCAATTAGGGTTCCCTAATCACTGTGCTTGTTTTTTTGTTGCAAGGCAAAACATCAGAGCCCTAACTAAATGAGAGGGGAATTGTCAGTTTGTTTAATGTGCCACATTTTTAAAAAATTCAGAGTTAGTAAAGACTCTAATGTTAGGTTTTAAAAGTTGCCATACATTATATCCTGGTGGACACTATTCAATATGCTGGATTCAGACATTTGCCTTTCAAGAAGGTAGAGGCCCAGAAAAAGCAGATACACAATGAGAGCTAAAGGGATTATTCAACTGTTGGGATTGTGTGTGTGTATGTGTGTGTGTGTGTGTGTGCTGGTTCATGAGACTATGTGTAATGGTTTGCTTTTTTTCCTATTGTTCTTGGCTCCTTCTTGCGTGTTCAAAATTCTAAGAGCTTTAAATACAAATCCCTCTGCGATTTCAGAAGGTTATTGCTACATCTTAATGTAAGACGGCAAAAACAACAACAATAACTTATTCTTGACATTTAGAAGATGTGAAAATAGAAGCTGAAAGTGATTATGCATTTTGCGCACGGTCAGAGAGTTGGTTCATCCCTTGACTGGTCTTGGTGGGTAATACAGGTTTTTTGTTTGCTTTTCTTTAGTATTTACGTAGAGCTGGTGTCTCTGACTTGTATTTCCATTTCTGTTCTGTTTTGTGTTTTTTGATCAGCCAGTCTCAGCTGCAAAAATACAAGCACAATTCTGTTACCCTTGTTTTAGATATGAGTAGACAGGCCATTAATTGATAAAATTATTAACACCACTACTACCTCCCCTTACTACACACACACACACACACCCTGGTATTGACTGAAGTTCTTCAGTTAAAATAAGTTAGTTACTCAGGGAGTAACACTATGGAATCCCTAGGGCAACATTGTGTGCATTGTAGTGGCAAGATAAATTATATCCCATCTGTCTACACTGACTATGTTACTCCAACATTAATGCATGTGGTAGTTTGGCACAGTAGAAAGAGAACTGGATTTAATGCCCTAACAAATGGATTTAAATCCAATCTCTATTTCTTACAACTTGCATGACACTAGTAGGGAGGTATTTAGTCTGTCAAGACTCAATAAAGTGAGGAAAATTGGATACATGACCCCTTGAGTCCCTTCAGGGTCAAAAACTATGATAATAAAATTGATCCTTTAGTGGTTTCTTAGTAGCTTAAAAAAGGAATGTAATTCTCCCCATCCCAATCCCCTCCACCAGTTTCTCATTTACTACTAAGAAGGGATGTATACAATAGGAAGTACCTCACTTCATGGTGAAGATTTGGAATAAAAGTCTGACTCTAAGACTCTAAGACTGATTTTTTATTAACATAGGGGTCAGTGTAAAGTCATGCATGTTCAGCTTTCCAGAAGAATGCTTCTGTGAATAGCTTTCCAATAACAAATCAGAGCAAAACATTCACAGAAAGTCAAGATACAGCATTCACAATGTTAGAACTTATCACAGAGAATCAAAATACAGCCTTCACAATAACTTATCACTAAAATGACCACATAGTTTTCACCAAAGTGGTCACAATAGTTTTCAACAAAGTATAATTATTTAGTCAATCACAAAATCCTTAATTCAATCACAAAGTACGCAAGTCAAAGTTCTCCACCCCTAGGTCACAGTAAATCATAATCTTCTCCGTCAGTACACAGTATCAAAGTAAAATCTTCTTTCACCTTGACTCAAGGCTGGCTCTCAGCTTCCAAGATACCACAAGTTTTCTCCTTCTTGTCTCTGCCACCACAAGAGTGCTCTTCTCAGTTTTTTTTTTCTGTCTCTAGCCCTGGGGCTCTCCTTATATAGTCATTAGCTCCTCCCCAGGACACAAGTTCTAGGGTTCACAAGTTGTGGGGTTGACACATTCTGTTTCTTAACAGATTTGATACAAGGCTCAAAAGAAACTTGAACTGAAACAAGGTGTTAATTCAATGGCTGAAACTGGGTGTGAACTACTTCTGTGCTTGCCATTACAGTCAGTCGTGTCTTTATTCTTGAATTCCTACATTTGGTTGAAGCAGGTGCTTTAGGTAAAGCAAATAGATCTGTAGTATGGAAGACCAGAGGAAAGATAACAGAAGTTGGAGCTGAAAGAAACCTTCAGCGCTATCGTATGCTTACCAATAAGGAAACAGAAGTC
This sequence comes from Pseudochirops cupreus, assembly GCA_028627135.1. Classification (NCBI taxonomy): domain Eukaryota; kingdom Metazoa; phylum Chordata; class Mammalia; order Diprotodontia; family Pseudocheiridae; genus Pseudochirops; species Pseudochirops cupreus. The sequence goes on from CM053581.1 coordinate 507,124,035, forward strand.
CAGAAAAATCCTGATTCAATACAGCAAGAATTTTTTAAGTGCCTTCTATGTGTGAGGCATTTTATAAGGCACTGGGGATGTAAAGTCGAGACAAACAACCATCCCTGCATTCAGAAATTTTATAATGTACTGGGTAGCTAGGGTATTTAAAGAGATAATTATCTCCCTGATAATCTGAGGACCAAGGAGAGTTTCCTAACAACTACAATGATAAGAAAAGACTTCCCATAAACTAAACTTTGAAAAACAACAGGGTTTTGAGAGGTATTTGTAGTTAAAAAAAAAAACCTGAACTAAGGTAGTGATTATATGACTGGAGTAAAGTAAAGGGGAAGGAACACATTTGAGGGATGTGAAGTTAGAATCGGCAAAACTTTGCAGTTGTTTGGATATGGAGGTTGAAGGAGAGAGAGAAGTTGAAAATGACCTAACAGTCACAAACTTGGATTGCAGGATTAGAGATCTTGAGTAAGAAGTAGCAACATCTCATTTTACTGATAGGAAAATGGGGGCCTATGGAGATTAAGTCCAAAGAAACACAGGTAGTAAGCATCAAAGCTTGAACCCAGATCTGATGACTCCAGAGTCAATTGTCTTCCCCAATGCCACACTGTCCCCAGTAGATATTAAGGAAGTTTGAGAAGTGACTGAGTTGGAGGGAGGGGGGAGAAAAAGGGAGATAAGTTCTGTTTTGTACTTATCAAGTTAGAGACATGTAGGAGTCATCTAGTGGAAGATGTTAAACAGGCTTCTGGTGAGAGGGGCCTAGAACTCAGCAGAGAGACTATATCAGAATCATCTGCATCATTAAACTCATGGGAACCAGGGACATATATTACTGTGAGATGACCTAAAGAGAGAAGAGAGTCTAGGGTAGAGACTTTTCCAAGGTCACAGAGACTTTGGCACACCTAAGAGTTGAACCCAGGTAGTCTGTTGAGAAAGCCAGTGTTCTTTTTAGTATCCCAATGCCTATGAACTAGAGCAAGAGTGGAGAACCTGCAGCCTTAAGGCCATATGTGGCCTTCTAAATCCTTAAATGTGGCCTTTTGACTGAATCCAAATTTTCCAGAACAAATCTGGCCAAAGGCCGCACTTAAGGATTTAGAAAGCCAGATGTGGCCTTAAGGCCATAGGTTCCCCTTTAGGATTTGTTCTGTAAAATTTAGATCATTCAAAATGCCACACTTAAGGATTTAGGAGGTCACATATGACCTTAAGGCTGAAGGATCCACACCCCTGAACTAGAATGATTGCCTGGCGCAGCCTCTTGAATCCATAGCCAAACTTGACAGCATCACAATGGAGTGTGGCAATTCTTTTTAACCTGATATGGGGGAAATCAGGTGATGCTAAAAAAAATAAAAAAAAAAAGAAAGAGTGAGACATCACTGAATCCTATCATTTTGTAGATCTCACGGCTGTCTGAGTTGGAGAAGATGCAGTACCTCAGTATGTGATGACACATTTAACTAGGGAGTCCACTGGAATTCTGATAGAGCCAGTAGAAAAATATGATGACAAGGAAAATTACATCTGGTAGAAGGGAGCTCATGAAAGCATATTATCTGTATTATCTCCCCTAAAGAGGTGAGTACCATTCTTGCCTCATTCAATTTTAAGGTCCCTTCATTATCCATCTCAGTGATTATTCAGAATACTTAAATTGATGAACAGGGTGCTAATCTAGGTGCATATCCTAATGTGGACCACGTATTTTTCATCTACTTTTTTTTTCTAGTATGGATACTTAGAACAACCTTTCATATTACGAGGAATTTAGAATACCAGATAAGATGGTATGGTTAGTATAAACAAAAAACAATTTTTATTAAATAGTTTTACATGTTCCAATTTTTTTTTGACCCATGTGTACCTGGCATATTAAAGTGAGCAATGACAAATGGAAAGCCCAAGTGATTCCTTGGTATCCATTGAAAGCTAGAAGACAGTAATATTAGCTCCCTAGGGCAAGCCTTCTAGTGTATCCAGCAAATACTTTATGGAAGACTTTCAGGAGGATGTAGAAAAAAATCACACATGATAAGAAAGTATGAATGGATTATGATTTATATTTCTGGTGGGAATCCTCCAATTTCTTGATTTGCTATTGCTAAGACCACAGAATGGCAGTAAAATTGTGTCAGAAAATCATCTGACTTCTCTGCCATACCTCACCCCATCTATACCCCCAGCCCCAGGCTAATCAAGGTGAGTACTACCTTAACAGCTTGTATGAAACAGTCCAATATCTAGATTGTTGACTTCTCCTTGTTAAATGACATAAGCGAATTCCAAGCTGTGTAACTATTAGTGTTTCAACTGCTTATTTCACATATGGAAACCCATTGTCTTCATTCAGTCTTTATGATCTCATACTCTAAAATTTGCTCATCTTTTAAGGCCAACCAAGTGCATACTTCTCAACTCAAGGCATTTGGCATTTGGGGAAATGGCTTATTTAATATCTCTTGTACTATTTTAGGAATGGTAATGAAATTTCTTAATAGTTTGCTTAATATTTGCTCAGATCAGTCCTCTGTGTTATAAATTCTATAAGGCAAGTTCTTGTGGCAAGAAAAGGACAATGAGAGAAAAATAGCTAAATACAGTTTGGAGTGTATTTGTCTTGGAGTCATAGACCTTAATATTTTATTATATGCTTTTTTTAAAATCATAGAACGTCATGTTTTTCATTCTTGCAGAGTTTCTGGTTCCTAAATTTAATCAAAGATACTTTTTTTCAAAGAAAAAAATATCTTTAAACATAAAGCCAGGTGTCACATTGGATGTGCTGGACCTAGAGTTAGGAAAACCTGGGTTAAAATCCGGCCTCAGACACTTACTAGCTGTGTGACTCTGGGCAAGTAATTTAACCCTGTTTACCTCAGTTTCTTCATCTGTAAAATGAGCTGGAAAAGGAAGTGGCAAACCACTTCAATATCTTTGCCAAGAAAATCCCAAGTAGGGGTCACACAGGACTGAAACAACTGAACAAGATATTTTATACCTACATAATATCTTTAAGGCTGAGACAACTATTTCGTAATGCTTAGTTACCTTGGCCAAACAAAGCACTGCAGGAATAATTTGTATCCTTGGTGATATGAATATAACTACATGGTCACTTAGCTTAGAATTAATGATGACCTTTGAGATCTTGTCTAACTCATATGCTAATTCTTTGATGAGATCAAAGATTCATGGAGGTAGTAAAATATTGAAATATAGATGGATGAATATAAACAAACACATGTATATATTTCCATATACTTATACAAGTGTGTATACACACACACTTCTACCTTTAATTGGACCTATGATTTCATTAGAGTAAGAAATCATGCATAAGGAAAATCTCTCTACCACTGCATATCACTTATGGGCTTAGAGAGCTGCAAGGCCAACTGAGATTAAGTTAAGTGGCCAGGGTCACATGACCAGCATGTGTCATAGGCAAGAACCTAACCTAAGTCAAACTTTAGATGTTGACTTTTATTTACCAAGTAATTCCACTGCCTGACCTGCCTTCTCTCCTCCTTTCATTTTTATACAATATTTATAGAGGGGAAAGAAGTACCTCTAAAGATGTTTTTAATATTTCATAGGGGCAGCTAGGTGATGCTAGGCCTGGAATGAGGTTTAATTGGCTGTTCCCTTTATAAAAGGACCAAAATGACATCACTATGTTGGAGTCAAGGTACAGTGTGTTCATCTGTGGCTGATCAGACCAGTATGAGCTCAGAAGGCTCTGACACAGATTAGGCACAAATAGTCCACACGAACATTTGGAGTGGAGATATCTCTAAATTTGTGCATCTCACATTTCTTTTGAGCTACTGCAATTCTGCTTAGCTCATAGAGTGCAGTACCTTCTTTGATGCAAGTATGCCATGATATGCGGCCCTTTGTCAGCATCTTCTATGTCATGCAATAGAATCCAAAGTTTTTCAGAGACCTTAAGAGTGTCCTTGTATTGCTTCTTCTAACTTCCATATGAGTGCTTGCCTTATGTGAGTTCTCCATAAAATAGTCTTTTAGGCAAATTTATATTTGGCATTTGAACAAAGAAGCCAGCCCATTGGAGTTATACTCTCTGCAAAAGAGTTTGAAGACTTGGCAATTTAGTTCAAGAAAGGACTCCAGTGTCTGATACCTTATCTTGCCAGGTGATCTTCATAATCTTCTTAAGACAATTCAAATAGATGTGATTTAGTTTCCTGACCTGGTACTGCTATATTGTTCAGGTTTCAACACAACAGCTCTATAGACCTTCAATTTGGCAGACAATCTAGTATCTCTTCTATCTCACACTTTCCTTCAGAGCCTCCCAAACACTAAGATAGCCCTGGCAATGTGTGCATCACAGGTATATATCCCTATACTGCCAAAGTAAGTGAATTTATCCACAGCATTCAATATTTTTCCATTTTCTTTAACTGGTAGTTCCATATATAGTTTCTGTGGTACTGGCTGGTGGAGAACCTGTGTTTTCTTGATGTTAATTGTTAGGCAAAACTTAGCAAAAGCAGGAGAGAATTGATCCATACTTTGTTGCTTCTCAGTCTTAGAGGCTGCACTGAGTGCGCAATCATCTGGGAACAAAAAATCAAGCTCCACATGAGAGGACTCTAATGGCATTCTAAACCTCTTCTTCAGTTGGAAGTTCAGCTAGGGAAGGCTTATCTTCAGTCAAGGTTTATGGTCAATGGTTTCAGCATTGCTTGATGATAGTATTTTGAGAGCACTATGGAAGTGTTCAGTCCGTCTCTCCTAAAACTGTTTCCCCTCAACCCCTTCACGCAGATTTCAACAGTTCAAGCTTTTGACAGATGCCACTAAACTAGAAAAATTTGATATGAGAGTATTGAAATATCCTAGCTTGGCTCACTGGATATAGACAGGATCATCAGTCAATGAATGGTTAATAGATTTTTTTTTTAGCTGCAACAATTAACAAGGTTTTTCTATTACTACTAAGTTAGAGAGGGTCATAAACTTTGTTACTAGAGGTAGTATGTATGCAGGTGAAATTGTGGACCTTTTCTTGCATTTGAATATATACAACTCAATGTAATAATTCATGTTTTAATGGTATTTTACTGCATAGCAAGTAGTTCTTTTATTAATAAATCAAAATATGAAGTACAGATTTAGGACATTTTCTCCAACCTGATTCCTATCCTGGGAAATGCTTACACAACTTAACTCTAGCTTGGAAAATGCTTACTGTGAAATGGTTGGCCTTCTACAGTATCCCCAAATACAGAATGAAAAAAAATGTAGGTTATTTTTATTTTCTGCTTCTTAAAGCTGAAAGCACTTAGTGGTTTGGGTTTTGGGTTTTTTTGAAAGCTAGGATATATTCAGAGTACTAATAAAATGTTCATATTATCCAAGAATCAAAATTCTAATGAAAAGAACCAGTTTCTATGTAAGGAGGAAATGTGTGCATATGAAAAAATTACAAACTGCCAACAACTGAAATATATCTGGCAATCAGAAGGGACGTGGCAGAAATTGTACCAGTGTGAACAAAGAAGATAGTCCAGTAGAAAGAGCATTGAATTTGAGTCAAAAGATCTGTGTTCAAATTTTACCTCTGACATTTTAAGTTATGGAATGAATGAATGAATGAATGAATGAATGTGAAAGCAATTATTAAGCACTTGTTATGCCTTAGGCATTGCGGGGACACATATACAAAGGCAAATATAATCTTTACCCTCAAGGATCTTATATTATGATGGGGGAGTCAAAGCACATAGAGGAGTGCTAGAATCAGGGAAGGATATTTTGTTTTGAAAAGTTCCAGGGATGGTGAATGGAGCCATATGTAGCCGAGCTGAATTGATCTAGGCTCCAGAACTAGGAAGAGATTAGGGATCAGGAAGGGGAAACAGGGGGAAGGTGCATGGCAATTTGAACTGAGTTGCCTCCTCAGCAAAACGAGAGGGTTAGACTAGATGATATACGAGGGTCCCTTTCAATTCTAAGTCCTGTGCGTCTATAAACTATAGGGCAGAAAGGAGGAGGAAAGGTCAATGGCAGAGGTACTGAGAAAGAATGAGTTCTGCCATTTCTAGGGCAAGACATAACTTTTTTTAAAAATTAATTTTACCTGTAAAACAGCATTGTGAAGATGAGTAAATAACTTAAATCTTCCCTGAAACTCATAAAATGGGATTTAAAAAACTAGTAAGACCTATTTTCAAGGGTTGTTACAAAAAGAGATGCTTTGAAAATACTTGTGTTAAATGGATATGAGTCATTTTTAAGTAAATAGTTCCTTTGACACTTTGATGGATCTCATTAATGTAGATAACCTTCCTGTAGTGCAGATAGCACATGCTATAAAAATGCTATAAAATCTCCTTAATGGCCCACTCATAGATTATTGAATATTGAAGCTGAAAGGGAACATGGCATTCTGTTTTTCCAGTCTCTTTACCTTGTTCCTGTTCCACTAGCAAAAAGGAAGGTCCTTGAGGATAGAGACAATTTTAATTTTATCTTTGTATCTGAATTGCTTAGTACAGTGCATTGCACATAGTGGGTGTTTAATAACCATTGAATGAATGGAATTATCTGTTTCATAACATTCTGGGATCATAGAATCATAGAGCGAGATCTAGAAGGGATCTCAGAGGAGGCTCCCAAGTCTGTCTCATTTTACAGATGAGGCAGCTGGGAGATCAAGTGACTGGCCTAGGGTCACACAAGTAAACAGAGACAAGATATGAATCCAAGTCTTCTCACTGACTTCTGTTAAATTTCATTAGGTCATATTTAGCATTCGAATTATAAAGTAGACACTGTCATCTTTCAGCTCCACAAAATCCATCTGTAAACATTAAGCACCTAGGCATTGTGATAAGTACTAGACATGCAAAAAAAAAAGGAAAAGGCGATCCTTCAAGGTGCTTACAGTCTAATGGGAGAGACAACATTCAAACAACTGTATAGAAATTGAGCTGTGTACAGGATAAATAGAAAATACCAAAAGGAGAGAAGGCCTTGGAATTAATCTAACTAAAGATCATCTGTCATGTCAAGGAGAGCTACAATGAGATACAAATGCAATTTTCAAAATATAATTTGGGACACGGCAAACATTTAATATTCGCCATCTGTATATATAGAAGCAACCAACTTTTATTGCTTACGTGCATGTAAGCATTTTTGTATTTTATAGTTTCAAAACATTATAACCTGAATTTTATCTCCTTTGAGTCTCACAGTAACTCTGTGAGTTAGGCATGATTTTAGGCCTCTCATTTTGCAGATGATGAAATGTATATGACTTGCTCAAGGTCACACAACCCATATATGTCCAAGCCGTATTTTCTGATTCCTAAAGTCTAGCACTCTTTTTACTACATTGTTCTCATAGAGGAGGTATAGAAAATGTAGACCACACACAAAAATAGTCAAGCTTCCTATCTCACGTCCAATTCAGAATTCTCACAGCCCCAGATAGAAGTATCTCCCCACACACACGCAGCACTGATTACATATTTTCCACCACAGACTCATTCTAGAAATTCCTCTGTAATGATTGAATCTCTAGGGTTACTAAGCAAAGGTTTAATCAAGAGAAGATTCTTTGTTCTCTAGGCCGCGGTGGCTTTGTTTCTGCTGTGTAATCAAAACCTCTTTCCCCTCTAGGATAGAACCAGTGTTCGTTCTTGTGTAAACAGTTAGTTGTCAGTTTCCAAAGCAGATACATTTCTCTGGAGGTTTTTTCCCTTGCTTTAAATTTACTTGTTGACATTTAGCTTTGTGTGTAGCTTAATAGGAAATTCAGGACAAGTAAAATTGAATCACCTGCCTACAATAAGTTAAATCAAAGGGCAGGGGATTCCATTTAATTCAGTAAACGTGAATGAAGAAAATACCGCTCTTGCTTTTTGACTCCATCTCTTTGATGGAGAGTGACCTAGTTTCACTACCAACTGGAAGAGACACAAATGAAAATGACATAAATGACATCAGTCTTAGTAAGCGTATATTAAATGTCTACTACATGTCAAACACACGCACTAGACATTGGGGATACAAAGAATGAAAGAACCCCTACTCTCAATGAACTTATCTTCTATTTGACAAAACAACAACTACATTATTTAAGTGTGTGCAAAATAAACATAGAGAATTAATCCAAAGTAGTTAAATAAAAGGTAGTTTGAGGGGAGCATTAGTGTTTGAAAAAACCAAGAAAAGCTCCAGATTGATGGTGGTACTTGAATTCCATTTTAAAGGAAGAGAGCTATGTAAGGAGGTCCAAGAAGCAGAGTAGATGGAAGATGTTTGTTAGCTCATGTAAGTGAGAAACAATAAAAACTTTTGTCCTCAGATTTTATGACTGATCACCTGGACATAAAGAGGAAATAGACAAAGGGTTGAGGAAACAAATCACAAGTCAGGCAAAGAAGCATGATATAATAGTAATGGGAGGCTTCAAATATCTAGATATCTGCTACAGGTCTTTGTGTGATTCACTTAGTCATGATGCATTCATTAAATCCTTTACAAACATTAGGCACTTGGATAAGTACTAAGGATACAAGAAAAGACCAAAACACATCTGCCTTCAAGGGGTAGGTGGGGAGGGACAACAAGCAAAGACTTATGTACATACAATATGTATAGCAGTTATCTCCAAGGGAAGGTGCTATTAGGCAGAAATGTCAGAATCAGGGAATAGCTAATAACTTCTTGACTTACTTTAATGATTTTCATCCTTCAAAATGAGGAGGAAGCAAGCAGAAGTTCTATTAATATAGACCTAATTGTCACTGACTGGGAGGAACTAATTACTTAAGGTGAAATGATAAGCACCTTGGGTGGAACTAGCCCTTTGCTCCTAGTGTTGATAGAGAGAGAAGAGCAGCCAGATGTGAACTGATTTGCATCCTAAAGCAGATTTCATCGTTCAGGAAAAGGATAGGTACGATTTCATGAATTAAAATTCTACAGAAGGCAGCCCAGAATAGATAGGGAATTCTCAAGAATAGAATTCTGAAGATAACAAGGATAGCATTTCCAGTGAGGAAGGCTAATAGGAGTTATCTAAAGAGACTGATATGTTTGCAAAGGGAATTCAACAACCAACTTAGATCTAAAAATGAATATGTACGGAAGATGAAATTCAGAACAGGTAACAAAGGATATAAGAGTGTGGCATAGGCTGGTGAAAATGGTGACAGGACTACTAAAAGTCAAAATGAGCCAAAGATATTAAAGGAAGTCAAAAACAATGAAAAGGAGTAAAGGATGATTAAAGAAGAGATAGGACTGTCTTTTGGGGTTGAAGGAAAGATGATAGCTGACAAAAGAGATAAGGCAACACTGCTCATCTTTTATTTTCCTTTTATTTTTCACTGTAAATGACAGAACAAAAATGGCTACCAGAAAGTTCATGTCTAAGATAAGTAGACTAATTCATTCAAGTAAGTTGATAGTATGCAAATATTTAATGGCCCTTGGTGGATTTAAGTTACTTGGCTATGCTCTTCCAGTAGGAAGAACTGGTTAAGATGACTACTTAGTCAGTCAGTGATATTTGAAAGACTGGGATAATGAGAGAAGAACCATAGAACTGGAGAAGGGGAAATATTGTCTTGCTTTTCAGAAAGGGGAAGAAGAAAGTCTTCAAACTACTGACAAGATTGCTCCATCTCAACTCCTAGGAAAACTCTAGATGGATCATTAAAGAGTTGGTTAATAAATGTCTAGAAAAGGAACTAGTGATGACAAGAAAATTTCATGGCTTCATCCAGAAAACTTCCTGTAAGAAAACTTTATTTCCTTATTCAACATGGTTATAAGACAAAGAGATCAGAAGAATACTGTATCCAGAGCTTATTGAGACTTTACCAGCACACTTGATAAGGAATTCCAGCTGTTCTTGTGAAAAATAAATGGGGATTAGATGGTAACACTATAGATGATTTTCAGCCTAGCTGAGTGGTTAGATTCAAAGCCATGACCAGTCAGAGGCTGATGATGATGAATGTTACCTACCTCTGGAAGACAGATAATGGATGAAATACACAGAATGTGACACATTTTTGGACATGGTCAGTATAGGAATTTGTTTTGTTTGACTATATATATTTGATACAAGGGTTATATTTTTATTTTGTTTTGCAGGAAGTAGAGAATAAATGTTTGGTAATAGAAAATTTGAAATCCAATTTTTAAAACAGTGATTATTAGTGGTTCTATGTCAACCAGGTAGCATACCTACAGAATGAGCTGCCTCAGAAGGTGCTTGACTTGCCCTAATTAGAGATTTTTGAGCAGAAGTTAGTCAGGTATAGGGTAGTAGAAATCCTTTAACTATAGATTTTTCTGGCTAACTGCTGAGATCCCTTCTTACTCTAAAATTCACTGTTTCTGTGAAAAATAAAGAACCTGGCACTTTCTCAGGATTCACAAGCTGTAACAAAGTAGACATACCTACTAGGGTGAACATAGAGAAGAGTACAATGAAGATGGTGAAGGTCTTTGAGGGTACGTTATTGGAGGATCATATAAAGGAATAGAGGATCTTTCATCTGAAGAAGAGAAGACTCAGAGGAGATATGATAGCTGTCCTCAAGAATTTGGGGGTCATACTAGTGACCAGCAACCCCACCTCATGTTTAAACAAATAAAACCTTCTACCAAAGAACTGAAATGCCTAATTATGAAGGATTCATGAATCAGGTAAGTGAAAATGAAAAATGCTAATAACTATTCTGTCCTGAGGAACTTCAAAGAAAGAAGGATAAAATCTAGACCATGAAATAACCATACACTCATTTTTCACCTTCTGTCTAAGATCTGATATGCTTTTTACTCTCACCACCCTTATCCTGAAGCTATTTAATCATTGTTATCTGGTGCCAAGCTTTAAAATATTTTCATGTGAAAAAGAAACTAGGCTCTTCCTCTTGACTCCACAGGGTAGAATTAGAAGCCATAGGTGGAAAATGCTGAATTAGATTTAGATTGGGTATAAGGGGAAAAGGTTTCCTAATATTTAGGGCTCCCCAAAAGTAGAACTAGCTGCCTTGAAAGGTAGTGAGTTTCCACCATAAGATGACTTCAAACAGAGACTGGATGCCCATTTATTAGGAAGAGATTCATGCTTCAGGTAAGGTTTGAACCATATGATCCCTGAGATCTTTTTTAACTTTGAGATTCTTTGCTTCCTGATACCATTCATCCATAACATATTTCCCCCATCCCAAAGACTAAAGGAATGAGGGGCTGGAATCTCACTTAAAGGCAATTAAAATTGAGGGAAAAAAAGTTATTTTTTCCCTTTTGTTCTGTTCTGCTGGCCTTTTCTGATTACTACATGTAATTAGTAATTAGTAATAATTAGTAGTGATTACTACATGTAATAGTGTTAAAATGATCATGACAGTAAATTAAAACTTGAAGGAAGTAGAGAATAGAGGTCTGGCAAAGTGTAGAAGAAGGTGGCATGTTAATAATGACTACATGTAACCATTACATTCCATATTTTCTTTTCCTGTCCTTCATTGATTTGAGGTTATTTTAATTAAAAAAAAATATACGTACAAGTAGAAGCAATACATAAAAAGGAAAAGGTCTCTTAAGCAGTATTTTATTTTATATCCAAGGACAAGGCTACCACCACAACCAAAGACTCTTCTGGAGCTGAAAGGGCCCCTGGGACTTTTAAAGTCCATTTCCTTACTTTGAAGCTAGGCAACCCAGACAGTTCCAATCAGGTCAATAGGGGTTGTTTGCAAAGAATCTTGAAAGGGAGGGAGGTTCCACAGTTGTGGTTAGCAGGGAAGAGAAGAGGTTCAATTTGAAGTCATTGTGCTTGGGAGTCTATAAAAAGACAGCTGGGGTCAGAAGACTATATCAATGGGGAGGTTATGTCCTGTACTTAGAGTTATGGCTTGAAAAAGCAAGTGACTGATCTTTCAAGGGCTGCCAGTTTGGAAGGCCCAGGAGTTTAGAGTGAATCATACAAAAAAGGACCCAACTTTGGTTATAAGACACTGGGTGTCATGATATGTCTAAACTTGGCCCAGGCTAAAGATGCTTTATCTCAACTGTCATATACAAGAAGGTGAAAAATAGAAAGATTTCTCCTGTTAAAAACTAGAAGCCTGGATCCCAGACTTTCTTCCTTTCTGTCTCTGGTTTCTCTGACAATTCCCACCATTTACTCTGTCTGCTAGGTTGAGTTGAAATAAGCAAGAATCAAGTTCAAAGTCTGCATCTGAAGCTTTCAAGTTTTGGGAAATCACTTACTCTCTTACAGCCTCATCTTTCTCATATGCAAAATGGGCATAATGATATATAAAATGCCTATGTCAAAGCTAGCTACTCTTGTTTTTATCCACTCAAGGTTAGGTATAAATAGTTGTTTCAAATGAACAATTTAACTTTATTACAAAATGAGGCAAAATCAGGGCAAAAATGCCAGACAGTTAAAGAATACCAATAATTCACTTCTGTATTGTGTAGTCTGATTTAAGCTGGGTTAAAATCTTTTAGCCCAGTAGAGTATTGTAGCTAACAGTTGAAATGTAAAATACTTCAAGCCCTACGTATTATTAGTCATTATTCATCCCTGAGTTTCTTTGTTTGAGCTCCAAGTTCTCCCCTTTGGTTTCTAGCCAAACTTATGCTTACACCACTTTACCATAAATCCTGTTCTCTTTCAGTCTCCTCTCTGAGGTCCATGACATCCCATTTTCTTCTTGACCATTTCTAAATTTTCTGTCTGCTTCCGTGGATCCACTGTACTTCTTTCTCCATTCCTCTTTTCCTTCCTCCCTTCAGTCATTTTTTACCCATTTCCCCACCTCTTTTTGTCAATAATATCTTTTTCTTGGACCCTGTACCACATTCCATCTTTTGGGAATCATATTGCCACACTAGGCCTGGCTGACGACTTTTATTCCTTTCAAGGCTGAATACAGTCCAAAGTTCACCATTCTTTATTTACATCATTATTATAAACATTTTCAGATAAATGCTAATAGATTACCTGCTGCACTTAAAAGAAAAATCATAACACATATTTGCATTATGATATACAAAGTTCTGGCATGCTCTCTTTCTTGGAGGATCTATCTTTGTTAAATTCATCTTTTTCAAATGAGACATTATGTTACACAGTAGAAAGTGGCTTAGGAGTCATCAGGTCTAGATTCAAATTCTTCTAACACATTAGCTTCTCAACTTGACCTCTATTTGTTTGGGCCTCAGTTTCCTCATCTGTAAAATGAAAGTATTAGACTAGATCAGCAAAGGAGAACCTGTGACTTTAAGATTACATATGGCCTTCTAGGTCCTTAAGTGTGGCCTTTTGATTGGATCCAAATTTTTGTTTGTTGTGTAAAATTTGTATTTAGTAAGATAGCAGCATAGAAGCAGAACTCCATGGCTCCCACCATAACCACTTCAAATACCTATAATATATGACTCTAAACAAATTTTAGAGCTCTAGAACTCATAAAATGACAGAGAAACAAGGCTCCCACTGAAGGCAGCCCAGCAGATGGATGGAAAAGGCTCATGGCAGCACACTGGGAGCAGAGCCCAGCCCCAATGTGGTTTTAGCCCCAGGCCATCCAGGAGAAGCCCCAGCTGGAGCTTTCAAGAGAGCACATCACCAGCAGCTGTGGCAGTTTCCAGAATTACCAACCCATAAGAGCCAAGGACAAAGGGAAAAGGTCAATGGAACTTGGCTAAATTTGGGGGAGAGGGTCTGGCCAACTGCCTCCAAAGCTAGAAGCAGTCTGAAGCAAGCCGCCTCCACATGTCTGCTTCAGAAGCTCCTAGCCTGCAGATTGCAGGGGGGCCAAGTGATCATTCATAGGCTAAGTGATTTTGCCTCAAGCTGCCTGGATCAGGATCGTGGTATTGGGTCTTGAGGTACGTTTTCAGTGAACCAAAGCTGGTGGGGCCTGCAGAGACTGTGGCCTCCTAATAGCTCCAGCAGCTGCAAAAACCCCAGCAATTTGGGACAGAGCTCTCCCCTTTGAAAGCAGAGTTCTACTGAGCCCAAAAGTCAAGTAACTGACTGGCAACATGAGCAGGCAAAGGAAGCAAAGAAAGCTCAGCAATCCAACTTTAGATTCCTTTTTTGGGGACAAAAAGGATCAAAACATCAAATGGGAGAAAGACAACACAGTCAGAACTCCCACACCAAAAGCTTCCAAGAAAAATGTAGATTTACTACAAGCCATA
>CM053581.1:507138766-507168898 GCA_028627135.1 Pseudochirops cupreus
CAGGAGTCCTTAGCAGAGATTCTGCCCTGCTCAAAGCAAAAGGAGTTCGCAACCGCAGCCACTGCCTCTGCCGCCGCTTCCAGTCAGCACCGCACGGAGACTAGCTTGGTTCCGGCGTTCTCTTGCTCCACCCCTTCCTGCTACATCAGCAAGCTCAAGGGGCGTGGAAGATCTTCAAATCCCAGTATCGTTACAGCTGTCATTCTTTCTCCCATTTGATGTTTATTCTAATGGTCAAATACATTCCTCAGGAACATTTTGATTATTGCTTTGGGAGGATGAATTGAAGAAAAAAGGCATGGGAAGATGAGAGACCATAATTGGTCTAAAGGCAGTTACGCTAGTCCAGATCAGGAAAGAAAGTATTAAAATAGTGGTGTCAATCTGAATGAAGGAAAGGGGTCATGGACAAGGGATGTTCTGAGGGTTGAATCTCAGGATTTGGCGTTTGATTAAGGATGTAAGATTGGGTAGAGAGAAGAAAAAATCAAAGATGACTCTGACTGAGTTGGAAAGTGAGAGAAGTAAGAAGTGAAGTTTAGGGGAGCAGGTGAATAATTCATTTATAGATACGTTCAAGTTGAGATTCCATTGAGACATTTAGGTGGAAATGATCAATTCAGTTGAAAATGTGGGACTAGAGTTCAAAAATGAGATAATGTCTGGATATATAAATTTGAGTCATTTGCAAAGAGATGATAATTGAACTCATGATAGCCAAAGAGATTATTGAGAGACTATGTAGGAAGATAAGAGGGTCCCAGATATCCCTGAGAGGCATCCACAGTTAGGGAGCAAAAAAAAAAAAGGATATTCATCAAGCAAAGGAGAATAAGGAGTAGTCAAACAGGTGACAACAGAAAGTTTTTATAAAACCCAAATGAAGACAATATAGGAGGCAAGAGTGTTCAGTTGAGTCAAAAGGGGCAGAGAGGTCAAGAAGGATAAAGACTAAGAAAATGTTACCAGATAAAAGTGGAGAAATCACTTTTAATTTTAGAGAAAGGAATTTCCTCAAATGTTTGAAACCATATTATAAGATTCTAATAAGTGAAAAGGTGGCTGGAAAGCAGGAGCAGTGAATATAGAAGAATTCTTCTGGGCATTTGGTAGTAAAAAGAAAAAAAAATAAAGGATAATGGATT
Organism: Pseudochirops cupreus; assembly: GCA_028627135.1. NCBI lineage: Eukaryota > Metazoa > Chordata > Mammalia > Diprotodontia > Pseudocheiridae > Pseudochirops > Pseudochirops cupreus. The sequence goes on from CM053581.1 coordinate 507,139,912, forward strand.
GAGGGGATGGCAGAATCTAGTGAAGTATTGAAGTTTATTGGGAGGAAAGGTGCTGTTGTGTTGTTGTTGTTGTTTTTTTAAGATGTAATGCCCTGGGCATTTATGAACATAGTCAGGAAGATGTCAGTATTTAGGGTTAGGTTACAAAATGAAATTTTAAAGGGATAATTCATGCATCATACTCAAAGAGAAACATGAAGGGAAAGGATCAAGGGAGCAAGTATTATTCAGAAGGGACTATTCTCCCTCAGTCTGGGGCAAAGGCACAACAGATGAAAAAGTAAAGAGATTTTGAGGCAGAGAAATGGGAGACCAGGAACTTTACCATGTAGATGGTCTTGATTTTCTGTGTAAAATAGAGATGAGGTCCTTGCTGAAAGACAATAGTACCCAACAGCATTTGGGACTCAACAAGAGAGGTGAAGAAAGTTGACAATCTAGGAAAATTAGAGAAAAACAAAAGGACCATTCTGCAGCAGTGAGCGTTTAGGCAAAATTAGATGACATGAACTTATAACGGGATAGTCATCTTGGTTTCATGATTTTCTCCACCATAATTCAGCAAAAGTTTAGTTAACAAATCATGAAATAGAATAAAGGAGGTGAAAAATTCAAGGGTGGAAGAATGCATGTATTTTGACTATAATGTAAAAAATTATGAAGAAAGAATGTAGAATATGAATAAAATGTAATCTATTTTAGAGCACAGACTTTTTAAAGTATTCCTCTTTGTTGTTTAGAACAGGCCTGCAAAATTTATGACCCATGGGCACTTGCAGCCCACCAAAGGATTTCAGGAGTCCACAAAAAATCTAGAGTTGAAGCTGCACACTCTCCTGTTTGTCACATAACCCCTGACAACCAACCATCATCAGTTTGTCTCTGGTCTAAACCTGTAGAAGTTTAGCCTATTTTAATTTTGACCCATACCTACTACCAAGTTGTTCAGGCCTACTCTAGAGCCTAAGACAGTATGTAACCTGTAGTAGATGTTTAATAAATGCTAATTGGATTGGTTTGGAGGGGGGAAAAGTGAAGCCACAGTAGTGGTGATAAATGGATGGGGTAAGAGGATGGTAATTATCCTGTGGTAATAAAGGTTTTAATGATGAAAAAGAATCATTTTAGAAGGAAAGAGGCAGAGGGAGAGATGGAAGGACAGGAGATCGTTTTATAAATGCCAAATATCAAATTAGAATGGGCATATTTCATCACACTTTAAAATTAATAGGAAATTCTATTTTTACTATTGTGAGTCAGTTCCATAGTTCAGAAAACATTTCTTTTTCTAATGATGATTTGTCCTTTTTATATTTCTTTTGTCAGTGTTAACTTGGACTCAAACTTGCTGTACTTCCACTTACAAATCCAAATAGTGAAAGTATATAGTTCAGTTCAATAGCCCTGAAAAATAATACTCAGTTTTTATGAGATGGTAAAGCGTCTTTCATCTCAGGAGTTAAAGAGTCTTTATAAAATCGTCCTGTTAGTCTTCTGAGACAAGTGGTGTAATCTCTATCCTTCAGATAGAAAATCCAAAGCCCTGAATAGCCTTGATCTGAAGTTACTATGAAGACCTGGGAATGGACCTGAATTGTGTTCTTTCCCTGGGATCAGGTGACCCTCAGCATCGACTTTTCTCTTCATTCTGCTCTCTTGAACTTGTCACACTTCTAACCCTTATGGGGCAGACTCATTTGGAGGAAATTCTCTCAGATAGCACTCCGTAAAAGTGCTCTGCTACCACTGAACACTCTTGATCAGACTACTCCTGATAGAGCTGCAGTGCCTCAGGCTCCAATACAATGTGTCACTTTATCCAAAGGCACACAGACACCCTGAGGGGGAACACATAAGCCACTTACTATTGGCTGCCTACCCTGAGGTGTTAGCGGACAAGGAAAACCCACAGATGTCTACAGGAAGGGAACATCCAGGTAACCTAGAATACAGCAGCCACATTGCCTGTTGCACACTCACATGCCTGCTCCCTTAGCCCTTTGTGCCCCTTATCTCTCATCATTCATAGTGTCCTAAGGAGTTGATTTCAAAATATTCCAGTAAATGAGCAAATTGCCCTTCCCACCTGAACTCTAAATATGCTGTTTTCTCTTTAGATGAAAATGCAAGTTTTTCTCAATGCAATAACATGTCCTTTTTCACTTCCTCATTATACTGTGCTACTCTTAACACACTGTGACAATGCAAGTCTTGCTTCATGATATCCACCTGATACTGATTTCAAATTTTGGGGGAAGGGTGGGTAGGGAACATATCTATGATTTCATTGGTATAGGGAACTCTCCGTGGGGATGCTCCCTCTACCCACATGTATGGACAACTGTTCTGCAATTAATAGCTTGTGAGAGTTGCTTAGGGCACTAAGGAAATAAATGACTTGCCCAGGGTCACACAGTCAATATGTGTCAGTGGTGGGACTTGAACCCAGAGGCCTTCCTGACTCTGAGACTCAATCTATAACCACTCTACCACACTAACTCCCAATTTGTTTATTATGATTTTCATTTATCAGATAATGAAATGAGGAACCAAGAGGATGATTTGCCCACTAATCAAAGTTAGTAAATGTCTGAAGGAGGATTCAACTTCATAGTTCTGGACTTCAATCCTTCATTATATTCACTAGACTTCTTACATTTCAAACAACAGGGCCATAATTAGAACAGTGAGACAGAAGTTTGGCCCCAGAAACTGAATTTAGGGGGAGCTGACCATACTGGCAGTTGATAAGACGGAGGAAAAACTTCATTTTAACACATAGTTAGCAGAATAATTAACTAAAATAGGAAGCTAAAGCTTGGTGTTGGACTGGTGTGAATGCCTTCCTTACTTTGCCAAGCTCTCCTTACCCCTGTTCACCTAAGGGGAAGCTTTGTGCTTCTAAGCATGATTATAACAATTCCTAGTTATGCATGTGTCAACCAATTACTCTACCAAGTGAACTGGAGCACTGAGATATCAGGCATTATTGACTTAAATGCTTCAGTGACTTGTAAAAGTTATACCTCTTTCAGGACCTCCAGTTACACATTTTTAAAGGGCTTTCTTTGCATAACAAACTCTGTGTTTAATGTAAATTGGTACACTCTCCAGAGATTTAGTCCTTGAGTCCTTTCTTATTCTTTTGGGAACAAACCTAAGCCACTTAGTGTGATCAAATTTGGTGTGGGGAAAACATCAGGAATTTTGTTCCATAGTGTCACATATTAAGAATTAAACAAAATCTTATTTGTTTAACTATTTTACTTTTCAGATTTCTCTGTACCATTCTGACCTCAAACACTTAACTATGTGACCCTGAACAAGTCACTTAACCACTGTCTGCCTCAGGTTCCCCATCAGTAAAATGTGATAACAAAAGCATTTCTCAGGGTTGTTGTGAGAATAAAATGAGATACTATTTATAAAGCGCTTTGCAATGCTCAAAGGGCTATATAAATGCCTGCAATTATTATTATCATCATTATTATTATTGTTGTTGTTGTTATTATTATATCTCTAATTCATCTTGCCCAAAGCTGTCAAAATGATTTTATTAAAGTTCATGTCTGATCATGTTATCTCCTAGTCCACTCAATGAATTCCATTGGTTCCCTATCATTTCTAGGTTCAAATATAAAGTACTTTGGTGTGATCCAGTGCATTCCTACCTTTCCAGTCTTACTCCTATTTATACAGTCTGTGATCCAGCCATACTTGCTTACTTGCTATTTTTCACACTCATAGTACTTTTTTCCTCCCATCTCTGTGCCTTTACACTTACTCTCCTACATTGCTCGGAAGTTCTGCCTCCTTACCTTTCTTGTCATAGAATGCCTGATTTCCTTCACATTTAAACTCAAATGCCACCTCTGCAGGAGGACTTTTCTCATCCCCTACATGGCACAACCTTCCTTTCCATCTATTCTGTGTATATATCTGTGCATATATCTATTTATATGATGTCTAGAATGTAATCTCTTTGAGGGCAGGGACTGCTTTTGTCTTTCTTTTTCTTGTGCCCAGCACTTACCACAGTACCCAGTAGTGTTGTAAGTGCTTAGCAAATTATTGTTGTTTGATTGATTGCATCTTGACATCATATAGATCAGAAGTGTAAAATCTCACTGGCACTCCACAAGCAGGCATTAAAACTCCCAGGGGATCTGAACCAGATTAAGATATAATTGGTAAATGTGGAAAAAATAAATAATTCAACATGAAATGCCTATACAAAATATTGTATAGGCAATAGTAGGTATATTTTTTTAAAGAAATTTGGCACTTTGATCTGGTGGAAAGAGGGAAGGGATGACCCTGAATTCAATAGCTGAGACCTAAGATTCTGATCCTATCTGCTACTAACTGATTATGTAAGCCTATGTTACACATTTTGCTTCTCTTGGCTTCTCTTTCCTTACCTGCATCTGAATATGTAATCTCTAAGGTTCCTTTTAGCTCTAAAATTTTTCCACAGTGGGGTGATAGAGTTTTTCCAACACTGAAAATGTTACTTTGCTTAAGAGCTATTAGAAACATGCTGATATTTTCAAAGGGATTTTCATCAGCGTTCTGTATGCCTACAGAACATTGTTCAAAGAATAATGAAATGGAACTTTCTTCTGGAATGACTGATAAGAGCATAAACTGGGCTCTCTACCTTTTCATAAGCTATATCAAACCAAGATGAATGTAAAATATAAAGCCGAATCTTGCAAAGTCATCTTATTTCAGTTTATATCACCTACTTTTTAGTCAAACTTTTCGGTTTGACCAAACAGATCTATTCCCACATATACCTTTCACCACAAACTTGTACATGCACTTGTGTACATGTATGCACATATGTACACACACACATACACACTCACTTCCCAAATAGACTGATTATAAATGGTATTATATCTTACTTTCTTCTTATTCTTTACCTTTTGTTAACAAAAAAGGAAGAATATATTTTAATAATTTCTGTTAATCTAATAACCATAAATCCTAACAATGCCCATTGAATTCAGCCAGAGATCTGTTGCTATTTAGTGTCATCTCTATTTGTATAGTTGTAGTTAGTTATTTTTTTTGTTTTGCTGTCTTTATTCTGTATGATTTCTTACTTCTCCACCTGTTATTCAGAATTCTTCACATTTAACATTCTTTATGGCATAATAGTCCTTACAAGTATTGGGGAGAGGAGTAGGTTGATAAGGAGATGTCTGATTAACTGATTTCTCTCCCCAACCCCAACATTTAGTGACAGACTACCCGCTGATGGCTAAAGGAACAGGTGTGACCCTCATTGTAGTCCTTTAAAAAGTCTGTGAAAATGCTATAGTATATATGTTTAATACTGATATGGACTCATTGTCTGTGGTCTTTTAAGCATAATGGAGTTTCCCTTTTTATCTCTACTGATAATGTCCATTTTTATTTTTGCTTTGTCTGCTAGCATGATTGCAACTCCCGCTTTTTGATTTTATGTTTGTCTTTGCTTCTGGTATATATTTCTCTTAAGCAACATATTGTAGAGTTGCAGGATCCTAGATTAAACCTGGAAGGAACTTTAGCAGCTTGCTACTCCAACCCACTCATTTTACGTGTGGGGAAATTGAGGCATAGAAATACTAAGTGACTTCATACTGTTTTGTTTTCTGTTGTATTTTCTAGTCTCTCTCATTTACCAATTAACATTCAAAATTATAAGAATTAGGTTTATATTTTCTTTATTTCTTTAGTCTTTTTTAATTTGACCCAATTATTTCTCTTCAAATTAATTCTTTGTCCTGATGATCAATTTTATTTACTTTGGTGGAAACATATTCTCAAAAGCTGACTCCCTCCAATCCCCCATCTTGTTTGCCACTCCTTTCCCTAGTTGTGGGATTTAAATTGTTATCAATTTCTTTTTCTCTTATTTATTTTGTTGTTTAGTCATTTTTCAGTCATGGTCAATTCTTCATGACCCCATTTGGGATTTTATTGGCCAGGATGCTAAAGTGATTTGCCATTTTCTTCTCCAGCTCATTTTACAAATGAAGAACTGAAGCAAACAGGGATAAGTGACTTGCCCAGAATCACACGGCTAGTAGTGCCTGAGGCTGGATTTGGACTCCCAAAGAGCAATCTTCCTAACTCCAGACCCAGTATTCTAGCCACTGTGCCACCTAGCAGCCCTTTGTTTATTTATTCATTCTCTCCTTTTTCATCTTCTTTTCACCTTCTCAGATAAATGGTTAGTTTAAAATATCTCTCTCCTCCTTTCTAACTTTTTGTCCTAGCCTTTTCTTTTCATATTAGTTTTCTTTTTTCTATACTTTTTCTTCATTTCTACATGTGCAAACTGAGAACTATTATGCAATATTTCATACTAAGCATACAGAAGGATTCTAATGTAGTCTCACTATTTATAGCCATTAGCCTTTTGAAGCATCCATAATAAATTGTTCTCAATTAAATCTTTATGTCCTGGTTCCATCTGACTTGTTTTATTTGTTTCAATTCTAAGCAGTAAGACTTACATTGGACTGAAAAGAATGACAATAAATCATATCGCTTGTCAGGATGAATATGAATTTTTGTATTTTTAAAAGAGAAAAGGCAGGAATATTTTGGTATCAGAAGAATATACTGGATCTGACATTTTTTGATGTACATTGCTTATGTTCAATGTAGGGATGTGGATCTAGCATTCTACTTAAAATTAAAAAGAACTGGACTCAAACCCCATTTCAGACCTGCTGTGTGATCCTAACAAGTCATTCATCCTCTCTTTTTTTTCAGTTGTAAAATTAGCAGGAGAGAAGTTATGATCTCTAATATTCCTTCAGTCTTTCCATCTATGATGCTGCAATCTAAGTGTTCCTGAGAGTGGCTTGGAGAGTGAATAAGATAATAGAGTAGGAAATGACTGTGAAAGTATAAGGCATCACCATTACTAGTGCTCCTAATGCTGCCATAACCATCATCACCATTAATATTTATTAAAGTCTTATGGAGCAAGGGAGGAAAGGGATGGAGTAGAGTAATGAGCTCTGGATACCAGCAATGCCTTAGCCTGCTATTCATTGTAGAAGGATATAAGTAGGAAATTTTCAAAAGAGAAGACTGTCAAAACTCAGTTTAAATGTCAGTGAAACTCATAAAGCATAAAGTTTGCTAAACTCTGGAATGTTTAACTCTATATTAATCTTTGCATTTTCAGGGGCCATTTATTGTGTTCCACTTTGTATTGTCGTTGTTTGCACATATGTTATAATCCCCTGGAGCTGCAGGATGTCAGGGTTTAGTTTTCAGTTCTTCTTATATCCCTTACCAATATTCAACGCAGTCTCATGCATCTGTCACATGCTTAATAAGCATTTATTAAATGGAATAGTAATGTTTGCTTTGTTAGCTCACTTTAAGTATGCTACAGGAAAATGTATCCAAAAAATAATTGGAACCGTAATTTAAATAAGGCACATAATAAGGAACCTTGAAAAGACGATGTTAATTTGCTCTGGATAATAAATCCTTGGTGATCAGAATCACCAGACCTAAAGATTGGAAGGAGCCTTGGAAGCCATCTAGTTCAGCTGGTACCAGTACAGGAATATCCTGTATGACCTTCCCAACAAGTGGTTACCCAGCCACTCAAAGATTATTTGGTTTAACTGCTTAAATTGAAGTTGTAGTTGAACACAAATGTAACTCTTCATTCTTTTTTTTTTCCTTTTATGGACTCTATTACTAACCAGAGCCAGCAGCAGTCTCACAAAATTAACTTAATTTTTATAGGATATATGAATAGCACGATTTATGCCCCCATTACAATGTGTACATATGTCTACACACCTTGCGAGTTAAATTATTTTGTTTATTTTTAAATAGTATTTCATTTTTTTCACAATTGCATGTCAAGACAACCTCTAGCATTCATTTTTACAAGATTTTGAGCTCCAAATTTCTCTCCCTTTCCCTCTCCCTTCCCCTCTTCCTAAAATGGTAGACAGTTTAATATAGATAGTACATGTGCTGTCATGCAAAATATATTTCTACAGGAGTCAGAGTTGTGAAAGAAGAAACATCAAAAGAAGAAATACATCAAAAGAAAAAGTATGTAGAAAAGTATGCTTCCATCTGCATTCAGAATCCATCAGTTCTTTATCTGGATGAATATAACATTTTCCTTGGTGAGTCCTTTGTACTCATTTTGGATCGTGTTACTGAGAAGAATGGACTCATTCACAGATGATCATTACAAAATATTGTTGATACTGTGTACAATGTATTCCTAGTTCTGTTCATTTTACTTTGTGTCAGTTCTTACAAGTCTTTCCAGGTTTTCCTGAAATCTGCCTGTTCATCATTTCTTATTGCACAATAGCATTCCATTACATTCATATACCACAGCTTGTTCACCATTACCCAACTGATAGGCATCCCTTCAATTTCCAATATTTTGTAGCCACAAAAAGGGCTGCTGTAAGTATTTTTTACACACATGGGTCCTTTTCCCTTTTTTATGATCTCTTTGGAATATACATGTAGTAGTGGTATTGCTGGATCTTTGGGCATAGTTCCAAATTGCTCTCCAGAATGATTGGATCAATTCACAACTTCACCAATGTGTTTTCCCACATCTTCCCCACCATTTATCATTTTCCTTTTCTGTCACATTAACCAGTCTGATGGGTGTGAGGTGTTAGCTCAGAGTTGTTTTAGTTTGCATTTATCTAATCAAAAGTGACTTAGAGAACTTCTTCATATGCCTATAGATAGCATTGATTTCATCTGAAAACTGCCTGTTTATATCCTTTGACCATTTATCTATTGGGGAATGGCTTGTATTCTCATAAATTTCACTCAGTTCTTTACATTTGAGAAATGAGGCCTTTATTACAGACACTTGATATAAAGATTGTTTTCCAAGATTTTTGCTTTCCTTCTAGTCTTGGTTGCATTGGTTTTGTTTGTGAAAAACTTTTTAATTCAATACAGTCAAAATTATTTCTTTTACGTTTCATAATGTTCTCTATCTTTTAATTTGGTCATGAACCTGTAATTCACTTAACTTATCCTTTAAGAATCTGGATGCTATACCATTTGTTACATACATATTTAGTATTGATATTATTTCCTTGTCTATGGTACCTTTGAGCAAGATGTAGTTACCTTCTTTATGTCTTTTAATTATCTCTCTTTCTGTTTTTGCTTTGTCTGGTAAAAGGATTACTGCCCCTGATTTGTTTTTTACTTCAACTGAAACAATGGGTTCTCCTCTAGCTCTTTACCTTTACTCTGTGTGTTTCTCTGCTTCAAGTATATTTCTTGTAAACAATGTATTATAGGATTCTGTTTTTTGTATGCATTCTGCTATCCATTTCTTTTTAATGGGAGATTTCATCCCATTCACATTCACAGTTATATTTCCCTCCATCCTGTTTTTCCTCCTGTTTTGGCCTCTCTCTCCTTTCCTTTCCCTCCTCACCAGTGTTTTACTTCTATCATCTCCCCTGATCTGCCCTCTCTTCTGTCAGTTCCCCCATCTGCCTCTACTCCATCTCCCTTCCTACTTTCCTGTACAGTAAGATAGATTTATACATTCAACTGATTGTGTATATTATTCCTACTTTGAGCCAATATTGATGAAAGTAAAGTGTAAGCAATGCCTATCACCTACTGTCACATCTTCCACTCTACTATAATAGATCTTTTGTGCCTCTTCATGTGAAATAATTTACCACGTTCTACCTCTCCCTTCTGCATCCATTGTACTCTTCTTTATCATCGCTTAATTATTTTTATGCCATTCCCTCAAATTCACTTTATATCTGTACCCTTAGTCTGTGTATATTCTTTATAGCTGTACTATTAATGGTACAATTTTTAAGAATTACAAGGACCGTCTTCCCCTGTAGGGTTGTAAACAGTTTGGCTTCATTGAATCCCTTATATTTTCTTTCCATTTTTGCCTGTTTAGGCTTCTTTTGGGACTTAATATTGGAGATCAAATTTTTTGTTCAATTCTGGTCTTCATGTGAAAGCTTGAAATCCTTCTACTTCATTAAATTACCATTTTGTTCTCTTAAAGTATTATGCTTGATTTTACTGGATAGGTGATCCTTAGTTGTAGTCCTGACTCCTTTGCTTTCTGGAATATCATGTTCCATGACTTCCATTCCATTATGTTACAGCAGCTAAGTCCTGTGTAATCTTGACTGTTTCACCAATATTTGAATTGTTTCTTTATGGCCACTTGCCATATTTTTTTCCTTGACATGATAGTTCTATAGTTTGACTGTAATCCTACTTGGAGTTTTTATTTTGGGATCTCTTTCCTGAGGTGATCAGAGGATTCTTTCAATGTCTATTTTGCCCTCTGATTCCAGGATATCAAAGCAATTTTCCTTGCTAATTTCTTGAAAGATGCTGTCTAGGTCTTTCTTTTCATTATGGCTTTTAGGTAGTACAATGATTTTGATATCATCTCTCCTGGATCTCTTTTCCAGGTCAGTTGTTTTTCCAGTGAATCGTTTTATGTTTTCTTCCATTTTTTCATTCTTTTGAATTTGATTGATTCTTCATGTCTCAGAGTCATTAGTTTCCACTTGACCAATTCTAACTTTCAAAGAGTTGATTTTCTCAGTTAGCTTTTATACTTTCTTTTTTCTTTGGCCAATTGTAGTTTTTAAAGAGTTATTTTATTCAGTGGATTTTTGTATCTCCTGTTTCATTTGGCCAATTCTACTTTTTAGGCAATTGTTTTCTTTTTCTAAGCTGTTGGCTATTTTTTTAATAATTCACCTGCATCACTGTCATTTCTTTCCCCAATTTTCCTCCAGCCTCTCTTATATGATTTTTAAGCTTTTTTTTTTTTATCTTTTCATGAGTTCTTTCTGGACTTGAGACCACTTCCTGCTTTTCTTTGGGGTATTGCCCATGGGTGTTTTGACATTGCTGTCCCCTTCTGAGTTTGCATCATGGTCTTTCCGTGGTCAGATTCTTTTTTGTTGTTGTTTTGCCCTTTTTCTGGCTTTTTAAAAAAATTTGATCTTTGCTCCCAGGGTGGAAGTGGCTCTGTCTCAGGCTTCTTTTACCAATGCTACAGGCTTGTCTATTTATCTCGTGCTTCACTGGTATTGCCCTGAGGCCTGCAGAGGACTCTCCTCTGTGCTGCTGTGCTGAGGGGATAGGGTGGAGGGTGGCTGGAAGAGATCTGGAAGCTTACCTGGTGCTGGGCTGAAGTCCTAGTGGTGGTGTCTGATTGTGTGTGTGTGTGTGTGTGTGTGTGTGTGTGTGTGTGTGTGTGTGTGTGTTGAGGCCTGGTGGGGTGTTTCTCTTTTTCTCGGTGGCTGCATCGAAGCACTTGGCAGTCTTGCCACTGGAGGCTGCTTGTTTACCTTTGGCTGTGCTGAAGCATGTGGTGGTTCTTGGAGCTGGAGTCTACTGGTTCCCCTGGCTATGCTGAGGTACCTGGGGATCCTGGTGTTGGCATTTGTAACTCCACCACACTGGAGCTGAGGATATCCCACTGGTTTGGAAAGGTGAAACTTGTTGGAATACTTCCTGTCCTGTCCTGTGCTCCCCTTTTACCTGAGTGAGGCAGATCTTTCATAATGATCTTCCAAGTTTCTTGGGCTCAAGGATTGTTTTACCCTGTGAAACCTTTTTTTTTTTTTTTGCTGGTTCTGCTGTTCCAGGATTTGTTTGGAGGCACCATTTTATGGTTGTTTTGAGGCGAATATAGAAGAGTTATTGTGATTTACTGCTGATTCCACAATTTAGCTCCCAGAAGTCTACTCCCCTAAAATATTTTTAGGTCTACATTTCAAGTTTAAAAATTTTTTTTTGAGAATCAGAGTAATACTGCTGGTCATTTAATTTTGCCTAACTGGCTATGTGAGCTTTTCTTCTCCACATCTTATTTTATTCATCTGTAAAATAATGGTATTGATCTAGGGGACCTCTGAATTCCTTTCTAACTCTCAGGCCATGAATCGCTTTTCCATGTTACAATGAGGAGGCTAGGTTTGGGGGTTAAAATTAAACGATCATGATATAAACACAAAAGGCAACAATAAAATTTCCATAAAGAACTGAAGTTGATGAGCAGAAACAATAACCTGAGGGAAAAGGAGCATGAAGGTTACTATGTTTCTCCCAAGGAGAAAGGGCTCTAAGGGCAGACTCCCTGTACCTGGCATCCATGAATGTTCCCTCCCTGTGTGTGGTCTATGAATGTCATTGCTCACCCTTGGTTAATGGTATGGCCAGGGGCAGTCTGGAGTAGATTAAAGGAAATCAAAAGAGCTGATACCTCTAATTATTTTACTCATAGCTTTGCCCAGATCTTCTGTGCCTCCTTACTTTCCACTCTCATATTTCTGCACCTTGAAAATCGTTGATAAAAATGGGAGTTATTCTGCCACCCAAAATATAGTTGTTACATTTAGCCAAGTGATTAACTTAAGAATAAATCTGGTTTCTCAGAGATATCTGGGAAGGCAAATTGCTTCTTCTGAATACTTAGGAGAGGCATGGGTATCACCCCCATAATGTGAAGCAGAAAACTAGCATGTGGTCTCAAGAGAAGCTGTGATAGAGTGGACAAAGTGTTGGCTTTGATGTCGGAAAAGTCTTTGTTTAAATCCTGCCTCTAATACTTATGAGCTGCATGACCACAGGCTTCTTTAACTTCTCTGAGCCTCAATGGCCTCATCTGAAAAAATGGGAATAATAATGCCTGCACTATTCACCTTGTTGTTGTAAGGCTCAGATAAAATAATATGTGAAAAGTATCAATACTAGTCATCATTTGTTATTATAAAAGATTCATTCATTTGTTCATTATGACTGTTAACATCATAAAACCATTCAAGTGGCAATCAGGGAATAGTAAAATAACTGTTTTCCGTATCAAGTCAATTACCACAGATCTCTGATATTTTATATGTAAAAGGATTTACAACTCTGAATATTATGTAAGTGATGGGCTTTACTGTATGAGGAAAGTCTTCTTTAATAGCATATCATGGGATTTTTAAAAAATGTTCTTAAACATATTTAACATAAAGCACTAATATAGAATATTTGCATTGAAACATTTATGTTTTGAGTTCTCTGTGAAACCGTATACTATCTATATGCTATTTCAGCATCAGTTTTCACACTTACATGCTTACCACTAAATTCAACCTTTTCTTCATTTTAATGCCTTAGGGTATAAAATGTTTTCAACATATAAGTTACATCCTTATGATGTAAATATCTTGACTATATAAATACTATAAAATACTTTGAATTAACCTGTCATGTCAATAAAACAAGCCATTTTTCTGATTCTTTTCACTGGCTTTGATCATTTCACTAAAACTGTCAGCCATTTTATAATAGTCATAGGGCATTGTTATTAATGAATGGATGTTTTCTAATACCTTAGATCTTTCCCAAATTTTTCAGAAAGTCATTTCTCATTATATATGTATGAATATATGTGTGGGTATCTATATAAATGTGTTTATATGTATATGTGTGCATAAGCTACATATATATATATATTTATGTGTGTGTGTATGCACACACACACACACACACACACACACACAAATTTCTTTGTTGAATGTTTGCTGGTCTGTCTAGTAAAGGATTTATAATTGAGGCATCGATTGATTGGCTTCATTTAGGGTGCATTAAATGGCGAGTTGAGCAGTTATCCAATTAATGTGATCGGTGTTGACTACCAGTGGACATGATCAATGTCAACCACACAACTAATTCCCATTTGCAACTGGCTAATGCTTCATTGGGGATAGCATTGGAGAGTGCAAGAGGGTGCATGGATTCCCAAAGGCTATTCTAGCAGATCCTAAATTCTGTTCAAAGCTTAAAAGACTTGACTTAACCTGTGATAGAATCTATATTTATCTCTGAGAACTCATAAAGCTCAGCTCTAAGGGACTCAATTTGATCATAGGCTGATGAATTTCCCAACTTTCCAACTGACAAAAACATGTGTTAAGGGACTGGGTGGAAGCAGAATGTGATCTCCTTTACTCAGAGGAGTGTTAACACCAACTAAAGCACACATACTTTAGGTTTTTAAATATAAGTAATTTCTACTACAAGGCGCACAGGAAATTCTACTCAAATAATTAAAGACTGAATGATTCAGACTCCAAATCCATTTTTCCCTTAACAACATATTTCTCTAGTTTTAAAAATTTGGAGAGCATTACTTATTTCTCTTCATTGTGCCCAACCAGACACAGCTACAGTTTGAAATATGAGCATAATAACTTCAGTTCCAGGAAGATTTCTAAATATATTTTGTATTATTTACCATGTTTTATTATTTGTACATTAGATTTAATATCTAAAATGTGTTTATACTAGAGGGAGATTAGGGAGAGACATTTATATTCATTTTCTATTACCTTAATTCTGTACTACTTTTGAAATCTCAGTTTAGTTGGTATTATAGCATTTCTGTTTAATTAGGAAAATAATTATTTTCTTGTATCAATTTTCTTGTATTCTGAATTCAGAAAGTTGATTTGTCCTTTGATGCTCAAAGTTCCAAAGATCTAGGTTAAGTGAACCACTGATTTTTCTCCCTTTTACTTGTATGCAGTTTTTTCCCGCTTCCATCTATTTTGGGGTACCACTGGTTTTCCTACCAACTTTGTGACCTTATCTGAAAATATATTTTCTGTTTCCCTGTGATCATTATGAATATATCCATGTTGGTTCAGATTTGTCAAGTTATTTATTTGCTCAGTTTTCCCCCTATTATAGAGCTGGAGAAGAGAGAGAATCCTCCCTGTACCCAACTCATAGTTTTCTGCTAAAAACAAAGAAACAACAAAAGCTAGTATCAAGTCCAAGAGAGATTCTCTATGCACTATCACTGGATCTTAGTTTCTTACAATAAGGCAAGAGAGTATGAGAGGTATTCTTAGAGACTTTGGCTTGCTACAATAAAAAAAAGTGCTTGGAGATAACACACAGCCCCCTTCCTAGTGTGCAGTCCATGGATGTAGATCATATAGATAGGACAAGTTAAACATTGCTCACTCCTACAGTGCAAGTTCATGAATATCTCATTATTTCATATTGCTGCCTCCTTCCCTCTCTCAGCATAAAACCGTAGGAGATTTCCTGTCAAACATCAGAATATTTAAAGTCTTATTGACTGGTATTTAACATGCATCTCTTAGCAAATCTGGAAGATTAAGTTTTCCTCCGAATATGATAAATATTTGTATGTATCTACTCTGTTTAGACTAGAGCATTGTGCCATATACTCAGGAATGTATAATGTTTAGTTAGATTATAGCCTTTGCTCTAGACAAAAACTAATATCTATAATGCTCACTACTATGTGATCAGTGAATTAAAGAACTCAGGGCAAGTACAGCATGATATCTAAATAAGAATTGTTTTATTAGTCAAATCAGCAAAGGCTTCAGGAAGGAGACATTTGAGTTAGTCTTAAAAGCAGAGTTTCTGGGGAATGTGCTATATGAGCATTAACTGAAGGAACTACAACCTCACAGGTTCTTAACCTCACACTAATAAAACTGTGATAGATGTATAGATAATAAAGAGATGATACTTAGATACCCATATAAATGGAAACTGAATGTCAGTATAATTGGTTTCTTTTGTAATTTTATGCATTTTATTTTATGTATTTAAAAATATTCTTTGAAAAGGGCATCTTTAGGCTTCCTCCTACTGTCAAAGGAGTACATAACACATGAAAAATATGTTAAATAAACAAACTTGAACTAGACAGTGTTTAGACAATAAAGAGGACCTTGGAGGATATGCATAAGGTCAGCCTAGCCCTGAGGGTCATGCAGCTCTACTTCACTGATTATTTTGTACCCTGTCTACAGGTTTGTCTCTCTGTGGTTGTTTGCATGTTGTCTCCTCCGTTAGACTATGAGTTCCTTAAGAGCACAGACTGTCAGTTTCTTTTCTTTGTCTTCCCAGGATTTAGCATGATGCCTGGCGTATGGTAGGTGCTTAATAAATGCTACTTGACTTACTGATGCTCTAGAACATAGCTTCAAACCTGAATGTGAAAAATTGCTTCAGAGAACCTAAGATAAATATGGGCTTTCATTTAGAGTGTTATTGACTAGTATTTACCATGAATCTTAGCAGATTTGGTTTTTTGGGTTTTCAGTCTATAGTTTTTCAGCATAGTAACAGCAACAAATTTTAAGGGAGGCAGAAGTACCTCTGTATGGATAGTACTATGGACAGCAACTTGACTGGTTGACAGTAAAGTTGACAAGTACTTATCAAGTCCTTACTCTGTTTCTAGGCACTGTGCTAAGTGCTTGTTGGTGATACTAAGAAAGACCAAAAAAAAAGTCCCTGTCCTCATGGATCTTACAGTTTGATGAGGGAGACAACATGCAAACAACTATATATAAAAATTGTATATACAAGCTTTAAATTAGAGATAATTGCAGAAGGAAAGCACTAGTATTAAAGGAGATTAAGAAAGGATTCTTGAAGAAAGTTGAATTTTAGGTGAGATTTGAAGGAATTTGGGGAAAATAAAAGATGAAGATAGGGAGGCAAGCATTGCAGGCCTGGAAGACAGCCAGTAAAAGTGCATGGAATTGAAAAATGAAGTGTCTTATGGGAGGAAATACAAGAGTTTTGGTGTTACTGTTTGATAGAGTACATGGAAAGGAATAAGTTATAAGGAGGGAAAGAAAGAAAACTAAAAAGTAGTTAGAGCACTGTAGTATTATTTTACATTGCACATAAAATATATGTTAAATTGGTGATTCAGTCATTTAGAAAAGATGAGATTGCTTCTAGTGCTCTCTTACAGAAAAGCAGTCTTGAGTAAAGGTGAGGACTGTTCTGTGTCAGGAAAGCCTAGATTCAAGTTGACCTTTTACACACTAGCAGCTCTTTGAACCAGACAAATCATTTGCCTTCTCAGTTTTCCCAGACAACTTTCTAAAGCTGTAAACTGATGATCACATTTATAGAAGGCATTTTCTCCTTGTTATATCAACAAAATCATGAGTCTAGTCCCCCCCTCCAAAAAAAAAAAATCACTGTTCAAGAAGATAATCACATGTATGATAAACTTCCAACAGAATTATTAAACTAAATAAATAATATTTTATTTGAATCCCCACTAATACTTTTTCAAAGTATAAAGTGCTACATACAAGTAAAGTAATGAATTTCAGTTATCTGAAAGTTCACTTCTGTGGAATATCTCATTCAGTGAAGGCAGACAAAGGGAGATTTACTCAGGCACTACGTGGCCCCTGGCTTTAATGTAATTAAAGAAAAATATGAATTTCTTTTATGAGCGCATGTGTGTGTGTGTGTGTGTGTGTGTGTGTGTGTAGTTCTTTTTAGTTAATCTTACTTTCAAAAGATCTTGATAATTTTTTTCAGCCACTTTTGCTTCGTGTTACATATACACACACACACACACACACACACACACACACACACACACAACAGCTTCAGGAAATCGAAAGTAAATATCTTTTTGTCGTATGCCATCTGGATGATCTTTTTTTTCTATTTATCCTACTCAAATGACAAAGGACTTTTAGAATATAAAGAAAAATGTGTAAAATGAGAGGCATTGGGAGCAGCAGGGAGAGGGAAAAAGGCCCCCAGGAAGAATAGACCTACTTTTAATGCCTTTTATAAAGTGGGAAAAATGTCTGTAACTAAAATTCTCCAAAGATATCTCTGTCTCCTCCATTTCTCTTTACCTCCCTAATTTATTCATTCTCTCTCTCTCTCTCTCTCTCTCTCATCTTTCTCTCTCTCTCCCCTCCCTCTCTTTCCCTCTCTCTCTCCCCTCTCCTTCCCTTCCCTTTCCTCCTCCTCCCCCTCCTCTCCTCTCCTTTTTTCATGTCTCCTTTCCTCTCTTTTCTCTTTTTCCTTCTCTTTCTCTTCCCACATCTCTTTTTCCTTCTTCCTTTCCCTCCTCTCTTCAAAAAAAGAATAATATTAACCACTTAAAACAATCCTGTCAAACTCAAATAAAATTAAGGCCCTACACTGTAAACAAGGATCACTGTGGGCTGCATATTGACTTAATTTTAAATTTTAATATTATCTACATTATATTGAATTTTATTCATTATTTAAAATTTTTCCTGATCACATTTTAGTCTGGTTTGGGGTTCACTCAAGAGTACCATGGGCGTCATGGGCCTGTGGACTACATGGTTGGCACCTCTGCCTTAAGAGATCATGACATGGCTGTAATTCATCTCCAATAAATTTTCACCAGCAGAAAACTCTTGCATTAAATCTATATTGCGAATAATTTTTCTATATCCTATGGTCAGCTGTTCCTATTTAGCATTTTCTGTTAGGACTTTTTTTATTGTAGAAAGGGAACCTGAATAGTTGATTAGCACTGAAGGATCTGCTTCCCTTTTTTCTTTGCATCCACAGGACCCAGCACAGCGCCATACATATACAGGGTATTGTTAAATACATATGCCTGCAGAATCTAGTTGAATTATGAAATTCATAGATATTTATTTCTTCAAACATGGAACACAATTTCAAGATAACTATTAAAATTTCTAACAATCTCTCTAGGACTCCTAATTTCATTGCAATGAATGGATTTACTTATTAATTACCTGAACAAGATATTATTTAATCAACTGAACAATTATCTTTCTACCTACAAGGCAGCAGTGTCTCCTCTTCTCCCACCCTCTTTATTTCCTGTCTGTACCCCTTGGAGTACTGTTCTTTTTATAACATTTTTTTGCTCTCAATTGAAGTTCAAAAGAATAACAAGCCACTTTTTAAAACATCTTAAAGCAATTGAAATAATCTTCAAAGATGTAAATCAAAGCTTGGCATTTACCTTCCTGCCTTGAGCTTAACTTACATTGCATTCCACTCCCTGAATACTCTCATGTACTACCTTACTAAATGCCACAGTAAGACTGATTCTGCACCAACCTGAGTAGTTTCTCTTGAACCACTCTACATTGGATAACTTCATGAAGTACTCAAGAGGTAGCCATGTATCTCCATGCTAAGGTCATAAAATCACAAATCTAGAACTAAAAGGAATCCCAGAAGCCATTTACTCCCTCATTTTGCAGATGTGAAAATAGAAGCTCTGGGTGGTTGTGATTTATCAATGGTTCACAGCTAAGTATCAAAGCTAGGATTGGAATCCAGAACCACTGATCTTTCCAAGACCCATTTTGACCCCAGTAAGCATGAAGATGGTTTTGACACCATTCCCATTGCTCTTACCCATCCCACCTCTAAGTTTTGAAGCAGCAGAGAGGGGAAGCAAGGATGCAGGAGACCTGAATGAGTTGAAATAGGCCAAATTCTTCCCAGTGTTAGTATGTTCATTTTCACTCCATTTTCTCTACGACTTCCTCATTTTCTCACCTGAAGAAGTTATATGCTTAATTAAAGGGGTGAATTTGTTCATCCAGGCCACTAGGGAACCACTGAGAGCATTACTATCATATTTAAGGCCCTTAGCCAAGAGAAGAGATTCTAGTTAATATAAATGTGTCAAATACAATAATTTTCTCAAGGAACTTTAAAGAAAAATCAAGTTAAACTGTAATAATATCTGAATTTCAAAAACTACACCCTAGAATTTTAGAAACCATGTCAAAGAAATTTAGCCATGTTTATAAAGAGAGAGATAATTTTCCATTTTTGTATTACTTATATCACTTGCTTCAGATGTTCAGTATGGGTAATAATTCCCATTTATGTCATATTTTACAGTTGAATCAGGATTTTTCTTACAATATTCTTCTAAGGGTGACAGTGCAAAAATCATCCCCAGTTTATAGATTAGGAAAACAAGGTCAGAGGTCAGATGACTCAATGAGCTAATAACTGCTAACACTGGGATTTCCACAATATTGAAATAAAATGATTTTGGCATCTGATAGATCCTACAAGTAGAAGCTTTTCCTGTTTGGGTATTCTGAATTTCCCTTCCATTCAATATCCCCCACAAAGTATTTTTGCATATGGAATGATCCCCGGAGTCTTTCATTATTTCATTTGCCATTCTCTGGAAACACTAGATTCTGTGCTGTTCCCAAAATGTAGTACCCACTAGTAATCCCAGTATTCCAGATGTGATCTGATCAAGACAAAACTTCTAGACACCATCTGAATAAGTACAACTGAAGAACATATTATGGTTTTTATGGTATTTTTGTTTTGTTTCATTTTGCTATTTAGTTTTATTGAGATGACAGACCTGTCAAATACAAGTTTCTGGCTAGTCATTTGTTTTCCATCCAGTACTTGTAAAATTGATTTTTGAACCCATGTGTCAGCTTTTACATTTGACTCTATTAAATATCTTCTTAGATTCTCTCCTCTCAGGCTCCTTTTGTATACTAATGTTGTCATCCAATGTGTTAGCTCTGCCTATTAATAATAGGCATTATATTTTAGTATAACCTTGACCTTCTGTAAATGAGAAAACCAAAGGTTAGAGAGATTAAGTAACTTGCCAAAGGTCTCCTAGCTACTGGTAAAGTTAGAACTAGAACCAAGGTCTCTTAATTCCCAACCCAATGCACTTTTCTAGATTTTAATAGATGCCAAGATCTATTTTATATATGGGAGACTATTTTGTATCTTGCTTTGTTTCATGGATTGCCATACTCAAAGAATTTATCACCACACCACCAGTGTATAGGCAAGAAAACTCATGTAGCAGTATTTGCATTCAATATTTACCACAATTATATTGTTCCAGGGTAATCTCAGAAATAGACAGTGAATAGAAATAGGGTGGTCAGGAGCAAGAGTGTATTTGGAAAAGAAAATGAATCCAATTTTAATGGTTCTGAGTTTGAAGTGATGGTAGTAAAGTTAGGTGGAAATGCCCATATTGTATTAGGAGATGCAAGTGATTTAATTGTGGAGATTTGAGGATAGGAAAGAGCCTTGGAGAATGCTGACAATGATAGGGCAGCAAGAGTAATTTGGGAAGAAGGCAAAGTAGAAGTGGTCAAAAAAAGGAACCAATTAGAAGGGTAGGAGGATGCATAGCATGGAGTCATGGAAATCAGAGGAAGAGAACTTTTAAAGAAGGTGCTCAGAAAACACAAATGCTAGAAACAAGCCAAGGTGAATAATAAAGAAATGCTTTTGAAGGAGAATAAGAAATAGAAGCCATTAGATTCTATACCTAGCTTATCAGTGATTTCTTTTGAAAAAGGTTTTCAGTGTTCAGATTGGGGAATAAAAGCAGTTTGCAGAAGTGAAGGAGAAAAGAAATAATGAAAAATGGAGGAAGTCTGTGTATATCATTCATTCCAAGTATTTGTCAATGAATGGGTAGTGAGAAACAAGGGGAGTGCACAGGGACCACCTAGTTTTGCCAGATAGAGGTGACATATGCATATTTGTAGACAGAGGGTGATCTTAATATCATAGGATTTCTATCTGGAAGGAACCTCAGAAAACACCTAGTCTAACCCTCTCATTTTCCAGATGAAGTGACTGAAACCCAAAGTGTTTAAAAAAACTTTCCCAAGGTCACAGTTAGCAAATAGCTGAGCTGTGATTTGAATTTCTACTCTGACTACAAACTCAATGTTCCACCTTTCTGGTTCCAACCAGCCTGGTTAAGGAAAGAAAGATCAAAGATGCTTGAGGTAAAAAGGGGGATAATCAAAAGACCAAGCTCCCAGTGAATGCAAGAAGGGAACAGAGTAGAAAACTCAGGGGGTAAACTTGGAACCAAAAAGGCATCCTCCTTTTCTAAGACTGAAGAGAAGGAAGAAAGGATGGGTGGAGAGAGAGGTTGACTTGCTTTGTAAGCTATTAGCCCTTTCCCCTACCTCCAGCATTATTAAGGGCTTCCAATTCTCTATCTTTTTAGTATTTCAGGCATGCTATATGCCCTCTTCCATATTCATATAATAAAATGTAACTGCAGCTGGAAGAGAGGAACTGCATACTTCTATTGCTTAAATCATTAATGCTCATGCATGTAGGTATAAGAAAGTCTAAAATTTTTCTAAGAAAGCCGTAAGGAGAGAGATTTGCCAAACTAATCCAACTGTCATGTATGCCATGCCTATACTGTGTGTCCAGCACTGCAAATTGTTTACAATTTTGAGAGTATTCAGAGAAAAATACCTTAAGTAAAATCTCAATTGGCAATATACTTCTAATGAAAATTTTAAAGATAAATACCCCACCTTCCCTTCTTAGCTAATAGTTTGGTTTTTTAAACCTTATTTCTTACTGCCATCTGGTGGTGTTTTCTTTCAGATTTGAACATACCAGAGCTTTGCTGAGGTTTCCAAATAGATAATTTACAGTAGTGTGAGACAAGGAGTTTTTCAGAATTTTAAGATGCCATACATACAGAGATATCTATAATTATATGTAAGTATGTATTTACATATGTATGTATGTATACATATGTGTATATAGTTAATATTTATACATATATGTATATATCTACCTATGTGTGTGCACGTGCATGTGCATGCCTGGACTCTCCACCAAGCTGCTTGCAGGTAATAGTTCCCCCCTTTACTGTCATTGAGAAAGCAACATGAATGGAACACTAGAGAGGACACAAGAATTTGAAGTTCAGATGACTTGGATTAAAATCAAGACTCTGTCACTTATGGCTTTATGTGCCCTCCAGCTTTCTAAGCCTTATCTTCCTCATCTCTAACATAATGGGCTTAGATGAGATGACCTCCGAATTCCCTTCTGTTTCTAAATCTATGATTTTATGATCTCCTACAGCTTTCAGCAGACTGGCTTGAAAATAATCCTTTTCTAAAACATCTCCATGTGACTGAGATTTTTATCCATGTGTGGTGAGAGGCTGCATTTTACAATGTGATTTTGATTTTGTTTTCTACTCCCTTCAGTTCAGTTGATTAGGGTAGAAATTATGTGACTCTAATTCCATTGTAAGGTGCCAAACAGCATTATGAAGATAGGATAGGAGCATTCCCATCATAATCATCTGTGTCTCTTTGCCTGCCTACCAAGTCATAAAGAAAGGGAAGAGGGGAGAGTTTTTAATATGAGCATAAATGGCCCAGAGTTGTTGGGATCAGGTAATGCATATGGAAACAACATTGTTCTAGTTTGGCTAAATTTGGTTTAAGGCATTTTAGGTGGTACTTCCATGATATGTGTTTGGAAAACAAGCCAGCCCTGATATTAAACACCCCAATGATCCCTGATGCTTTTTATTCAGTAATAAGTCAGTGCTTAGTTTTATGGCATCATGTGTTACCCACGACAGTCATTTAGTTGGTCAATTTCAGGGTAGTGATAAAACTGGGAGTAATGGGAGTGCAGAGTTGATGCTCCACACACTTTGTGAGGGGCTGACCATAAATTAAAGTTCCCAGGTACACATTCAGTTTTCATTTAATAGCCATTATTAAAAATAATATCAAAGTAAAACTGGACTCTGACCCACATTTATGTAAAACTAATTAAAGCTGTGGGGTACAGTCTGTTTCCTTTGGCTTATTTATGTAAATATATAAGTATCTGTGAATTTCAGACAAGTCTGATTTTCCCTCTACCTTCATGCTACTTTATAAAGCAAAGCCAGCTTCGTGAGAAAATTGCAATTTTTGAATAATGAACTCCAGATCAAAAATATTCTCTTTCACAAGGAATATGACTTTGGATGATAAAATGTCAGCATTTTCAGAACACCTTTTCATATTCCTAGGAAGCATGAAGCCTCAAAAATTCACTCCTGTGAAAAATAACCTTGCATACACATACCACACGTATTAGTAATTGGTCAACATCTTCACAAGAGAACCATAACTGTGCTCAGGAAGAAACACTATGCTCTTGAAATTCTCTTGATAAAAGATTTGGTGCATAATATTTTGATTTCTTACCTTTTAAAAGAAAATGCCATTAATCTTTAATAATTTTAAAGATTGAATTTATGTGAGATATATCTCTTTGGCTTCTTAAATAAAAATGTTTCAGGTTAAATTTCCTTAATAGAATACCTGCCACTCAGCAGGTATTAAATTCCACAGAGATTTCTGTGTGTCCTACATGCAAGGCACTCTGCAAGACAGTAAAGAGACAAAGAAAAAAATAATACATTTCCTTTTGAAAGAGCTTAAATTTTAATGAAGTTGCCATTGTTGCCCTACAAATGTTGACAAAGATTGGTGAATAGCACCTTACATATTATAGACACTCAATTAGTGCTTTTTGAATGAATTTCCAAGTTTCATTATAATGGTGGCAGTGTTAACACCGGGACTGGTAGAAGGTAGGGGCCAAGATTCTGCTGGTGGTGGCATCTACAGAGCAGACCTGATTGGTCACTGAGATTGAGTTGGTACAGTAATGATTGCCAGACAGAAAAGGGGGAATGTCAGGCTTGCAGGGGGTTGTGGTTCTAGGTAAGATCGCCCAGGATAACGAAGGCTTAGTAAGATCTGGTTGTTGAGAGGGCATGTAGCTGGAGTGACATGGCAGGCTCCTGTTAGGAAAAAAAAATTTGAAGTAACGGGGTCAGCAGTGATGGTGAAAATGGAAAAAGTAAAGATAAAGATTTGTATGATAATACTTGCTTCTGGTTTCACTTTTTTTCTGCAAAAACATTTCCCTGCCCAATGCTACAAATTACACTAAAGATAGTAGCAACCCTGTCTTCTAGTGCTTACATCACTCCTTTGGTGCTTACTAAGTAACCCCAAAGCTCTCCAAATATCGTTTTGGATATAGAAGATAGCCCTGCAATTTAAAAAACAAAGACACTTTTGATCAGTGTTAGGCGCCATAATGTTTGTGCCACAGCAACCTGCAGCTTGGATTTGTTGAGGCTCAAACTGTGCATTTTGATACAATATGTTACTTTCAGAGGAATCATGACATAATACATAAACAACTGGTCTTAGAGTCAGAAAGATGTAGATTAAAGTCCAACCTCTGACAATTACTTCTACTTGAACCTTACATTTCACTTGATCTCACAAGACTCCAGGCAACCCTCTAAGATGGTAAGTTTCACTAGAAGTTTCTCATGGTGAGCTCCCTATAACAGTAGTTAGTAGCAGCAGCAGCAGCAGCAGCAGTAGCAGTAGTAGTAGTAGTAGTAATAGTAGTTCAGTCTTTTCAGTCATGTCCAACTCTTTGTGATTCCATTTGGGGTTTTCTTGTTCAAGATATTAGAGTGGTTTGCCATTTCTTTCTTTAACTCATTTTACAGATGAGGAAACTGAGACAGCCTGTTAAGTGACTTGCACAGGGTCACTCAGCTAGTGAGTGTCTGGAACAAGATTAAAGCCCAGGTCTTCCTGATTCCAGGCCCCCAGTTCTATCCACTGCTCTTCCTAGCTGCCCCTCTATATAACAAGTTAACAATCAAATAAAAATGTTCAACCTAATGACCTAAATCGGTAAACACATTTCTTTAAGTACTTACGCTAAAACACAGCAGACATCAAGGAAAACAGAATTACGCAGATACCAATATATTTTGAGATTTTTATTAAGGTGTGCCACAGCTTCAACATGGTAGATAGACTTGGCTTCCTTATTGAAGAATACCTCTAGCACAGTCATAATCACAAGCCGTTGGAGCTACAAAGGACCTTGGCCCATCAACCCACTCTTATCTTATTTAAAAACACACACATACACACACACACAAAAAGACAATCCCAGAGAAGGTAAGTAATTTGGACGTGGCCAAAGTCATGCAGTGAGTTAATGTTAGAGAATGGTCTCCAGATTTTTTAACCCATATTTTTTTCTGCTATACTTACTGTTTTCCACCCCATCTCCATTTAATAGTGGTAGATGTAGTCATAAAAAGGTATGTATTGGGGGATGGGAGGCAGAGAGAAGGATGATAAACTAAGCAGATATAGAAATAATTGCCAACGTTGAGAGATTCCTTTTTGATTGATTCTAATTATACCAAGTAAACCAAATGGTCTCTGCTTTGATTTAACATCACAACCGCTTACAGATTTTTTTCCAACAACAGCAGGTGGTATTTTGGTTATGGAAGAAAAGTTTGGGTGGTGGATTGCTTTTTGAATCACGTGTATCACATGACCTTTCTTTCAGTTTTACTGATTTATACTTGGTTATGCCACCATTTTGTCCTCCTGGAGTTAGTTTCGTTCCGATGCTTGAAAATGTCATCTGATGTAATAAGGACATGATTAACCACCTGCATCTGAGAAGTATTAAGAGCAAGCAGTGTGTGAGAGATGAGATAGAGTCATTTTCTTTGGTTACCAAAAAACATCACCAACAGACAAAGAAGGAAAGACAAAGAAGAGAAAACAATATTTGCAGGATAAGGGAAGTCTGAAGTAAATCCATTTTTCCCTTGTCTTCCACATCTATAGTGTGAACTTCTTGAGTACTTGCTGCCTCTTAGATCACATTCTCCAGGGCACTTCAATGGAAGTAGTAGGTAGAGGGGAGGCCCCTATAATTAGGACTCCCCATCTTTGGGCTGCTTTGCAGTAAGCCTGCTTGTAAACAAGTTTGAGAGTGCATATAATGACTGATTTAGAGTGATAAAGGATTATGAGATAGTAATTCCAACCCCCTATATTTATTTTTAAAAAATACAGATCTGCTCTTTCCCTACCATACTTACTATTAAGAGTTATTCTTATGAGGCCACACCCTTCAGGAGTCACATAATCATTAATTCAGAGTTGGAAGAGACCTCATACATCATCATATAATCCAACCCTTTAATTTTACAAATGAGGAAACTGAGGACAAGAAAGGTGAAATGACTTCCCCAGGGTCACTAGTGGAAGATATGAATTCAAACCAAACCTCTTGCTCTTTCAATATTGGTTTAAATACATGAAGAGACCACTTAAAGGCCTTCATGCTAGCCAAAGTCTTCCCCTCTGTTCTTCTCCTTATCCTCCGTGGATATTGGAAGGAGAGGATGGAAGAAAATGTTTAACACATTTAACACACAGTAGAATATGAAAAGAAAAGCCTGGAAAATTTGGGATCTGACTACCCTCTCCTATAATACTCTCTTAATCAATTCTGTTTTGGCTTTGAAATGATATAGGTAATGTGTAAAGTAGGATAACGTGAAATTTCTCCTAACACAGAACAGTAAGGTGAAAAGAGTGCTGAACTTGGAGTCACTTGGGCAAGGTGTCTCATTTTCTCTTATGTAAAATGACTAGAGATGGGTTAGGTGACCTTTAAGGTACATTCCTGCTCTTGGTCTATGAACTTATGTTTTAAGTTATTCTCTCTCTCAGTAGCTAAATAATTTGACAAATATCCTTCATTTAGAAGTGTGGCATTTAAAAAGTTTGAGACAGACATAATTTCTGGGATTTTATTAATAATGCCAGCATTTTTAATGAAAGGGCCCGTGGCATTCTTGGATGCCAAAGGCCATCATGGTGGTGCTCACAGCTTGTATAAATTGGAAGAGGGAGATTCCTGAGGGTGTCACTTAGCTCTGATTGGTTAACAATTAATGAAAGAATGAATATTACAGTGAGAAGCTGTGCCTGAGCTTTGATTATATCATTTGTTTCTAAGTTACCCCCCCACACCCTCCACACCTCCCCCCCACCACACACCCTGGCCTTAGACAATCTAGTCAAAGAATGTATCACCCACTCAAGCCTAAACAAAAGGGAGTTCATCTTAGCTTAGAAGTCTGATCTGGTTGGGTGAAGTAGCCATACTCAGAATGAGGAGAATGTTAATCCTATCTTCCATCAGTCCTGTCCTTGAAAGACTGGACAAGGAGATAGGATGGGAGAGGGGGGGAAGCTGGAGTCCCTTCAATTTTAATAATCACCTATTAATATGAGAAAGAAATAATTATTTCAGAAGAAACAACTGGGAGGGGGATATTGCACTCAACCTGTGTTCTATTCATTAGCCTTTCTTTCCTTCAAAAACATTTCAAAAAGCATTTATTAAAATAACTGAAATAAGCTTCATGTGAAAGATGAAGGATAAAGTTTAAATGCAGTCAGAAAGGAGAATGTTGATTAATGATAATCAGGCTGAAACTGAGCCACAAATGCTATTACTTGGTGTCAAAGATGATGCCTAAGCATGAACAGATGCTTGTAGGAATTGCAGGATAAAGGCTAACGACCAAGTAAATGAGCCTCCTTTCTGTCTGCTGCTAGCTCATGTCTTGAGTAGAGAGACCTATTTTCTCTCAAGACTGGAAGTATCAGTTCAGCTCCCAAGAAATTACTCCCCCTGGCAGAAAGAGGGAGGCCTTTCTGAATCAAAGTGGAATGAACCATTGCTGTTGGACTGCTCAATAGCACTATAACTTGCTAAGCTGTTCTCTCTCACAGAAACCAGAATTGAAAATTAGATAGATTCCTTGACACACCCCAATGTACTCCCTCCATGGAGCCTCCAATGTTTCCCTTTCAATGAACTTAGAATAGTGGCAGCTTGGAGTTGACCATGCCCTTAATAAACCACCCCAGCAGTACCTAGACATAAGAAGTACAGATATTATTACATACAGCACCCATGAGAAGCTTCCATTTTTCTAGTCATATCCAATTTTTTTAAATGGGAAATTAGAAGGGGATCACCTACAGTAACCAGTGAACTATGGGAAATATAGCTCTATCGTTCTTTTTTTTGGTACAAACCTGTGATTTTGTCTGTGTAGGGGACTCCCAAGGTAGAAATTCTGACCACCGGTGAAGAGTGCTGTAATTTTTAGTCTTAATTGCCTGGATTACTTGGTCAGTAAGATTTACTATATATGCCAGGCACTGTGTGAAGGGATGGAAATACCAAGAAAGGCAAAAGCATGGTCCCTGCCCTAAAGGAGTTTGCATTCTAGTGGAAGAGACAATATGTAAGTAATTATGTGCATAAAACATATATACTATGTAAATGGACAGTAGCCTCAGAGGGAACTGAATTTCTGAGAAAGGAAGAAGGAAGGGAAAAGTTTCTGGTAGAATGTTGTATC
>CM053581.1:507169398-507197966 GCA_028627135.1 Pseudochirops cupreus
TATATTCAAGATATAGACAGAGTAGATGGGCACTAATATCATGGGGGAAGGCATTAACAGCTGAGGGGACAGAAAGGATTTCTCATGGTGGTAAGAAATGAGTTGAATCTTGAAAACAGCCAGGGAAACTAAGAGATGGAGATGAGGAGGGAAGGCATCTCAGATAAGGAGAGGACAACCAGTAAAGAGGCTGGGAAACAGTAGATAGTGTCCTGTGTGACAAATACCTAGGAGATCAATGCAGCTGGGTTACAAAATTCATGTAATAGAATATGATTGGGAAGGTAGGAAGGTGGTCAGGTTACAAAGATCTGTAAATGCCAGTGATATAGAACAACTGCAATTTACTGAGTAGAGAATGGTGATATGGTCAGAGCTGCACTTTTGGAAAAGTCATTTTGGCTACTAAATGAAGGATGGATTGGAATGCAGGGAGATTTGAGAAAAGAATATCATTCAGAAGACTATTGTAATAATCCAAATAAAAGGTGAAGAGGGACTGTGCTGGGATGAGGGTTTTCTGAGTGAAAAGAAGTGGAAATACATGGAAAATTTGTGAAGGTGAAAAAACACCCACAAAACCCCCTAAGATGACGCAATGGAATATAAAGTGAATGAAAGCACAGTCCAAACTCACTATGAAGTTGTAAGCAAGGGTAACTGGAAAGATGGTGGTACTACTAACAAAAATAATCAAGTTGGAAAGAGAAGAAAGTTCTGTTTTGCTCACAGAGAAATTAATGGGTTTACCTGAAATCACATAGCTATTAAGTATCAGAAATAGGATCTGAATCCATATACTTTGGACTCCAAGTCTAGTGCTCTAAATCTACTGAACATTCTGACTTAAAATCCAGCCTCAGACACTTACTAGCTGTACGACCCTGGGCAAGTCACGGAATGTCTACATGCTTTAATTCACTTGAGAAGGAAGTGGCAAACTATCCCAGTATCTTGGATAGTATGGTTCATGGATAGTATAGTTCATGGGGTCATGAAGAGTTAGACACAAATGAACAACAAAAATGACAACTATCAGCCTTTAGGCATCTATATAACATCTAAGAACTCAATTCTCTGCGATCTTCTGTTAAATATCCATCAAGGGCAATCTGAGCACTACATGCTCTGTAGTAGAAAGCTTGTTTCTACTACAGGCAGCAGCAGATGCTTGTTTGTAGTACTAGAGGAATCATCATTTTAAATGATGACCAGATCTTCTTCTTCAGCAACCTGCAGTAGAATTCCAAATGATAGAAAATATACTTGGCAAGTGCAAACGAGTGCCTACCTGAAACGATAACAGGTGCCAGGATCAAGGCATACCATATGCAGGATAATCTATGTTGTTTCCTTTATTTGGATTATCTACTCTCATGTCAAAATGTGTGAATACATACAACTATTATAAATGATTAGTTGCTGAAATGGTTTGCTTTATTAATTATCTTCAAACATTTGGATAATCTGCCACTAAATTATGAGCCAAAATGTTTTCTTAGAGGGAATTTACACTGAAAGTTCAAAGTGCTTTGGAAAAAATGTTCAAAATCTAAGAACAACAGCTTGAGGTTTTGTTTTTTAGCTTTACTGGTGGCTTCTATGATTTTATGTTATATGAGTAAGGCAGATTAATTTCCATGAGAAATAACAGCCAAATGAAATTGGTTGTGCCAAAATTCCAGAATATCTCTTGTGTAAGTCAGAGTTCCCTTCTCTTACAAGTACTTGACTCAGCTTTTTGCAAATGTGAGGATAAGGTTATCACTCTTAACCTTAGATCTATCTGTAAGAAGATCTTCAGGATCTGTATGATATATCTGACAGAGGTCTGATAAATACCATATGGTATGACTTGGATCTCTTGC
Organism: Pseudochirops cupreus; assembly: GCA_028627135.1. NCBI lineage: Eukaryota > Metazoa > Chordata > Mammalia > Diprotodontia > Pseudocheiridae > Pseudochirops > Pseudochirops cupreus. Next base: position 507,171,267 of record CM053581.1, read on the forward strand.
TATTTGATATACATGTTATAAACAATATAAATAAGTTAATAAGTAAACTGTGGAGTAGGTTAAAATTATGAGAAGCATTCTCTTGCTCTTAGAAGCCAGACAGAAACTACAGACAGCCGCATGCAGCATAAGAACACAGACCCGAGAATTTGAAGGCCGGGACCCCAGCCTAGCCTTTGCTACCAACTAGCTGTGTGAGTCCTGGCAAATCAGTTAACTACTAAGAGTTGCTTTCCTCCTACATAAAACAGAGACAATAAGATTCTATTGGCCTATTGTAAGGACAATAAATGTGCAAATATCTTGCAGTACAGTGCTACAAAAACATAAAGTGTTCATTATTATGAATCCACAAACTGGTAAATAGTATCAAGACAAATTTTTCTCCCCCTCCGATTCCTCCCAAATTTTAGCTGGAAACAGGACATCATTTTCTTGCTTTTTAGGTTCCTAATGATTGAAGTACGTCTATCAGTCAGAGCATTCCTGGGGACGTGTGCCAAGGGGGAGTGTCATCAAGGAGGCAGTGAAGTTCCATGGGATTAGGAGACTCTTGTTTTTTCAGAGAGACCCAAGAGAAGGTTCTGATTTTACCTACTTGTTTATTCTCACCCAATTCTCCTCCCACCAACTGTGCAGCACACCTTAAGACTGTCCAAATCTTAGCTCCTGAAACCCACATATAGTATCAGCATTTTTATATAACACCAACTTAGCCCTGAAAGAAGACATAGTAAGAGATAGTTCATTTCAAATAACCAGATTATACCTCGCAAGGTAAATGTAGGAACTATATAAGCATCATTATAAAATCTTATTTTATACAAATAAAATAAGATTGAAATAATTGGAGGAATATTAACTGCTCATAGGTAGGACAAATCAATACAGTAAAAAACATAATTCTACCCAATCTACTCATTTTATGCTATCCCAAATTAAACTACCAAAATTTCTTTTATTGAACTAGAAAAAAAGAATAACAAAATTCATTTGGAAGAACAAAAGGTTTAAGACTATCAAAGGAATTAATTGAAAAAAATGTATAAAGGAAGGTGGTTAAACAGTACCGGATCTTAAACTACATTATAAGGTGACAATTATCAAAATTATCTGCTACTGGCTAAGTAATAGAATGGTGGATGAGTGGAATAGAGAAGGTATATAATATACAACAATAAATTATTATATGTATTTGATAAATGTAAAGATTTAAGCTTTTGGGATAAGAATTTACTATTTGGTAAAAAAAAATGGCTGGGAAAACTGGAAAGCAGTCTGGCAGAAATTAAATATAGGCATTATAACATGTACCAAGATAAGATCAAAATGGATACATGGGACATGTCATAAATATATTAGAAGAATATACAATATTTTACCTCAGATTTATAGACAGAAGAATTTATGAATAAGCAAGGGATAGAGAGCATTGTGGGACATAAAATGAATAATTTTGGTCATATTAAATTAATTTTTTTGGTACAAGCAAAACCAATGTAGCTAAGATCTGAAGGAAAGCAAAAAACTGGGAAAAATTTAGAGACAGTTTCTCAGATAAAGGCTTCATAGCTCAAATATATAGAGAGCTGAGTTAAATTTATAAGAATATGCTTCATTCAGCGGTTAAGAAACGGTTAAAGGATATAACCAGTCAGCTTTTCGATGAAAAATCAAAGCTACAAAGAGCCATATTAAAAATGTTTCTAAATGATTAGGTAAATGCAAATTAGAACAACTTTGAGGTACCATCTTATACCTATTAGTTTGGCTTAAATGATAGAAAGGGAAAATGACAAATGATGGTGGGGTTTGGAAAAGTTTGCAGACTAATAGATTGTTGTCAAAACTGTGAACTGATCCAACCATTTTGGAGAACAATCTAGAATTATACCCAAAGAATTATAAAACGCTATATACCCTATGGACCAGTAATATCACTGTAAGGTCCATTACCCCAGGTGTCCAGCGAAAAAGGAAAAGAACCTATATGTTCTAAAATATTTATAGTAGCTCTCTTTGTGGTGGGAAAGAACTGGAGATTGGGGGGATGCCCATCAATTGGGGGATAGTTAAACAAGCTGTGGTATACAATTGTGAAAGAATAGTATTTTGCTGCAGGAAATGATGAGTATATTGATTTTTAGAAAAACATGGAAGGACTTGCATGAAATAATGAAGAGAGAAATGAGTAGAACCAAGAGAATGAGAATATTGTATACACTAACAGTAGTATAATTGAAGAGTAACTTTGAATGATTGAGCTATCTTAAGTAATATGAATATTCAAATCAACTAAAAGTACTTAGAAAGGTGCTATTTACCTTCAGAGAAAAAAACAGATATATGGAAACCATTGTATGGTTTCACATTTGTATATCTGTATCAAATGTTGGCCTTCTCTAGTATGGGGATGGAAGAGAGGGAGGGAAATAGTGTGGAACTCAAAATGTAACAGTAAAAAAATATTAAATTAAAAAAAGAATGAGCCATTCCTCAATTAATAAATGGTTAAATGATATGAACAAACAGTTCTCAAAGGAAGAAATGCCAGTTCTCTATAGCCATATAACATGTTACACATCACTAATAGTTATAGATACGCAAACAGAAGCAAATTAAAGCAACTCCAACTCATTTATAACCATCAGATTGGCAAAAATTAGGAAAAAGAAAAAGGATAAATGTTGGGGGGGCTACAAAGAAATAGGCACACTAATGCATTGCTAGGGCCATAAAATGGTATAGCCATCCTCAAAAGCAATTTGAACATTTTCCCCCAGAAGTTTCTAAATGGTCCATACCCTTTGCTCTAGTGACAAGGCAAAAAGATCAAAGAAATAGTAAAAGGCCTTACATATAAAAAACCAAATGTTTGTAGCAGATCTTTTTGTCGTGGCAAAGAACTGAAACTAAGGAGTTATATACAAAATGGAGAATGACTGAATAAAGTATGGCATATGAATGTAACAAGAAAACTATTGTACTGAAAGAAAATAATAGACAGGTTTTGGAGAAATCTGGAAAAATAACACATGGTATAGTAAGTAGAACCAGGAAAACAATTTATACTGTAACCACATTACAAAATAAACAATCTTTAAAGACTTAGGAACTTTGATGCATGCAATGAATAGCTATTATTCCAAGAGACAGAGGAAGAAGAATACCACCCACCTTCTAACAGTGTAGTGATAGATATAAATATGCTCAGAGGGACACCATTTTTGAACATGGCCAAAATGGGAATAGGTTTTGTTTGACTGCATATTTATCACAAGGATTTTGTTTTTCTTTCTTGGTAGGGGAGAGGTGTGGGGTGTCGATAGAAAAAATAAATGCTGAATAATTTTTTAAAGTAACATTAACAATATAAATAAAACATTCTAAAATATTAAGGCTCTTATTTTCTTTTCCTTTCCTTTTTTTATTCCATGGAGAGAGAGAAAAAATAAGTACTTAACGAAAATAAGACAAAATAAAGCCCACAAGGCCCCACCTGTCTGGATCTCAAATTCAGACTTTGGGTCCAGGTCCACATTGCTCTTCTCAAAGGCACACAAACACTCTGACTTGGCAGGTCCCCCAACATTCTGCCTGCAGAGTATCTCTGAAAAGGACTATTCCTTTCCTGGCACAAAGCTAAGTTCAATTAAATTCAATATGTACCTAAAAGCCTATACATAAGTTGCTACAATGCGTGGTAGGAAGGACACAAAAAAGAAAAAAAAAATCAGTCTCCACCCTCAAGGAACTCATAATCAGAACTCCTATTGCATTTAGACTTTCCAAGTAGCGTTCAAAATAGCGTTCACTGTTTCCTTCAAAAAAAGTAACTGAAACTTTCTGAGGACTCTAAATCCTTCAACTTTCTTTGTAACTACTTATGAAATTATAACTCCAATGAACTATCTATATTTCCAGGTCAAAATGTTTTTTTAAATAATAAATATTGTTTAAACATTTCTAGGTCTAACACCAAATTGTGGTATGCCAAGCACACCCACTCACAGTTCTGTGCTTTGGAGCGAAGTTTCAGACTTTTATTAAAATACATGCTTAAATGTTTCTCTATATCTGGGCAAAACCAGCTATCCCATTTGCTGATAAATGCATTACTCTTTAAGTGGGGCCAGTTGCATAAGAATTTCTTAATCGTTGGGGATATTTGGAATGAACGGAAATTTTTACTGACTACTTGAGGCATTTGATTTATTGCTTGGAGTAAAGTGTGGTCAAAAATGTGCATGCACAAGAGCTTAGGGTCAATGGAAAGGGGAAGAATTAATTTCATAAGGTTTGCATCTTCCCCTCCCTCTTCTAACAAGTAGAGAGAATAAGTGAGTTAGAAAATTATATTTAGAAATGGAATTTAATTTGGTCACTGATCATTAAGCCAACGCTACATCTAATCATGTGATCCTTCCTGAAACTTTAATCATGCTCAAGGAGAATTATGGAGAACAAACTAATCCAGAGTTTATTCTAAAAATAAATAAGCTATAACTTGGATGTGATACAAGCTTGCCTTTTACCAGGAAAGGGAAAAAAAAAACAAACAAACAGATGTCTGACTTTGGGAAAGTTAAGTCTATCTTTCTCCAAATCCAAAGTAACCACTCTAACAGTAGCTTTCAGATTTATGGCATGCACTTTTTGGATCTTTAGGAGAGAAAAAGAGACAGAATGAAGGAGGTAGAATAACTCCAGAGCATGTATTAAAAAAAGAGTTGCTATCAAAGGTTGAGCTATGGTGGTAGAATCCCTCCTCTCTCCTCCTCTACCCTCCTTCCCTTTTTTTTCTTTCCCTACATACTTCCTACATACTACACACTGAGAAGAGACAATGAGAAAGGACTGTTGTGAAGTGATGAGTGGGGTTTCCTTGGAGCCTGATCATTGAATTGTTGTACAGTAGGATTCACTAGCAGTTGCCCAGGAATTAAGTATAGCCTTTATAGGAGTGGTAGTTGGTGGTAGCCAAAAGTTGTAAGCCAGTGTCTAAACCTTTTTGATGTGGGAGACTCAAGACTGCTGGAAAGCAATTTTCTACCCAAATAGCTCTGTCCTACACTAGAAAAGACAGGCAGAACACAGAAAAAAAGTAGTCAAAACTAGAAATTCAAACATAATAGAAGGAGTAGTTTAGTGACTTTGTCTCAATTTTGTTTAATTTTACTTTTGATTAATTTTTATTAAATCTATTTAGCCTATGTGATGAGTAAATGGATTGTTTGGGGGCGTGGTGAGAAAGTAAACCTCCCAAGAGGATGGGAACAATATCAGCTAAAGAGAGCTATGTTTTTGTTGTTGTTGTTGTTGATAATCAATATCTCTTAATTAGAATAAGAAAACTAGGATACTGGAGAAAGGCAGAAGGGAAGTTATGATATGTCTTTGTGCGTGGCCAATTTAAAATGAATTTCTATATCTCAACCTTCAATTGCCACCTTGTGGTTTGTACAAATAACACTGTGTAACTTCTGTCGGAGCATATCCTTAGAGAATCAGTAAACATGCATACACATCCAGTGTGGCACCAGGAACAATGATAAAAAAATGTTTCACCAGTTTTCACCATTAAGTTTCATGTTTCTTTCTTCTTCTCCCCTGCTACATGAAGTTCTTTTGTGAATTTTCCTCCCTCAGATGTTATTCAGGAAGTCTTTAATTGATCACTTAGGTAATCAAAACCTCAAACTATCTACTCCTCTTCCTGTCTCCTTTCTATGGGTAGTTCTTTATTTTATTACCCCAAATCCAAAGCCTTACTATTTTTACATTCTAAGTCAGTGACTGACTTATTCTAACATATTAAGGAACTGCTTTATGACTGTTTTGATTCACATTTGGGTATTTCAAGCCAATGCAAACAAAGCAGGAAAGTTGAATATTAAATTTTATAATGGTGATGTATACAGAAATCTTTTATGTTAATTTTATTTTTCTAATTACTCTAAAAATAATGTTCCAAATGGTACATTTATTTTTTTTTACTGAGGTTTTAAGTTTACCCCTCATAAGTTATTTGTTTAATTCAAGAAACCCTTTGTAGAAGGCACTGAGTAATATTCTGAGGGAAAAAAAAAGATGAAAACCAAGAGTTCATTCTCCCAAGGATCTTACAGCCTACTCATGGGAGAGGAGGCTGGAGGTAGAGACAGGTAGCAAATAAAGTACAATGTCAATTTTAGAGGGAGAGGGCACCTAGAACTGGCTGATCAGGAAAGACATCATATGGCTCCTGAGTAAAAAGACAGAATATAGCTCCTGAGTAGAGATTTGCAGCAAGCAAGGGGTTTTATGAGTCATGGGTGAGTAAGGAGCACATTCTGGATAGGGGGGAACATTGAAGTAGAGGCATATTTCTGAGTAGCCTCCAAGAAGCCTTTGTAGGTCTGAGTCCACTCTCTCCATCAAGGCATATGACTGATATTTAGTGCCGTGTTTTCTATAATTAGTACTCAAAGGAAATTTTAAAAAAAATACAATAAAATTGATTTTTGGTAAAAAGAAAATCTATGCATGGTTTTTAGTGCTCTAAAAATAATTTTCTTCAACACATTGGAGTTGGAAAATGGAGGGAAAATATTACACATTTAGCCCACCTTAACACAATCTTTAATGCATTTCAAGAACTATGCCTAGAAGCCTCAAACTCTAAATTATTCTGTAATTGGCAGACAGCAAATAGCAATTTTAAATTCTAAGCTATGCCAAGACCTAATGCAAGAAGTCATATATAATGGCAATGCCATGAAAAAAAATGCACCTTGAAGAATTATCTACAAATTGAGTTATAAACATAATGCTACTAGCACCAAAAAAAAAGCGGCAAGATGAAGGCAGGCTTCATCATCAGAGTATTTTACTTAACAAAACAATTAAATATCTATTTCTGTAATACTTTGTTTTCCTCTCAAGCCCACCACACACACACACACACACACACACGCACGCACATACATGCACACGCGCACACACATACATACACACACATACACACACACACACACACACACACACTATTTGGCAGTAGAGGCCAAAGACATTTTAAGCACATTTAAAACAATGGCAGACAAGAAAGGTAATTAACTGATTTTTATTTTTCCATTATGCAAAACAGTTGCCTATAAAAGCCTAGCAAAACACATAGATCCTTGTCAGTTTCTCTCTGCTTGTAAACATGGGCATATGTCTCTTAAAATTATTTTCATTTCAATTAGGATCTTTTTTAAAAGCATCTTTTGCAGCAGTCAGGTGACCTTGTTAGAAAAATGAAATGCTGCCTCATTCGTGTGTTAACATTTTTATGATCTTTTTATGGTTTTTCTAATAAAACCTCCTTTTTATGTATCACTAACACCTTGGGAAATCAGAAGCCAATGTAGAATAATCACAAGATTCACTGATGTTATGAAAAATTACAACTGTTTAATTTGTGTGCTCATGGTTTGAACATGTAAAGAAATGGGCTCTATTCTATAACACTCATAAATATTTCTGACAAAATTTTAAAGATTGGAAAATTATAATGTAACTTGAAAATAAAGCTGTACAGTCTTTAGCAGAAATATAGTTTCCCAAGTCACAGGAAATAATAATCCTGCTGTAATCTGCATCGGACATCCATTTTGATTTGTGATATTGGCACATATAAGACAGTAAAGAGGATATGTGAGATGATGAGGGACTTAGAAACCTATTTCATAAAAGAAACATTTGAAGGAATTAGTGATTTTAGATGAAGAGAAGACTCATGGGAAATCTGTTTGTTGAGGAACATTCATTCAATAAACCTTTATTAAGCACTTACTATATTGAAGTTGGAATAGATTTGTTTTATATTATCCAAGTATTGGCTCAGTATTATAGAACTCTCTCCTGATAGAATTTTACCATAGCTAAACAAAATGCTTTGTTAAATAGTGAGCTCTCTATTACTTAAAAGTATTCAAAAATGTTTGACCATCTTTTAGGAATGGAATTCCTACATTGAACCGGCCTGGGTAAATCAAAAATTCCTTTTATTCCAAGGTATTCTAGGATTCTTCCATATAGGAAATATGCAATGAGCTACCTGAAACATGTCCTTGTTTTTTATATAACTGATTTATCTATCCTGTTTGAAAAATAGGATCTTAATTTTGTGAGCTACCAATTGAACATGGGTTCTATCATAATTGAAGACATTCCACTCCCATTCCCATGGGACTCTAGAGGTATTGTAATTTCCTGACATAGACTGGGAAATCAATAATCTCAAAGGGTGCTATGTGTGTGAGCACAATCAAGGAAGCAGGGCAGTTGTGGCTAGTAGGAAGGCAACAGTTGTTATTAATAGCCTTGATAAAGGAATCACTCTATCTACTAGTACAAAGCTATATACAACAGGTAAAAATCAGAAATACATCATTTTTGGGCTGGTCTTCTTATACTGGTCATATGCTATGAATGTAGAACTGACTGTATGGAGAGATGGGACAGCAGGGACTTTTTATGACAAAACAAAACTTTTCCTGGACATTGGGGGCATAAGAGTTCTTAGAAAGATTTCTTTGTATGTGGCTCTGGGAGGAAGGCTCAAACAGACTGTACTATAAGATACTTGAATTCTTAGGCACAAAAATAACCAAATATTTTGGATGAAGATAATGACGCTGTGTTGCAAGGTCAGTGACATCCATGTTAACAACACATGCAAAGTTTTCTCTTCTTTCACATAGGCTTTAGAGTTCATAAGACCCTGATGATGTGTTTGGGTATGTGTTCTACTAGGTCTAGGCCAGCAATGGAGTGTTGCAAATTCCACCATGAACTGTCTTCTGTAGGGGCAGCTAGGTGGCACTGTAGACGGAACAACTTAATTTTAGAGTAAATGCTGAATTTTAATGGATTATTTTTGGACTCATTAAAATGATCAAATAAAGGCCTTCTCTGGTCAATGCTGGTTAGCCTGAGAGGTCTCTCCTGCCACCTGGGAAGACAAGTTAACTCCATAGCCAGTTCTTAAACAGGCTAGATCTACTCATTCTCCAATGTCAGTAGAGAGAAAAAAAATAGTTAAGACCAGTATAATGGAAAAAAAGTAGCAAAGCTCCAGATTTGGGATGAGTTGTTCTCATTCAGTCATTTCAGTCTGACTCTTTGTGACCCAATTTTTTTTGTAGTTCTTTTTAGTTTTGTTTTGTTCTTTATTTTTATCTTTTGGCAAAGGTATTGGAGTAGTTTGCCATTTCCTTCTCCAGTTCATTGTACAGATGAAGAACTCGAAGGAAATAGAGTTAAGTGACTTGCCCGAGTTCACACAGCTAGTAAGAGTCCGAGGTCAGATTTAAACTCAGGTCTTCCTGACTCTGGGCCTCGCACCCAGAGTCCACTGTACCACCTAGCTGCCTGGAGTGAAAGCACATAGGTTCAAACTTCACTACTGCTAATTTACTACCTGGCTAACCATGGACAAGTCATTTAACCTTTTTGAGCCATAGGCTCCTTGTCTGTAAAATAAAGATGTTGAACTAGATGCCTATTACAGGGTTTTTTCCCCCAGATCTAAATATTTGAGATCCTAAATGACTATAAATCAGAGAACTCAGAATCTAGAATGTTAACCTGGTCAACAGAGCCTTTGCAAAGTCTTACTGATGAAATCACCTGTGCAAAATCTGACTGGTGAAATCACCTAGACCATAGTCACAATACGAAAAACTGTTTGGTTTAGAGAAGAATGCTAGATAGCTATCCTGCTATCCACCATACATAAAGCAAGAATAGGAGATGATCACTCAAACCCTTATATCATTAGTATTACCATGAGGACCCACTAAATATTTACCAGTACCACCTTTATATGCCACAACCTTGTGATAATTTGTAGGGGCATCCAATTACAATTTAATTTTAGTGTAATTGCTGAATTTTAATGAGTTATATTAGGACTCATTAAAAACATACTAATTTCATTTCAATAAAATTGCAAATTTCATTTGCAATGAATGTCAAAGCAAACCTGGCAATTGAATAAGTGGTATGTGTGATAATGAGTTGATATGTGTTTATATACTGCTGTCACCCACTGAATAATTTCTTTTTAAAGCCACAGTTATTTTTTGTCTCTTCAATCCTCAAGGAAGTGATATTCCCTTGTTAGCAGCTATTCATTGTCTCTCAGAGAATTCAGTTAAAAAAGTTTCATGTAAGCTAAATACTGTTTTTAACGTATTAGAAGAGCTCTTTATTTAAAGAACACTGCTGTGCATCCTCTTATAAGACAATACATAGTTTTATGATTTGTATTGATTTCTCTCTTTATGATACTTTATAAATTCAGATTTTTCATAGTTAAGATTTTTAAAAGGAAGACACATTACTAGAGGCAGTCTCCCACTTGAAGAATGATCTTGTAGCCCTTCTTTGCCCTTTTCTCAAAATCTTCCCTCCACTGACGGAGCTTCTACAAAACCTTCTGGAAATAAAGAGCACACTGGTTTAGCATCTCCCACTGACAATATCATAGCCATTGGCACAGTTACTGCAGATGAGAGGTTCTGAAATCGATTTTAATAAAATTGTTTTTCTTTGTAATCCTACGTATTTTATTTTAAAACACTATTCTGAGAATGAGTCCACAGATTTAAACAGATTGCCAAAGGGATACCAAACACACACATGTTAGGTATCCTTGACAAAGACTGAAAAGACATACAAGTTCTGTAAATTGAGAGGATGAAATTAAACTCATAATCTGGGGGTGGAGAGTAGAATACAGAAGTCATATCAAAAAGAACCCAAAAGAAGGAGACAAAATGTTCAGTCTTGTAGAAAGCCAAGGTATTTGATTTTTGGTGGTCAGTTGTTATGCAGATGTCTTGGAGACTGCGGTTTTGGCCTTGAGCTCTGAAGCCTGCTCTCTTTGCATCTTCTTTGTTATGCATTTAAAAAGGCTAACTGACTTTTCAAAGACCTGTTGGCTTTCCCAAGACTTTTTGTTGCCTAGAATTAAAAAGTCTGATTTCATCTGAGCTACTTCCAGGAGTGATAGACTATTATAATGATAAGACTATGATAATGACAATAATCCAGGATGTGACAAACTAAGTTTATTGATGAGAATACTTGAATCTTTGTCTTTTGGATCTTTAAAAATCTTGTTCAAACAATCATTAAATGGAGTATAGTTCTTTCTTGAACTATCCACATGGCCTTGTCATTTCTTATTCACATCTCAGATCATGCTTAGTGCTGGACACTGAGCAGCCCATGACACAGTCTAATTTTAAGTGAGCTAAAGTTTATATCCAAAGATCAATTCTAAGCATGGAGGCAGAGGTAGAAAGAAAACTAGAATTTATAGGAAAGGGTAAAGAGCCAAGCAAGGTTCAAACCAGACATAAGAATATGGATGAAATAAGAAGACTATACAGGAAAGAAGAGAATAGCATTTTAGGGTCTGGTACAGTATAGTGAACTGGCTCAACTGAAAAACTATCTGTTCTTTGCACTTGTTTTATATGAACATCATCAATGACAGGTAGAAAAAAGCTTGGCATGCAGACAACTTTATTTGCCTTACAAGTTTATGCTGCTCCACAGAACAAAGCATAATTCTGCCACAAGTGGTTATGACAAGAGACTACAGTACAGATAAAAGGAGAGGCCCTAGGGAATCCTCAAAATTCTATCACTAAAAGAATGAAAATATAGCAACAATATTAGCTACCTTGAATTGTATAAGTGGACAACTGTCTAGTGTATAAATCTATAATAACAAAGAATAGAGATATGATTCAACTTCTCAATGCTAGTTTTATAGATTTAGATGAAACCCTTGACTTAGCTAATGAAAACTATCTGGGTCAAAGTAGCTAGCAAAAATATTGATCTCATACTACAGGGACTCTTATCAGAGTTCTCCAGAACACACCAGGAGTCCTACCATTATTTGCATAGACATGCCCTAAGGAAAGAGAAATGACACAGGAAAAGCAGTTCCAAGAACAGAGTATCCAACGACCCTGGACATGTCTTTTCATCACAGGTTCCTTCATCTAGGTCAGGGGTTCTTAACCTGGGGTCCATGAACTTTTTTACAAAAAAGCTAATTTAATAACTGTAAGTTAATATCACTAGTTTCCTTTGTAAACCTGTCAATTGTATTACCCCGCCACACAAACACACCACTCTTCTTAAAGAACATCTAGTAAACAACATGAATATGGAAACTCTTACATAACACCTCAAGGACACACTTTTTTCCTGATGTTGCCAAAATAAAGACATTCAAGAGAGTGCACAAATATACATCCATAGCTCATAAATTCACAGGAGTCCCAACTTTTTGTTCCAATCACCCATGCCAGGCTTTTGGTTTCTCCTTCCTTCTCTTGTCATTTATTATATTGCAACACAGAGAATGTTGTGAATGATTTTCCAAAGAATACAAGTCTTCTTTTTGCTTTTAGCTTCAGTATAATACAGAAACTCTAGAGAGAAGTACTGAGATAATCACTTGACATTGCAGCAATATATTTCAGTAGCCCATCATGGTGGAAGATTCTTGAACCAGTCTTCATTCATTAAGGAAGGTTAAGATGTCTCAGAAGGGCATTCAGTTGACCCTGGATTCTCAAAAGTGCTGCCAGTGGAGGGTAAGATGTTGGATGTTCCTCTATACTTGTAAGGCTTTGAGAAAAGATCCAGAAACACATCATGACTACTCTGTGGAGAACAAACTAAGTAAAGAGAAGTTCATTACCAGTAGAGCAGCCATTTGGTGATAAATTCTTTAACTATGGAAACCCATGAAACAGAGTCTTTTACACAGGAAAAATCCAAGTCTCTGAAGAATATCTAACATTCAGACAATGATATGTTGCTGGATAAACTATCCATCTATCTATCTATCTATCTATCTATCTATCTATCCTTTGTATCTATCTTTCCAGATATAAACATATCTATATCTATCTATCTATCTAGCTATCTATCTATACATGTATATATATGTATATATATATACATACATATATATACATACATGCATGTATATATGACAAAATCTCAATATTCTTCATTTCCCATCAGACTACACTCCTTTGGACTTCTCCATGGTGCTCTCACTCTGGGCACCTTTTTCTCCAACCTCTTTTTCACCTTCCTTTTATCTTTCTATGCTCCATTAGTATGTAAATTCCTTGAGGGAAAGGATTGCCTTTTTTGTTTATATTTGCTTTCCTACCACTTAGCACAGTGCTAGGCACACACATACACAGACTGACAGATATACATGTAACAAATATTACAAATATATGCATGTATATATGCAATATATACATACACATATTGGACATACATTGCAAATGGGCTATGAGCTGAAACTCAATTAAACATAAAGACTGGAGAAGGCAGTATTGCATTTAACAAATTTCACAATTCTTATAATAACAACAGCCTTTTTCTCTGAAAGAAAGGTGTATTTTTTTTTTTTAGCAAACTTTATCTGACAATGTTGCATCACTAAAAGCCACGGCATACTAAAATCTCTGAATGAACGAATGTGTGGATCACACAAACAACAATTGAAAGGTATATCATGGCACAAATAGTTTTCAACATATTATGAAGGAGAAATAACAAAGGGAACATTATGTAAAGGATGCCATCAGAGAAATGTAGAGATGGAACAAAAATAGATGGACTAATTATATAGCTAGGATAATGGAAAACTGATGGACCTTCATCATACTTAATTAGCACTTGTGTAATGTCAAGAGAATGCAAAGAAGGCCCCTATCCCACACTGGGGATACAGAATAGAACAAGGGCAAACATTTCACAAGAGTGGCAAGAATGGAAAGTTTTGATCTGCATGGCTGGAGGGAGAATCTGCATTTTTGAGATCACAAGTATTTTTGACTACTGGGGTATACCAACCACCTTCTCACTGTTAGCTTGCCTCATGTAGCCTGCCTATAGTAGCTTTAGGCCAAAGTACTGAGACATTCAGTTGGCTTTGAAGCAGATGTTTACCGTAGCCATGGCATGGTGAAACACTCTCCTACGGTCTCATGCATTGATCATACACCAGCTATTCTCTTTTTTGTCCTCTATGAGCTGTATTTCTTTCTGAAACAATGAATATAGACCTTATCAAAATAAAAATAAATATTTCTAGTTCCCTATTAGAAGTGCTTTCCATTTAGTCAAGGCAGCAAAAAATAGACATTTTTAAAAAATACAGTTACACTCCTTTTTTGCCTTATTAGAAGGGTTTCTGTCTTGGAACTTTTTCTCTTTATTGGTTTTTCTCAAAAAATCTCTAGTCTACTATATGAAAATGTTAGGGTACCATGGAGATAACTGCCAAAATGATAGACTATTTTTTAAAAGAGAAATAATTAAATATTAATTATTCAAAATGAAAATTATTTTTTAAACCGGCAGATTGCAGTAGGCGATAGCTAATCAGCTTATCAAATAAAGCTTGGTAATATAAACATTTGAATGTTTACTTAAATGGAATATTCTCCTGAAACTTGTGCCAAAAAAAACCCCACCAAAACCCACACTTATTATAAGAGTCATAATGAAATTTTCTTGCAAAAAAAAAGGTGTCAGGTAATTATTTATCTTCTGTGAAACTCTTCTAAAATCAAAACAATGGTTTCTCTTCTCTACAGCACAAAAGTATGAATCAAACTTGCAGAAACTCGGAATTGGGAGTGGCCCCTAGAGGGCGTCTAGTCCAACTTGTCCCTGAATTTTCTCTACAGTAACTGCCAAGAAGTAGTGATTCAACTTCAAGTTGAAGATATCGAGGGATGGAGAAGGCATGGCCTCCAAGGCCACATATTCCACTTTGGGACTGTTAGGAAGATTTCCCCCATTTCAAACCAACATCAATCAGTTTGAGAAATTTCCACTGACTGCTTCTTATTTACCCCCTTGAGATCAAGAAGAATAAGTTTAATCCTTCATTCACATAGTAGCCCTTCAAATATCTGATAGTAAGATCACAGTATTTAGACATGGAAGAACCTTAGAATCACACGATCTTGATAATAGGAATCATGTCTTCCCCTATGTCTTTTCATTTATAGGCTAAAAAACCTCAGTTGCATCAACTGATAATTATATGGCATGCTTTCTGGTTCTTTCACCATCCTGGTTGCCCTCCTTTGAAAGCATTCCTTTTTCATCAATGTCATCTCTAAAAAGTCAGTGGCAAGAATTGAACACAACATTTCCAGATGTGGTAAGAACAAAGAAGAATTCAAGGAGATTTATTAATAGAATATAAAGTAGAATTAAAGGTTATTGGGGTAGAGGTGGGGGATGCTCCATAACACTGTTATCTATTAAAATCCAGAGCAAAAGAAATCCAAGACTTTTATAAAGGTTTCCTAAGAAATGCTTCCTCTCCCCCCCACCCCCATAAATACCCAGGTGCATCTGTTTCAGGCAGAAGTTGAACGCTTCTTCCCCTCAATTAAAGCTTCTGTTTGTGAGATCATAACCAAATACTTAAATCTAAAAGATTTCACTTAATGAAATCAACCCAACTTTTGTTATATCACAAATTTCAAGAACTGAGTTTATGCCTCTTCCATTCTAAGGGCACACAGGTTATTCTAAAAACAGGCACTTATCTCAGTGACTTGGCTTTGGTCACCACCAGTCTACTAAACCTGATGTCATGAAAGTTTTCACTGATTATTCATCACCATATCCAACAGTTTAACTTTAGTCCTCATTCTCCTTGAGATCTGCTAATGATTTCATATGAGTGTCTATACCTTCTTACTGTAACTCCAGCAGCAACACACAGTCATGTTATTTGATTTCTTTGGCTGCTGCTTCTTGGTTTCCTTTGCTGGCCCTATTTGTCTCTTAGCATCTTTATGTGGGTATATATACTGTAGTTCTGTCCTTAGCCATCTATTCTCTCTCTACATACACTCCCCTGAGATCTTATCTATCTCACAACTGCTATCATCCCTGCAGATAACAGACTGGGTGGCACTTGGAAGGGCAGAGTAAGTCACTTCTTCATTGTTATATGAGGGGAACCCTCTTCTAAAAAACTTCCCAGTATCTGAAATCCTACTATTAGAGATTATTTGGAGTTCAGCCTTTGTATCTTTAAGATTAAATTAAAACACTTCTGTGGAAAAAACACATATCTTCTGAATCATTAACAAAAAAATATCCCCAGGAACTGCAACTTCTTTGAAACCCTGAACTCAAGAGCCACTTGCTACATGAGGCCTTTCATGATCTCCCCAGCTGACAATGCTCCCCATTATTTAATTATGGTAGCAAGATCTACAATACCACTTGCCTCAAAATAACTAAACAAAAGTGCTGCATATAGGCTAGTGGAAAGGTTGAGGGTGAGTGGGCTTCACCAGACTGTATAAAAAGTGAGCCATTCCAAAGAATATGATTAAAGGATGTCATCAGGGAATGACATGAGAGGAAGAAAAAATGAACAGAGCACAAACGAAGAGTGAGGGATGAAAAGTGAACAGCCAGAGCTCTCCACTGGTACCCTCAGAGATGAAGAGAAAGTAAAAAGGTGGACTTCATGTGGTAGACATTGAAAACAATAATAAAGAATGAGCAGGAATGGATCAGTTGTCATTTACATCACTGGAACTTCCTGAATCCATGCTGTCACAAGATCCATTTGAGTGTTTAAGTATACCTAGGTTTTGGTTAGTCTGAATAATAATTCCCCTGAAGTATAGATGCATTACTTGAATTCATGTTGTGCTATTTCCATTGGGCTAGAACCAACTACCATATTTTACATAATAACTTTGAATAGTGCAAATTTCAATATATACAAGTGGAGTTTAATAAATGTTTATTGAAGGGACATCTAGGTGGTACAGTGGATAGAGCACTGGCTCTGGAGACAGGAAGACCTCAATTCAAATTATGCCTCAAATATGTCCTAGCTGTGTGACCCTGGGCAAGTCACTTAACCACTATTACCTCCAAAAAATGTTTATTGAATTAAAAAAATAATTCTACTTGAAAGATCAGGAATTTGGGCTACTGGCTGACTATAAGCTAAAGCAGGTGCTACACACAGGGCATCTGGAAGTAGAGTTTGGACTGATATATCTCAACTAGTATTTGGGAAAATATCCCTAAAGTGATAGAGTATGACTGTAGGATGAATGTAGAGTTTGTTTGTTTTGTAAGATTGATATAGGAATAGCAGAGGTTTTTGGAGGAAAAAGCTATATTGCCTGTAGTAGAGTAAATGGGACATAAAGTGGGAACCATGTGAATGACTGAAAAAGTAAGCATGAAATGTACTATACACTGGTTAAGACCGAACACAGCACTAGCATTTCCTTGGTCCAACGAAAAGAATGAGATAAGTCCAAGTCACTGATGTTTGCTTTGTGTTTTTTTTTTTAAGAAGTACACAATACCAGGGTATATCTACACAGAAATGATCTACAAGCATGTCAGTTTTGCTACCTACAAATCATGACATTTTGTGTTTTGTGAAAAGGACTGGCCTTTTGAACACATTCCAAACCAGTCAGCCCATATTGAGGACCAAGGTCCTAAATAAGATAATCTTCTGGTTGTCTATTTTTTGAGCCATTATGAAGAATCAAAACTTGCTTGAAAGCGAAGGGGAGAAAGTTCCCACTTGTCATGCTGCTATGGTTTCTAAGGAAGAGTTTCCACTGTTCTAATTTCCAAGGAACTCCTTCAATTAAGAGCTTCTTCACTATTAGGTGGAGAATGAATCCAACGACAAATATTCCTTTGCATCAGTAACAATAGTTTTCAACACCCATGTGATATGTGAAATAGCATACACAAACACACTTACATATATATACACACATACATATGTATGTATCTGTGTCTGTATGTACATATATGTGTGTACACATACATACATATATGTATGTGGAGAGAGAGACAGAGACAGAGACAGAGCAACAGAGAAAGAAAGAGTCCGAAAGCTTAAAACTGCACCAAGATTTTTGGGACTGGTATATGTGTGTGTGCACGCATGTGTATTATTGAGATAAAGATATCTATTTTGGACAAAAATAGAGTTGGGGGAATAGTAATATGATGGATGGTATATTGCTTTTGACAGCATCAAATAAAAGATCATATATATATATACATACATATACATATACACATATTTATATAGACACATATATTCCTATTATTATTATTCTTTCATTATATGTAAGATGAAATAATAATAAAATTGGACTAAATCTTTAGTCCTTTATTAGGCAGTTAAAACAGAGAGGCAGAAGTTTAAGAAAAAGAATTATGTTGTTTCTAAAGTTAAGGAAAAGTATAGATAATTTATTCAGTAACCTTGAATCATACTTCTGTACATATTTTCTCTCAACCTTGACTTAACATAATCTTGTAACCAATTCCGGCTACACAATTTCAAGTTGCAATTGACCAAAAAGTGGTTCAAAATTTAATATTAAACTCATGCAAATGAATATGGAACATTCAATTCAGTAAGACAGCAGTTTATTAGGAAGGTATCTACCAATAATAAATTGTAAATAAAAAATGAAAAGAATGAAATTTGCATCTAATTACTGGTTGCTTTTATTTCAAAGCTGAATACATGGTCAAATTACATATGTAAAAGATGCATTGAAAAGCCAGCTCTACAGTTAATTATGTAAAGTATATAGTTCCAAAAGCATATGGATTTGTCAAATAAGTTTAAAAGCAGATTGGAAGAAAATCGCCACGTGATTAGCAGATAAATAATCACATGATTTTGATTTTGGGCTTTATACTTACATAACCTTAAACAAATCACCTAGTCTTTGGGCCTCAGTTTCTTTCTTTCTTTTTTTTTTTTAATAAAATAATCATGGCATCTGGGTATCTATCATTGGGTCATGCATTCCCAGCTATCTTGAACAAGACTGTTTATCTGGCTTGTTCTTGTAAATAAATAGTATTAATGAATAATAAAAGCAATATCAAACATTTTATTTAGGTCATACAGGTGGTACAGGAGATAGAGTATCAGACTTGAAATCAGGAAGACTTGAGATACAAATCTTACCTAAGAGCTCTGGGCCTGAAGTCAGGAAGACTCCCCTTCCTGAATTCAAATCTACCCTCAGACATTTACTAGCTGTGTGACCCTGGGTAAGTCACTTAACCCTGCTTGCTTCAGTTCCTCATCTGTAAAATAAGTTGGAGAAGGAAATGGCAATTTGTTCTAGTACCTATGCCAAGAAAACCCTAAATGGGGTCGCAAGGAGATAAACATGACTGAAAAATGATTCAATAGTAACCTTTTGTTTGCATTTTAAAGTTAAAGAATCAGCAGTTCTCAACCTGTGGGTTATGTTCAATTTGTAACAATGAAAATACAGCCTACATATCAGATATTTACATTATGATTCATAACAGTAGCAAAATCACAGTTATGAAGTAGCAACAAAAATAATTTTATGGCTCGGGGTCACCACAACATGAGGAACTGTATTAAAGAGTCATAGCATTACGAAGGTTGCGAACCACTGCTTTATATCAATTGCCTCTTTTAATCATTACTTCCATTTTATAAAGAATGGAACTGAATTGAAGAGAAGATAAGTAACTTTTCCAGAATCTCATAGCCAATAAGTGTCTGAGCTGGGATTTGAATCAAGGCCCTTCTGACATGAAGCACCATATTCCATCTGTTATGCCACACTGACCCACCATATGTACAATAAGTACAATGTATTCCTATATATTGTGATAGATTCCTGTCATGTTATATATATTTATACATATCATAACTCACAGATCTTCTATGTTCATGAGCCTAGAACTTATTTCTGTAGTTTCCTTATAAGGATTTAATCTTGCAATTGGTGTTTAATTCACCACTGGACTGTGTTCCTGGTAGTAGTGAATCTAATAAATCTTAGAAAAAAGTTAGCAAGATTCTCTTCATCAATCAACCATTTATCATCAGAGCATATAACTCTGTGACCAATCTATATTATATAATCACTATGCAACCAATCAGAATTTTATCTTTCTAAAAAGATATAGCCCATAGTAACGGGGGAACTGTTACCTTTCTAACAGTGTTTTTCTGAGTGTGTTTGTTTTTACTTTTCACTTTAACTATTACACAATTCCTTGATACTCATTTTGAATTATTTTATGAATCAGAATATTAGCTTGTGTAGGTCAGATCTGTGAAGATGCATCTCTGTTCAGTAGGTTACCATTCCAGGCTTACATACATTTGACTAAGTTCTCAGCACCAAATCCAGATAAACACCACATTCTTCCTTGTCCCTGATTTATGCAAGCATCCCAGCCTCAACCCAAATTAAACTAATTGTAAAATATGGTAGTTGTTACCTTTTTTCTTCCTACTTCTATTTTTTTTAGCCTTATCATGTTTTAACCATTAGTTCTTTTAAGCCAGGGTCAGAAATAATAGCAATATCTCATATTTATAAGGGACTTTATGCTTTACAAAGTGCTTTTCCAAAAGTAACACAATAAGCCAGCCAGCCAATGAACATTTATTAAGCACTGACCACATGGACATTTTGCTAAGTCCTGAAGATTCCAAGAAAGATGGGGAAAAAACCCCACACAAAACATTCATTGCCTTTAAGGAGCTCATAATCTTACAGGAGAAGACAACATATAAAAAGAAGTTAAAAGGAGTTGAACTTCCTGGAGTCGAGATGGAGGAGTAAGCAGTAAATTGCTATAACTCCCATATTCACCTCCAAACAACCATAAAATAGAGCCCCCAAACAAATTCTGGAACAGCAGAACCAGTAAAAATGTGGCGCGAAACAAAATCTTTTAGTCCAAGCACTTGGAAGATCAGCAAAGAAGTTAAGTCACAGTCAGGTAAAAGAAGAGTGAATTCTAGGACAGGAAGCAATTCAGGAAACCAGCAGCAAGCCCCACCTCAGCAAACCAATGGGAGATCCTGAGCCTTGCTGAGGTGGGGCATGCAAATACCAACATCAGGCTCATAAACCGCCCCTGCTCCCCACATGCCTTAGCATAGCTGGGGGACTGCCAGACTATAGCTCCGAAAGCACCACTTGCTTCAGTATAGCCAGGACAAACAGGCACCCTCCAGCCACCAGATTTCTGCATGTTTCAATATAGCCCCAGGGAAATGCAGAAACACGCCACGAAGCCTCAGCACACACCAGACACTGCCATGAGGACCCCAGCTCAGTATCAGGTAAGCTGCCAGATCCCTATGGCCTCCAGCAGCACCAGCCCACCCCCTCAGCACAGCACCAGACACAAGGCTCCCTGGGGACTTCAGGTCAACATCAGTGCTGCACCAGGTAAATAGCCAAGGCCTACAGCCACTGCTACAAGATGCAGTGTCCCTCCTCCCCCCCCCCCCCCAAGCAGAGATCAAATTTATGGAAATGAAAAAGATCCCCCTCTTCCCCTACAAAATAAGGAAAAAACAACAACAAAAAAATCTGACTATAGAAAGTTGTGGTGACAGGGAAAACCAAGACACAAACTCAAAAGAGGACAGCAATGTCAAAACACTTATGGGCAAAACTCCAAAGGAAAACACGAAGTAGTTTCAAGCCCAGAAAGAACTCATGGGAGAGCTCAAAAAGGAGCTTAAACATCATATACAAGAGGTAGAAAAAAAAACTGGGAAAAGAAATGAGAGTGATGCAAGAGAATGATGGAAAAAAGTCAACAGCTTGGAAAACTGCTTAAAAAGTAGAATTAGCCAAATGGAAATGAAAGTACAAAAGGTAATTGAGGAAACCAACACCTTATAAATTAGAATTGGCAAGTGGAAGCTAATGACTCTGTGATATCAAGAATCAATCAAACAAATTAAAAAGCATGAAAAAATAGAAGAAAATGTAAAATACCTCACAGGAAAAATAACTGACCTAGAAAATTGATCTCACAGACAATATCAGAATCATCAGGCTACCTGAAAGCCATAATCAAAAGTAGAAGCTGGATATAATCATTCAAGAAATTATCAAGGAAAACTGCCCTGATGTCCTGGAACCAAAAGGCAAAATAAGCATTAAAAGAACCCACTGATCACCTCAGGAAAGAGATTGCAAAACAAAAACTCCAAGGAACATGATAGCCAAATTTCAGAGCTATCAGGTCAAGGAAAAAGTACTGCAGGTGGCCAAAAAGAAACAATTCAATTATTGGGGGGGGGGGTCATAATCAGGATTACATAGGACTTGGCAGTTGCAACATTAAAGGATCAGAAGTCATGGAACATGATATTTCAGAAAGCAAAGGAGCTAGGACAAGAACAAAGAATCACTTACCCAATGAAATTAACCATAATATATCAAAGGAAAAAAATGGTCATTCAATGAAATAGATTTCAATCTTTCATAAGAAGACCAGAACTAAACCAAAAATTTGACCTCCAATATCAAGACCTAAGAGAGACATAAGGGATTCAATAGAGCTAAACTATTTACATCCCACATGGACAGATGATACTTGCAATTCTTAAAACTTGTACCACCAACAGTACAGCTAGAAGAAATATACATAAATGAAGGGTATGGGTATAAGGTGAATTGGAGGGAATAACAAAAAATAATTAAGGGATGAAAAAGAGGAGTACAATGCAGGCAGAAGGAAGGGAAAGGTAGAATTGGGTAAATTATTTCACATGAAGTGGTACAAAAGACCTATTACAGTGGAGTGGGGGATGGGAGGATGGATGATGAGCATCACTTGAATCTTACTCTCATCAGTATTGGCTCAAAGAAGGAATCATATACACATTTAGTTGAACAGAGATATCTACCTTACCTTACAAGGAAATAGGATGGAAGGAGATCAAGTAAAGGGGGGTAGGGACTGACAGAAGGAAGGGCAGATTAGGGGAGGCACTAGACAGAAGCAAAACGCTAGTAAGGAGGAAAAGGATGAAAGGAAAGAGAGGACAAACAAGAGGAAGAATAGGATGGAGGGAAATACACAAGTAGTAATCGTAACTATAATGTGAATGGTTTGAACTCTCCCATAAAATGGAAATGGATTGAGGGTAGATGAGAAACCAGAATCCTACAATATGTTGTTTACAAGAAGCACTTCAAGCAGAGAGAGATGCACAGAGTAAATGTAAGGGACTGGAGAAAAATCTATTATGCTTCAACTGAAGTTAAAAAAAAAAGCAGAGGTAGCAATCCTTATCTCAGATAAAGCAAAAACAAAAATAGACCTAATTAAAAGAGATAAGGAAAGAAACTACATCTTGCTAAAAGGTACCACAGACAATGAAAGAATATCAATACTAAAAATATATGCACCAAGTAGTATAGCATTCTAATTTGTAAAGGGGAAGTTATGTGAGTTACAAGATGAAACAGACAGTAAAATTATAATAGCAGCAGATCTCCACTTTCCCCTCTCAGAACTCAATAAATCTGACCAAAAAATAAAGATTAAAAAAAACTAAGACGGTAAATATATTTGAAAAGTTAGATATGACAGACTTTTGGCATGATTTAGACATAAAGGGCAACACCAAATGAAAATTAGAAGAGCAAAGAATATCCTAAATGTCAGATCTATAGGGAGGGAAAGAATTCTTAACAAAACAAGAGATAGAGAACATTACAAAATGTGAAATAGATCATTTTGATTGTATTAAATTTTAAAAAAGCTTTTTACACAAAGGACCAATGCAACCAAGATTAGAAGGAAAGCAGAAATACAGGAAACAATCTTTACATCAACTGTCCCTGATAAAGGCTTTATTTTTCAAATATATATAGAGAACTGAGTCAAATTTATAAGTATACAAACCATTCCCCAATTGATAAATGGTCAAAGGATATGAATAGGAAGTTTTCAGATGAAGAAATCAAAGCTATCTATAGGCATATGAAGAAGTGCTCTAAATCACTCTTAATGAGAGAAATGCAAATTAAAACAACTCTGAAGTACCACATCACACTTATGAGATTGGCTAATATGACAAAAAAGGAAAATGATAAATGATGGAAAAGATGTGGGAAAATTGGGACACTGATGCATTGTTGGTGGAGTTGTGAACTAATCCAACCATTCTGGAGAGCATTTTGGAACTATGCCTCAAGGGCAACCAAACCATGCATACCCTTTGTTCCAGCTATACTACTACTAGGTCTGTAGCCCAAAGACATCATTAAAAAAGGGAAAAGGACCTCCATGTGTAAACATATTTATAGCAGTCCTTTTTGTGGTGGCAAAATATCAGAAATTGTGGGGATGCCCATCAAAAGGGGAATAACTGAACAAGTTGTGGTATGTGAATATAATGGAGTCCTATTAAGCAGAAAACAACCTGGAAAGATTTATACCAAATGATGCAAAGTCTTAAACAATTGTCTGTGTACACTGAGAAATTAAGTGACTTACCCAAGGTCCTAGATCCAGTGTGTCTAAGGTAGCACTGGAATCCAGGTCTTTGCAGTTTTGAGGTCTACTGACTACTGTAGCTTTGATTTCTACTGACTCTACTGACAGTCCTACTGTCTAGCTACTTATCCTTATTACTTCTTGTCTTGTACATAGTAGGAGGCTAATGAATGTTTTTAAAATTTAATTAGAGTGGACATATAGGATGATATCAGATTGATCTGTCTGTTGGTGATTTGGAACTCAAACATTATCATAGAAATAGTATTCCAAACAGTGTGTATATCTCCAAAGTCCCTCTAACTACAGCCGAACTACAGGGATATTCATATTGTAAAACCTAATGAGCATTTACTCCCCTGCTTGTATGGTAAAATGTGTTCTGAATTTTAACTCAGGGCAACAGGAATACAAATTCATCTCTGGCCCAAGCATCAGGAACAAGAACTTTTACCTCCCTTGGCTTCCCATTCCTTTCTCTCTTGCTTGCAGAATTCAAGACCCCTTGAAGATCCCCTTCTGTGAAACAACAAACTTCAAAATTTTCTTTTTCTTGGGGAATGAGGGCTATACATTCTACTTCCCTGTTTTAGTTAAAAATCCACTAGGATAATGAGGGAAAAAAACCAATATGAATTTATGTCATTTTCTATAAGATATTTTGCCACCTCTTATAGAAAGCCTTACATGATCCCCTGAGAATAGGGTTGTTAACTATTTTTTTGCCATTGACTATTTAAGGCAGTCTGGTGTAGCCAAAGAATCTCTTTTCAGAATAACGTTTTTAAATGCACAAAATACAGAGGATTAGAAAGGAAACCAATAATACAGAAATAAAGACATTTTTTTTTCATCTAAATTCACTGACTCCTTGAAACATATACATGTATTCTAGGTTAAGAATTCCATGCCCTAGATATTACTGTTCAAATTATCCTGTATGCATTTATCTGTTTACCTGTTGTCTCTCTCTCTTAAGGATGTAAGCTTTTGCTGTAGGACCAGCAACCACACGCTGGAGGTTTTAACCATTCTATCTCATCCTCTTCCTTCTCCACTTTCTACCAACTGTCTAATTCTGGAAATATTATCAAATTCACTCTGCCACTGTTCCTGAAAAGGGTATATGCCTGATGGCCTTCTTCACCATCCCTATAACTTTTTGCACCAAAGTGTCCCACCTTGATCATTGCTCTATACAGTATATTGTCTCCCTTTATTTGAACGTAAGCTCCTAGAGGTCAGAGACTGTATTTGATTTTTAATTTTTACCTCTAGTTTTTAGGTCAGTGCTTGAGAGTACTTTCTCTTTCAGTCACTCACTCTTTATATCCTCAGTCCCCAAAACAACAAATAGCAGGATTTAAATAAATATTGGATCGTGTTTTAAGGGTCATATTTAACAATGCTAAAATTGGAAAACAGTGAGGGAAGTGGTTCATTCTCATTCTCTGCTAGAATCTCTTACCTAGTTATTGACTGTTTGTAAGAAATAATGGCATATATATTAAAAGTATAAAATTTACATCCATAGGATCTCTCTGCCTATGGATAACTCATGAGATTACAATTTTATAGGCAGAGAAGTAAAGGTAGTTTTCACAAGAAGCACAGCAAACCAGAGACAAGCCTGGGAATCTAATCTATGTTTACCAAATTTTAGTTTAGTACTACCTCTTAGGTAACTCATTCAATCTAGCAACCAATTAACAAGCATTTCTTTAGCATTTACTCTGTGCTGGCACTGAGATACAAAAATAAAAATGAAATAGTACATGCTTAAAGAACACCGAGGAAATTTTTTTAAAAGGTACTTAAGTCAGCTTAACTGAGGAAAAAAAGTGTTCTTTCTCATTGAAGTTCATCAATTTGTGCAATGAACAAGTTTGTTCATTGTCTGATATGATATAGTTTTTTTTACTGACACTAATCTAGAATTCAAACTTCACGCACACAAAAAATCAGAGGCCTAGTAGTAATGATTTTATTTTATTTTATTTTTTTTTTAGTGTTTGAGGGTTTACAAAGCACCTTAGCGTATTACATAAGCATATAGGCATACCACAAGTAGCAGATGCACACAGCTGGAACCAAAGTTGACTTGGGCCACCTGTTGCATCTTCCCAGAGCTAAGAATATTTGGATGAAACCTTATGATTTCTTTTCCATGTTTGTCTTCTCATGCTTCTTGTGCTGGAGTGCCAAACTTTCTTTTCAGTTCTGGTTTTTTCAGCAGGAATGTTTGAAAGTCCTCCACCTCATTGAATG
>CM053581.1:507198466-507256177 GCA_028627135.1 Pseudochirops cupreus
GAGCATCTCATGGAAGAGACAAAGGATAATTGTTACAATAGAGGGGGAGGACAGGAAGGCAAAAGGGAAAGAGTCAACCTTACTCTCACTGAACTTGGCTTAGGGAAGAAATGACATAAATTCTAAACTGGGCATCTTGCCACACAGGAAAATAGGGGGAATGGGGATGAAAGGTAGGATGATGGAGGGGAGGGCAGGGTGGGGGGGAGGGTTGATGGAAGTGCACACTTCTGTAGAGGGACAGGGACAGGGACAGGGTAGAGAGTGGAACAAGGGGGAGCAAATAGGAAGGAGGGACATGTAATCAGTCTCTCACAATGTGCCCACTGTGGAGAGGTTCTGCGTAATTACATATGTACAGCCTATATTTGATGGATTGTTCTTCCAGTAGGGGTGGCTGACAAGGGAAGAAGAGAAAGATCTAGAATTTAAAGCTCTATAATCAAATGTTAAAAATGTATATGTATATAATAATAATAATAATATCATTACTATTATTATTAACTACATCCAACCAGAACTTAAGATTCACAAGCACTGTGGAAGGGAGATTCATCCTGCCCTATCAGAAAGTTAGAGGAGTGATGGGGGAGGACATAGGAGAGATTAGATTGGGCAAGGGGTCATACAAGGGGATGGCTCTTTTGAGAGGGGGGTAGGGGAAAGATGGGGAGAAAATTTGTAACTCAAAATCTCATGGAAATGAATGATGTAAACTAAAATAAATAAAATTTTAAAAATTTAAAAAAAAAAACAAAATAAAGCAGGGCAGAGACTGAGCTTTGTGAAAAATAACTCTCTAATTATAGCAAGCACTCTTTTTCAACAACTCATAAGGCAACTCTACTCATGGTCATCACTAGACAGTTAATATCAAAATCAGATTAATTATATACTTTGAAGCCAAAGGTGGAGAAGCTCTGTATAGCAAGTTAAAACAAGATGTAGTGCTGAGTATAGCTCTGATCATGAACTTCTTGTTACAAAATTCAGACTTTAGCTTAAGAAATCAGGAAAAAGCAGTGGATCGTATGGTATGATCTAAATAATATCCCCTATGAATATGAAGTGGAACTTATTAATAGATTTAAGAGATTATATCTGGGAGAAAATATGTAACTCAAAATCTTGTGGAAATGAATGATGCAAACTAAAATAAAATTTTAAAAAAAGAGAGATTATATCTGGTAGATGGAGTATCTGAAGAACTATAGATAGAGGTTCACAGTATTGTACAGGAGGCAGCAACAAAAATCATCCTAAAGAAAAAGAAGAGTAAGAAAGAAAAAATGGCGGCCTAATAAGGTTTTACAAATAGCTGAGGAAAGGAGGAAAGGGAAAAGATAAAGGGAAAATTATGATCAACTGAATGCAGAAAATC
This sequence comes from Pseudochirops cupreus, assembly GCA_028627135.1. Classification (NCBI taxonomy): domain Eukaryota; kingdom Metazoa; phylum Chordata; class Mammalia; order Diprotodontia; family Pseudocheiridae; genus Pseudochirops; species Pseudochirops cupreus. Next base: position 507,199,848 of record CM053581.1, read on the forward strand.
CAAGAATAGCAAGGAAAGATGAAGTTAAATGAGCAATGCAAATATATATACATATGTATATACATACATACATGTACTTAAATATTAAAATAGAATGGGAAAGATGAGGTCTCTTCAAGAAAATTAGAGATATCACAAGAATGTTTCATACAAAAATGGGCATGATAAAAAACCAAAAATAGTAGGGATTTAAAAGGAGTAGAAAAGATTAAGAAGCGGTGGCAAGAATATATGGAAGAACTAGACAAGAAAGTTCTTAACATCACCAATAACCATGATGGTATGGTTACTAATCTAGAGCCAGACAGCCTGGAGAATGAAGTCATGCTGGCCTTAGAATACATTGCCAACAATAAGGCTGGTGAAAGTGATGGAATTGCAACTGACATTTTTAAAAGGCTAAAAGATGATGCTGTTAAAGCACTGCAGCAAATTTGCTTCTTCCTAATTTGGAAAACTCAGTGGCCCTTGAATTGGAAAAGATTAGTTTGCATTCCAATCGTAAAGAAGCACAATGCCAAAAATTATTCAAATTACCAAACAATTGCACCTGTTTCACATGTCAGCTAGGTTATGCTTAAAATTCTACAAGCTAGGCTTCAGCAATATGTGAACTGAGAATTACAGGAAATGCAGGCTGTTTTTCAAAGAGGCAGAGGAACTAGAGACCAAATTGCCAACTTCTGCTGAATTATAGAGAAAGCAAGGGAGTTCCAGAAAAGCATCTACTACTGCTTCATTGACTACACTACACTTCATTGACTACACTAAAATCTTTTGCTGTGTGGGATCACAACAAAACATGACAAGTCCTCAAAGATAGTACTAGGCAATCATACTTGTCTCCTGAGAAACCAGTATGCAGGTCAAGGAGCAATAGTTAGTACCAAACATGGAACACTTGATTAAGATTAGAAAGGAGTATGACAGGGCTGTATATTGTCACCTTATTTAATCAACTTAAATGAACAGTACATCATGCAAAACACCAGGCTGGATGAATCAAAAGCCAGAATTAAAGTTCTGGAAGAAAAAGTAACAATTTTAGATATGTAGGTGATAACCACTCTGATGGCAAAAATTGAAGCCTCTCGATGGAGGTGAAAAGGTAAAGTTGACTTGCAGCTAAGCATCAAAAAAAAACCTAAGATCTTACCAACTTGTCCCATCACTTCCTAGTAAATAGAGAGAGAAGAATTGGAAGGAATGTCAAATTTTATGTTCTCAGACTTAAAGATTGCTGCTTATGGTGACTGCAGCATGAAATTAAAAGAAGTTTGCAACTGTCAGAGGTAAATCTTAGTCTCCAAATTATAAAGGACCTTCGAGGTCATTTTGTCCAATGTCCACTCCTGAAGCATGAATCTCCTGTGAAGCTATGTCAAATCTTAATAGCATATTAAAAAGCAGAGATATCACATTTCTAGTAAAGGTCTATATAGACAAAACTATGTTGTTGTTGTTTTCTAGTAGCAATGTATGATTGTGAGAATTGGACTTATGGAGAGCTGGGCAGTACAGAATCCATGCTTTCAAATTGTGCTTCTGGGAAAATTTTTGAGAGTTCTTTGACCAGCAAGGAGTTCAAATAATTAATACTTAAATTAATTCAGAGTCTTAACTGGAATATCAAATGCTAAAGCTAAAACTTAAATACTTGGTCACATAATGAGAAGACATGATAATTTGGAAAAGACTGCGATGTTAGGGAAGATTTAAGTCAAAAGGGAAAAGGAACAGCAGAGGATGTGATGGATAAATTATGTTATGGAAGCAATGAACATAAACTTGGACAGATTTTGAGAGACAGTGGTGGATAGAAGGGCCTAACATGCTATAGTCCATAGATGGGGTCCCAAAGAACTGGGCATGGCTGAATGATTGAACAGCAACAAAAATGTATAGTTGAGAGTCTTCTGCTTAGAGAAGATATCTGAAACCACTGGAATTGATGAGATGACTGAGGGAAATATAGAGAGAGAATGAAGAAAATGTCCAGGCATACATAAGTTAGGGGCTTATTACTATTGTTTAAAAAATAACATTTCATCTTTTTTTCATTTGGAACTGAATTTCTCCTCTCTACTGAACTTCATTTCACAGTTAAACCCCCCCCAAAAAACAAAGAAACAAACAAAAAAAAACCAAAGCCTAACAACCAAGTCGTGCTAGTAGATAACATCATTTGGTTCTGATTTTGGTCCTAAAACCACAGTGTCTGTGAATGGAACACATGTATACAGACATTTCCTGTAATGAAAATCACAGGAGGGAAGTTTGATTTGTGTCAATTAATTGTGTTGGTAATCTCAATCCATTGCCTTATGAACTGCAGCAGTTTCCAATTTATATATCCATCTTTTGCTAAAATGGGTGTATTTTTTCCTTACACTTTATTCATATAGTGGCATTGTTATAAAATACGTTTTTCTGGGCCCTGGAGGTTTTTCTGATCTATCATAATACATAGGGGCTGCCTGACATTTTGTAGTATTGCTTCTCTAATGCTGCTGATGAGTGGGGCCAAAAGCAACAAGGTCTTTTATGGTTCTCCCACTCTCATTCTCCATTTCAGCAGGGCAGGATAGAAAGGGGGAAATTGATGGTGCTAGTACATGAATTTCAATCATGTGAAAAGACAAGAAGATAAGAGGCAAAATGGGATGTAGTAGAAAAAACAATGGCCTGGTACTCAGGAGATCTGGGAATCTAGTTCCATCTCTGACATTTACTAGCAGTGTAACCTGAAATTTGTCACTTTCTAGTCTTTGATTTTCTCATCAGTAAATCCAGAGCAGGAGAGCAGATTTGCATATTAATCTGTTTCCATTCTTCAAGCTTCCCAGTTATCATTTTGTGATTCCATGATTCTAAAAGATGGATAGCAGAGGGGAAGGCAGTAAAAAAAAAAAGAGAAAGGAAATCCAAAGCCTGAGAGTCTAAAGGACTGTTGTAAATTGCTACTTATTGCCACGTTTGTGATCCTGTTGAAGGTAATGGCTCACATCTGTTGAGAATGACAGGCAATTTTCAGAGGTAAATCTTAGTCTCCAAATTATAAAGGGCCTTCGAGGTCATTTTGTCCAATGTCCACTCCTGAAGCATGAATCTCCTGTGAAATTCATTTCAAGTGGTCCTTCAGCCTCTACCTGAAGAACTCTAGTGACAGGGAATTTATTATCTCCTTAAGCAGCTATTTCCATTTTAAGACAGTTCTAATTATGTGGATGTGCTTCCATATATAGAGCTAAAATCTGTCTCTCTATAATTTTCTCTTATTGGTCCTAGTGCTGCCCTCAGAGGTCAGGTAAGGCAAGACCTAATATCTATTCCAGAACAATGCTTCTAATATCTGAAGTCAAAAATCCTACCTACCCTAAATCTGCTCCCTTCTGTGTGAAACACCTCCACTTCCTTCAGTTGATTTCTGCATGACCCTGTCTACCTTCCTTTGGATGCATTCCTGCTTGTCAGCATCCCTCCTAAAAACTTGTCCCCTGAAATTAGAAACAATTCTCCTTACATTAAACCAACAGAACTTTTTTTTTTAATTTAGGGAAGGTGAACGATAATGTTTCGTGTCATGTGTTCGATAAAGAAATGCTGAACATTCTGAAAGACACAAATAAATGACCACAAAACCAGAGGAACATCTGTATACTAAAGCTAGATAGCTGTGACACTTCATGTATGCTCAGTTCCTCTGACATTGGGAAGAAAGTTGAAATCCCCCACTATTAAAGATTTACTGTCTCTTTCCTCCTGTAATTGAACTTTCCTATAAGAATTTGGATGCTATACCATTTGGTGTATATATGGTTGGTACTGATATTGTATTGTACCTTTTAGCAAGATGTCTTTTCCTCCCTTATCTCTTTTAATTAGATCTAGTTTTGCTTTTGCTTTGTCTGAGATTGATTGCTACCCCTGCTTTTTTTTTTTAACTTCAGCTGGCAGTGGTTCTCAACCTTCCTAATGCCAGGACCCTTTAATCCTCGTATGTGGGCATATCTGCATGTGGGCGGACCCGCCTGGACGCTGATGGAGGAGTGGTGTCTTGGTTCCTAAGACCATCAGAAATATGTGTTTTCCAATGGTCTTAGGCAACCCCTGTAGCCCCTGTGAAAGGGTCATTTGACCCCAAAGGGGTTGCGACCCCACAGGTTGAGAACTGTGGAAAGCATAATAGATTCTGTTCCAGTCCCTTATTTTTGCTCTTAGTGTCTCTCTGCTTTGAGTGTATTTTTTGTAAACAACATATTTTAGGATTCTGGCTTTTAATCCACTCTACTCTCTGCTTCTAGTTTATGGGTGAGTTCATCCTATTCACATTCACAGTTATGATTGCTAACCATGTATTTCCCTCCATCCTATGTTGCCCCTATTTGTCCTTCTCTCTCTCTCTTTCTCTCTCTTTCTCTCTCTCTCTCTCTTTCTCTCTGTCCCCCCTCTCTTTTCCTCCCTCCCTCTCTCTCCCTTTCACCCTCTGTCCTCAAAAGAGTTTTGCTTCTGACCATTAGCTCCCCTAATATGCCCTCTATTTTGTCATCTTCTCCCTTTTATTTCCCTCTCCTCCTACTTCCCCGTAGGGTAAGATAGATTTCTATTCCCAGCTGAGTGTGCCACGAAATTCACTCTTTCAGCCAATTCTGATGAAAGTAAGATTCAAGAATTGCCAGCTACCACCACCTTTCTTCCCCTCTTCTGGAAAAGCTCTTTCATGTCTCTTTTATTTGAGATAATTTATTCCTTATTCTACCTCTCCCTTCTGCCTTCTTTCAATATATCCTTCTTTCTTATCCCTTTATTTTGTTTTGTTTTTTAATATCTTCCCATCATAGTCAACTCACACCCAAGTCCTCTCTCTATGTATACTGCTTCTAACTGCCCTAATAATGATGATGTTCTTAGGAGTGAGAAATATTGTCTTTCCAAGTGAGAATATAAACAGTTTAATCTTAACCTTGTGGAATCCCTTATGACTTCTCTTTCCTATGTACCTTTTTACTCTTCTCTTGAATCTTGTATTTGAAAGACAAATTTTCTATTTAGTTCTGGTCATTTTATCAGCAATGTCTGAAAGTCTTCTGTTTCATTAAATTTTTCCCTTTCTCCATTTTCCATTCCATATTTCCCCCTGGAGAATTATATTCAGTTTTTCTGGGTAGTTGATTTGTGGTTATAATCCTAGCTTCTTTGCCCTCTGGAATATCATAGGTCAAACCCTCTGATCCTTTGCTGTAGAAGTCACTAAATCCCATATTATCCTGACTATGCTTCCAAAATATTTGAATTCTTTCTTTCTGCTTGTTTGCAGTATTGTCTCCTTGGCCTGAGAGTTCTGGAATTTAGCTATAATATTCCTGAGAGTTTTTATTTGGGTATCTTGTAACAATAATGCAATATTCACAACACCCATGGTAGTTATGAATATGCTAGTATAGTTGTGAATCACAAAATGTAGCAAACTCTCCACATGGAGGGCAGAACCAAAATCTTTATTCAAATACCAGAAAACCAAGTCCCAGAACCAGAAAGACACGTCCCATCATCAGAAAGCCAAAGTCATTACGGTAGTCATGAAGTTGATACATATGGTTAATGCAGTGAACACCCACATTCCCAAGCCTCCACAACAGAACAGCCTCCCTCAAGCAAGGATCCTTCTCTCATTCATGGTAGCTCCTCAGCCTGGTTCTTGGAAGTTCTTGGCAAAAGTTGCAGAAGGAGGGTCTCAGCAAAAAGTTGCAGCCTCCAGGTGCTCACTGAGAGAAAAATCTGACTGTCCTACTGATTCTCTTCCTTATATACAGTATAGCTCCTCTCTGTTCTGCCCCTTCCTTTTAAGGGGTTAACTGCTCCCAAGGCCTTAACTACTTCTGTGTTAATTAAATAGCTTAAACAAGGTGTTAACGTGAAATAAGGTGCGAAGTGCCTGCTTACTTGCCAATACAAAGCGGCATGGAAGATTTTCAGATTCCATTAACAATACAGATCTCTTTCAGGAAGTGATTTGTGGACTCTTTCAATTTTCATTTTATCCTCTGATGGTAGGATATCAGGGCAGTTTTTCTTAATAATTTCTTGATATATGATGTCTAGGCTTTTTTTTAAGTTGTGACTTTGAGGTAATCTAATTATTCTTAAGTCATCTCTTCTTGATCTGTTTTCTATTTCAGTTGTTTTTCCAATGAAATGTTTCACATTTTCATCTATTTTTCATTATTTTGATTTTGTTTTATTGTTTCTTGGTGCTTCATGGAGTTATTAGCTTCCATTTGGCCAATGCTAATTTTTAAGGAATTTTTTTTCCTCAGCGAATTTTTGTTCATTTTTTCCATTTTGGTTTATTTTTCTTTTTTTGGTGCTTTCTTTACCAAAAATTGTTGACTCTTTTTTTTTTCATTATTTTCTTGCATCACTTTCATTTCCTTTCTGAATTTATCCTCTGCGTCTCTCATCTGATTTTTAAAAATCTTTTTGGGGTTCTTCTCAGAATTGATTTTGGACCTGAGAACAATTAACATGTATCTTTGAGGCTTTGGATGTATCAGTTCTGACTTTGTTGTCTATTTCTCAATTTCTGCTTTGATCTTCCATGTAACTGAGGTAAATTTCTATGGCCAATTTCTTTTTCTGTTGTTTGCTCATTTTCCAGTCTATTTCTCAAATTTTTATTTTATTTTAAAGTTGGGCTCATCTCCTGGGGTGGAGGTGACACTGTCCCAAGCTTCACGTTTTCTATGCTGCTGTTTTCAGAACTAGTTGTGGGGGTCTGTAAATTTTACAAGGTGGTATGATCTCAAGAGAGGTGTGGTCATTACTCTCTTGGCCTGTGCTATGGTCTGTGAACAAACTCAAGGACTCTTTTCCACTCTGGAACTGTGATCAAGGTCCCTGTGGCTCTCCTGTGGCTATGAACTCTTAAATGTGCTAGTGCTTCTTCTCACCCTAGGACTGTAACTTGGGCCTGCTTCCTGGATCCATATATCAACAATGCAAAAGAATCCTGCCCCCAATGCCAGTAAAGGATCCCCTGACCAGTTAGTCAATCCCCTACTGTCTGTGGACTGAGAGTTCCTGAAGTTGCTCCTCCAATTCAATTGTCCCCAAAGCCTACTGATCACTGGCCCAGAGTACATCCTGCACTGGAATACACTATGCTCTCACTACCTTTCCTACTGACATACAAGACATAACTTGTCTTGAACTGGAAAACTGTTTCACTCCATCCTTTGGTTGGTTCCTCCAGGATTCATTTTGTGGCATTATTTTAAAGTTGTTTAGTGGGAATTTGGGAGAGTTCACATGAGTCCCTGTTTTTACACCACCATCCTGGCTCCACCTAGGAACTGGGCCTATAATGTTTATACATATAAGTAAATACAATATAATTTAAAGGAAAGGCTAGAGAACAAATCTCAGTAGGAATAAGCCAGTTAATATGCATTTATTAAGCACCTGCTCTGTTCCAGACACAATGCTAAGAAGTGGGGATATGAAAAAAGGCAAAAGACAGTTTCTGCACTGAAGGAGAGTATAATCTTATGGGGGAGGTGACAAGTACAAACAATTGCTATACAGGATAAATAGGAAATGATCATCAGAGAGAAGGAATTAGAATTAAGAGAAATCAGGAAGGGCTTCCAGTGGCAAGTTGGACTTTTGATGAAATTTGAAGGAAATTAGCAGACAGAGAAAAGGAGACAGAATGTTGCAGGCCAGGGGGACAGTTGGTAAAAATACCCAGAGCAAGGAGATAGAGCATCTTGTTTGAGGAATAACAAGGATCAGAGAGACTTCCCATCAGACTTGGCACTTTAGTTAACTCTTGAAGGAAACTAAGGATTTTTACAGGCAGAGGTAGTAAGGGAAGGCATTCTAGGCATATGTAGTAATCCATGCAAATTCATGAAGAACTTGGAGGGAGCCTAGAAGTGAAATGACTTTCCAAAGGTTCTATTTCTTTGTGGTGACAAAGCACAGTTGTCTTAATTTCCAGGATCTTGAGCAAGTTACAGTACCTTAAAAGCTACCCAGATTAATATGAATAAGGGTTATTTAGATGGTAAAGACCATTTTTTGCCTTTCTTTTTATCCCAAGCACCTAGTGCAGAACCTAGCACATAATAAGAACTTTAGTGCTGGTTGATCATGCTCTTGATGCTCTCATAAACCGCTCAGGTATCTTTGCCAAGAAAACCCCCTAAAAGTGATCACAAAGAGTCAGACACAACTAAAACAACTGAAAACGACTGCACCTAAAACTCCAATGTTCTCAATCCTCTGTTTATGATTATTGTTGCTATTTTTATTAAGTTTAACTTTGAACCCTGAAATACATAGCTTGGTTTAGGCATGACTAATATTAGTGATTAGGGTATTTTTTTAAGGTTTTAGGGAGGCGATTTTAAAAGGTCACCATGCAAATTTGAGTCTATTTGTAGAGAGCCCTTTATCAATAAAAAGAAATTACTTCCTTCCTTAAACATTTTTTTGGCAGTCAGGTTAAGTAATAACAGTTTTGTTCATCTCTAAAGACTGGTTTTATGGAATAGGCTAAACTCACTGATCCATGCCAGACAAACTCCTCCCACCAGAGCTGGATCCTTTGCTATTATAAGTCTCTAATTCCAGGCACACAAAATAAAACAAAATTAGCATCATGTTTCACAGTTGTTTCCAAACCCCCTTTTAAAGAACATGTAATAAGGCACATGACCAGTTTTAAATTTTTTATCTATTTCGTCTCAAGCTGGCTAGAAGAAGCAGTAGCCAAGTTGAATATGGCTTTTTATTGAGATTCTGTATGACATGTGGGAAGGATCTTATCTGACCAAACAGGACAAAATGTTATAAATGTTATACACTTGGACCCTTAACCCTGAAGAATCCATGGTTGTTGGATCTTCTGCTAGACCATGCTCTGCCACCACATATTGTAGATTGGAGTTCTTCACCTGGGGTGCATCTGTGGACAAACCCACGGATAAATTTCAAAGCTGCCACAAGTTTGGATAGAAAAGAAATTACATCTTTATTTTCAGTAACTTTTGATTTTCTTTGTGCTTTATTTTTATTTTCTGTGCATTTTATTTTGTGCATTTAAAAACGTTGTTTTGGGAAGGGCTTTCATAGGTTTTACCCTGCCAAAGGGGTCTATGATACAGAAAAGCTTTTGAACCCCTGATGTACACCAAGCCTAAAGAGTAGCAACTGAGACACATGCCTCTGAATTTACGTGAAAGTTTATCCTGCATGTTTTCAGAGGACAAGGAATTTATCAGTGTGGCACTCTCTCCTCTCCTACAGTTTGCAGCTCTTTCAGTGACTCTGTGAATTGATATGAATGAAATATACTTGATCATTTGGTGGCCAGTCCATTGGTCTTGAGCCTATCTGAGATTAACAAGGCTGGTGCTTAGGCAGCAGACAAATAGACCATTTGGAGGCCTGTATCCAAAGCCATTCCACCTTGAGAGGATCAGCCACAACTTCTGCTCTGAAAACATAGCCTTCTGGGATGTAGGGCCAGTCCTATCCCAAAGGGAAGCATCAGAATAAGACCTTAGTGAAAAATATATCAGTCATTTTTATTATTTAAGAGTTGCTGAGACATGGATCACTTGTTTTAGGTAGCATTGATGTTTGCTATTGAGGTCTCAGTTTTCCCCCTGTGAGTAAATTATAAGCTCCTTGAGGGCAAGGAAAGTTTTCCATTTTTCCTCTATCTCCCTGCTGCTTAATGCAGAGTTTTCCATGTACATAACCCCTCAGTAAATGATGGTTCATCCCTGAAAAATCATATTAATTTTTTGAATGAGCCTTTCATATAAAACCAGATTTAAAGATGTACAAAACAACTATTACTTCATGCTAATTGGGAAGAAATTAAATAAAGAAAACAATTTCTTTATAAATGAAGGACTGCCACAAATAGATACAGATGAGCAGGCAAACAACACCTGGTCTATTGTTATGTCTAGCATATAGACCATGGTATTCAGTAGGATAATACTAAGAATATTGGCATTTCTAAATTTTAATGATCTTCTTCAAATTTGGCATTTATATTCAGAAAGTTAGCCTTTTTGAAATGTGATCTTTTGTTCAAATAGGCATACCTATAGCTTGACCTCTCTGTAACCCTGAAGTAAATTGTTTTCCCACTATAAGAGTAGTCAATTTTTCCAGTGGCAGGAATCACATTTCAGATCATATGCTTTACCAAGCCAAGTCCAATAGACATTGTTTAGCACTAGTTTAAAAAGGTGAAAAGAAAGCTTTGAGGAGATGTTTGATATGGTGCAAAGGACAGGGAAGACTAGATTAAAAAGAAGCCAACAATAGAAATGATTGTGTTATCTACTTAGGAGTAGTTCACATTTAGAAATAAAATAATGGTACAGCCTTCTGCCAAAGTCTGAACCAATGAAAACCAGTGTGATTTATGTCTCAGGAGCAGACCTAGAATGCTGTTCTATCCTAACCAAGACAGGCAATTGGAAGAATGAGATAGAAGGAACTAGATTATCTATTGAACAGGAGAGCTTAGAGAGAACTCCTAGCTTGGACTGCTGATAGAAATGGAATAATATCAGAAAAAAAAATGGTATATTCTAAGTCTAGGATATCAAGGTAGGGATAGGCCTGGATATGGAATTTACTGGCCTCAGGTGACTAGATAGATCTAGAACTGAGGCTCTGGACAAAGCTAAGGTTCTGAATCAGAAGTCTGTACTTCTAATTTTCTGTCAGTATATAGCATGTGATAAACTCATATTTGTAGTAAAGAACTTTCGTGCACTCTAGACACCTGATCTGAGAATGTATTGAAAAAAAGTCCTGCTGCTCAAGAGTTGTATAGCCAAGTGAGTTAAAAAAGGGCGGGCAACATCCTTCAAATGGTCACCTTGAAGCAGTAGCTCCTCAGTTCCTTGATGGTAGGATGACAGCAAAGCAAACTTTTTAAGCCTAGTTTATTATGACAAAACATGCCAGTGTTATCCCAAACAAAAGACTCTCCGCTCCATTGCAATTGATTTTTTACGTTCATTCAGTGGTTTAAGGATTTTATTGGTTTTGGTTTCCCCACCCCCACCCCCACCCCGGCCCCTTCAACTATGTCCTTTAGACCATGCCCATTCGCCTTTGTTTCATGCTTCCTTCATTGTGGATTTTGGCACATCCTGTGTTCAGTCAACCATTGAGACAGACACAAAGCTATTTTCACATAGCATGAGATAATCTTGGGGAGTGAACAATGTGCCAGTAATATGAAAGTATAGCTTATTAATTGAATCTCAGTAAACATTTCTTACCACGGAGATCTGGTTTGTTGCAATTCTATTTTTTTTTTTTTTTTTTGCTTTTTGGAGGGAGAAGGTAGGGCAATTGTGGTTAAGTGACTTGCCCAAGGTAACAAAATAGTAAGTGTTAAGTGTCTGAGGCTAGATTTGAACTCAGGTCCTCTGACTCCAGGGCTGATGCTCTATTCACTGTGCCACCTAGCCACCCCAATTCTATTTTCTATAAGCTTGATCATCACACCCTGCTCCAGACAGAGAGACACATAGATGATGGATAGATAGACAGATATGCAGATATGTGTGTGTCTATATATGTCCATACATGCAAATATAAATACACATATCTACACATGTTTATACATATACACACTGTTTCTGAATTGCTAGATTTCAGGTGTCATGATTTGGTTTGAATTCAAATGATTTTTCTTGTCTACAACAAATTCAGTCCTGCTCGGGCAGTTCCCTTGGATTCTACCTATCACTTCTCTGTCAGAAGTCCCTTCACTAAGCCTTTCTTAACATAGAAAAGTCCCCTGTAATGTCTGCCTGAGCACATGATGTCCTTGCAGCGTTTCCTCACCAGTATCTTTCAGGTCAGCTGTTGGACTCTTTCTGGCTGGTTACTGAAGCCCTGAAATCTGGATCAGATCATCCTGCTTTCTGCTTTCTTTTGCTATTTAGCACTCTCTATAGCTATGCCCTGCCCTGGCTCAGGTTTGGATGGAACAATCTTCCCATCTATAGGAAACTAGTATTTGTAAAATAGTACACAATATGGTATGGAGAGAGGCAAAAAGGTGGAGATTTCTTCCTCTTCTTCTCCCCCTCCTCTTCCCTCCCCCTCCCTTCCTCAGTTCCTCCCTCTCTCTTTCTCTCTCCCCCTCCCTCTCTCTCACCCTCCTCCCCCTCTCCCTCTCTCTCTCTCTCCCTTTCCCCTCCGTGTGTTTCACTGTCTATATGTATGTGTGTTTGACCTCCCTTTCTTAAAGTATTTTAGGCTTAAAAAGAGGGCCTCAGGTGTTTCTCTCCCATGAAGCCATTCTGAATTTCCCATTTGTTAGAGTTCTCACCGTCCTAAAATTTACATGTACTATATATATTTATGCACAGCTTGTGTCCTCCCAGTGAGTAAATTCCTATTTCACATTTGCATCTCTAGCATCTAGTGCAATGCTTTGAATATTGTGGATACCTAAAAAATGTTGGTTGAATTCACTTATTGAATTTTCAATCTGGAAAATTATTTGGTACATTAAAACCATACATATTATAAGGTTCTTTCACTAATTCCCAACTTTTATTTTTAATTCATATTATGTAGCTCAATTTGTATCAAGATATCAAGGCAAGTAAACAAGAATCTATTAAACACCTAGTACATGGCAAGAACTGTGCTGTGTGCTGGAGATACAAGGGAAGACAAAAATAGGTCCTACATTCAAGAAACTCACAGTATAATGGAGGAGACATGAAAACAACTATATACAAACAAGATACATACAGGGATAAATTGGAGGATAATCTCAGAGAGGAAGGCACTAGGATTAAGGGGGAAGGAGAAAGGCTTTTTGCAGAACGTTAATGTTATCTAAGATTTGAAAGAATCTGAAGAAGCTAAGAGGAAGAAGATTCCTGGCCTGGGAGATGGCTAGAAAAAAACACAGATACACACAGAGTGTAAGGAGCAACACGGAAACCAGTTTCACTTGACTGAAGAGGAGTGAGATATAAGAAAATTGAACAGGCAGGAAGGTGCTAGATTGTGAATGACTTTTAAAAGCAAACAGGATTTTTTATTTGAGACTTGAGGTAGCAGGGAGCCACTGTAGTTGATTGAATGGGGATGGAGGGTACCATGGGAAAGCTTGTGCTTTAGGAAGATCACTTTAAAAATGAATGGAGGATGGACAGAAGTGGGGAGAGACTTGAAGCAAGGAGAGTAACCATAAGGCTATTGTAATAAGCCATGCATAACATGAGGAAGACCTACATCAGATTAATGGCAGTGTGTCCAAGAGCAAAGGGGGAATAGATGAGAAATGCTGAGAAGGTGCAACCAGCAAGGCTTGGCAACCCATTAAATATGGGAGGGTGAGAGAGAGTGAGGAGTCAACGATGACACTCTAGTTGTGAGCCTTGGTGATTGGGAAGATGGTAGTAATATCAAGGAGAACAGCAAAATTCAGAAGAAAGGAGGATTTGGGGGGAAGGAAAATGAGCTCAGTTTGTGACCTGTTAAATGTAAGATGTCTGTAAGACATCTGGTTGGAAATGTCTAGTAGCTAGTTGGAGATGTAAGAATGTAGATCAGTAGAGAATTCAGGGCTGAATAAATAGATTGGACAATCATCAAAATAGAGATAATAATTGATTCCATGGGAGTTAATGAGATCATCATTAGCATGGAGAGAGAAAAGGGCCCTCTATTCTGAGTGAGCATGATCTTGGCGAAGATCCAGCAAGTGAGAAAGAAGAGTGGTCAGGCAAACAGAAGTAAAACAAGAGAGTGGTGTTTTAAAAAATCTAGGGGAGCAGCTAGGTGGTGCAGTGAATAGAGTACCAACCCTGGAGTCAGGAGGACCTGAGTTCAAATCCTGCCTCAGACACTTGACACACTGGCTATGTGACCTTGAGCTAGTCACTTAACCCCAACTGCCCTGTTTTCCCCCTTCCATAAGAAAAAACTAGGAAGAAGAGAGTATGCAAGACAAGAAGATGATCATCCATATCACAAGCCAAAGAAAAGTCAAGAAGGACAAAGACTGAGAAGAGACAAATTAGGGATTATCAGTCCCTTGGAAGAGGGAAGGATTTGTTAAATTATGAGGACAGAAGTCTGTCTATAAAGAGTTAAAAAGAGAATGAAAAGAAAGGAAGCAAGAGCAGCTAGTATTGATGGCCTCCTCAAGGAGTTTAGCCACAAAAAGGAGGAAAATATAAGATATATTTGAAATGCCAGAAAAAGTACAGAAAATACAGACAATAGCAAGTAAAGCACAAATGTGACTGATCACAGGCTTTAACATCAAACCCAACATCTCCACACCCCAGCTGCATATATTGAGTTTAATAATAATTCATAGTAATAATTCATATTATGGCTGACTAGTACTACTATATGATACCAAGGACAGTTCCTGTGATAGCCTACATTGATTCAGAATAGGGCACCTCTGTGTGTGTGTATATATATGTATATGTATTATCTAATACATATGAAATTTCATCATGTGTGAAGACTCAGTAATGTTCCATTACATTCATGTGCCATAAATTATTAAGCCATTTCTCAGCAGGTAGGCAGTGCCTTAGTTTCCTTTTTTTCCCCCTATAAAAAGAGTTACTATAAATATTTTTTTGCAAATGGGTTCTTTTCTCCTTTCTTTAATCTCTTTGTAATACATGCCTAGGAAATGCTTTGAAAATATTAAAGCATTATCAGGATGAATTATTATTCTTATAGACATTTATATATTTCTTTACAGTGTATATTTTGTGGTTCATTTAATATCAAAACTTATACTAAAATCTTTGGAAGTCATTTTAATCAGTAGTATTGACCTTCAAATTTAATGTGGAAGCCACAGTTTGTGCTTTTATTGATCATTTGTTGGATTTATATAGTGTCTTCCCTTCAAGTGACCCAATGTGTTTATCGGCGTTGACTACTAACAGTGTTTTCTTCATTCCTGAGCCAAATTGTGTGTATAATTCAAATGCATACACATACATAAAATGCACGCGCGCACACACACACACACACACATACACACACACACACATACATACATACATACACACATACATTTTGCTGTATAAAATGTAGTTATGGAGGTAACATGGATAGAGTACTAGTCTGGGAATAAGGAAAACCCAGGCTTGAATTCCCTCCCTGAGACTGACAATTTAGGGGACCTTGATCAAGTCCCCTTCAGACACTCTTCTGCCTACTTAAACCATGCTTCTTGTTGTTGCTTACATGTGATATGTCCTCCCATTCCTAAAAATCACTTCCTCTTCCCCTTTGCCTCTTAATTTTCTGTCTTCAAAGTTCAGCTCACAGACCACATTCTTATTGAGTTCCTTCCTGCCTCCCCAGCTCTACTGCCCCCTCCCACCTCAATTGCTTTGTACTTATTTGTATAGATCTGATATGTACTAATATTAGTATATCCTGTTGATAGATTCCTTGATAGAAAGCAGGTTCCTTAAGGATAGGAATTGTATATCCCCAGAGACTAGAACAGTACTTACCCAGTACAAAATTTAATCAATGTTTACTAATTGATTAATTGATTTGACTTTACTCCTTTTTGTCCCAGAAAATTTCTTTTGACTTCTCTACTGAGTCACAAATGACTGGCATCTGTGTCAGTGCAGGTAATTTCCACACAAGGAGTTTGCCATGCTGATGTCAACAAAAATCACAGTTCTTTCCCATATAGGTGTGGTCAACCTATGAGCCTACCATTAAACATGCTACTTTTCTAGTATATTATTAGTAGTGAATTTACCAATTCATCTAAAACAAGGATGGGGAACCTGTGGCTTCAAGGTCATATGTGGCCCTCTAGGTCCTCAAGAATGACCCTTTGACTGAGATTCCCCATCCCTGATCTAGAACATATAATCTTTTCAAATGGTAGGAATAATCACAAGGACTACTCAAAAAAGAAAGCATTCACATAGCAAATTGAGGAAAGATAGAAAGTACCCAGTGTTCACTTTTCTGTTTGGAAGAAGAAGAAGAAGGGAGAGGAGGAGGAGGAGGGGAAGGAGGAGGAGGAGAATGATTATTATTATTTAACTGATACTCTTTGAAAAACATATAATGGTGTTAGGACCATTGTCCTATTTCACTTTCCTAATCCAATTATATTTCTCTAGATTATAAAAACCAGAATAACTGATAAATAGTTAAGATGACAGCCTGTCAAGTTGCACTGCCCTATTCTGCATAAAATCCTTCAATTATATACTCAGAAGCTATTTAGTACTAACCTACTATGTTCAAAGAATTGTGCTAAACACTAGGGTAGATTTGTCGTTCAGTCATTTCAGCCATGTCATACTCTTCATAAACCCTTTTGGGGTTTTCTTGACAAAGATACTGGAGTGGTTTGCCATTTCCTTCTCCAGCTCATTTTTATAAATGAGGAACTGAGACAAATAGGGTTAAGTGACTTACCCAGGGTCACATGGCTTAGTAAGTGTCTGAGACCAGATTCGAACTCAGGAAGATGAACCTTCATGTAAGCCTGCAGTAACTAATAAACAGAATTATTTTCGGCAAGAGACACAAGAAAGAGCCAAAGTGTGATTTAAAGTCTGAGGAAGGAACAATCATTCCATGGAGATCACTGACTGTGAATTGGGTTTTAGGGAGAAAGCTACCTATTTTTAGGAACTGACTAGATCACAGACTCATAGGCTTATAGGTCTAGAATTTGAACAGACTTCAGAGGCCATCTAGTACATTTTACAGGGGAGGAAACTGAGGAACATGGAGGTTGAATGACTTCGCTAAGATCACTCAGACAGTACAAGATGTCATATTTTACTCCAGAGCCCCTGTTCTTTCCCCTTTACTCCCCTGCTCCAGTCAGATATTCCTGCCTATATCTGCTAGCTTGGAATAAGTCATTCCAGAGGGCAAAGGAGTTGGATCACAATTGATTATCACCTATCCAGCAAAACTAGGGTGGAGGGGAGGGCAGGAAATGGACATTCAATTAAATAGAGGACTTTCAAGAATTCTTGAAGAAAAGACCAGAGCTGAATAGAAAATTTAACTTTCAAATACAAGATTCAAGAGAAGCATAAAAAGGTAAACAGGAAAGGCTAACCGTAAGGGACTTAATAAAGTTAAACTATTTACATTACTACATGGGAAGATCATATTTGTAACTCATAAGACCTTTCTCATTATTAGGGTAGTTAGAAGGAATATATATAGACATAAGGTACAGGTATGAGTTGAATATGAAGGGATGACATGTAAAAAAAAAAGATTAAGGGGTGATAAAAAGGAATGCTTGGGGAGAAACAGAGAGGTAGAATGGGGTAAATTATCTCACATAAAAGAGGCAAAAAAGCTTTTACAGTGGAAAAGAAGAGGTGGGACGTGAGGAGAAATGAGTGAACCTTACTCTCATCAGAACTGCTCAAAGAGGGAATAACACACACTCAATTGGGTATAGAAATTGATCTTACCCTACAGGAAAGCAGGAGGGAAAGGGGATAAGAGAAGGGAGTGTGGTGATAGAAGGTAAGGCAGATTGGGGAGGGGGTATTCAAAGCAAAACATTTTTGGGGAAGGACAGGGTGAAAGGAGAGAGAAAATAGAATAAATATGGTAGCTATAGGATGGAGGGAAATACAATTCCCAATAGTGACTGAAAAACATTTTGAAGCAGGTTTCTCTGATAAGGGCCTCATTTCTCGAATATATAGAGAGCTGAACTAAATTTATAAAAAATAAGTCATTTACCAATTGATAAGTCATAAAAAGATAGGCTTAATTTTCAGGTAAGTAATCAAAGCTATCTATAGCCATATGAAAAAATGCTCTAACTCACTATTGATTAAAGAAATGCAAATTAAAACAATTCTGAGGTACTACCTCATACCTATTAGATTGGCTAATAGGACAGAAAAGGTAAATGCTAAATGTTGGAGGGGATATAGGAAAAATTAAATATCAATGCATTATTGGTGGAGTTGTGAACTGATTCAACCATTCTATAGAACAATTTGGAACTATGCCCAAAGGGCTATCAAACCATGCATACCCTTTGACCTAGCAATACCAATACTAGGTCTATATCCTCAAAGATATAAAAAAACAAATAGGAAAAGGACCTATATGTACAAAAAATTATAGCGGCTCATTAATGGGGGGAAAGAATTAGAAATTGAAGGGATGTCCAATGACTGAACAAGTTGTGGCATGTAATTATGATGGAATACTATTATACTAGAAGAAATGATGAGTAGGATGCTCTCAGAAAAACCTGAAAAAACTTGCATAGGCTGATGCAAAGTTAAATGTATGGTTTAAGTGATAGCAATGCTGTAAGATGATCAGCTGTGAATGACTTAGTCATTCTCAGGATTACAACAATCCAAGACAATTCTGAAGGATTTGTGATGAAAAATACTATCCATCCCCAGACAAAGAACTGATGGTGTCTGAATACAGATTTAAGCATACTTTTTTAGCTTTCTTTATTTTTCTTGAGTTTTTTTCTGTCTTCTTTCACAACATGACTATTATGGATATGTTTTTTATGACTCTACATGTATAACCTATATTGAACTGCTTGCCTTCTCAATGAGGGTGGGAGTGGAGAGGGAAGAAGGGAGAGAATTTGGAATTCAAAGTTTTAAAAACAGATTTTTAAAATTGCTTTTATATGCTACTGGCAGAAAATAAAAATAAACCACCTAAAAATTAAAAAAAAAGAAACCAATCATAGCACTGAGAAGAAAACACCATTTAAAACTAGAAGAGACATTCTAAGCCATCCAGTCCATCCCTCTCATTTTACAGATAAATAAATTGGGACCCAGAGAAGATCAATGATTTCCCCAAGGTCACACAGCTAGTAAATTGGAATCCCTACATCATAAGGTAGTTAACTCAGTATCTGGGCCATTCTTGGTGCTGGTGCCCTGTGCATGTTATTCATTTTATTTTATTAACTTTTCAGTAGCCTTAAAGTTAGAAGAACATGTGCTTTTCTAATACGTAGTCCAGCTGTACAAATAAAAA
Source organism: Pseudochirops cupreus (assembly GCA_028627135.1). NCBI lineage: Eukaryota > Metazoa > Chordata > Mammalia > Diprotodontia > Pseudocheiridae > Pseudochirops > Pseudochirops cupreus. The sequence continues at coordinate 507,218,934 of CM053581.1, forward strand.
ATGCCTACCAATAATCTACACAGGCAGCAATGTAAATGAAATCATGGAGAAGGCAAATGGCAGGGCTAGTCAAGATACTCTCCAGAACTCAGCAGTCTTCACATTTATTAATATTTATTGAGCAACCATAATATTCAGGTCAGTATAGAACAGTGTGACATGCAAAGGCACAGGTGGCATCTGTCCTTATTCAGTGAAACTGTACATACCTGAAAGGAATAGTTATTCTGTTTACTTAGCAGGCTTTGTGAGTGGCAGGAAGGATATTTTCTTGGTTCTTTTGCCCATGGACCAAATAAACAAGCATCTCTAGGGAACAAAAACAAACATATCTTAATATGGCATCCAAATTCCCCCCTAGGCAGATGGACACAGCTAGTCTCTGTCTTGAAAGGGCTTCCATTTTCTGGAGTTTCTGGACTATTCTCCATCTGCCCAGAGTTATGCCATGCTCTTCAGGAGGAAAAAGTGCTAAAATATTGATCTCCACATCTCTTCTAGTACCCGCTATCTTCCATTATCTTTAATCTTTTTTAGTCATTTAGACTACTAACAAGAACGCTGTTTAAAAAAAAAAACCTTGCAAGATTACTTATTTGTTTGCATGCTGCATTTGTCCACCCCACATACTCCACCCCAGTGTTTGAGAGCAAGAACTGTTTCTCATATTGTCTTTCTGTGCTTGGCAGATGGCACAATGACCTTGGTGCAGTAGAAACTTGCTAAATGCTTGTTGGATTGAGTTGGGAGGAAGATAGAGTCCATTCCTCAGCCTAAGTTTTCTAAATGTAGTTCACAGAAATTGTTTCATTTATAGACCATGTCTGAGAAAAGAGGGAATGTTGCTGGAACTCTGAAGGGTAACATGTCAGAAAGTCACATTCATTAGGAAGTTTCATTCATGATGATAGTATGGTATCATGCAAAGGATGAGGCTAAGGTTCCAATACCATGGCTGCCACTCTGTAAACTTGAATATAACATAAGAATCAGACCATTTTGGATCTAGAGCTATAAGAGACATTCTAATTCAGCTCACTCATTTTATAGATGAAGAAACTATCGCTTAATAACTTACCCAAAGTCATACAAGTAGTAAGTGACAGAAGAAGAATTTGAACCCAGGGAATCTAGTGTTCATACCATTGTTTCACATTACCTCTTATTTACTTTGCCACTCTGAAACTAAATTTCTTCATTTATAGATTATGACTAATAATACTTGTACAACTTAGCCCAAAGCATTGCCTTGACAATTAAATAATATATTAAATGTGATGTCCTTCATAAAGTATAAAAATTGATATCAGCTTATATTGTCATGTGATTCACTTCACATCCTAGTTCTGAGATGTAAAATGAGTAAATTGGACTGAAGAGTACCACACCAGACTAGAAAAGTTGACTGTCCTTGCTAAGGCACACTGAAGGACCTGGTTTATACAGTCTTGATTGGGCAGTATCAAGGAAAGTAGGAATTAGTCAATCTGGACAAGGGTTGTGATAGGTAGAAGAAACAGAGATTGAGATGTCGAGGGCAGTGGATCAGAAAGAGCTAAGATTGAAGCAGTTCTGTGCTTGCGTAGATTACTGGCAGTAATTATTGTGACAAAGTGTAGCATCTAACTATGATTTTTTATCCTTGAATGTTGAGGGTATCCAATTGGCTTTGTTCTCAAGGTGGAGTTTTTTGGTTTTGTTCCTATCATCATCATCACCATCATCATTATTAGCTAGCAAAGCATTTTGCTTATATTATCACCTTTGATCCTCTTTTGAACCCTGTGAAGTAGATGCTCCTATCCCCATCTTACAGATTAAAAAAAAAAAAAAATTTAAGGCCCAGAGAAATTTACCTTGTCCAGGGTCACTTAGCAAATAAGATTCTGAGACACAATTTGAACTCAAGTTCAAATCTAATACTCTGGTCTGCTGGGCAGACCATATCAAATTATGATGAACTTAATTCTTCCAAGGTCCAAATTTTATTTTGACAGGGCAATAATTGTTGTTAAGTGACTTGCCCAGGGTTACATCACTAGTGTCAAATGTCTGAGGACAGATTAAAACTCAGGTCCTCCTTACTCCAGGGCTGATGCTCTATCTACTATACCATTTGGCTATCCCTGGGGTCCAAAAATTTAACTCCTCTACCCCCCAAGCAATTTTTATGTCTATTTTCAATGAGAGATTCTCATTGTTCTAATATAAATTACCCTAGAGCAGTGATTCTCAACCTGTGGGTCGCAACCCCGTTGGGGGTGAACAACCCTTTCTCAGGGGTCACCTAAGACCATCAGAAAACACATATTTCTGATGGTCTTAGGGACCGAGACACTGCTCCTCTATCCATCTCCAGCTGAGTCCACCCACATGCAGATATGCCCACATAACGAGTATTAAAGGGTCACAACATTAGGAATTTTGAGAACCACTGCACCTAGAGGATACATGTGTCCAAGGGGTCTAGTCATTGGTATCCCTGTCCTCTCATTCATCATGCAATTAGTCCTCTAGGAAACCCTACCACTCCTGGAGCAAGGGTAAAGTCTGATCCCTGCAATGTGGTACCTGACCTCTAAAGGCCCTTCCAACTCTAAAATTGTATTTTTCATGATATAATAGCTAGTAATATTTTCCATTACTGACAGTTTTACTTAGCAAGTTTTTCGATGTTTCTCTGATGGACTTGGTCATTTCATCCTGCCACCAATTCGATAGCAGCTACAACTGGGATTACTCAGTGCTTGAGGAATGTCTCTAGGGACAAAGACAAACAAGAGTGGTGATACAGGAAACTTAAATGTTTAATTTTGGGTTTGTGTTGAAATATTTTACAAGAAATATTTTGTATGAATAGAATTCATTTTCAGGTAAACCTTTCACATCATGCATGTGTATTGAATTTTTTTTAATGGCTTAGGTGAGGATAGAAAATGTAAAAGAAAGCTAATAGCGATCGATGTGGGCAGACAGTGTACTCTTCGGAGGAAACATGCTGAGGAATCATACTCTATAAATATAACAAATAATCAATCGTGGTACAAATTGCGGATTTTGTATGGAATTTGAAGGCTTACCCTTCTGATTAAAATGACTTCCAAAGATTTCAGTGCGTAGTTTTGGTATTGATCAGACCCCAAGAGGTGCAAATTAAACAAAGGATTTTGCCCTGCAAAAGTACATTGAAAGCCAACTATCACTCTTCTGCAAAACATTTGTCATTTTCCCTTTAGAAAGTCAAAACTGTGTTTGCTTGTGAGATTTGGTGTCATCATTGTTAAGAAAGATGAAGTAAAATGTGGGCTCCTTACTAATAGAGAAGATTTACGGGAGTTCCAGAAATGCACAGTACTTAGGTTCTGGCTGTGTAGAGCCCCTAAATTAAATAGATTGTTTTTTCCTTTCCTTCCATAGGGAACTACTGGAATGCTGCCTCATTCTTTACACCATCATCCTACCTTTACTTCTCTACTTTCCAAGGGGAAACAAGTGCTGACATCTCTTTCTACTTCAAAACTTCAGCTGCTGATGGAGTGTTTCTAGAGAATCTGGGGAATACAGATTTCATCAAACTTGAGCTGAAATGTGAGTTTATTCTGTTCAAAACTCTGATTAATAACCATGAGGAACCGTGTTGGTTGGGGGGATGCCATCATTCTGGTTCTGTGCTTATAGAAAACTTGAATATATAGTTATTTTCAATCTCTGTGGAAACTAAAGTGACATTGAGGTCAAAGTGATCTAGCCAGGTTAAGCTAAAGTGAAGAAGTGGCATAACACTGTAAATAGATTTAAGACAGGCTTGAGAGGCAGCTAGGTGGCGCAGTGAATAGGAGGATCTGAGTTCAAATCCAGCCTCAGACACTTAACACTTACTAGCTGTGTGACCTTGGGCAAGTCACTTAACCCCAATTGCCCTGCCTTCCCCCAAATAAAAGAAAAAAGAAAAAAAAAAGATTGGCTTGATTTCAAGTCCCATCTCTGCTACTTACTAGCCATGTGGCTAAGAGAAAGTCATTTAAACTCACAGTGTTAAAGCAAATCTCGAAGACAATAGTGACCAATGAGGAAATTGAGACTTAAGAAGGATAAACTATTTGCTGAATGTCACCACACGTACTAAGCATCCAAGGCAGCATTTGAACCCAGGTCCTTTCATTCTAGAATAGCTTTCTTCTGTACCATGCTGCCTCTCAATCAGCAGCAGTGGAGAGAGTTTTCCCAGAAGACGTTCCTTGTGCTGTAAGCTTATGGATCTGAAAGAACATCCAGGCTCCAATGTGGTGCTAGTGGAATAAAGATTTGATGGAAAATTACTTTCTTCTGTATTGTTTTGGTGAATTCGAAGTCTGTCTGGGTGCTTCTGGATCTCTGGAAGTATTGAGTCACTTCTGTCACAATGTAGAATCACACAATCACATTTATGTCTCAAAACTCTACATATTCAGTGGAAATGTGATGGTTCCCTTTTACTTCCAAAATAAACTACAAAATCCTCAGACTGATATTCAAAACCCTTCCCAGGTTAGTTACCACTATTATTTCATGCTCCCCTTTGTTGTTGTTGTTGTTCAGTCTTTTCAGTCATGTTCAACTCTTTATGACCTCATTTGGGGTTTCCTCAGCAAAGATACTAGAGTAGTTTGCTATTTCCTTTTCAAGCTCATTTTACAAATAAAAAACTAGAGGCAAACAGGGTTGCATGACTTGCACAGGGTCACACAGCTAAGTAAATGTTTCAGGCCAGATTTGAACACAGGAAGATATGTCTTCCTGACTCCAGGCCCAGAACTCCATCTTCTGTGCCACCTGGCTGCCCCATTTTTACATGCTCCATTTTAGTCTAATTGAAATCCTATCCATTGTGCATATATTACATTCGATTCTCCTGCCTTTGTTCTTTTTTCTAAATGATCCTCCATCTCTAGAAGGTAGTCCTTTCTCAACTCTACCTACCTGATGAAAATCCCTTTTTTTTTTCAAAACGTGCTGTTTTGTGTTCTGTGCTAAAAATCACAGTGTAGTTGATAGAATTCTGGGGCTGGGGTGAGTAATCCTTCCTCTGACACTTACTAGCTATATAATCCTGATCAAGTCATTTAACCTCTGTCTGCCTCAGTTTCCCCATCCGTAAAATCGGGATGATAATAGCACCTACCTCCCAAAGTTGTCATGAGAATAAAATCATATATGTGAAACACTTTGTGAAACTTAAATTACTATATAAGTGTTTCCTATAGTAGCTATTATTAAACAACCTGGGTTTCACCTGCTCTATGAAATTTGTCCTGATTCCGTCAATCATTAGCACTTTCTCCCTCTTGAAATAACCTTGCATTACATTGTATATGGCTTGTATTCAACATTGTGCACAACAAGAGCACTGAACTTGGAGGCACAGGACCTGAGTTTCAATTCTGCTTGTGCTATTTACTATCTGTATGACCTTGAACAAGTCCCTTACAACTCTCTGGACCAGAGTTTCTTCATGTGTGAAATGAGGGGGTTGACCAGATTGTGTCTGATCTTCCCAACTCCCAGTTTCTGCTCCTCTGGTGCATCTATCACCAGTAGCAGCAGCAGCAGGAGCAACACCAACACCATCACCATCGCAATGGAAAGTGAACTGCTTAAGGACAAAGACTTGCTGTTTTGTTTTGTTTTTTGTTTTTCAATCTCTAGGCCCCAGCACAATTCCTTGCCCATAGCAGGCATTTGATGTTTGTGGAATTGATGCATGAATTGTTGAATTCACTTAAAGCCAACTGCAAAACTATCAAAATGAAAGTTAAAGGGGTAAAGGAGAGCACTGAAGAAATGAAAGTCAAGCACTGAAACCGAGATGTCAGAGAAGATTTTGGAGAGCAATTGGGGAAGGGCAAAAGAAGAATGGGAAGAAAAGCAATTTAAAGGACATTTTGGAAGTTACTGGAAAACAGAGCATGGCTGATTAAATGGTTTCAGATCAATCCTTTTTAAACTATTCTTTATGGTTTTCACCAACAATATATATACTTCTGCTAAAACAAGTAGTTTTTAAATGTCTCAGTGAAATGACTTTGAAATTAATCAAGTCAAAGGAATGAGGACAGAGACTAGAACTGGTACTCTGATTTCATTGATTCAGAGACTTCCAGGTAGGGGAAACTTTCTACTACTGCAGATCAACTCTTTGTCTGCAAATATTCTTTGAGAGTAGACTAGAATACTCAGTAGTCAAAGTCAGCCAGGATGTCAGAGGCAGGACTTGAACCCAGATTTTTTTATTCTGAGGTCAACTCTCTATCCAGTATTCCACCACTAATCAATTGAGTCAAAAGCTGACTCATATACTCATCTTTTTATCACATGAGAAAAATAGGTTAGTCTGGGAATAATGAACAGGGATTTTTTTTCTTTTTTTTTTTTTTTTTTTTTTTTTACAATTTAATACCTTTATAAATAGCATGAAAGAATCTGTGTTTTCCCTAGTATGGATTGTCACTCAACCAATGAGGAATGCAATCCCTGATAATAGTAATTATAATAGCATTTATAAAATGCTTTAAGATTTGTAAAGTGCTTCACTAGTATTATCTCATTTGATCCTTACAACAATCCTGAAAACTAGGTACTATTTTTATCCCCATTTTAGAGATAAAGAAACTGAGGCAAATAGAGGTTAAAAGACTCACCCAGGGTCACAAGGCTAATAAGTACCTGAGGTAAGATTTGAACTCAGTTCTTTCCTGGTTCTAACTCCTGTGTTATTTCCACTGCAATTGAGTCACTGGTCTTCTTGAGTTACTGTGGCTAATAAAAAAAATTTCTTCCATGATGATGCATTTTCTTACCATTATCCCTACCTAAACTGGACTTTGGATAACAGTTTCCAAGCAAATATTTTAAGCTTTTCAGGTTTAGTAGACCTTGCATTCCACTGGCATAGCTTTGGAGAACCAAGGGTCATGATGAGGCCTTGGAGTAGTGGAGGTCCAATGGTAATGAGGCAGTTTTAAATTCCATCTGTTCAAAATGAAGGATAGGAGGAAATGAAGGAGCTCTCTAAGAAGAAAAGATATTAGAAGGGGTTAAGGGGCACCATTTGAAAAGAATGTTTTGAAAAGAGTGGCAGAATAGAGAATAAAGGCAGAGGCCCTAAATAAGAGATGTAAGACAGTCCTATGTAAGGGGATAGATAGCACAGAAGGGATATAATCATAAAATAGATATGAAAGGATTGGATTTTTAAAGGTTACATGAAATAAAGGAGTTGGGGCTAAACAGAGAGATTATGTGGCATGTGCTGCATAACAAGTTGTTGGCCAGAGCCAACGTAAGGCCAGCAGGAAATTCAGGGGAATCAAAGAATATGCTTGCACAAGGGAATCATTCCTTTAATCACTAAACAATTATTAAGTGCCAACTGTGTGCCAGGTACTGTGATAAGTGCTGAGGATACAAAAACAGGCAAAAAACAACCGCTGCCCTCAAAGAGCTTACATTGTAATGAAAGAGATAATAGGCAAACCAATATATATAAAGTAAGGTATATAAAGGATAAATATGAGATAATTAACCAAGCAAAGGCTGGAATTAAGAATGGTGGGGGAAGGCATTCAGTAGAAAGTAGAAGTTAGTTGAGACTTAAAGGAAGCCAGGAAGGGTTTAAGGAAGAAGAGTTTTGAAACACCTGATTTCTAACTTTAAAATTGCTTGGAGCTTTGTTTTATTTGTTTTGGATCAGTACAAATTTATATTGATGTTGGCATAATTATAAATTTTGTTTACTTATAAACTATAGGTGGCACCTTGCTGGGGTGGGAAGAGTATGGTGGGGATGATGGAGAGAAAAAGGATGATAAACTTCATAAGGATAAAGGTCCTGTAGGATAACAGAGATCTTATGCCTCCTATTCCAAGTTTGTATCTTTGCCACTTTCCGTATATTTTGTGGACTGGCCAAACTGGTCTGTTCTCTAAGCCCTGAACCCTCTGTGTTTTCTGTTGGCTCCGTGCCTCGGTTTATGCTGTTTGTAACACATTGTTTGCCATCCCCCTTTTTACTCATTGAAATCCTATTCATCCTTTAAAAACCAACTGAGCCATCACCTTTTCTGTGATGCTTTACCTGATTTCCCAAGTGAGTAATGCTCTTTCTTCTCTGTGACTTCACATTGTACTTTGTTTTGCCTCTTGCTAACACCAGATAGCATTGTGTATTGCAGTTATCTGTGTTTATGTCTTATCCTTGAACCTGATTATAAATCTCATGAATTTGGAAATTGTGTCTTACCTAAATTTTCTATTTATACAAAGTCAGTGCTATATAGGTGCTTAATAAATGTGGTGTGAATGGATATAAATCACAAAGAGGTACAGAGTGCTCTGAGAGGTCTGAAAAGGAAATAATCACTTTTGGGGTGGAGGTGAAATGGGAGAGGGACCAGAGAATGATAGGTAGGCCATTAGACATTTTGATAATTCCATACACATCTAAACAGGTATCCAGTGGCAGACCTGGGATTCAAATTGAATCTCAATGCGACATGTTCTTTCCTCTATACAGAGTTCCCTCCCAGTAGATATGCTATTACATGTCACTGAAAAAACAGTTAAGAAAAACAGAACACCAGATTCAATATGAGTTTATCTGTCGTCATTAAAAAGACAGGAACATCTCATCCTGAACCAGAAAATCCAAATATGGAAAGAATACTCAATTGGAAGTCAATCCAGCTTTCTGAGCCTCAGTTTCCTCATTGTTAATATGAGATACTTGGACTAGATATCCTTTTCAGCTCTAAATCTATGAACCTGCTACTGTTTTTGTTATGTAGTCTGTATCATGTAAGTCTGTACTAGAGTTGTGATGATATTGGAGAGGGCCAAGGCAGTGGAACATATGTTTACACTTGCAATTCCATAATAAAATCGTCTTCATTTCCCTTTATGAACGATTTAAAGATACTTTAAAAGGTTCCCCAGGCCTCTTGTAAGATGAAAAGTCGTTGACACACAGATGCTGATCTCACCACATTTAAGACTCAGATTTTCATTTTATCCTGTACCTAGATAATCCCTGCTTTACATTTAACACAAAACTCTGTGACGTTCAAGGGGCAAATCAGATTATCTGCTGGACTATCCCTGAGATTCCTGAAGCTGCTGTGGCTATGAGGAGTTAAAATGTATTTTCAAACTCCTGTGAAATCAAGAATATCAGATGGAAAATCATTGTTATATATTATTTCCATTGGGGTTCAGTAAAACCCAAAGATAGTTTCCTTATGGGTAGAAATGTACATTTCATGATTTGAAAAAAAGCTTTTCAGTGTAAATGATAAGAAGTGCTTTCATGAAGAACACAGTGATAAAATGCTGATAAGAGCATGGCTGGGGCTTTTGGCTGGCCCATTTATCAAGCACTCTCCTTGCTGACTCTTCCATGTCAGGACCCATAGAGCGGTTGGCAGAGATGGAGAATTCTCTCCAGCCCATTTTCTTCTTTACATAGATCAGTAAATCTAAAGGATCTAATTGTTAGTGCAGTCAGTAGACAACCAAGATGGTTCAGGAGGAGGTAGCTTTTGGTGTGAATGTTTTTTTTTGTATTTCTCTCCTCCTTTTGCTTTTAACTCATTATTTTCCTGACCTCACCTTCTCTTAGGAGTTCAGTTTTTATTTTCCTCCTTTGACTTCTCTTCTCTAAAGTGTGGTTTTAGCCTACAGATGATGACATTTCTCCTAATCATTTATATTGTGCCCTTCTGTCAGAGTCCAAAGCACACTGAATTTCTTACTAATGAGTCATATTCTAGTATGTTCATGTTCATGACATTCATCTCCACATTTTAAAGAGTGGGGAGGAATACACATGCAAAAAGAAAATCATAATGATTCACATCCTCAATAACAGTTGCATTTAACACTTTCTCTTTCATAAGGATTTCTATCCCAAATGCTTACAATTTACCAGTTAGATGCTGTATTCCCCTAAATGAAACAAATCAAGAGTAAAATCAATGTATCATGGGTTTAGAGATAGAAGGGACATTAGAGACAAACTAGTAAAACCCATTCATTTGTAGACCAGAGAAAAGGTCCACAAAAGTTATGTGAGTTGCTCAAGGTCACTCACATTAAATAATTCTCTTTTATCAACTACAAAACTATCCCACAGTGATATTTTGCATTTCCTACAGAAGGTCATAAAACCAAGCAATGGTAGATCTACTAGGGTGAGCTCTTTTCTTGAAATTGAAAGAGTCCTGGCTGCCACACCAGGATTTAAGTGGCATGTGAACTAGGAAAGCTAAGGCAAGATTGGAGGAATAAAACGTCATATTAAAATCAAAGTTTTCTCTTCATCAGCTTAAATAAAACTAGTTCCTTCAACCAGTCCTCATAGAGGAGCACTATAAGGTCATTTGCCATATTGGTCATCCACTTGTAGACATATTCCAGATTACCTTTCCTGAAATCTAGTTCCAGGAAGGATTTTGCTTGTTTTCTAAGAATTAATTAGATTGTTTCATAGCAAGTTTGCCAGTTGTTGGTGTGGTTCTCATTTTTTATCCATACTCTTGTCTGTGCTTCAGTCTCCCTTCATTGTGGGCTTAAATGGTCCTTGAAACACTTTACTTCCTCACATCAATAGCACGACAATATCTCTACCAGTAATTGACATATGCTCTTTATTTAGAAACTACCACTTTGACACATTTCCTTGGAGTAATATCCATTCTTAAAAACCACAGATTCAAAACTGCAACAAAAGACAAGAGTGAAATGTGAAATGTATGTGACAAAAAAAACTGAACACTCAACTCAAAGAGATCTTGGTGTGGTTATATATGGAAGCCAGGTCTATGGTCACTCATTCTACGTTATTCTACTACATGTGCATGCGCACACACACACACACACACACACACACACACACACACACACACAACTATCACTTTCCTGAAGTGAAATTGTATAAAAATTGTTTGTCCCAAATAAATTCATATGCCATTCTAAGAGTCAGGAGACCCATAATCCTAGTTTTATTCATTAAACTGTAGGGTATTATACCAGTTTTGTCTTCAGTTCCTTTATCTGTACCATGCAGAAGTTAGACTACATGACCTTTGAGGATCCCCCAGGTCTTATATTCTATGATTCTATGAAAGATCTCCATTATTGAAACACTGAAGCAAAAAGGTCAAAATCTGAACACCTACTAGTTAAAATACAATTTAGAATCAATGAGGGATATATGCTGTCAGGAATGAGTATATTTCTTGGAAAAAAGTAACTTGGAAAAAATGTAGTAAACTTCAAATTGAAATTGAAACATATTGGAAATGGAAAGCAAGTGCCATCTCAATCCCTCCTCCTCTGGTCCCTGCCCCAACATCTTCCCAGGACTATACTTGGGTACAAGAGGCAGTGTTTTATAGGGTTTAGTTAGGTTATTAGATTTGGAATCAAGAATGCCTGGGTTCATTCATATCTAATCTCTGATATGTAATAACTGTGTGACCATGGGCAAATTGCTTTAGCTGTATGAGACTCAATTTTCTCATCTACAAAGTGAGAAGAATAATGCTTATAATACTTCTCTCACAGGGTTGGTGTGAAACTCAAATGAGAAGAAATATGTAAAGCACTCTGAAAACTTTAAAGTGTTATATAAATGTTAGTAATTATTTTTATTAGGTAGAAGAAATAGAACATTCCACACTGAGTGCCAAACTTGTTGGGTTTTGTTTTTTTTTTTATTGGTCCATTATGTAAATATTAGAATTTAGCTGTTCAGCTATATATAGTCAGCACTCTGGTTTTTGCAAAAGCAAATGCAATTCTTTTTTTTTCCCCAACTTCTGCACTGTGTGGTAGACTTCCATGTTGACAGAGACATAACTGGAGGGGGAGGGGGCAGCCAAAGCTTTTCCCTAGAGCACCACATTTAGAGGATCCTGAAAGTACACCCAGTCCTTGATCAGGAAGAGCAAAGCACCTAGCTATCAAAAGGAATTAATTAAAAATAGGAAGCTACCAGATGGGCTGCTTTCTCACTCCAGTTGAACTCCTTCTTGGTGCTCTAGATTTGAGGGTCTGTTTCATGTCTTTACCAGAGGTAAGGCTTTTGCTGCCCCACGTGGAAATATTGTGAACTACAGTTCTTCATGTGGACAAAGTTTCAGCATTTCAGCTAGCAGGGCATCTCTAAGGAAAAACACTTCCACTTAGTGACAATTAGCAATATATACTGAAGAAAACTTTCAGGAAGCTACACTCTGTCAATCTACTCTCCTCAGAAAGGAACAGAAAGTAAAAGTAGTATCCATCTGCTTTAAATGATTCTGAGGAGTATTCAGAGGAAAATCCTGTAAATCAAGGCTGATGAATCAAAAGAGTCGACAAATGGTAATCTACCTTCTGCTATTTCTGAACTAGAACAGCTCTGTATATTTAAAGCATCTTACACACATCTCCATGAGGAATGGAAAATTCCACTGTCCTGTGCTATGATGCCTTTGTGGAGCAATGAGGATAAATCAGGACAAATTTCAAATTAGTTATTCAGCCAAGTTTGGTGGCACCTGGTTCTTTTTATCACTATTGCCTTTCACCATTTTAAAGAAATTTATCACCGAGTTAGGACAATAAGCCTTTATTAAGTGCCTACTATGTGCCTAGTACTGGTGCTAAGTATTGATGGAGTGGAGAAAGGTAAAAAGAAAGTCCCTGCTATCAAGTAGCTCACAATCTAACAGGGGAAATGATTTGAAAACTATGTACAAACAATATAGAAAGGATAAATTGGTGGAGGATAAATTCAAGGGAAGACATTCACATTAAGGAAGATCAGAAAAGCTTTCTTGTGATTTGAACTGGAACTTCAGGAAGCCAAGTTGAGAAGAGAAAACTTCAGGCATGGGGGACAACCAGTGAAAAATGAACAATTGGAAAATAGAGGCTATTGTATGAGGAACAGCAAGGAGGCCAGTGTCACTGGACTACAGAGTAAATGAGTATGACCAAAGTGAAAGAAGGAAGGTAGGATGGAGCCAGGTTATGCCAGTTTTTATTTTATCCTAAAGGCAGTATAGACCCACTGAACAAGGGACAAACACCATGAGAACTGATCAGTTTGGCAGCTGAATAGAGGATGGATTGGAGAGAAGGGAGTCTAGATACAGGAAGAAAAATTGGGAGGCTACTGCTTATAGCCCAGGTGAGAAGTTATCCAAGAATGAGAAAGACGATTGCGATGTGAGTAGAGAGAAGGAAACATAATAAAGATGGCTGTGTAAGGAGAAAACACCAAACTCTTGGAAGTAAATGGATATAAAGGATTAAATAAGTATAAAAGTCAACTTCTATTGAGAAAAGAGTATCCAAAAATGGGAGTAGAAAACATTGTCAGCTACTGCATAGAAGTCAAGAAGAGGGACTAAGAAAAGACTTTTGGATTTAGTAATAAAGAGCTGGATGATGCTGGAAAGACTCATGTCAGCCAAGAGATGAAGACTGATGCCCAATTACAAATGACAGTGAGTAAAGCCAAAGAAGTGGAGATGTTGAACATAGACCATAATTTATAGCAGTTTGTTTCTTGAACACGGGAGAGATATAGGAGGATAGCCTAAAGGAATGGTAGGGTCAATGAAAGGCTTTTTGTTTATGCAAAGAATAGGGGAGAGCTGGGCATATTTATAGGCAGTAGGGAAGGAGTTAATGCATAAAAACAGACTGAAGTTGAGAAAGAAAAAGGGGATAATTAGAAGGGCAAGATCTCAGAAAAGACAGAAAATGTGTAACTGTTTTCCCCTTTGCAATTTCTATCACTGCAATTTGGCTTTTGTTTTCCTATAAAGTCCTTTTCATCATACCAAGGTAGTACAAGTGTTATATTCATTTTAAATGTAAGAGCATGAAAACTCAGAGTTTGTGACTTGCCCAAAGTTAACCAATTAGCAGATATTAAGCCAGAGATTGGAAGTGATCCAATCTCTCCCAATAGCAATTTCACAATACAGGCATTATTTATGTCAAACAGTTCTGACCCCACTTGTAGCCCTCTAGTTACAGGAGACTCATTACCCTGTTTTATTGAGGTTGCCCATTTCTTTTTCATTTTTTTAACCACTGTAATTGTTGGGATCTCTATGTTCTTATGCCAAGTAGTCCCTGCCAATCCTCTGACACTTCACTTCTGTTTTAGAGAGGTCATTGTCATTGACTGTACCCTCAAACAGACAGATACATAACTGCCCTAATTTGGAATCCTTCCAACTTCTTGATACCATGGGTTTATCCATCTCTCCCCAAAGGATTCCAGCAGATTTATAAGCCACCCCACATGTCTCTCCATTTATTTATATTCATTGGTAGGTAGATATAGGATTCTCTTAGTATATATTTCTATTCCATTCTTCTCTGGTGAAACTATATTCTAAGCAGATCTAAAACTGTATGTCACAGGAACAAAAAAGTTCAGAGTTGAAAGAGACCTCAGTAACCAACTAGTCCAATCTTTACATGAAAAATAATTAGCCTCTACAACATATTTGAAAAGCAGTCATATATCTTTTGTTTGAACATTTCTTAGGAGGGGTATCCCACTGCCTCCCAATAGCCCATTCTACTTTCCAATGACTAATAATTATGGTCAACCTTTTTGTAGGAACCCTCTTTGAACTCAGTTACACTACTTATCAGATACCCAGCACTTCACTTAAAACCTTTCAACTCTGTTATCACCTCCTAGAATATATGAGAATAGCCTTCCAAAAATCAGACCCACCTCCACAACCTGATGAGGCATCAAAGTCAATATTATTATAGTAAATCTCCACATACTACTTCTCAGGGCAGATGGTCTGTTAATTGTATCCAAGTCATTTCATTGAATGGCTCCATTGTACATGGGCTGTGTTACTATAAAAAAATGTTCTACTATTCCTACATCATTTGTTTTTGCTTAATGAAAGTCATAGCTGTGCCTTTTCTTTTGTTCTGCCTAAACCTTGTTGAATCACATCTTATCTGAAGTACTTGCTTCTTGTTAAGATTTGCTAGAGCTTATGTTAGAACAGTGGTTCTCAACCTGTGGGTCGCAAACCTTTTGGGGGTTGAACGACCCTTTCACAAGGGTCACGGGGTTGCCTAAGACCATCAGAAAACACATATTTCCGATGGTCTTAGGAATCGAGACACAGCTCCTCTATCCATCTCCAGGCAGGTCTGGCCACATGCAGATACACCCACATATGAGTATTAAAGGGTCGCAGCATTAGGAAGGTTGAGAACCACTGTGTTAGAGGGACAGATTATTTGAGAATCCAAGGTGCTCTTCATGCAGTGTTGAGATCAGCGTCAGTCAAGATTGTTGACATAACCATCCTGTGAAAATATGTTAGAAAATCTGAAAGACCAAAACCTGAGGTCAAGGAACCTTCCTCACGGTATTCAACCTATATGAAAATATGAGTACTATTTTCCCCAAAATGAGGAATACATGAAAGTTGATGAGATCACACTCAAATCAAAAATAGTTTACACTTACATAGCACTTGATACTTACAAAACATTTTCACCTACATTACCTCATTCAATCCTCAAAATAGCCCTGAGAGTTAAGTAGTGAAAGTATTCTTGTTTTTCATAATTTTCTTCACTCTTCCTCTCAATTGTATCAATGAGGAAATTGAAACACTGAAAAAGTATGACATGCTGAAGGTTTTGTCACCAGTAGGCAAGGATGTGAATCTAAAGTTTACTGCCCTTTCCATTCCTCCATCCTGCTTACTGGGATAATTGAAAAACTCATTAGCTCTAGAGTCAGAGGGCTTGGGTTTGAATCCCACTTCTGACACACACATTTGTGACTGGGGCAAGTAATTTAACCTCTCTGGGCTTCCACTTCCCCAAGAATAAAATAAAGAGATTGGGTAGATGGATTTAGGATCCTATTAACCAAACAGTCTAAAAGTGATAAATAGGAGAAGGAATTTGCCAACAAAAAATATGTGGATTAATAAGAAAGTTAGAAACTTTAAAACAAAAATCCTAATGCATAAAGGAGCCACAGAAATACCATGAAAGGAATCCTTAGCCCCAGATAGGAGATTCCCCCATTGTGAAAGTCTACATGACAAAGAAAAACAAAAACAAGAAACAACCAGACTTGGAATCAGAGGACCTGAGTTCCAATTCTGTCTCTGCTGCTTAATGCCTGTGTCATCTTGGGCAAGACACTTAAACTCTGAATCTCATTTTGTACATCTTTTAGAAGATCATATTGGATTTGATGACTTCTACAGTTCCTTAAAACACACACCAGGGTAAATGACACAGTAGGTAAAGTGCCAGGCCTAGAGTCAGAAAAATTCATCTTCCTGAGTTCAAATGTAGCCTCAGACACTGATTAGCTGTATGACCCTAGGCAAGTATCTTAACCCTGTTTGCCTCAGTTTTCTCATCTGTTAAAAATGCTGGAGAAGGAAATGGCAAATCACTCCAGTGTCTTTGCAAAAAAAAAAAAATCCCAAATGCAGTCACAAAAATTAAGGCTCAACTGAAACAATTGAATAACAAGACACCTTTCCATGCTACATTCATAGCTAGGATACTTTAAGCTACTGCAAGGATGCCTGCAATTCTGCAGAGTTCACATCACAAGGGCCATTGCTTAGCCCCCTCCTACTGCTTCCAAGTGCTGGTCTTGGTCTCAGAAAGTTTTAAAATGAAGGACCCACATTTCTACAACACCTAAACCTTCAAAGTTTAAAAAGCACTTTCTTTGCAGCAGCCTATACAACATCATTCTTCATGGGCCCCATAAATATCTGTGCCATTATATGCTATCATTTTCTCTTTTTATATCCTGCTTCCCCTAGACTGTGACCTTCTCCAGGAGTCTGGGACTGTGTCTGGTATGGATCTTTATCACTGCCAAACCCTGACGCCATTCTCTGCGTATGGAAGGTGCCTAATCAATGCTTGTTAAATCTGAAAGATGAATCTGTTGAATTGAGTTTTCCCCATTTTACTGATGGAGAAATTTAAGTTCAGAGATTTTGTTGCTTGCCTATGATCATTTGTCTTGTTTAGTCATTTTTTAATTGTGTGCACAACTCTTAGTGACCCCATTTGGGGTTTTCTTGGCAAAAAACTGGAGGAATTTTCCATTTCCTCCTCCATCTCATTTTACTGATGAGGAACCTGAGGCAAATAGGGTTAAGTGACTTGCCCAGGGTGACACAACTAGTAAGTGTCTGAAACCAGTTTTGAACTCAGGTCTTCCTGACTCTAAGCCTGGTGCCTAGCTGCCCTATGGTCATACAGTTAACAAATATCAAAACTAGGGTCATAGATCACAAGAGAGATTAGAGATTCAGAGCTATGTTTAAGAGATTGTATTTTACAACAGAGGAAAGTGGTTCCCAAAGTGTTGAAGTGACTTGCTCCACAGTCATAGTCTATGTCAGAGCTATGATTCAGACATATGTCTTCTGACTCCACATTCAGCATTCTTTCCCCAGCCGTTGCATGCTGCCTTTCTAGGTGCCAGGGAAGTGTTCAGTTCAGGTTAGAGTAAGTTACTGCCCCATTACTAACAGTGGAGAAATGATTCAGGCTGAGGCTGGCCCTTGGGACCAATTAATTCAAAACTGGTGAGATACAGATTGAAGAAATCAGGGGGTGGTGCTGAACTTAAATATAGACAGTGATGGGTTGATTTCTTGAAATAGCTGGAAACCAGGGAATAACTCAAATAGTTACAGACAACTGTGTACTCAGTGTAGTCCTGCTTTACCAAGCTGTCGGGAAAATACTATGATTAAAGCCTAAAATATAAACACAAAATATAAAGTCAGCGGGATGCAAGGAGGAAAACTCATAAGAACCTGCTACAAGTGAGGATCCAGAGGAAACATACTATCTTGAACAAAGAAGGTACTGAGTCTTAGTATGTATCTTGAGAGGAGAATGATAAACCCCAAAAGGTAGAAAATTCAAGTGGAAATGAAATCATACAACTTAGCATTTCCTAATTCAATATGCAGAGTTGCCCCCTTAGGACATAGACCTCAAGGTTGCACTATATAATTATATTCTTTTGATATGTCTTCTGAAAGAGTTGGAGAGAAAAATTGTTTGCATATTCCCTGTTCCACCTGTTGTACCAGATTTCTTTCTCCTCTAACCCATCTTTGACTTGCAAACAGGTTTGCAACCCCAAAGTTAATTTCTCAGTTATTTGTTCAGAAATCAAGTCCTATTTGCGTGGACAGTATGATTTAATGCAATTTAATTAAACTCCCCTCAGTAGTGACTACCATAGTCCTATCATCTCTGATGGAGACACACTTCATTTTGATTCAGTAAATATTATTGAGCTCCTGCTATGTGGTTTTCCTTTGTTCTCAAAGAACACCATAATGACTTAATCCAATACAGTCCAATACAGTGTGTCCAACTGTGGCTGATCAGACCAAAACAAGCTCAGAATTCTCTACCACAGATCGGCCACAAATAGTCTGCGTAAACATTTGGGGTGGGTTCTCAAAATCAGCATGTCTTGCATTTCTTTTGAGCTACTTCAATTCTGCTTTGCTCATAAAGCACAGCACCTTCTTTGATGAGGGCATAACATGCTGGGTGATCCTGTGCCAGTGTCTCCCAATGTCTCAAAATCAATTCCACTTTTCAGAGAGACCTTGAGAAGTGTCCTTGTATCACTTCTTCTGACCACCAGGTCAGTGTTTGCCTATATACCAGATACTTGCTAGATGTTGGAGAGCAGAAAAGAAACTGTACCTTTTATCAAGAAGCTTATAATTTATGGCTGCTGGAATTACCAGGTTCAATAACAAGAGCTAAGTACAGTAAACTCAATGTTCATCTTCAGCAGTTATGTGTACTGCATCATCCCTCCACCCCCAATCAGATTTAGCTCTCAGAGAACTAGCTGCTACTTCCCTCATGTTTCTGATCCTTTTATGGGTACCAATTCTCATCCCTTTAGACTAAGAGTTTGTTGTTTATTACTCTGCAATGATTCTAGCCCCCACTCAATGGTTCCCCTTCTTTGTTTTGCCCTTAGTTGGCTTCATCGTTGATTCCATTGTGAAGCATACTGTGTACTCTAAAGACTCAGTTGGATTACTAAAAATGAATAGGCATCCTGAATGCACCCAGACTAGACATCTCTTCCTACCCACAGCGCTCTGGATACTAAGCATCAACCCCTCTTATGTGTTTGGCAAAAATATATATAAAAACTTCAGGAGCTTTTTCTCCTAATTACAATATTGGGAAGCTAACAAAGCATCCATCTCAGAGCTTTCCACCAGAAGATGTTGTCAAGAACAACTCCTACTGGCTTTGTGAAATAGCTCCATCATCACCCACCAAGCCTTTTAGTTCATCTACAAACCCAGGCAGTTTGCAGTATAGTTGTATGCACATGACTTTCCCAAGGAGATACAATACAAAGAAGTGCAGCCACCTTCCCCAAAGCTACCTTGCTTTGGCACCAATCTCCCCTGTCTCTGGTTCTCCTTTCTCTCAAAAAAGTTGGCTCTAAATTCAACAACCAGTGGAGAGTTGTTTTCCTGGGATTTAGATTGGGAGATAGGAGAGAAGTAAGATGATAGACTGAAGAAATAGCAGGATTAAGCTAAGGGTTTGTTTTTTGTTTTTTATCCAGGTAGGTCTTACAGTTGACACAACACTATAATCAGTCCTGGTTCAAACACTTAATGAGCCATGAAATCACAGGCAAGTCACTTAACCTCTCTCAGCCTCAGTTTCTCCATTTTCTACTCAATAAACTGAGAATATTAGTAACTCCTGCCTCATAGAATTGTTCTAAATTGTATTGTACTTTACGAACCTTAAAACACTTTTTAAATGCTAACTTATTTAAGCATGGAGGAAACAAGTGTGTTTATTGGTGGGAAGGAGAGAAACAGTAGAGAGATTGAATATGGGAGGGGAGCAAAGGAGTATGAATAAAGGAGTGAACTTATGAACTCACCAGGAATTAAGGACATAATGAAGAATTCCACCCCCACAAGCAGAAGGGCAAGCTACCTTGCTACCTTTCTTTCTGGGACAGGAGAAAAGGAAGAGAGTACTTTTTTTTTTTGCTTTTTGGAGGGGGAAGTTGGGCAATTGTGGCTAAATGACTTGCCCAAGGTCACACAGCTAGTAAGTGTTAAGTGTCTGAGGCTGGATTTGAACTCAGGTCCTCCTGACTCCAGGGCCAGTGCTCTATTCACTGTGCCACCTAGCCACCCTGAGAGTACTTATTTAAGCCATGATTGGGAAAAACCAAGAAAAATAAAGTTTTTAGAAAGTGTGCTGCTATCTGCACTCGGAGTTCATCAGTTCTCTCTCTCTGGAGATGTATAATATTTTTCATCATGGATCTTTTGAAATTGTCTTGGATCATTTTCTTGATAAGAATAACTAATCTTTCATAGTTGATTATAGTTACAATATTGCTGTTACTGTGTACAATCTTCTGGTTCTGTTCACTTCATTTAGCATCAGTTCACTTAAGTCTTCCTGGTTTTTCTGAAATGATCAGGTTAATCTTTTTTTATAGTACAAGAGTATTCCATCATAATCATAGACCACAACTCTTTCAGCCATTTCCTAATGAATAGGTACCTGCTGTAAATATTTTTGTGCATAAACGTCCTTTTCCCTTTTCTTAGATCTCTTTCAGATATAAGCATATGCATAGTTTTATAGTTCTTTGGACATAGTTCTAAATTGTTCCCTAGAATGGTTGGACCACTTCACAATTTGGCCAATAATGCATTAATGTTCCTATTTTTCTATATCCCCACCAAAATTTGCCATTTTCCTTTTCTATTATGTTAGCCAATTTGATAGGTGTAAGGTGGTATCTCAGAGTTGTTTTAATTTGCATTTTTCTAATCAATAGTGATTTTAGAGCATTTTTCCAACTAATTATTAATGGATTTGACTTCTGAAAATTGCCTGTTCATATCTTTTAATAATTTATCAGCTGATCATTGGCCCTTATTTGTATAAATTTGGTTCACTTTCCTCTATTTTGAAGAAATGAGGCTTATATCAGAGACATGCTATAAATTGCTTTTCCTAATTTTCTACTTTCCTTTTCATTTTGGCTGCGTTGGTTTTGTGTGAAAATTTTTTCATTTCATATACTCAAAATTATCTATTTTACTTTCCATGCTTCTCTCTGTTGTTGATATCTTTTAATCTCTTTCCTAATTTACTTATGTTAGCTTTAAAGTCTAGACTGTTTATCCATTTTGACCTTATTTTTTCATGTAGCATGAGATGTTTGTCTATGCTCGTTTCTGCCAAACTGCTTTATAGTTTTTGCAGTAATTTTTATCAAATGGTTCTTGCCCCCAAAGCTTGGATTTGGGGGTTTATCACACACCAGGTGATTATGGTCATTTATTACTGCATATTGTGTACCAAATATATTCCACTGATCAACCACTCTGTTTCTTGGCCAATACCAGATTGTTTTGATGATTGCTCTTCTGTAATATAGTTTGAACTTTGTTACTGCTAGTCTATCTTCCTTCACATCTTTTTTTCATTGATTCCCGTGTTATTCTTGACTTTTGGTTCTTCCAGATGAATTTTGTTATATTTTTTTCTAGTTCTATAAAATAATTCTTTGGTAGTGTGATTGGCATGGCACTGAGGAGAGTAGTATTAAAAAAAAAAGTTTGCATAGTGAGCTCTTTATCTCCCTTTCAATGTACCTCAGAAGCGTTCTGTATCTTCACTCATCACCTTACTTCCCTGAGTGTCAGTTACCTCATCTATAAAATGGGGATGATAATACATGAACTTCCAACTTTAAGGGATAATATGAGAAATGTGTTTGATAAAACATAAATGGACATGTGTGAGTTACCATTGCATAGATTTGTTTACAGTCACATGGCTAGTTAATGTTAGAGCCAAGTATAATAATAATCATAGAGGTCAGGGAGTTGGGCAATGGGAGGAAATTGCAACTCTTGTAGTCCTATGAAGGGTATCCAAATTTCCCATCTCCTAAGGCTAGAAGAAAACTAGGGGGGAAAAGAAAGAAACTAAAGCTATAAGCAATTTTTTTTTTCTAAAATGGTCATTGTAGTGCCAGAGGGATGGGTTAAGGAGGCAAATAATTAGTTTCTTTTATCTTTTTCCTTGACTTCAACACATTTCTCAAACCATGGAATTGACTTCTTAGTGGGATGGAAAAGCATTTTTAAGTGTTTACTGTGTTAAAGTGACATGAAGTTTTTCTGGAAAAAACTAATTATCTACTCTTAAGTGGCCATTGTTGGATCACTACTCTCTCTTTTCTTGAATGCCTCTATGTGGTTGTTAAAATAATTTTCCTAAAACACAGTCTGAGCATCCAGCTTCTTTGCCCAAAATTCTTCACTCTTTCCCTATGGACCTCTAAATAAAATGCAAACAAACCATGGATGCCCTTGATGTTGTGTCCTAGGCCATCTTCTTTTGTCTCTTAATCATCCTGATCTATATCTTGCCATTTGACCCAGATGACTCCAGAGGAGAAGGTGAGGCTGGTGACTGTGCATGGCCCTTCCTCACTTGAATCCTATTCACTTGCAAGTCATGGCATCATCTTCCTGATGTCATGGTCTTCTTTGAGAATGAAGGACAAACAACAACACACTAAATAATCCCATCAGATCCCATGATTATAATTATCTTCTCAATGCAGAGACTTTTCAGAGGAATATACCTAACTGTAATCTCTCTCTTATAATTCTCTATTATCAACTGTTCCCTGGACATTTCCAACTGGATATCACATTTTCAAACTCAACATGTCCAAAATGGAGCTCACTACCTTTTCTCCTAAATAACTTTGTTCTGTTCCGCACTTCCTATTTCTGTTGAGGGCATCAGCATCATGCCAACCAGAATGGCTCCTTATTTTTTGTTTCTGCTATTGTATTCCCTAGTAAAAAAAATGTTGCCAGACCTCATGTGTCTTTTGGAGCTTCTTCCTGTAGGATACAACTGTGCCCACGGATTCATGAATACAGTTTTATGATGGGTGCCTTAAGTGAGCGCCTGTTTAAGAACAAACAAAATAGTCTTTTTTTTAAGATTTTGTCTTTTGCAAACCTAGTTTCAGTGGCTTAGAGTGTTGCTATTTAAATGAATTTTTTTCAGGAATTAAATCTTGCCTGGGAATTCTCTGTTCCCAGTATAATTCTGTTTATATACCAGCTTCTGGTGTGGCAAGGAACAGGTTCAAGGAAAAAGTCACACTTTCTGCACTTTTATTTTGAGTTGTAGAGTCCCAGTTACAAGAACTCTTTTATCTTCATTAAAAATGCCCTTCCAAAGATCTGTGTCTGGAGTTTGACGTGGGGAGGCTGAGTTTGATGATGGGTTAGGAAAGAATATATTTTCCTTGTTTCTGCTGATGATATGACTAAATTTGGTTTTCTGCATGTCTGAATTTGATTCCTATGACATGAATTGACATGAATACCAAGTGACTTCTCCTGGAGAGTGGCTGGTGCTTAGCATTCTGCATGGTCTTCCTAGATAAGTGCAACCCGAGCCAATGAATAATAGAA
The DNA here is from genome assembly GCA_028627135.1 of Pseudochirops cupreus. Taxonomy (NCBI): domain Eukaryota; kingdom Metazoa; phylum Chordata; class Mammalia; order Diprotodontia; family Pseudocheiridae; genus Pseudochirops; species Pseudochirops cupreus. The sequence goes on from CM053581.1 coordinate 507,242,549, forward strand.
TCAGTGTATTTCTGTCAAGTGTAATTATAACATTGAGCTATGCTCGTCGTGCATTCAGATTCGTGTATACATTAGTTTAAACATTGGAACATGCTGCTCTTTTAGACCTTTGAGGATTATTCTTTGAAAAATATCTTGCCTGCCCTTTTTGCTAATTATTTTAATCAGAAAAAAGTATTCTAAAGGTTTCTCTTCACTTTAAAATTAGGAACTTCAGTTTTTGACATTTCTTTGAGACCTTATATTGTGTCTTGCAGTGGGGAAGGGAAAGAAGAATGTTTTCATTTCAAAACGGGTTTTAAATTCCATTTCTTTTTTTCTGCAATTTCCAAAAAAAAAAAAATCTTGCTGCCTACATTTTGATTAATTCCTCTAATGAAAATAATTACTCAGAATTATGAAACTGAATTATTCAGCATGCCACCAGCTACAGAAAAGGCAAATACAATTCTGTGACATTTTTCCTTAACATTTTTTTTAATTATAAAATCAGAGGTTTAAATATTGAAAGACCCTTAGAATCCATGTAGTTAAAAGATCACAAACCTGGATCTGGAAGGAACCTTAGAAATCTTTTAGGATGCTCTGAGGCTTCATTTCCTCATTTTGTGAAATAGGGTATTATAATACTTGGAATACCTAGTTCACATAGTATTAACAATTATACCTTTTTCTTATTAAAATAAATAGAAAAAAGGTCAGACAAGATATTGTTAATGAGGAGAATGTTTTATGTTAATGAGGTAAATATATAAATGCTATAGAAATGTGAGACTATGTTATAAGTAAGGAAACTAAGGCCCAGAAGGATTAAATGATTTCCCTAAGGATGGACAGGTAGTAAGTAACAGGGATAGAACCTGAAAACCTACCTTCTGACTCTATATCCAGGGCTTTTTTCAATTCACCATGTTCTATTGATCTCATTAATTTTCAGACATCCCAATCAGATAGCTTAAATTCTCTGTTACGCCTTAAATCACAATATCTTGAAAGATATAAGAATCCATAAATTCAGTGATATTGGTACTCTCCTACCTAGCAGAGAAAGCCCAGTCTGCTATAAATAGACAACTTTGAAAGTTGTTGAGGTTGAAAAACTCAACTCTCTACAGTCAATTTGTTGGAAGTGAGCCTTGCAGAGTTTAGTAGGCTTGTGCCTGGAGGACAGACATGAAATGTATCAGCAGGCTAGTACTTGAACTCTTTTCAGTGATAGGCCCTGCTAATTCTTGTTCACAGCTGTGATAGCCTTTACAACCTAGGGTTATATCTATGCCAGAGATGAATCATTGGAGATGGACTTTAGGGGAGGTCAGAACATTATAGACACATATATACATGTACTCATATACGTGTACGTATATGTGTGTATAAGTACATTATGTATGCTAATATATACATACACATTAACAAATATATATGAATATACAAAGTATTTAAAAGCATAAAAATCATTCTTAGCTCACGGACCATACAGAAACAGGTGGTGGACCAGATTGGACCTTTGGGCCCCAGTTTAACAACCGCTACAATAGAGGAACTTCTGCCCTAGGGCCCCATTCTCCTAATTTATGGCTGCATCTGCCTGATTACTATTTTATCCCTACCCAACATATTTCATTTCACTGTGTCCTTGCTAGCCATCTCCCTCTCAGCTTTGCCAACCTCCTTGCCATTGTTTGGAGGTTTGCCCTTTTTTCTCATCTCTTTAAGATCACATCATCTCTACCATTGTACCTGGATGGATTATATCAATCTACTACTCTGTGGTCCGACCATCACTGTAATTTTCAGGTCCAAAATGCCATTATTCCCCTAAATGTATTTTCTCTTTGATTAGAATGTAAATTCCTTTAGTACAAACATTATTTTTGCTCTTGTACATGCATCATCAATGTTTAGCACAGTTCTTTTTACATATCTTTGTCCAGGGGCAAGAAAGTCTTTACAGAACATCTTCACACATTAGAAATAGTCACAGGATCATAGGAAAGTTGGTCTCTTCTCTTTCTTCTTGTCTCTACTACCATTTAGGTCTGCAGTGGCCAAGCAGTGAGGACTTAGGCAAGTTAACTCTCCATTCCTTTCTTGAGAATCAGCCCCATTATTCTACAAAAGGAATAATAACTCCAATGTATATAATACTTTAAAGTATATAAGATCCATTCCCCATGTCAGCTTTATGAGAAAGGTACTATAAATATCATTATCTTCATTTTACAGATAAGGAAACTGAGACTCAGTATGTTTAACTAACACCCAGAATTACAGAACTTATATAGAGCAGAGTTAAAATTGGAACACAGGTCTTTTCCCAACGAACCTTCTCATATTACATTATGCCTAGTGTTTTTTTTTTTTTACTTTATGAGAAAACAAGCAACAACACAGCTCATTTATAAAAAAATTTAAACCTATGGTATATAAATTATAGAATTTATAATTTACCATTTGGCATCAATTTATAGAACTTGTGATTTTATTGATATATGGAATTCTCAGTGAGGAAATTCTTTCAATGCAGGTCTATGACTTCTCTTAAACATTGTCTTAAAGAATTTCCCAGGACCCAGAGGGTTAATTGACTTGTCCAAGATCATACATCCAGGATGTGTGAGAGGTAGGCTTCCTGACTCCAAGCCAAGATTGCTACTTGGCATATCTTAAGAGAGACACTAAAAAAGAAAAAAAAATCTAGTCTGAACATCCTCCTGGAAGCAGAAAATAAAACCATATGACTTAAGGAGACAGGTAAGAGTAAGGCAAAATACCTGATACAAGACTAATAAATAGTAAAACAAAGAAACTTTATTTAAAATCCACTTAAAGAATCCCACAGTCTGCATCTAAAAACACAATGCCTGGCACATAGTAGGTGTGTAATACTGCTTATTGGTTGATTTGTCGATTGATTGATCCCAGAAGTCATATGGTTCAATCTGGACCTGAATGAGTATCCCCTCTACGACATACTAGACAAGTGATTATCCATCATTTGTTTGAAAATCTATAAGGAAAGAGGACCTAGGGGGAAAATACCCTGCATCACTTTGAATTCAAGAGTCTCAGAATTAGAAGGGATTTGTAATTCCAGGCCCCTGCCCAGCACATGGATCTCTTCTATGATGCAACTGCAACAACTAATTGAAGTCATCCAGCTTCTGAGTAAATGCCTTCGGTGACAAGGGTCTCACTACTTCATGATGCAGAGCATTCCACTGCTCGATATCCCTAATTGTCAGAATGCTCTATTCTTAGATTAAGTCAACATCTGTCTCCTTATGACTTCCACATTTCTCTCCTCACTTTACCTCTAGGGATATGCAGAATATTTCTAATCCTCCTCTTATATGACAGCCCTTTGAATATTCAAGGATATCCATCATATATTCCCCCAAGTCTTCTATAGGCAACAGAATGCTGTGTGATTTGGATTCTGGACTGTGGGAAACTCCACCTCAGTATAGCAAACAACAGAACTCTCCCTAGCAATTTTGTTCTTAGATAATTTTCTGCTGCCACCAAATTTCTTCTCTAAAAAATCATGTCTTGGATCCATGCATCCTTCATCTGAACCCTACTTTTCCTTGGGTATTCCTACTCAATCCTCTTGTGGATAACATTATTTTCAGCCCCACATTTAGACTTTAACCATCAAGAGTGCAAGGACTATTTTTACAACCACGTATAGAGACCCTAAGGGACCATCTAGCCATAGGAAGTTGTTGCAAATTATATGTTCTTACTATTTACTTCAGCTTGACACAAATTAATATAGTAGTCTAATCCAGTGGTGTCAAACTGAAATAGAAACAGCAGCTACTAATATGTACATAAGGATTCCTGTGGGTCACATACTAACTTCAAAAAACATATATTAACATTATTTATATTATAGTAAAGTTTCACTTATCATATAAGTATTTCCCAGTTACATTTAAATCCGATTCACTTTGTGCTCAGGAGAGTTGTTGGTCACATAGGTCTCTTGTGGGCTGCCTATTTGATAACTCTAGTCTAGTCTAATGATTTGTCTTCTATTTCATTCCAGACTGGAGATAGCAGATCCTTCTTTATTGTGTTCTCAAGGTCTAACCCTCATAGCTGTATTGAACTTATGCTTTCAGGGGTCACCTGAGCTGTGAAGTAGAATATCATTGGTCTCACTCACAAGAATCTTACCAAATTACTCTCCCTCTTGTCTGGCACACAGTGCAAGGCACATGGCTAAGACATTTCTATCTTCCTTGACTGTGTCCCTTTCCCTTTCTAGTTAATTCATCCTGTCTTACTCCCTATTTCCTATAATATGGCTTCATTATTCTTTTTTGTCATTTTTTTCAGGTCTCAAACCCAGTAAATCCCACGTAATAAATTCAAGGTGTTCTCATGTAGTAGCTAACTCTATACAGGAGACTAAAATTAGAATGGCTGGATTTTAAAATATGGTCTTTTGATTTTATGTGACTTCTGATATTATTCTTTTGCTTATTTTCCTCAGTAGAAGACTTGATTACAAAGATCTTTTCATACACTAGACAGAAAGTTTGAAGGTCAATATATGTAAAGAAAATAATTTTTTCATAAAATCAAGAGGTTATCAGATATGGGTGGTTTAAAAAGTCATTTCATTAAGTTGATTCAGAAGCTCCAGCTATTTCATTGAAGGATTTTCAAAAGACTTTGAAGAATATATCATTACCAAAGTTTTCTCTTCTGTTTACGTATTTTTCTTTGACTCATAAAATCTTATCATCATTTTCAAACTGAAGTTGTAGCAAATTGCAACTATGTTTTTTATCCTTCCTTGCCTCCATAAGCTTAAGCATTTGACCCATTTAGTTATGTACTTTTTACTGAGAGAAGTGAAATGTACTAGGAAAAGCACTGGTTTTAATCCCAGCTTCTGCCTTTAAGTATGTGACCCTCAACAAGTCAATTAACATCTTTGTGCCTTGGTTTTCTCATCTGCAAAATGAATGAAGTAAAGAATTGTATGAATTGATGCAGCGTGAAATTAGCAGAACCAACAGAACAATGTACAAAATGACCTTAAAACTGTCAACCTAAATAATGCAAAAAGAAAACTGAACTCTAAGTAACCCTGATGACCAGTCTTAGCCTTGAAGAATCTGATGAAACACCTCATTTGGTAGAGAAATGGGAACCTCTGGCTGAGGAATGAGATATATATATGCATAGGTGAAGGAATGTGTCGCTGTGTGTGTGTGTGTACACCTATCTCAACAGATTAAGAAAAGGAATATGTAGTTTAATTCTGGAAAGTTTGAGAGGAAGGGCACGAGAACTTAAGGAGATCAGGAAAGACTTTACATAGCAGATGGTACATGATCTGTGTCTTGAAGCAAGAGAGGCTTTCATCAAGATAAAAGTAGGGAGAGAGTACATTCTAGACTTGGAGAGCAGCCAATGCAAAGGCCTAGAAACTGGAGATTTGAGTATCACATCTGAAGTTAGTTTGCTGGATATCAGTGTTCCAGAAGGGAGTAATATTCAGTGAGGATGGATAGAAAAATTGGGGTGAGATTGTGAAGGGCTTTAAAAGCCAAACAGAGGATTTTATATTCTAGGAGCAATAGGAGGTCACTGGCATTTGTTGAATAAGGGAAATGGCATGGCCAGGTATATACTGAAGAAAAATTACTCTGGCAGCAATGTTTACAATTGTGATACTTGAGGTAGAGAGACCAACAGGAGGCCACTGCACTATTACAGTTGAGAAATGATAAGAACCTGAGAGAAGAGATGGTTTAGCTGGAAAATGTAAAATTTAGCAAGTGAGAGGTGAGAGAGAATAAGGAGTGAAGGATAATGGCAAGGTGACAAACCTAGAAGACTAAAAGAACTGTGATGCCATCAACAGGAATAGATAAGATTGGGAAAGGGGAAGATTTGGTGGGAAAGATAATAAGTTTGACTTTAGATATGTTGAGTTTGAGATGTCTCCCACAGGTTCATTTTGAAATATCCATTAGGCAATGAATGATATAGGTCTGAAGCCCAGAGCAGAGATTAGGGCTGAAGACACATTTATGCATATATCTGAAAATTATCACTATGAAGATAATAATTGAACTCATGAGAGCTGATCATGTCACCAAGAGTATAAGAGGAGAGAGGGGGGAGTAGAGGGCCTAGGACAGAGCTAAGGAGAATATCCGCAGGTGGGGATATGATCTCAATAAGGAACCAGCAGTGGAGACTGAAGATTGATTAGGTAGGGAAAACCAAGAGAGAACAGTGCCATAAAAACTATGAAAAAAGAGTACCTAGGAGTCAACTGTGATAAGTGCAGTGAACAAATCAAGAAATTTAAAGATGGAGAAAAGACTATCAGATTTAGGAATTAAAGAGATTATGGTAATTTTTAAGGTGGTAGTTTCAGGTCAGTCATGAAGTCAGAAGCCAGAATGTAAAGAGCTGAGAAGTTAGAGAAGAGAAAGTAGAGTGCAAGTTTTTCTAGGAGTTTGGATGACTTGAGGGAATAGAAGGATATAAAGAAGAGTCAGTTTTTAAGGATGGGGGAAAACATGAACATGTTTGAAGGCAGTAGATAATCAACTAGTAGAGAGAGGCAAAAACAACAAAGGGTGGATAATTGAGGTTGTAATCTGTTGCAGAGGATATGAGGGAATGGAATCAAGGGCACATGTGGAGGAATTACCATGACAAGGAGAAGGGCTACCACCTCATTTTCAGATACTGGAGTAAAAAGGGAGAGAGTAAAGAAAGATGTCAAGAGTTTTTGAGATGAAGAGAATAGGAAAAGAGGAAACTGATTTCACATAGCCTAAATTTTCTATTTAATCTAAGGGGTGAAAGAACACAGAATACAATAATAAATGGTCATAATAATTTAGCATTTGATAAACCCAAAAAGACAAGCCAAGATAAGGTCAAAATGGGTAAATGATCTAGAAATAAAGAATGATATCATAAGTAAATTAGAGGAGCATGGAAAATTTTACCTATCAGATCTATGGATAAGGGAACAGTTTATGAACCAAACAAGTTAGAATCATGGGAAGTAAAATCAATAGTTTTGAGTACATGAAATAAAAAAGGTTTTACAGAAACAAAATCAATGCAGTCCAAAGTAAAAGGAAAGAAGGAATTTAGGGAAAAATTTTACAGCAAGTTTCTCTGATAAAAGCCTCATTTCTTACATATGTAAGGAATTGTGCCAAATTTACAAAAAAAAAAGCTCTATTGTTCAGTTAATAAACAATGGATATAAATAGCTCATTTTCAGAAGAAGAAATCAGAGATTATCAATAGTCACATGAAAAAATGCTCTAAAATTGCTATTGATTAGAGAAATGCAAATTAAAACAACTCTTCATTACCCCCTCACACCTTTCCGATTGATTAACATGACAGAAAACTAAAATTGTAAAGGAATGTGAAAAAAGTAAGCATACTAATAAACCTTTGGTGGAATTGTCAACCATTCTAGAGAAATTGGGAACTGTGCCCAGAAAGCCATAAAACTGTGCATATCCTTTGACCCAGCAATACCATTGCTAAGTCTGTGTCCCAAATAGATCAAAGAAAAGAGAAAAGGACCTATATGTTAAAAAAAAAAAATTATAGCAAGTCTTTTTGTAGAGGCAAAGAATTAGAAAATAAAGCTATGCCCATCCATGGGGGAATGGCCAAACAAATTGTAGTCTCTCATTGTGATGGAATACTGTTGTATGATATAAAATGATGGGCCTGATCATTTTGGAAAAATCTAGGAAGACTTATATGTTCTCCTGACTCTGCTCACTTTGTTCACCAATGCAAAGTGAACTGAGCAGAACCAGATTTAGCTACTCAGATCAATACAATGATCCAAGACGGTTGCAAAAGACCCATGACTAAAACTTCTATCCACCTCCAGAGAGGAATCTGATGACCACTTAGGGCAGAGTGAAGCATATTTTTTTCGTCTCTTTGTTTCTTGCTTTTTTTTTGCAACATGGCTAATATGGAAATATCTTGTGTGACTTCATACGTGTAACTGACATCACATTACTTTGTCAATAGATGGAAGAAGGGTATGGGGAAGGAGGAAAATCTGGAACTCAGTTTTTTTTTAATGTTAAAAATAAATGTTTTTACATAATTAAAAAATAAAGTTAGAGTTCATGTCCTCATCTGAAAAAGAAAAAGTGCAGTGTGGAAAATTTGATAGAAGAGAATCTTTTGTAAAGTTTTTGTGATGATTGAGGGAAATCAATGAGAGAAGAAAAAAAAAGCTTTCCTATCTCCAGTGAGGGTCTAATTGAAGCTGAATAACATGAATTTATAATGTACAATCCAGCACTATTGTGTGACTTCTTCCAGCTTCACACAGCATTTTAGAGTAAAAGAAGAAGAGATGGATGATGGCAATAATTAGCAACTGAGTTTCGTAGAGGCTGGGATATGATAGAACAGTTGGAGGCAAGGGATTTCAAATCAGAGAATAGCAAATATAGTCGAATTGACTAATTATAAGATTAAAAATGGAGAGGGAAGAAAATGAAGTCAGAATAGCAGTGGCGGCCTGAGAAAGTACTAAAGGGTAGACTGATTCAAGGTTTCAGTGAAGGTAAAAGATGGGTTAAGTGGGAGAACGATAGGGAAAAATGAAGTAATAGGAGTTGTGTTTAGAGCTGTGGTTCTCAACCTTCCTAATGCCGTGACCCTTTAATACTCCACCCACCTGGAGACGGATAGAGGAGCAGTGTCTCGCTTCCTAAGACCATCAGAAATATGTCTTTTCTGATGGTCTTAGGTGACCCCTGTGAAAGGGTCGTTCAACCCCCAAAAGGGTCGCTACCCACAGATTGGGAACCACTGGTTCAGAAGAATGTCAGTAATTTTTATGTGGGAAATGGAGCACTGTGATGGTGAGAACCAGTGTGTGACCATCTCTTTGTGTGGCTGAAGTGAAGTAAAGGGAGAGATCATAGGATTTCAAGAGACTGAGGAATTTGGAGGTTACGGAATTTGAAGGAGCATCAAGGTAAATATCGGAATCTGCTCTTTGAAGCTTAAGAGTTGGGGAAGAGATGAAGATGTTGAGGCAGATGCTGAACTTCTTGAGAAGGTGAGAGAATGACCAGAAGACAATTTGGATAGCATGGAAAATTTTGATGCTGTAAACTTCAGAGAAGCAGAGATTGCTATGTGGCCACAAACAAGTCAGAAGTTTCTCAAGAAAAGAAGGATATTTCTGTGGCAAAAATATGATAGAGATATCAGGAGATGAAGGAAACTAGAACAAGTCAGTTCTATTCCTGGTTTTATTACAAATTTCCAAGAAAACTTCTTAGCTTATTTTCCTGTAAAATTTGTTAATAATGTTTGACAAAACTTGCCTTCTATTGACATGGCAGACATCATCCTCATCATCATATTTAAATTCTTGAAAGATCTGGGATTTTATCAGTGCACATTCTTTGGTGATACAGATGTCAACAGCTCTGACTTGTTTTTGGCTGTGCCAAAACACACACATGCACACACGCACATGTGTACACACACACGTGTGCATATGCACACATACATGCATGCACACGCATACACATTTCCCTGCAACCTCTATAGAGACAAGAGTTCTCTAAGCTTAGCTAGGCTGGCCTGGGCCGACAGTCACGGGGCCAGACTGTGAATCCTCTTCATTTTGTCAGGACCTGTTAAAACTTGCAGTGTTCAGGCCTTGCTTCCACGGAATTCAGGTCATCCACACTTAAGGCTAAAATTGTTATGTTATGTTGTTGCTGTTATCATGAAAGAAAATAAAAAGAATAAGAACAATGTGATATACGTGGCATGGTGGAAACAGTTGGGAATTTCAAGTTGGAGGGCCTTGTTTCAAATTCTCTTCCTTTCTCTTGCTACCTGTACGACCTTGGGCCAATGTGTGACTTCTTAGTAAAGCAAAGTGACAACTTTACCTCTCTAGTATCAGTCTTGTCTAACAGGACTAAGATCCCTTCCAGCTGGACATTCATGAGAGAAAAAGGAAAATTATCCTCACAGAAAAATGTTGCTTGCTCCTCGTAGGGTAGCTTACTTCCTGAATGCAAGATCTTGTGATTATTCATAAAATTAGCCTGAGAGTATGATAAATTGTTAGGTCTTGAAATAGTCAGAGTCAAAATAACTCTTTTCACAGTCGTGTGAATTCTCCGACCTCCTCTGAAGGGTTGTTCCCTTTCTGTCCTTATACATCTGTTTAAATAAGCATGTATATCCTTCCCTGAGCCAGAGGACTATCTAGTGTTTATTTTGAAAATTAGAGGGTGAATTCCAAGGACTACAGGGGGCTTTACACTAGACTAGGGTTTATTTATCATAGCCTCCTTCCTTCCCAGAATTCAGCATTGTCTCCTTTCCTTAGCCTCTTAGGTCTCCATTGAAAGCTCATTTTCCCCCTCTCCTTGTCTACTTTCCTGTTCTCAGCTCATTCCCCACAGGCTATCCCTTTTTCCCCTGCCAGATCAAACTTTAGTTCAGGGGAAAACCATATCCTTCTGAGCTGAAATAAAGGGAAAATGTTGCTATTACTCACTCCTATTCAACAGCATGAGAATTTTGCTACTCTCTGGTTTCTTTTTCTTTTTTTAAGAAAGCGATAAGGTTTGAGAGATGATAGGGACTCTCGATGGTTTGTGAAATTGTTAAACAGTTGGAGAACCACCAAACAATTTTAATTGATTTTTATGACCATGGACTTCTCAGACCTGTTTTTCTTTTCTCTCTTTGCTAATTTCTTACTTCATTCTCTCCTTTTGATTTCTCTCCTTTTCTTCTTCCCTCCTTCATCTCCATTCTCCACCTTGACTGCCAGTGAAATCACAGCTGTTTTTAGCACTCAGAGAAAAAAATAGTTTTCCAATCTAATCCATCGTCCAAATTTCCCGTATTTGTCATTCAGTATTTTAAGCAAATTGTAATTTATTTGGAGGAGGCCTTCACTGAAGTGAAAAAAAGAGAGTACATACTGCCATCTGCTGGGGTGTTACATGAAGGAGTGCTGGTACTAGAATCTGGTAAAGATTTTGTCCTGTTTCTAAAGCCATGTCTTATGAGATATCTTGTTATAAGTCAACCAGTGAGGTCACAGTTTCACCTCTATTTCTCAGTAATTTCCATCATGCAGGTTACCTACAGTAGTTATTCAGACTTTCTTTTTCATGACATGCTTTTTTTTAAGGATTCAAATAGTACAGTATACAAATATTTCATTAAATTCAAACTTTTTCTCCCTCTAATTCTTCTTAAATCATAAAAATAAATTACAGAAATATAAAGACAACTCTTAACACCTTAACTCTGGAATATTTGATTGTAAATATTGAAGTCTTCACTTTTTCTATAGATGTAAAGCAAACATAAAGCAAAGCAATGATTCTGTTGGAAGCTGGAAGAGTAAATAATAAAGTTTCATTCTCTTTTCCTCCCCTTCATCCCTCTCTTTTTACTACCCCTTTACGTCCCCCTTTTTTTCTACCCTCTTTTTATTTCCCCAATCACTCCTCTCCCCTTCAGGACAAACAGAAAGAATATTTACATTACCTGCTTCCCAGGGTTGGAAAGACACTTTATGAAACTTATTTGTTTCATAACTTATTTTATTTGTAAGGCTTTTTATTATTCATAATAACACTAGAAGAGAGAGGGTTTGAATCCAGCCTCTTAATTATATTGGTTGTGCAACCTTAGGCAAGCCACTTAAGACCTTACTGTTCCCAGGCAATTCCCCAAGACTTTTAGTTACAGATGAGTTGCAGTTCTGCCCTAGTAGAAGGAGTTTCTATCCTGGAATCTTCCAATGCTGATAAAATTAGTGGCCCCATTTCTCCTCATTCCTTTTCTCTAGGTATAAATGAGGTAAATTTCCTTGGATTGATTCCTTCCTCACATTCAGATTTAGGGGAAGAGTTACTGAAATGTAAGGCCTTCATCTCTTTTGTTATGGAGAAGCTTTGACTTAAGACAGACTCTGGACCAGTGCTGGGACAAGGGAACTAATGTGAGAAGCTGGCAGGTGTGGTTATTTGCTAATACCAGCCAGAATGCTCAGTTATTCCAAATGCTGACAATTTACCTGTACGAGATCTATACAAGAATTCCTACCTGAGGGAAAGTTGTTGAGTTAAATTAGAGTAGTACTTATCATTTATATTTTTTCCATAGGCATAAATTCAATTTATTCCTTTTTCCCTTCCCCTGGTGACAGTTGATATCCAGAAAAAAACAATCTTTCCTACTCATCTCAGGAACCCCTTGTTTGCAAGCCTATGACAATTTAATGGAGAATGAAAGTTAATGGGGTGTTTGTGGAGGAGGGAAGAGAATCTGCTGACACACAGTTCTCATTGCCAGAATATAAGAAGGAAGGAAACAAGAAATTATTAAGCACCTACTATGTGTCAGGTGCTTTGCTATATACCTTACAAATATCTATTTGACCTTCACAACAACCCTGGTTCTTAGGTGCTATCCTTATTCCCATTTTATAGTTGAGAAAACTGAAGTAGATAAAAGTCAAATGACTTGTCCAGGGTCACACAGTTAGAAAGTGTCTTGAGGCTGGATTTAAATTAAGGCCATCCTAAGTCCAAGGCCTGACATTCTTATCTCCTGTGCCACATACCTTAGTTAACCCAAAAACCAGAACTATTTTTCTTCCTTGACTGCTTCAGCAACATTGAGCCAGATGTTCTTGGTCCATGAGCTAAGTAATCAGCCCTTTAGACTCTGACTACCTAAGAGCCTAGAATTAGGGATCTCCAAGGCAAATCTTCTGCATGTCACCAAGGTGTCTCCAAGAATGATGGTTCTCATAATGGAGATGAAAGGGAACTCCAGGGTTCTTACATAATTACTAAAGTTGTTCAAATCAAACCTTCCTTAATAGAATTAGGGTATGTTCAAATCTTAGATAGAAGTAAGGTAGAATTATTGATTAAATTTGGCAAATCAGGACATAGGGTACTATGGAAAGCATACAGAATTTGGTTACAAATTATATGGGTTTTAATCCCAACCCTTCTCCATACTAGAACTGGAACCATGGGCACTTCATCCCACCACCTGGAATTTCAGTTTCCTCATCTGTGAAGGAGTTTGACCTCATGATCTTGAAAGTCCTAAACTCTGTGCTCTATAGTACTATGTCAATGTGACTCCAACCCAAATGAAAAGAATTTTGAATTTGTCTTCAACATAGCAACTGAGAATCATTATAATTTGTGTTTGTATACATGGGCATGTACAGTACATTTCATTAGGATATATACAGGAGAATTTAATTTCTTTTTCAAGGTGAACATTGATTAAATCCTCAATCATTAAGAATACTATTTTTGTTTTTCACACCAAGAAAACTAAAGTATAACTAAATGTATTTTAAATAGAATTTTTACTGAAAAATACAAAATTTTAAAAGATCTCTTTTAATCAAGCCTTTATCTTTACCCTAAAATATAGAATAGCCATTTCTTTATTTTCTTGGATAATAAAACATCTTTCCAAGTTGACCCTGCTCTCCTCATTTTGTACTTTTCCATGAAGAACTAATGGTGGAATTTGATACCTGGTAACCACAGGTAAAACTTTTTTTTT
>CM053581.1:507256677-507291926 GCA_028627135.1 Pseudochirops cupreus
GCCGAGGCGGATGCAAAACCTCTGCCTTTCGCTTTTCTGCTCTGGAGGCCTTCCGGCCGGACTGCTTGCCTCCCCCTTTCACAATTCCCACTCCCAGCTGCTGCTAATCCGCTCACCTGAGAGGCTCCTCAGCTCTTCCCGTCCAGCCGCCCCCGGGGCACAGCCGCGGCTTCAGGCCAGGCTGGTTTTGGTTCGCAGTGCTGATATGGTTCCTCGTAGCCGAGCTGACTTTAGTGGGAAGTATCTTTGTGTGCGTTTTGGAGTTCCAGGATTGGTTTAGAGTCCTATTTTATGGGTATTTTGGGGTGGCTATGTGAGAGCTGCAATATGTTGCTGCTGCTACGCCGCCATCTTGGCTCCGCCCCCCCTGAAACTTTTTAAAATTTAAAATTTTAAGATTTTGCCTTCTTTACCTATACCGACCACTGGCTGTGGCTGAAAGAGGCGTCATGGAAAACAAAGTGGTTTTTCCCTAACCCAGCTGCAAGTTTTTTGGAGTCCCTCAGAATGATAAGAGAACCTGAGATGTGGGAGACAGGAGGGAGGAAGGCAGACAGCTCATCTGACCCTAGCAGTTACTGGGTTTTGTCAAATAGCCCTGATAGCGACCAGAGGAAGCAAGGCAGCAGCATGGACAAAAGTCATAATAAAACCACAGAGGGATAATCCCTGAACTACTAAACATCTGTTATTTTAGATATGCCTCCTTTTTCCTTCCACACCAGAGATCCATGGAAAGAGAAAGAGAAAGCTAGTACAGGAAGAAGAGGAAGGAAGAAAGAATCCCAGTGATGACAGTTACAACAACTCCCCTGAGGCTCATAAAGATGGTCCAAACCCCTGGCAGGTTCTAGAGAGGGCTGTTGGCACATTAGGGTTTATTTGGGTCACCCATGAAACACTCCATCATATATACCTATATTTATGTAGCACTTATAAAGTAGACACACAGAAATTCATATATATCATAAATACTTTGATGTAGTCACATATGTCACAAGATTTTAAGCTACTTGTCTCACTAGCTCTCTATCATTCTGTCCCTCCTCCCTTTCTCAGTCATATTCACAGAAAAAAGCTGTCTGTGTCCATGGCCTCTAGTTCCTTTTCTCTCATTCTTTTCTAAACCCACTGCAATCTGACTTCTAACCTCAACACTCAAATAAAATTCTTCCCTCTGAAGTTAGCAAAGATCTCTAAATTGCTAAATGCAATGGCTTTTTCTCAGTACTTATGTTTCTTGCCCTCTATGAAGTATTCAGTGTGATTCAGCCTCTTCTCCCCCAAGATTCTTTCTTCTGTATTTTATGAAACTCCTCTATCTTCATTCTCTTTCTACATATTTGACTTCACCCTAATTTCCTGTATCAGATCGGCATCAGTATCCTATCTGTTAACTGTGTGTGTTCCCCAAGAGTCTATCTGGGTTCCTCTTCTCTTTGCTTTTTCTGCTTTCTAATCTGGTGACCATATAAGTGAAGCAGTCCTTCCCTCAAAGAATTCCATTCAGTTAGCATGAATACTCAGATATCGAGACCCAATCTTTCTCTTGGGCTCCTGTCCCACATCACCAATTTTTGAAAGTTTCAAACTGAATATTCTGTAGACCCCTCAAACTCAGTATCTCTAAAAGAAAATCCTTTACTTAATATTCCCCAAAACCACCCCTCTTTCAAAAGTTCGCACTACCATAAAAGACATTACCATCCTCCTCAAAACCTCAATGTCATCCTAATTCACTCACTCATCCCAAATATATAATCATTTGCCAAAGGTTATTATATCTATCACTATAGGAGCTTTCATATATGTCCCCTTCACTCCACTCAAGCAGTCATTACCCTCATTTAAGCCTTCATAACCTCTCTCTTAGACTACTGTAGTAGCTTTCTAATTGGTCTCCCTTCCTCAAGTATCTCCCTAATCCAAACTCTTCTTAAAATGCAGATCTAACCATGCCACTATTGTTCACAAGAACCAACCCCAAAATCTGAAATGGTTTTAGAAAGAAATGTGTTAGGTGGTTTGGCAGAGAGAGAGTCAGAAAGAAGAGATGGTTCCCCAGCATGGGTCTTTATGAGATTACATTATGTAGAAATCAGACAAAAGTATATGGACATTTGCCTCATTGATTTCACATAAGTAGTAGACAGTCTCCAAGAGAAGGGCAGATTGAGACGTATGTCAGCAAGTAAATCAAGCTATTCTGGGGAAACCCAAAACTCAACTTTTGCTTGAACCTGCAACAATACCTGAGGGGACTCAAAACAAGTACTATGTGGCATCTAAACATTTCTTACAACCAACCAATTTCCTTGGAGCATCTCTGAGGTCTTTCTGACCTCTTGGTAAGTTTTTGAGTTACCCAATTTTTTAGGCACATTTTTTTTTTTGCTTTTTGGAGGGAGAATATAGGGCAATTGGGGTTAAGTGACTTGCCCAAGGTCACATGGCTAGTTTTGTGTTAAGTGTCTGAGGCCGGATTTGAACTCAGGCCCTCCTGACTTCACTCTATTCACTGTGCCACCTAGCCATCCCCTACATTTTTTAAAAAGTTCAAAAAAGGTTCAAAGCTAGGTTCAAACAATATTAAAAGTGATAAATAAGCCACACCACCCTCTTTTTTTTTTTACAAAACCCTAGCATTTTCCCATTACCTCAATGACAAAATTAAAACTCCTCTAATTGATATTTAAAACTCTATATAACCTGTCTCTAGCCCGCCTTCTAGACTTCTTACAGACTACTCTCTTCCACACTCTTTTTGATCTAGTCAAGGGCCTCTTAAACTTTTTCCACCCTCAACCTCTTCAGCCCATCTTAAACTTTGGGCCACAACCCCACATGGGATCCTGAGAGTCTAAGGAAAGGAGATAGTGCTGAGTGTTAGCTAGAATTCCAGGAAGGAAGGAGTTTAAGCAGCTCTGATTAGTCATACTAGCCTATTTGTTGTACTCCATATATACAAAATTTCATCTCCCATCTCCAAGCTTTTGCACTGATTATCCCATCATATGCTTTCCCTCATTACTTCAGACTCTTGGAATCCCTAGTTTCCTTCAAGACTTAGCTTAAATGCCTCCTTCTATATGAGACCTTTCCTGATCCTGCTCTCCCTCCTTAGCTCTGGTTCTCTTCTCCTCCAGGATAACGTTGTACCTGCTCCATAGATATTTGGCTCAGAGCTATGTTTCTGTTTTCTATGTACCAATATATGGATATTTTGTTTCACCCATTAGGGTGAAAGTTCTTTGAGGGAAGGGACTGCTTCACTTTTTTCTCCGTATCTCCAGCATTTAATTGAGTGTTTGGTACCTAGTAGATACTTTTAAAATGTTGGCTTGCTCCGTTGATCTGCTACTCACTGGGAAAGTTTTCATTTTTGTCTTTGAATCCCCAATGTCTAGAACAATGTCTTGTGCACAGCAGGAGTTTAATGAGCATTTGTTGAATTGAACTGAATCTCAGTGGATCCTCACAACCACAAAAGTTGATGTAATAGTTTTTGCAAGTGTTTTTACAGCTGTTGTGAAGTATCACACAGTTAGTATGGAAGAAGCAGACTCAAACTGAGATCTTCTAGCTTCAAGTCCAATAGTCTCTCTGCTGCACCACACTGACTCTCAATTAGATGACATATAAGGAAGGATGGATATTGAAAAGTGCTGGCCATCATCATAAGTCTCCTTTCACAAATTTACACACTTTTTCCAAATCATCATATATTTTTGGAGATAATTCACCAAGGCTAAAGGAGATTAGGACAATTTGTCAGTCCTTAATTGCTTAATGATTTTTGGCCAGTCTCCAAAGAACACTGTCATTAATAAAGACAATGATTATGACTGCTTTGGGGATACTAAAGATTTAAGCATAAAGATTATGATGAAATAGGTAACAGTTACCTATACATCTGAAATCTACAAAGTAAAAGTAATATTCCCATTATGTGCATTCAAGGCAATAAGAAATGAGTTTTTGGAAGAATGATTGGTATTCATTAGAATATTGAAAGACAGAGTATAGTGTGGTTAAAGTTGAAAAGGAAAAAAGTATGCTAAAAAAAATTGAGTATTCCAGTTGAGACAGAGCCAAGATGAAACATTGGGATTGGTCTGTGGCTATCTATTTATATGACTATCTTCAAGCCAAACAAATAAAAATTTTAGCCATTACTCTACTGAACAAGTGTCCCTCAACTCTACAGAAAATCATACTTTTTCTAGTTCTTAATAAGTCCTATAGAAATAACAAAGTATGCATAGTATACTAGAAAGAATATTGCATTTGGAGATACAAAATCAAGTTTTCATCTGGCCTCAGTTTCCTTTTCTGTAAAATAAGGGGATTGAACTAGATGAGGAGATTCCAGTACCTTCTACCTCTAAAACCCTATGATCTTCAAATAAAACATTAGAGCTTCCTCCAAGTCTCTGATAAAATCCCACCTTCTGGAAGAAACCTTTCCAGATCCCCCTTAATGGTAGTGCTTTCTCCCTGGTGATCATGTTCAGTTTATTCTATATGTGGAAGTTTCTTTGAACATAGCTGTTCATATGTTGTCTCCGCCTATTAAACTGTATGTTTCTTTAATAGCTGGGACTATTACCCTTCTTTTTGTCCTTGGCCCTTAGCACAGTAGCTGGCATCTAGTAGGCACTTAATTAATGCTTGCTGACTGGCTAACTTTGGGTAGGATTAGGCATACTGAAATTTAAAACTCATGCTAACCCAATTGACCTAATCTCCTATGTTATCCTCAAACCCCTGGTGAAGTAAGTGGCTCCCACTAAGCCCATGTGTAAACTCAGGAGGGAGTCACAACTCTAAGTGGTAGAGTTCATCAGAGAAATACTAGCAAATCTAGGACAATGTAATCCAAAGATGAGGCAAAGCCAGATACTGAGGTTCAGACATGTGTTGAGACCACAGGGAGGATGAACAAGAAAAAACAAGACAAGAGAAAAGAAAGGAGTAGCCCCCAGTAGTCAATTTGTTACTGATGTTTATGGAGCTGGTTCCCATTCTCCAGTTTGATGCCATTCAACTTGGTGGCAACTAGGTTACCCAGGATCCCAACTTTGATGCCTAATAAGGCTCACCGTCTCCATGTACCTTGTCCCTTAAACCTTCTTCACTCTGACCATTGGATTTGGGGCTGGAAAGAATTTAAAGATCCCCTAGTTCCAGGGGTCTTGAACTTTTTTATATAATGAATCCTTTGGTGTATCCTATGGATCCCTTCTCAGGAAAAAAAAAGTTTGAAATGCATAAAATAAAATACATAGGATTAAAATTAAATCAATTATATTAAAATACACTTTTCAAAATATTTGTAAAGCAAGTGCACAAACCTGAGGTTAAGGATCCCTGATCTAGCCTAGCCCTCTCATTTTGCAGATAAGAAAACTGAGACTCAGAAAGGTAAAAGAACTTATCCAAAGCTGAAGAACTACTGATTGAAATCAAAGTCTTTCAACATAGACGGATAGACGACACATAGATAGATGGATAGGTAGGTAGGTAGATAGATAGATAGATAGATAGATAGATAGATAGATAGATAGAGATGTAAAACAGGCAAGAATTGTTGACAACGAATTAAAGGTGAGTAACTGTGAAGAACAAAGGAGACTTCAGGGTTCTTATCCCCGCAGACTGAAAGAAATGCATTACTATCAACATAAACAGGGAAGTTAGGTGAAAGGACAGGTTTGAGAAGGAAATGATGAATTTTTACTGATAGCTCTCTGACTCTACCTCAACTCTGCTCCCTTTATAAAGCTCAATGTTGAGGTCATATTGTTTATATGGTTATATTGTTAATCTATTGGTTATATAAACTCTATGTTATAAGTGCTATTGGTTATATGTGATTATATAGAGAGAGGCATTGTCAAATCTTCTACAAAAATCCACACTGGTCATATAAGCAAGTGATCATATAGGCCCATATTCTCTCTCAATCCCCCTTACTCCCCAACACAGAGATTCAGACAATTGTGTTATAATGAAAAAGCTGTGGGGGAAAAAATTTCATGGCCTCTGATATTCATTCAGTGCAAAGAGGCACCAGAAGAACTTTAATTAAGTACCAGTAATTGGATAGCATCCTGATACAAGGGAAGGATAGATGTCTAAAATCCAGGAAAAGATCAAAGTATGATAACATTCACCTGCATGCAATACTGGATTTAGTTAGCTCAAGGGGAAAAAAATTACATGATTTCAAGTTGCTTCAGTCTGTGAATTTTTCTTAAAGCCAGTATCCTGGGGGTGGAGGAAAGGGTGGAGTGTGCAAATGTGATTCATAAAAACCATGAGATGAAACCCCAAGGAAGATGACACCCAAGTGTAAAGTTATATCTTTGCTCCTCCTGCCTGACTTACCCTCCCTATCTTAGATCTATGGGGTAATGAAACAGATTCTCTCTGGACCCAAAAAGGATATTTAAAGCTCTTGCTAAACATGAGAGTCTGATTCTCTAGAGCCATTCAGACTACTTATTGACTGATAAAATCATCTGAGTTCATATAACTGGGCTTAGGAATCAATATAGAGCAATGCTCAGATTCCAGTTCATGACATACGGGTCCCCAAATGGCTACTAATAATTTTAAAACTTTACAAATGGCAGGTTTGTCTTTCAGTCTGTCATTATCTCTTTATTGAGAAATCTCTTCTGTGTGAAGTATATGAGCACCAATATTCACCTTCCTTCTTTTCTATCTGCTATTCCAGCTGCCACCGAAGTGTCCTTCTCCTTTGATGTTGGAAATGGGCCAGTGGAGATTGTTGTTAGGTCTCCCTCTCCCCTCAATGATGACCAGTGGCACCGGGTCATTGCTGAGAGAAACGTCAAGCAGGCAAGTCTGCAGGTGGACCAGTTGCCGCAGCAGGTGAGGAAGGCACCTACAGAAGGTCACACACGCCTAGAGCTTTACAGCCAGCTATACGTGGGTAAGTAACAGGAAAGTAGATTCACTTCTCTCACCGTAGGAGATATACAGATAGCTTCAAAACTACAGAAAGCAATTTCTTCTCTCACATGGGTGATTTAGGTACAGATATTTCTGTGAATTAGAGAATTAACCCTTTGAGCTTTTCTTCCAATTCGGTGATTCTCCAGTCTTTTAGGAGACAAACAGCTGCATCATTTGTGCAGTGGGAAACACTCCTGGCTTAGAATCAGTAGACCTGCATTCCTATCCATCTCTTTAATTTACTAACATTATGAATATGCACAAGTCCCTTTCTATTTACATGTATAAAAATCCCAGTTTTGTATATGTAAAATGGGGATGATGATAATAATGGATATTTATGTAGCATTTGAAGGATTCTTCATGTACTTTACATGCTTAATCTCATTTCAGTCTCCTAACACTACAACATGTATACTATAGACTTTATTATCCCCATTTTGTGGAAGAAGAAATCAAGACTCAGAAGACTAAAACGACTTGTCTATCATTACACAGTTAATAAGTAGCAGAAACAGAATTTCAACCAAAGTCTTCCTGAATCCATCTTTCTATCCACATCCCATGCCACCTTGTATTGCATCCTTCATAGAGCAGGGGTAGGGGGGATGTGCTTTGTATATATATATGTATGCACCTTGGGATAGGGTGCTTTATAAATGTGTTGAATTCATTTGAATTGACAAATCATACTTCCTCCTCTTGGAAATAGAAATGCGTGTGTTTGCCCATCCCTCACTAGAGATGATAAGTAATACAAGACTTTTTACTTGTCTTTATTTCATTTCATTGGATGACCAAAAAAGCTATCCATTGGATAATAAATGTAAACAAAGCTGAAAAATGTGAGCACCTTTATAAACATCAAAATCCCAGAGAACTAGAGTCAATCACACAGGTTAAGCTCAGATACTAATGCTTTTGTTTGTGTGGGAGAATATTCCTCAATTCAATTTCTCTTCCAAATCTGTATAAAATAAGGCCAAGTCAAAATCTATTTCTAAGTAGTGATTTTTCAAGTTTGCTTTCCAGAGTAAGAATCTTTTAGGAAATGAGTAGTTGTCTATTGAATGGAAAGGAAGGATGTTTGAGACACTCTGGTGAACACTTGTAGAACCACCCTGAGATTCTCAGATGTTTTGCAGTTGATGTTTAACTGGGCTAACTGTAAAAGTTTACCATCTCAGTCCACTGCATGAAGTTCTGAGATTTCATCCATGTTGTTTTTCCTTCCAAGAGTATAGATCAGAACCATCCATAGCTCCCCTTCCTGAGTGACTCTTGACCATTAAATGCCACAAAATTTTAAATGATTTCTAGCTATAATTCCCTCCCACTCATTAACACTGAAAAGTTCTGGAGCCACTTAAATTTCAGGCCCTTGGTTGATTTTCCAAAATAAGGAAATATAAAGTATTTTTAGAAGGTTGTATGCTCAATGGACAAACTCCAGTACAGATAGTTTTTGTTTTTAAATAAGTGGATCATTCCACAGACCCCTAGATAAAGCAGTTTTTCTGTAATGCAAATTTACCCTTAGCCACCCACTTCACTTAGCCTGGATAACAAAGGCATACACAAAATGGTATTGTTAGACAAATCATAAAATGTGCCGAAATGCAGGTATATTAAATACTGTACCATAATAATAAACAGAATTATGAAATGAAAGGTAAAGTTAACAATGAAGTATGTGATATCAGCACAGGTGCACAGTATGTTACCCCTCCCTCACCCACTTCACCTAGCCTTTATCACTGCTTGTTGACTATATGTACTTTTTATGAAGATATTGAGAGATATTTGGACAGTGGCTCTCTTTTTTTCATTGTGTATCTGATGTTAGCAAGCAATAATATTCTCAGCTAGTCTGAACTTCTAAAAATTTTGGAAATATTTGGATCCATATTTTCCATACCAGAAAAAATTTCATTCAAATGATGAAGGGCTTCAGCCAATTGTTTCATTGTGAACCTTTTTGGTACTGCCATGGATTCTGAAGCTTCCTTTTCTTCTGCACCTTTACAATTAGCAACTCAATTAGATCCTTATTCAATAGTTCTTCTTCCTGAATCCTAATCAACTCTTCCATATCATTCTCTTTTTGTCTTGTTTTGGGTTGGTTTGGTTGGTTGGGAGGTTTTTTTGGTTTTGGGTTTTGTTTTTGCAATTTCTTTCAGAATTCTTTATGTAAAGTCACATTTCCATAATGTGAATTTATGTAAAGTGAGAACTATCTGGATAGACTGGGACAACAGGGATTATAACTGTAGTAATGATCTACAGTCCTTCTGATACATGGTTACCATGGTTAAAATGGTAGCCTCTTAGACCTACAGGCCCAGGTCATCAGCAGTCAGATCACCCTGGGGTGATAGCTCATGCTGAAGAGGTTTACCCACTAAGAGGATGAGGGTTGCCTGAGACCCCAAAATACCAACATGCAGAGTCCTGCCAAAGGAATTCAACTCAAGTCTTCTCAGCCAAAGAAAAGTATAGTTTATTGAAAGTTTGCCATATTGAGTAGACTCTTAAGGAGCCTACATATCTGTGATGCTTGCATTGGGCAAGCAGGACAGAGTAAATCTGTCACAGAGTAGGTCTGTGCTAGGGCATTCTGTGGCACTCTCACACCACACAGAGGGAAGATGGGGTCTTATATACAGAGGGATCTAGGGGTGGTCCAGAGGAGGAGCTTGGGGAGGGTCCTCAGGAGGAGTTAATGAGGTCAGTGCAAGAGTGGATTGATATTTTGATAGGCTCAAAGGTGGGAAGCAGATGGACAATGGAGGGCCAGGCTAGCAACAGAGGTCTAGGCCCAGCCACAATGAAATACTTATGGCCTCCTAAAATGCCTCATCAAGTGGGAAAATTCAATCAGACTTCAAGGGGTTTCCCAGAGCCTGCACCTCAAAGATTCAAGGAGAATTCAAGGGGGCTCCCAGAACCTGTACCTCATCAATGCTATCCAAATTTGCGTAATCTAAATGTCTAAAATAACCATTTAGGGTTCTAGGTTAAAATAGACCATTGACTAGAGTACTCTCTGGCATAAGGTACCTCATCAAGTAATCAAAAAGGCTTCTATAACATAAGGAAGGGAATGTCTCTAGGAATACTTAATAGGTACCATATTAAAGGGAAAAAAAAATTTTCTTGATCTCTAGAGCAAGAGTATGAGGTATTATGTATAAAATAAAATACCTCCCCCTACCAAATAGTTTCTTTTTTCAGTTTCTTTTTTCAAAGTTTTATTCAGTGCTTTTGGTTTTGCGTCATAGTCATTTCTCAGGGAGCAAAAAGCCTCCTTCCCTCCATTTTCTGTTTAATTCCTCCCTCTAACCAAGAAAAATAATTGATGAAGCACATGATGCAATGACCACGTATAATAATGTGTATAACATTCTGCCTGAATTGTCCCTCTATTTTTCTGCTAAGAGTAAAGAGGAATGCTTCAGTATCTATTTTCTGGGATCATTTGGGTTTTGTTTGATTTTTTTTTACTTGCTTAGAGTTCATGGAACTTAAGGAATATTTTCCTCAAACTCTGGTGGCTAGTAAGCCAGCCATCTCCAGGCAAGTGTGTGTGTATGTGTGCATGTGTATGTGTGTGTATGTACATATATACAAATATATGTATATGTGTATATACATATGTATGTGTGGACATGTACTTTCTTTGGGGAGAATTGGGATAAAAATTTGAAATTCATAGTTACTGCTTATTTAAAGAGACTTTTCTTTCAGTTCAGTCCAACAAGCATTTTTTAAGTTCCTACTGCATTGGGGATTCTAAAACAGAAATGAAAAAAAAACAATCCCTGTTTTCAAGGAGTGTATTTTCTGCTGGGTTTTTTTGAGACAAACGAGAAAGAAGTACATGAGAAATAGGTTTAGGACCAGTACTGGATGTATTAAGTTAAAATATTCCTCAAGTATTGCACTTGTAAGGTTTTATAAAGATTGACTTTTACAAATAGTAGCCAAGGCAGTGTTGCTCTCAGTAAGCAGAAGTGATGTGGTTACCCACAAAATGTAGAGGGTCAGGGTTAGGGGTGCTCAAGACCCCAAAATACCAACACTCTGGGTCCTGCCAAATTAATTCAACTCAAGTCTTCTCTCAGCCAAAGAAAAGCAAAGCTTATTAAAAGTTCGCCATATTGGGTAGACTCTTAAGGGGCCTACGTTTCTGTGATGCTTGCATTGGGCAAGCAGGCCAGAGCAACTCTGACACAGAATAAGTCTATGCTAGGTCATTTTATGGCACTCTCACACCACATGCAGGGAAGATGGGATCTTATATACAGAAAGGTTGTGGGAGGAATCTAGGGGTGGTCTAGAGGAGGAGTTTGGGGAAGGTCTTCAAGAGGTTGTCAGATGAGGTCAGACTCCAGTAATGAGTGATGAAGGGTGGGAAGTTGCTGGAGGCTACCTGGAAAGGAAGGACAGTGGTGGTAGGCTAGGCCAGTTCCAGGGTGGAACAGGAGGATCAAGGGTGGGAAATTGCGGGACAAAGGAGGGCTAAAGATTTGGGCAGAGCCACAATGAAAGGCCTAGGCCTACAGCTTCAGGCAAATGCCTTACCTGGGAAGATTCAAGGAGAGCTCAAGAGGGCCCCAGAGCCTGCACCTCATCAGAAGGACCTGAGTTCAGGTTTTGCTTCCTGTATATAACAGCTACCATGGACCAGTCACTTAATTTCTTGTTGCCCCATGGCAACTCTCTAAAACTTTAAACTACAGATGAAGCTGAAGGAGTCTTATATGTGCAGAGATGGACCCACCATCAACCCTCATCAAAGGAACAAGTGGTAAAAGGTTTCCCAAATAGCCCCAGTATTTCTCGAATTCTGAAGATTACATGTAAATAAAAAAATCAGGTGACCTTTTCAGAAATGTGTGCTGTTGAGGACACAGTATTTATCATTATGCAAACTGGATAGATATAATTAAGTTTAGTGTAATCATTATGATGCTCTCTTCCTTTTTTTACCTTTGCATAATAAGTCTGAGGCTCCAAGTTTTAACTTCCTGATGGTTTTGGGTTCAGTATTATCCCCTTGGGGCAATCCTAACTGGACTTCTCTTAAGAGGGCCTCTCCAATTTTTTCTACCACAGTAATAGCCTACAGGAGGTTGGTCCCAGAGAGAACCAGCCCCATTTGTCAATAAGTGACCTGAACTGTGAAATCCAGTTCCACAAAAGCCAGCTGTCACAAACTGTTGGACTAGGAATCAGGAGGCAGAGTCTAATCCATGCTCTGCCACGTGTGACCTACGGCAGGACGTTTAACTTCCAGGTGGGAATTGAAGGTCTAGAAAAAGTCACTCCTCAGCAGCCAGCTTCTTCACCTGTAAAATGAGTGGTCTGGACAGGGATCTTCTTTAAGATCCCTTCCATCCCAGACATTTTGTGATTTTAAATTAAATGAGGCAGAGGCTCAAGTGTCTTTTCTGCTTATACTCTTATTCTCTTCCTCCTCTTTCTTCTTTCCTCTCTTAATTTTGATACCTATTCCACCTTTCCAACATGGTGCCTCTTTTACTTACATTTCTTGATTACCTGATCTAAAAGTGGATGATTCTAGCCATCAGTCACTAGAGGAAGGTGCACCGTCACCAAGCTTGTCTTTCAAAGGAAGAAGTTATTGTCCAGTGATTCCACTTATGTGCCATAAAGACCAAAGTATCTAGCCACAAGACACTGCTACTGATAAGTATCACTCACCCCCTTTGAAAATGCCTAATAAAAGAAGATAAAGGTAGTACCATCTACATATAATCTCAAATGCAACAAGAAGACCTCCTTACATGGGGGATGGCTTGGGGTCATGGCAAACAGTGGAAATTCAGTTCTGTAGCTCTTACTTAATAGAGAAGAAAGTAACAGAAAATTTTAAAAGCCTCCAGGAGAAAATTATTGCTGGTATTTATGTGATGTTTCACTCAGGACTTTTCTGTGTTCTGTCCTATAATAAGCAGCTAGCATGTGTCTGGTTCCCTGGATGGCCTGGCAGTAGCTTGCCCATCACAGAGCTTTCCCTAGTCATGGTCCAGGTGCTGGGGCTCACATCTCATGTAGGCAGCCATGGACCAGATTTCTTTACCGGGCTAGTGAGCAGCAGGCATGCCTGTGGTCCTCACATAAATGAGGCTGATAACATGCTGGATTCAGCTGAAGCCCCTTTTGGTTGTAAAGTATCTCAGGGAGCTCAGAATATTGGCAACAACAGTGGCAGTGATGGGATTGTGAGAGAGGAGTAGGATAGCTGTTGGGAACCAAGCTTCTGGCAGCCCAGCTGGGGACCCAGGCTACTGGTACAGGACATGACAAGACAGGCAGCAGGTGTGGGCACTAATGGGAAGCAGGCTGGGCCTGAGTCAAGGCAGACAGCACAAGATCAGGGGCAATGAAAGGCAGAAGAGAAGGGGTCAAAACAGGCAGAGGCAGCAAATCAAATACAATGAGTAAGGACTGTAACCCTCTAGGGCCATCCTTCAGAAAAAAAAAAAAAGATAGGTTCCCTGACAGCATCTGAAGTCATTTTGGACGTTCTTATCCTTACAGCCTCAGATCTGCTTAGTTGGATTAGTATTCTACCTGAAACTCTCCAGCATCTAAAGGGGCTTCACTCATTTCTCTGCCCTAATTTACTTTCGACAGAAAGAGGGAATCATCTTCATCTTGGGCGAGAGCTTTTATTTTTGATGCCTGATGGCATCTGGTCCCCTTATTTCTCCCATTTCAGAGGCCAGACTTCTGATAACTCCTCTGATGGATTGAGGAGAAAATTAGATTTAAATCAACAAACATTTATTAGGTGCGCACAAGGTACCAGGCACTGTGCTAGGTGCCAGGGATAAGAAAACTAAACCATAACAACCCCTCACCTCAAAAGATTTGTGTTCTGCTAAGGGCATACGTAGCATAAGTGCCTACTTATTTACATGACTTTCCAATTTGAATGTGAGCTCTTTCAGGGCAGGAGCTATTTTTTGCCCTTTTCTATATCCTCAGAGCTTAGCAAAATGCTTTGGTGCATAATAAACCCTTAATAAATGCTTGTTGACTGACTGACTGACTAAGGCATAGGACTGAGGATTGAATCTGTGATTTCATTGCTATAAGGAATGAACAGATGAGGATACATCTTCTAATAATGCAGACAGAAAAATTCTCTTTAAGTTATAGTTTTGGAGAATTGCTTGAAGGATTAAGAGATTGAATGCCTGGTCAGGGTCACACAGCCAATTTAATTCTGGCTTCAATTCTGGTTCTGTGTCTACTAATGCCAATTGACTTCTCATTTGCTACCAAAAAAAGGCATTTAGGAAGTGGCCCAGAGGATAGAGCACTGGTCCTGGAGTCAGGAAGACATAAGTTAATTTTTGGTATTGTGTAACCCTGGGCAAGCCCAAGCCACTTTCTCTGTCTGTCTCAGTTTCCTCATCTGTATAATGGGGGTAATGACAGCACCTTCTGACTCAGTATTATCAAGGATAAAATGAGACTGGCTTTGAAGTGTTTTGAAAACCTTAAAGGTTTTCACATGCTATCTATTATTTTAAGAGAATTCAAAATAACATGCCCTAATTTCAAAAAGGAAAGAGTGGTAATAACCAGGAGATGGAAGATGGGAGGGGGAACTGGAAAAGGCCTAAGATGACAATTGAACTGTGTTCTAAAGAAAACTTGGTGTTGTTTAGTCATTTTAGTCATACCCACTCTTCATGACCCCTTTTTAGGGTTTTCTTGGCAAAAATACAGGAGTAGTTGACCATTTCCTTCTCTAGCTCATTTTGCAGATGAGGAAACCAAGGCAAACAGGGTTAAATGACTTGCCCAGGGTCACACAGCTAGTAAATGTCTGAGGTCAGATTTGAACTCAGGAAGATGAGTCTTCCTGACTCTAGGCCTAGCCTATACTCTATCTACTGTACCACCTAGTTGCCCCATCTAAAAGAGCGCTAGAGATGGTTTATACCAGGCAGAGGTAAAGAAGAAGAGCAAACAAATGCTTGAAGAATTATTGTGACTTTTCTCAGAGGCCAAACTTGGCTAGAGATTATGTAGGAGAACAATACCTGCCAACCACGCCACAAAGCTCTGTTTGATCAGCTGCTCATCCTGTACAGGGCAGTCCAAAAGTGGGAATGAACGCTTGCCGTTACCATGTCAAATGACAGAGGGAATGGGAAATTCAGACATTTGTATGCAAGAGAAGAAAGATGGTACTCTATGGATGTGAAATACACCCAGCTCTGTGTAACAATGAAATAGCAACTTCTAATAGCTGAACAAGTTTGGTATAAGGGCATGCAGTCTCACGTCCTCTGATTAGAAACAGAGAGAAAGTATTTGTATTCTGTTTTCCATTTCCTGTGTACTGACTCCCAGGTGAGGGACTGTGCTATCAGAATAGCCAAGCTGAAAATAAAAAATGAAACACCTCCCCACCGGAATTTGTCTCCCTGCATGAGGGCCTTGCAGCAAATCTCTAGCATTACAATGGTAAAGCTAATATAGGCCTGGAGCATTTATCGAAAGGAGAACAAAATATGCCAAACTCTTCCAACAGAAGAGGACTATTTTTTGAGGGTTGGGAGTTAATACAGGGTGAAATATTAGGTCTAAATCCACTTCTTTTTTCCCTCATCTCTTCCAAAGCAAAATTCCAGCACTACCTTTCATTAAGTGACTATTCTGTTCTCAAACCATCTACATTTTTTTCTTGTCTTCATGAAACTTATTCCTAAATCCTTTTCTCAGCTTGAATACTGCTTGATTTCCTTTGGGATCTTTTTTAAAACTATAGCACAGAATAAAATGAAGATTGAATGCAGGTAAACAGCAAGAAATGGGCTTCTCACAAGCTAAGACTATATGAGAAACCATGCTCCACACCTGTCTCTGCATAAACATCCTTCTCTGTGCCACTGGTGCCAAAGCAAGAGCCCCTCTGCTGAGTGTGGCTCTTAGGCTCCAGGGGAAGAGTAAAGTAGTTCTTCTCCCTGCCTGCTTCCTCTTACCTTACCTCTCCAAGTTTGCCATCAAATACTGATCAGTCAAAGGGAGTGAATGTTCAATTATTCATGACCCCATTTAGGTTGGGTTTGGTTTTTTGGGGGGGGTTTTTTGGCAAAGAGAATGGAGTAGTTTGACATTTCTTTCTCCAGCTCATTTTGCAGTTGAGGAAACTGAGACAGACAGGATTAAGTGATTTGCCCAGGGTCACATAGCTAGCCATTCCCATGACCAGTGTCTAAAATGCCCTGCTTTTCATTGGTATTTGGAGTTATTAAGTATTCTAGATCAGCAAAACTATGGAGGGCAAAAATATAAGCATTTTATGGTAAGCTGTGTGTATTCTCACTCTTGACTGTGTAAACCTCAGTCCTCTCAGTCTCATGCAGTACATTTCCTGATCTCCCTCTCCTCCCATACTTCTTGGGCCCCTTGGGTCCTATCTTTTAATAATTCTTTGCTTTGGAGATTTTTCCCCTACAAAACCTGGCACCTTGAATTGACATCTTGATTGTTTTCCCTTTCAGTGTCTACCACTCAGTCTCCCAATTAAAAGCTCCTGTTTCTTTCCCAAGACCAACTACCATGGAATTGCTTTCACTTTTAGGAGAGGGATGCTCTTAACCACTCCCCTTCCTTTGCTTTCTTACAATTCAATAACTTTGTCATTTAACAACTCAACAAAGTCAATAAACTATTTACAAAATTGGAGCTGCTTATCTTAAATATATGCATTTTCAACCTACATAGTTTAAACAGAAGTAGGTTTTTCTTTAGAAAATCAAAAATTTCTTTCCTAGAAATATTAGAATTCTAGTATTAAAAAGTATAAAGCTTAGCACAGTATTGTCACATAGTAAGTAGGTGCTATATAAATTCTTATTATCTTATTTTCCCTTAATACTGCCACTGTTTTACAAATGAAAAACTGAGATCCAAAGGGACTGATAAGATTTGCTCAAAGTTGCTCAGCTAAGTAAATGGTGGGCCGAAGGCCTAAATTCATTTCTTAGACTATGAAGTCCTTTGAGGGCAGAAACCACTTGTTCTTGGTTTTTTGTATGCTGAAAGATAAAAAAGTTGGGGTGATTTAGGAGAAATTTTATAGTTTCTTTTGTGGGTTACCTCCATACCTATATTCAGCCTATGTGTGTGTATTCTGGCTTCTGCATATGACAATTAATAAGTGTCTCATTAACTTGAAATAATTTCTGTCTCCTGATTTTTATGACCTACCAATGTTTGAAGGTATTGGGGGGTTTTTTAACCCTGTGGAAATAGATATTCCTAAGTTTCACCCATGGATATGAGTACTGACTGAGTCACCAGGAGTCACCAAGGAGTGTACATTTCAGGTATAAATCTGAATGTGTTCCCATTGCAACAGTACATAGAAGGCATTGTTCTACACAAAGCTTACCTTCCAGTAATCTAGAAAGCAATTTTTCAATTCATTTGTAAAATAAAATTTTAGTTATTTAGTTTGGATATAGACACCATATGAGTTGCTTCTATTTTGAAACTGCCCTTTTCCTGTGACTTGAAGTCCAGTATCCCCTCTCTCTCTTCTTTTTCTATAAATTGTATATTCCTTTCCCCAGGAAGATATTGTCTGGATGTTAAAACCAGTCTAATCTAAGTTACTCTTAGATTTATGCCTTTCCTCTATCTATATAATAAGATGTTTAAATCCAGACCTTACAGAAAAATCTGGACCTACCAGATATCCTGACCTCTCTAGCATGTAAACCTTTTGCTTCCTGTAGAGTGTTGTCTGTAAGATGCTTTGATTCACTGAATGGGTGGAGATTGTCATAAAGAAAATAGTTTCCTCTCGTTGGCCAACTAATTTTGAAACTTTTTTTCCTGTGAAAATGAATCTCTTTTATTCCACAGTAGTCCAAAACTGATCTGTAATCAAAACTAGAAACTCTCACATAGTAAAATGCAAATGAAAACTATTCAGAATCAGCATATGTGATTGATACACATCATTGGAGAGGCATTTGTTTTGCCAAAAATTCCCTTTTGATCTATCCAAAAGATTGCAGGGAACCGCACTTTTACATGATGTTTTGCTGTTGTTCATGTTCAACTTTTCATGACCCCATTTAGGTTGGGTTTGGTTTTTTGTGGTTTTTCTTTTGGCAAAGAGAGTAGAGTAGTTTGACATTTTCTTCTCAAGCTCATTTTGCCATTGAGGAAACTGAGGCAGACAGGATTAAGTGATTTGCCCAAGGTCACACAGCTAGTAAATGTCTGAGTGCACATTTGAACTCAGGTCTTCCTGACTCCAGGCCCAGCACTCTATCCACTGCACCACCTAGCTGCCCTTGCTTAATAAATGTTTATTGGTAGATTAGCTCTGAATTCAACCAGTCTTAGATTCAAGACACAATGCAAAAAAAAATGATTTATTCTATCTTTTCATCTTTCCTTCCAGCATATCTTCTTTTTTGCTAAACCCTCAGCATGTGCTCAATATCTACGTTCCATCCTGATTCTAAAGAGATTTTGCTTCCACATAGTTGCTAACTGCCCAAGGCCTTTAATTTTTCCTTCCATACTATCCTCTTGCAATCTGACTTCAAAAATACAAGGTTTTGCTTATTTAAAGCCAAAAAACTGCTTGATTCTTTTTGCCTGACCAAGATACAATCATTCTCTCCTTCCTGTCTTTTGCTGCCAAAGTCTTTACCTTACTCCATGCTTATCTATTCTACCTACCCACCTCACAAGTTATTGTGCTTAAAGAGCTTTGCAAATTGGAGAAAATCACACACTGCTGAGTTATTATTAATATATCTACTGTGTCTGATTTCTCACCACCTAGCCCTTAACCTCCTGCAATCAGTCTTCCTCCTTACCATTCCACTGATAGAAGACTTTTAAAGCTCATTTGTGATCACCAAATCCAAAGGCTTTTTCTCACTATCCTTTTTCCATGACATGCCTATAGCATTTGACTCTATTGTCCTCCTTGAAATTTTATCTTCTTTTGACTTCCATGCAGCTATGTGATTCTTATTCAACTCCTACAGTTCTGGGTACTCCTCTGATAGCTTTTCTTCCTTTTTCTACCCCTTTGGTATGTATCCTCAGTTCTATAATCTTCTCTCTCTAATTTCCTTCCTTCAGATAATTCATCCTTATGTTTCATCAATCCCTTCTTCACTGATGACTCCCAAATCTGTATCTCTAGCTCAGAGCTCTGCCATTGGCCACAGAGGCAATCCATACCCAGAAATTCTAAGGATTACTGAAGGGGGAAAAAAGACATAGAATCAAATTATAACAAGTTTAGGAGTACAGAGGAGGTAAAATTAGGAAAAGATACAGGGCCTATAAATGAAAGATGGAAAATGCTTTTTCCTAGCAGTTCAAGGTATGTTATGAATAGCCAAAGCAAAGCTAATTAGAAGCTAAAATTGCCAGAGTCTATCTCCTTCAGACCCAGAGACACATACATTAGACAGTGCTGTCCAAGGTCCTAGAAGAAGGCAAGTCTAATACAACTTCAAAGAAGCTTGTCAGCAAATCAGACCTATGGAAGGTGATTCCCTAAGTTGCTATAATTGCATTTGACACAGGAAATATTTTAAAGGTGGCTTATAAAGAGGAAGAATACATGTTGGCATTCATTTTGTTTCATTTGTAATGTTGCTCTGAATATGTATATCACAAAAATTAGGTAACATTGCTTAGCTGTTTGTATTCAGTTTCACAGAGCAATGCCCTGTGATAGGAAATACAAAGATATATAAGATCCTGCCCCCAAGGAGCTCAGTATCTGATTTTATTAGATCACTACATTTTCACACATTCCTTCACAGTATGGAAGAATCGACTCCAAAATTGTGAGGGCTACTTCATTACCCACACAGCATTTTACCCTAAGCAGTGGTAAAGAGTCAAAGTGCTCTGTAGTGTCTAAGTAAAGTGCTCTTAGCTGGAGTGGAAGATCCCACAGGCAACAAGAAGGAGCCAGGGTACATAATTAATTACTTTGAGGCTGGTCTGTTTGCTTGGAATTCACAAATCCTTCTTCTCCTATATGCTGAGGCAAGGAGAAATACCATGCAGGAATGAAGATAAACTCACCAAAAATCAGGAAATGCTATCTGAAGAAATTCAGTGCAAGAAATTGGACTTCTGAGAAGTCCAACTCAGCACTCTTTGTATGTGAAATGCATTTCACATGGTGCTTTCTATTGTTGGGCTTATTGGGGCATCGTTAGTCAATCCATTTCAGTCTCCTTACAAATCTGCACTGAATTTGTGCAAGTCAATCTCCTCCTTGCATTTTTCTTCCAGAGATTTAGAGCTCTCCTGAATCAGGGTTTTACCTGGATTAAGTTACTAAAGTTAGAACTTTAGTAAATTTTCCGCTCACTCCCAACGTATATGATAGTAATCATTACCTTGAGTCTTTTTGCTATGGTCTCTATAAGCAGTTCCTACAGCTCTTTACAAAGAGTGGTGATTAAAACCATTTTTTAAAAAATATTGAATGCATGAATAAATGAATGAATGAGGGCAAAATTCCCTTAGTAAAGACAGGAAAAATTAAGCAACAACTAAGGAGACTGTTAGAAACTTAGGATCCTTCAGAGCAAGAAGGATTTATTACCCCAGCACAATTCTTATTTATTATTCTTCCCTTTATTGATCCCTTAAATTTAATACCTGCTGTTTTTATTTTGTTTTCTAAATTCTCTGTAATAATTGGCTATGATGTCATTTATTATAGATAACCACTATGTTTTTGTAATTATTTTTAATTGCAATACTTGAATGTCAAGTCATAAGACCATTAATTTTACAAATTAAGTTCAGATTTTCATCTCATACAATTTTCATAGATATAATTACTATTCAGACAACTCTTAGTACAAGGGGTGAGCATAGGCTCCCTATTGAAAATAGAAAATTGTAATTGTTACAACTAATAAAGGTTTGTGTGACTCTGTTTGATATTTTTATATGAGGATCCAGAATTTGAATTTTTGGCACTAGTTACTCTAGCAGATTCATGTAGCACAAAAAATGAAAAGCTGAGCATAATCAATTAACCACATAATTTTAACTATGATACATTAAAATAATTCTCAATTGAATATAGTGATCATCTTCCTGTCAGAATTTTTGTTTACATCAACCAGGGAAATAATGGTAAACTTTTTTTTTTTCCTGTCAAAGGCCACCTGCATTTAAAAAAAAAATAGACACATAGTTCAGTTCACCTCTATTTTAAAAAAAGAAACACTAATTGTTCTACTTCCCTATTTTTAAAATTAAAATCAAATGAAAAATCAATGGTTGATAAAATCAACAACTAAGAAATATACTTCAGTTCTCTAATAAAGGAATATTTTTTAAGTATGTGGAGAAAAGAGAGCTAGAAGAAAAGAAAGGTGACAGAAATAATAAAGAAACAGTTCAATTCAGTAAGTATATATTACATGCCTTCTCTGTGTATTTAGAATGATGGGGTTAAAACTGGAAGGACCTCCTGATCCAACACCCTAATTTTACAGTTGAGAAAACTGAGGTCTAAAGAGTAACCCAAAGTTCTGCCAGTAGTGTCTCCCCAACTGGTAGAGCCAGGATTTGTTTCCTCAGGACAAACAAAGAAATTCCTCATGAATGACAATGGTTTTGGTTTTGTCCTGGTATCCTCAGTATCTGGCATACAGTAGGCATTTAATAAATGTATGTTGAAAATAACCAATCAATGACTCTGGAGCATTTTACAATGCAGAATGCTTTCTGCCTTTCAGGAGAGACAGAAATCTGTGCCAAGCATTGAGGATGAAAAAATAAAACCTGAAACAATCCCCGCTCTCAAGAAGCTTACGGTCTAGTGGGGTACAGTGATAAGTACATTGATAAATAAATGTAAAGTTTATACAAAGTAAATATCATGGCAGCTAAGTGGCAAGTAAATAGAGCACTGGCCCTAGAGTCAGGAAGACCTGAGTTCAAATCCAGCCTCAGACACTTAACCCTTACGAGCCGTGTGACCTTGGCCAAGTCACTTAACCTCAATTGCCCTGTCTTCCCCCTCCAAAAAAAAAAAGCAAAAAAAAAGTAAATATGAAATCACTGAGAGGGGGAACACTAGCAAGTGGATTATGCACAAAAGGAGAAACCAAGAGAATCACTTGGAGGACAAAAAGAGCTGGATACATACCCAGGGATTGTAGAAAGACAAAGATGTACATGTAGAAAAACATTGAGGATAGCACATATATGCATGTGGACAAAGAGAATAGAAATGCACAGAGAGGCACATAAATATGAAAAGGCCTTCAGATGGAGAAAGGTATCAGGAAAGAGAACCAGTGAGACCTAGTATGTTTGGTGGTAATTATGCTCATGGCACACCCTTGGCTAGGATCATCAGAAGCAGTTGAAATTTGAAATGCCAGTGATCTAAACAGAAATTTCATAAAGCCCGTTTTTAACTACGAGCAAAGCAAAACAAAATAAACACTTGTTTCTCTGCTTTTATTTTCAAATTTCACAAGTTTCTTTTGGAAATCAATCTGTGTTTGCTTCACCATCAAGTTCTGAGGGAGTGAGTAGGGGTTTGGAAAATTCCTTTTGAGATTGAGAGGCATTGAGCAATTTACTAGCTTTACCCTTTGACCAAAAAAAGCTACCATATTGCCTTATCCTTGTTCTCTGGACTATCAGAGCTGCCCCTTCTATTCTACCTGCAAGTCACAGTTTGAAATCAACATTTATTTCTGTTCTGAGCATTTCTTTCCTTCTTGGCCCCTTTTCCTGTCCCATTCCCACTCCAATCAAATTCAATTTTTTTGGTCTACCTGGGACCTTTTGTTGTTTTCCGATGAGAGACCAAAAACAACAAAAGCCCGGTAGGGGGATAATACCTTTAGAAATAGATGGTTAATTTTTTTTTCAAAATGTTGTTAGACCTGTGAAGACACAAGTGTATGGGGGGAAATTTTCAAAGACTATTTTGTTTTACAGTCCTAACGTCCAATATTTTGTTTTTGCAACTATAAGTTTATCACTCCAGAGTTTCCCTAAGGCTATCTGACAGCTTAGCTTGGGCAAGGGCTCCCTGGTGTGTCAAACACAGGCTTATAATTCTCCCACACACTTCAGACCCCTCTGACAAAAGTAAATAGCTTCTTCAGATCATGTTGAGGTGTTGTTGGTTTTTTTTAAAGACTAATTCAAAGATATTGACAGCTTTGGATAGCTATCAGCCAGAAATATCACACCCATTCAAGGTAATTAAACATCTTTAAATGTAATCTCCCTTATAGCAGACAATGAAACTAAATTGTGGAGACCACCAAGAGGGGAAAAAAAATACTATAACTGATCTGGACTGCTTTTTCTAAGTAGAGATTTCAGAAAATATAGAAATACCTTTATGAGGAGTAACTAAATTTTATACTTTACTATGTGATCAAAGGGCAAACAAAGCCAGGAATATCCACTGAAAGGAAAATAAACAAACTACTCTAGCTCTAAACAAAAAAAGCCTAGCTGAATTTATTATTCTATTACTATTTTTTAAATTATTTTTAAAAATAACTGCAATATTTAGATTTTTTTAAATGGGTAAACAGTACCAACATTTATTATAAAAGTTTGGGTTGGGTTTTGTTTTTTGTTTTTTTTTCTTAGAAATTATTTCTACCAGAAGTTGGGGACTCATGACATTCTTGAAATACTCTATCTTCCTCATTCTAAACCGTTTCCTTCATTCCTTGCTCTGAAAAGTAGGGGGCATCACGTCTATGTCGATCAGATACTCCAAAGCATCTATGATCTCACTGATTTGAACATCCACTCTGAAGATGCAACTCAGTACCTTATTAGATAGAATACTGTGCATGCAATCAGGAAGACCAAAGTTCAAATCCAGCTTCACACTTAATGATGGGACTGCTAGGTGACTCAATGGATAGAGTATCAGGTCTAAAGTCAGGAAGACTTATCTTCCTGAATTCAAATCTAGCCCCAGATACTTACTAGCTGTGTGACCCTGGGCAAGTCACTTAACCCTGTTTGCTTCAATTTCTTCACCTGTAAAATGGATTGGAGAAGGAAATGGCAAACCACTCCCATTGTCTTTGCCAAGAAAACCCCAAATGGGATCACAAAGAGTTGGAAACAACGGAAACAATTGAAGTACATTTAATGACGCTGTTATTCTGGGAAGTCACTTCACTTCTGTCTACTTCAGTGTCCTCAACTATAAAATTGGCATAATAGTAACATCTGCTTCCTAACATTGTCAAGGATAAAATAGGACAATATTTATAAAGTACTTAACTCAGTACCTGGCACATAGTAGGCACTTAATAAATGTTTATTCCCTGCCAGTCACTTCCCTTCATAACCTAGCCATGCTTTCTCATCCTGGGGGTCTCTTGTCCAAGTCCTCCCATGAGTACATCACAGGAGGTCTGCCCAATTTGCTGGTGGCCATTTTTGCTTTCCTTTTACCGCAGGAGGATACCATAGAAACATTCTGGCACTCTACTCATCTACTTTCACCTTCACCATCTGACTAGCCCATATTTTCTTCCTAACAACCCATTCCTCAATGACACATTTTACTTCACTTATAAATTGTGCCTCTTTGGTCATATGTTGCTGTTTGCTCAAAACCGCTTTATATACCCTTCCATTGCCCTCTGCAAACAGTAGGCATTTTTAATAGGTAAGCATCATGTGCACCATGCCCCATTGCCCTATTGCGTTCCCCAGCAAAATGTTAGTATTTAAAGGATACACCTTGGCTTTCACAGAAAGGTAGGGTCATTCAAGGAACTTTGCAGTTTCCCAAAGGCAATCCAACCCTCCCTCTCCTTTTCAAATGTCAGTCCAACTTGCTATTCATACTGTAATGTCCGTCCCATATGTCCATGCTGATAGACAAGTGCTACACCTCCACATTGTCCATTCACATGCATGTTATAATCAGAGGAAGACATATTCTTTATAGTGATTTCAGATCTCTTCCAAAAGGCTGTGCAGTGTTCTAGGCATTCATCCTATGGCAGTTCATGCCATACACAAATAGAAGCATTACCATCTACAGCAGGATGCTCAACCTTTCTTATGCCCTGGACCCCTTTGGCAGTCCAGTGAAGGCTACAGATCCTTTCTCAAAATAATTGTTTTTAATACATAAAAATCAAAAACATCAAATTACAAAGGAATTTAGTATGTTAGAAGATAGCTACTAATATCCATATATGTATGTATATGTGTATAATATATACATTTGTATAGATAAAGACAGGCAGATAGTTAGGTGCAGAAAGAAGAGCCAAGAGGTTAGGAAGGGAGGATGAGAGAATATGGCAAGGACCCTAGGGTGTCCTTTAGAGGGAATCCTTCAACTTGGACTCTGTGAAGAATCTCCCTATTTTATGCCTCACCTAGAGCATCATCAGACAGAATTATTTCTGTTCTCTTATTATATATTTTGAAAGCTGAGATTTTTTTCCCTACTGTTTTGATATTAGATTGATTCCTTGATGCATTCACAGCTGTGTTGCCTCCAACATGGCCCTCTGCTATGTATACTTCGTCCAGTCCAGATGCTTTTCCCATTTTATTATTCTTACTGTAATATCCACCTTTCCTATAACTAATGAGTAAGTTTACTAGCATTTATTAAGTGCCTACCATATGACAGGTTCTGTGATATGTGAATCAAGAAAAGGCAAAAACTTATCCTTGCTCTCAAAGAGCTCACCATCTAAAGGCAGTGGGCAGGGCATGGGGAGGGGCAGGGTTGGACAGCATGAAATGCTCAAGACTGTGCTCTTAGGGTTCTAGTGTGTAGTGAGTGATTCCCATTTCTTTAATGGATAAAACTACTTGCTGTAATAATTTTATCAATCCTTTACATTTTTCTTTTATTTCATGACTTACTAATCTTTTTTTTATTGGTTTCCGTTACTTCTCTTTGCTTTACAAAATGATACTGCTCAAAATGGTCCAACATCTTTCTTATTAAGATTTTACTAATGGATTTATATTCTAACCTGGCATCATCATGGATAGTCTAATCAAGATGAAAGATTATCTGGCTTGGAATTCTCTCTTATCCCTTCTGATACTTAGAAAATCTTTCTTGTCCTGAATGTAAATGAATTTGTACTACTGTTATTTATTCCCAGAGTTTTTCACTTGAAGTCCATAAACTTTATTTTGTTGTTATTATTGTTGTTTTAGTATTTTGAAAACTTTCTCAATATAATAGGTTTCCTTTGTAATCCTATGTGTTTTGTTTTATGCATTTTAAAATATTACTCGGAGGGGTCCATAGATTTCAGCAGACGGTCAGAAAGGGTCAGTGATGTAAGATAGGTTAGGAATCCTTGGTTTATTCAAAGGCTACCATATACTGTCATCAATCATTACAAAGAGGAATCTATAATACGATTTTTAAAACAAAATGATTGCTTTTGGGAAACAGTTCTAGTCAATTTGTGTTAATCGAGTCATCAACCAAGAGCAGGAATTTCATTATCTAGCTATGTGGTATTTTTCTTTTTTTAATTAAAATGTACTCCTAAGAAGCCCAGATACAAAAGTCATGTGTTACTAGTTTGAGTGACCCTTGGTTTCATCCATCTACATCTTCTCTTCACTAACTAATTGAAACCCTCCACATCTTCTTATCCTGCAAAATGGAATTTTCCCACGCAAAGGTAAGAGCAGGTGCTGTTGCTCAAAAATTTTTCTCACCCAAAGCAGTGGCCCGAATTTACTATATTATAGGAGTGTGAAGCAGCAACAGCATGGAATCAGGAAGACTGGAGCTCATATCTCACCCTGGCAAGTCACTTAACCTCTATGCTTGAGTGTACTCATATATAAAAGGAGGGGGTTTAATGCAATGTCCTCTGAGGTCCCTTATAGCTCTAAATCTACAATCTCATGGTTTCCTTTTTTTAAAGAATGGCTCTCTAATACCCCTCCCCCATTTCTGATTTAGACAAAACCATGGAGCTAGAAAGTACTATGCAGTCCATTTCAAACTGAAATTGTACTCTCTTCAAGCAATCCCTATGTCCTTATAGCCATAATTAAATGCTTTTTTTTAAAGACCAACTTAAAAGACCTTCCCTAGAAATGGCTTGCAAAAGAGTAGTATGTCCATGTGTCAGACAGTGTTTTCCAATGTAAGATAGGGTGCTGAAAGAATAATAGCAAATCTCCCAACCTGGTCAAATTTAACTTGTCCAGGTTCACACAGACCTTTACGATAATCCCTTTCCAAACCAAATTTTTTCTCATATTTGAAGACAGATTCCTCTAGCCCAGTGGTTCTCAACCTTCCTAATGCCACGACCCTTTAATACAGTTCCTCATGTTGTGGTGACCCCCAATCATAAAATTATTTTCATTGCTATTTCATAACTGTAATTTTGCTACTGTTATGAATCATAATGTAAATATCTGATATGCAGAATGTAATTTCATTGTTACAAATTCAACATAACCCACAGGTTGAGAACTGCTGCTCTAGCCTAAAGAAACTATTTCTGGCAAGCTCATATGGTAGAGGATCCTGTACAATCTTTTTTTACTCTGTCCTTTTTATTTAGAGCCTTATTGGAATGCCCAGGGCCTCATTTTAACTGCATCTGAGTTAAGATTAATTCCAGAAAATAGATGTTATATGTTGTCTTTTACATGTATCCATTACTTCTATAATCTCTCTCCCACTCTTGCTATCTCCTTTCCTTTTCCATCCTTCTCTTCCTCCCTTTTCCATCCATTCCCTCCCTCTCCTCTTCCTCTCTCCCCTTCTCCCCTCTTTGTTCCTTCTTCTCCTTTACCCCTCTTCACCCTCCTTCCTTCCCCACCTCTCTTCTTCCCTTCCTTACTCTCTCAGTCTCTCTCTCTGCCTCTCTCCCTCTAGTCCTATTTCTCTTGCCAACACTCTTTCTCCACCTAGCTATTTACATATCTTTCCTCTCATAGTTCAGGCTTCATGGTTGTGTCTTTGAGGTTAGGTCTGGGGCCAGGTAAAAATATATGATGGCTTTCTTAGAAATGCTAATCATTTCATAGGATCATAGATTTATAGCTAGAAGGCTCCTGAGATGGCATCTTATCCAATCCTATCACGTTACGGAGGCCTAGGGAGGTTAAGTGATTTGCCCAGGCAGATCCAGGATGATAGCTTCAGTTATGTTAAATATTATATTGAAA
Organism: Pseudochirops cupreus; assembly: GCA_028627135.1. Lineage (NCBI taxonomy): Eukaryota > Metazoa > Chordata > Mammalia > Diprotodontia > Pseudocheiridae > Pseudochirops > Pseudochirops cupreus. Next base: position 507,284,911 of record CM053581.1, read on the forward strand.
TTGACATGACTTGTTCTATGGAATTTTCACTGAAGTGTTACCTATTCCATGCTCAGAAAATCACTCTGCAACTTCATAGAAAGGAAACATGTTATTGTAGCTAAAGGTCTTGGCATAACAGTCAGAAATACCTGGGTTTAAACCCTGCCTCTGATATATATTGCCTATGTGACCCTGAGTAAATCATTTTACTTTTCAAAGCCCCAGGTATCTCCCTTAGACTATGTACAGACAAATTGCTTATCTCTATTGCTGTAGACTTTAACACCATGAATTCCTCACTCCAATAAAATCATGAATCAGGCTCATAGATTTAGAGTTAGTAAAGACATAAAGGATCATCTCTTCCCATCCCTTCTTTTTATAGATGAGGAGATTGAAGTCTAGAGAAAATAAGGAATATGTCCAAGGTCAAATGGGTGGTAAGCAACAGAGGTGGGATTTGACCTGGGTTCTCTGTCTCCAAAATCAGAACTCTTTTCACTCTTTTATGCTTACATAAAAATAAATCATGATAATAATAATAATAATAATGTCACCCAATGTTATAGATCTGGTTATACTCTAATTATAATTATATATATAAAATTATATTCTTCATTCTACAAATTTTTGGCTGCAAATTAGAAAACCTAAAGTGAACTAGTAAGAAATGTAATACAGTTAGCTTCCTTCTACTTAAAATTATAAATTTGGACCAAGGACAAGATGCTTTAATGTAGAATCAGAAGCAGGAACTTTCTGAGGCAAGTATCCAGATATCCAGTCTGGTTCCTAGTACATTTGTGCCTTCTGATTAATTGACTTGTTAACTATGCTAATATATTAATGTTTTTCTGTCTTTTTATTTTTTCTTTTAGTATATTGTGCTATGGGATTGAATGCCTAAGATTAAAGAGCAAAGACTCACAGAGATTTTTTTTCCCATCCACCTTCCTATAGGAAATCAGACTTGACATCCAACACAGCTTATAAAATGTCTGGATATTTCCAAATATTTTATTTCAGCTGTGAATTCGGTTGCCTTTCAAAAGAGGGCCTTTTTTTAATTAGGTGCCACAGCCTAAGGGGGAAAAGCTTCAGCTTAGTAGATTTTGACAGAACCAACTTGAAAGTAAGAATGCTAGGATTCTCTTAACATTCTCAATTTATCTTCTACCATAGTTGTTCAAGGCATGATTAGCTCTGCGAGGACAGAGACAATGACGAAGTTTATTAAATCTGGTCTCTCTCTCTCTTGTGTTGTCTCTCAGGTGCTGCAGGAGGCCAGAGGGGATTTCTAGGTTGTATTCGCTCCCTCAGGATGAATGGGGTAACTCTTGATTTGGAAGAGAGAGCAAAGGTCACTCTAGGAGTGAAACCTGGGTGCTCAGGCCATTGCACCAGCTATGGAATGTACTGTGAGAATGGAGGCAAATGTGTGGAGAAGTACAATGGTTATTCCTGTGATTGCTCTAAGACCGCCTATGATGGACCATTTTGCATAAAAGGTAAGATGTGACCGTTTGTTGTTATTGCTGTTTTTCAGTGCTCACTACTATTCCTCTTAATAGGCCCAGGTAACCCATTTAGTGAAATAGGGTCAACCAGTCACAGAAAGGGGCTTTACCTGGAAAAGAATAGTGTTCAAGATCCCAGTATTGTAACTGGTATGAAAACTCCTTCATCATCTTTATGATCTAGTAATCCTCACAAAGGAAATAGTTATACTCAATTTCTCTCACATTCTACTGGACATTTGACTTGAATATCACAAACTAAATAACCCGTTCTCACCCTGATGATGAATGGTACAGTGATTGACATCTGGAAGATGGCTTTAAGCTTAACTCCATCATATCACTGAGGTGGGGGGAGGAGGAAGGGGCAGGACACCAAAGAGGCACCATGGTGATGAAGTGAATAGAATTCTGGACTTGGAGTCAGGAAGAGCTAGGTTGGCATCCCACATCAGATACTTCCAAGATAACATGGGCATGCCACAACCTCTTTAAATCTCAGCTCACTCACTGTAAAATGGCAGTGGTAACAGCACCTGCTTAACAATGCTATTGTGAGGGTTCCAGGAGATAATCTATGTACAGCACCTTCAGATATTATATAAATGTCTGTTAAAATTATTATTGTTTTTGCTATTCTTACAATAGCTCTTTGACCTAAGTTAATAGTACAACACATGTTTATGTGTGTCTTTAATGCTTCTGGGCTATGAAGAGTCTGGAGTCAGTCTGGTCCCTTAAAAGCACCTCATTAGGTCTATTCTTGAGAATACCCAGGTCCTGTGAGTGAAAGCACACGTTCTTCTAAGAGATACTGACCAAGTGGACAATTCAGGTTTTCTGGTAATGGTCAGGCAGACTGATTTTGAATGGTCCCCTAGTTTCCTAATAAATAGTTTCTTTGACTATACATTGTATTCTTTGTCTTTTCCATTCCATCCTTTGTACCATTTGTAGGATAATCTTTTTTTCTTGCATCAATCTGGTAATATTCAATTTGTCAAAAACTTTCAGTGGTTCCCAACTGCCTATAGAGGAAAATTTAGATGCCTTTTTCTGACATTCAAGGCTTTATAAAATATGGCCTGACCCTCTCTTCCCACTCTCTGCCCTATGAATACACACTGTGTTCACATTTGTTTATCTTTGCATATATTCTTCACTGTACCTAGAATCTCTCCGTTCCCCTCTTCCCTCCAGACTTACTGGATCTGAAAGACCAACTTATGTTATCTCCTACCTCTTCTCCCCCAGAGAGCCATGACCTTCCCCTTCAGACCACAGGAGACTATGTTTGCAGCTCCTCTAAATGCATGTATCCTATAATGTAAGGTATTATAACTCTCTGCAACTGGGATCATCCCCCATTTAGGGCAGGGACCATAGATTACCTAATTTTTGCATTTAGTACAATTCTCATTTCACAACAGGTGCTTGATAAATGGTTGTTGTTGTTGCAATTGACTTTAAGGAACCAAACATATAATCCTTTCATAAACCCGGTATTAGTATGTGAGCTGGAAAATTCATGTAACTTATTGATTACTTAATTTTCCTGTACCTAAAATTAGAAGAAAAAAGAGAGGGCAAGGAGAGAGTTTCCACTTTCCTGGTTTATGAGTTAAATCCCTGTTTGCTTTGTAAAGGAATATAAAGCTTTTGGGTATAGTCTTCAGTGAATGATTGTTGCATCTCTTAATAAGAAGCTTTACATAAACACCCCATTCATAGGGTCTGTGCCATGATGGATACATGAAGAGTTGTTTATACTAGCATTAGTCTTCTACAATGCCACCCAGAGAGGAATGCATTGTTGGAAAATATCCTCTATACATCCAGGCTACATCTGGCATTGCTTTTAATATGGTAATAGAAATGATGTTAGATGGGTATGAACGAGAAGTATCAAACAGCAACAAACGCGGGACAGGAATCAATTGAAGAAGACAATTTCACATTAACAGTATTATTATAGAGTATCTTTCTGTTCTAAACAACAAGAATTCTGTGCTTTCCTTGTGGCACACAATTAGGATGGGCTTGTGGATTACATTAATTTTGTACTTGTAGAAATGACAGTCTTGCTATTACTGTTCATTGTGCTTGATGCTAATTTCACTGTAGTCATTCTATTGCCAAAGTAATGTCTGAAAGCAATCAAGTAAACACTGATGCTTGAAAGACTCTGCTACATAAGTACCAATTTAAAGAAAATCACAGTCCTGGTATTTCTAGAGATTTAGGTTAAATACAGAGGCTCCTACAAAACCCCTGAGGGTTAATAAATATTATGCCTAAATGCCAAGGCAAGGATATCTGTCCTTAAGCTTGCATCAGTGTTAAACATAAAGGTAAATCAGGTTTGCTTCATTCCTTTGCTTATTGGTTCAAAGAGCTTATCTAATATACATCTAAATACCCTTTTGAAATCATTTCTGAGCAAGATGAGTTTGAGTCTGATCCTATTAGGAGAAAAAAAATACAAAACTTAGAAGTGGGTTTGTGGACACCCTAAGGTCTCAGATAAAGACTACTGCTGACTTGGGAAACAGCAATAAGTCTCAGACCAAAAGAGTAGGTAGCAATTGAAAATAGTAGCACTTGAACCAAGGCAAAGAACCTTGTCATCTTTCATGGAGGCAAGGAGCACCATCATGACAGTCATTTGGGGATCTCCAAAGATTTTCAAGTACCATCTTGGTGTTTTCTCTAGCTACCCCCCAGGCCACTCATCCCCACTCATTCTCACTCTTGACCAATACTAGTGCAGGCTCAGATTCCAAGAATAGTCACTCTAGTTATTGACAATAGGACAAATTATATACAGCAAAAGGACTTAAAACCATGACCTGAAGATAGATTGAAGGTACTAGAAACATTTAGCCAAGAAAAGAAAAGACTTAGAGAAAACATGATAGTTGTCTTCCAGTAACTAAAGGACTGTTACAAACAAGAGGTTAGATTTATTTAGCCCCAGAGTTCAGAACTAGGACCAATGATTGAAAGTTGAAGGGAGGAAAATTTGGGCTTAATATAAAGAAAAGTAATCATTAAAGCTATCCAAAAGAGAAACTTCCCATTTGGTGGTACCACAAGTTGTCCATCAGTGGAAAAGATGGATAATCATTTGTCATGGACCTTAGAAAGGGTATTCTGCTCAGCTATGGGTTGATGTAAAGCAGTGGTGTCATACTCAAATAGAAACAGATCCCTATAGGCCACGTGTTGAATTAGAAAACTACAAATTAGCATTTCCTATGTTATAGTTGTATTTATTTTATTAAGCATTTCTCAATTATATTTTAATCTAGTTCAAACAGCACTTGGGAGTTTTGCACACATTTGTAGCTGTAAATTTGATACCTTAGGTATAAAAAACTTTTCTTCTTCTGAGATTGTATGAATCTATGAAATTCATTCTAGATCTTTTTGACCATATTTTTACAGTAGGTTCTCCTTATGAATGGTCTCACTCCTTGCTTTTACTGTGGATAGCAGTCCAGTCTAGACAAAAAACATTCCTTCAGTAATCCATTGAAACTAAACCTGATCTCTGAGTGTTCCAGTCTGCCCTAAGAGGATTATTCTTTCTTCCCATTGCTGAAGGAATCTCTCTGTTCTCCTGTTTGATTCCTTTGTTCTTCTTTCATCAGGAAGGTTTCCATGATGAATAAAAAGGATATTTTTGCAGCAAGGATCATGGCACCAAGAGAGTAATACAAAAGAAAAACCATTAGAGGAACCCTGAGCCTGGGGCATAACAGGCTCTTAATAAATACTTGTTGACCATATTTGTTTAAAAAATCAGGAGATTTGAGTTGAAATCTCAGCCCCATCACTAATTAGCTATGGAACCTTAAGATATTACTGACTTCATCTGAATTGGACTAGATAATATGGGTAATCCTTTCCAGTTCTGAGGATGTTCTATCACCTTCAAATCTGTTATCACTTTCCTCAGCTAAGAAGTAGTACAGAAATAGAATTGATTCCTAATTATCCATTTCTATGTTACAGATTGACCATGACCAAGACCAGGCCTGGACAAAAAAAATTAGTAGAAACTTACTGTACCTTGAGACTTTACACATGCCAATCCACAACCTTGGTCACCTATTTTCTTCATACTGTATCCCTCTATCTACCTTATAAAATATCATCTAAATCAGCGGTTCTCAACCTGTGGGTCGCAACCCCTTTGGGGGTCAAATAACCCTTTTACAGGGGTCACAGAGCTTGCCTAAGACCATTGGAAAACACATATTTCTGATGGTCTTAGGAACCAAGACACTGCTCCTCTATCTGTCTCCAGGCAAGTCCACCCACATGCAGATACACCCGCATACAAGTATAAAAGGGTCGTAGGATTAGGAAGGTTGAGAACCACTGATCTAAATATTTCAGTGCTAATCTAGAAATAGCTAATTCAGTTCATTTTAGGAAAAAATGCACTTTTTGAATGGAAATATGTTTGATGAGAACCTATTGGCCTAAGATCAAGTGTGAGAGAGAACAGAGGAAGACTGAGGGCAGAGCCTTAAGAGATACTAACATTTGTGGGGCAGGAGAAATATGATGAACCACTGAGAAAAGTTGGGAAGGAGTGGTCAGGCAGGTAGAAGGAGAGAGCAATGTGTCATCAACAGCAGGGAAGGAGAATATCTGAAGGAGAAGGGAGATGAAATCATTGTCAAACTCTCCAGAAAAGATAAAGGGAATGAAGGTTGATATAAGATTGTCTGCTTTATCAATTAAACATTCATTGGTGAGAGCAATTTTAGCAAAGTACTGAAGCAGATTATTTAGGACTGAGTAATGAATGAATGGTGCTAAGATAAAGTCTGTGAGTATCTACAACTCTTTCTAGAGTAGAAGATATAAGAGAGAGCTAATATGATAGAATGAGGGATGGTAGGAAATGCTTTTTTTTAAAAGATAATGAATAACAGATTAATTTGTTATTAATTAACCTCTTTCAGGGGTCGTTATTCAGTCGTGTCTGACTCTTTGTGACATCCTTTGGGATTTTCTTGGCAAAGTCACTGGACTGGTTTGCCATTTCATTCTCCAGGTTATTTTTGTAGATGAGAAAAGAGAAGCAAAGAGGGTGAAGTGACTTGTCCAGGATCACATAGCTAGTAAGGGTCTAAGGCTAAATCTGAACTCAGATCTACCTGACTCAGGGCCTACTGCTTTATCCACTGTGTTCCCTAGCTGCTTTGTGCCACCTAGATGCAAGAGTTATTGGGGATCAAATCCTTGAGGAAAAAATCATCATCATCCTTCAGTTATGGATTTCAGCTATGGATTTGAATGTTGGTCAGAGAGGCTTTCCTGGCAGGAGGGAATCAGGTGCAGGCCACTGCCACTTTGTAAGGTGTATCAGCAATGCAGTATTCACAATGCCTACAGTAACTATAAATATGCTGATATAGTTATTAATCACAAAATGGAACAGGCTCTCTACATAAGAAATATAGATAGTGCATTCATTTAAATACCAGAAAACTGAGTCCC
>CM053581.1:507292426-507323398 GCA_028627135.1 Pseudochirops cupreus
CCTGCTCAAAGCAAAAGGAGTTCGCAACCGCAGCCACTGCCTCTGCCGCCGCTTCCAGTCAGCACCGCACAGCGACTAGCTTGGTTCCGGCGTTCTCTTGCTCCACCCCTTCCTGCTACATCAGCAAGCTCAAGGGGCGTGGAAGATCTTCAAATCCCAGTATCGTTACATAAGGCTAGATGTGCATCTATACATAGTACAAAAATGTCCTCTGTCCAGTAGCCATACCCCCAGCTGGGTCAGGACCACATTTTTCAGACTGTAGCTCTAATTTTCGAGTATAGAACGATATGGTTTGATAGAGCCAAAAGTACATTGGACTCAAAGTTGAGAGCCTAGGGTTCTAGCCCATGCTTTGTCCATCTCTCAACCTGACTTTGTATAAACCATCTCCCCAACTTGTACGACAGATGCTTTATCTCAAAAATGAAGGAGTTGGAACATTTGACCTATAAAGATTCCTTCCAGCTCACCGGGTTTCTGCATTATACTTAGAAGGAGTGTAAGAAGGAATATAATGGTATCTTGTTTTGCTTCCACAAAAGTTACTGGAAGATAATCAGTAGCAGTGGAATAGTTCTTGCTTATCTTACTTTACTTAACACCCTGGCCTTCCCGGAACTATGCCAACGGCCAGAGGGAACTAGAAAGGTGGGGGTGTGGCACACAAATCTGACTTTAGAAGAGGTCAGGTCTCAAGTATCCTCACTACCATGCCTCTGTAATCTACATATAATCTGCATAGTTTAAAGGAATGTAGAATATATAGAAGGAAATAATGTGAGGAATATGAGGAATTTGATTATATATATATGTGTGTATATATATATATATATATAGAGAGAGAGAGAGAGAGAGAGAGAGAGAGAGAGAGAGAGAGAAAGTAAGGAATTTGAGGAACTGAATTAAGTCTAAGTCTACTAGGAAGGACAGAACTTGTAGACCCTCAGTCCTGCTTCTATCTGAGTGTGGGTGTGTCCCTAATAAGCACTATACCTGCTTTTTGTTGGAAGTATAAATAAATACTTTCTTCTGCACACTCTGAGTTATTTCAGCAAGAAAGGGTTTGTCATTTTAAGAGGTACATCATGTGGGTCTTCCTAAGGGTCCCCAAAAAGAAAAGCAATGGGCAATGGAAGCTCATCCCAGGTGAGGATGACCCTACCTGGAAGTCCTGCGATACCTATAGCTGTAAAGCTGCTATGCTGAAAACACTTCTTCAGCATGCCAGATCCATGTACACTTAGATAATTTATTTTCTTCAGCAGGTAGAAAGCACTGAGGTTAGTACCTCTTTAGTAAGAATAATTAGTTAAAACCAGAAGTTACTATTAATATCAAAGTAGGGGCAACCAGGTGGCACAGTGGATAGAGAATCAGGCCTAAAGTCAGGAAGACTCATCTCCCTGAGTTCGAATCTGACCTTCAATGTTTACTAGCCGTGTGACCCTGTTTGCCTCAGTTTTATCATCTATGAAGTGATCAGAAGGAGGAAATGGCAAACCACTTTACAATGTTTACTAGGAAAACACCAAACAGGGTCACAAAACGTGGGAAATAATTGAACAAGAACTCTATCAGATAGTTCATCTTCAGTTTTCTTCACCTCAAACCCACTTCATCTCAGAAGAGTTCCTTCCCTGCCTACTTTAGACGTTTCCTGATCCTTCTGGGTTTTTTGTTGTTGTTGTTTTGTCTTTCAGTGTCTCCATAGGGTCATTGTTCTGGAGTTTTCTCCTTCCCTATGGCCAGGCAGTATATTGTTGTCTTTCCCTCAACACCCTCCCCCCTCAAAAATCTTCTCCTACTGAATTGGCCTTAAATAGCCGATTTGGGGGCCGTCTTTCTTGGTATTTACCCTGGGCTCTAGAATTTCTAGGATTACAAAATTTTTCTTGGGGAGAAAAAAAAAGCATAAAATATGGAGGAGAGACTGAGACTTTGCTTTAACTCAGAGGAGAATTGTTTGGGGGAATGAATGTTGGGGAGTAGGGACTAAAGAAGAGTGTGGAGGAAGAGTGAACAGGTGGGAATGAGAACATCTTGCAACCTATTCTTCAAGTTTGAGACATTTTCATAATATTAGCCATTGTTTCAGGCTTTTTTGGCTATAGATGACTTCTGAGGAGGAAAAATAAAAAAGAAGCTCCAAGTAGCACACATATTGTTCACTAATATTTTTTACTTTGGCTTCCCCAGTAGTAAACAGAACTCTAAACTATGTGTGATTAAAAAAAAAAACCGACAACATGAATCTCCTTTATCTCAACCAGAGTCATAGCTGTATGATTTCTGCTAAGATTGCTAATACATTGCTCCTCTCTCATGATTCTAAAAGGAACCTTCTGGTCTCATAAATTGTCCAGAATGTTTTGCTTTTAAATTACACACCTTTCCTGAGCCCCTGCAGGCAGACCTGTTCACCAAATACCACATTGTCCTTGAGCAGTTCATCATGTCTACAGGGGATAACTACCAGCCTTTGACATTCAATTTCTCCACTAGACAACATTTTTTATGTGTATATCATTTCCAATAGGTGGACCAGTCATCAGAGATTGAGCTCATTGCCAACTTCACTTTCTTAGCATGAAGATAGTATGAACAACTCTCTACCCCACACCTCAACAAAAAAAAAAATTAATTTTAAGTGGGTTTTAGCTGATCTTGTCCTTTTTTATTCTTGCTTTGTTTTTGTTTTTCAGTTTTTACAAAGGAATATTTACTGAGAGAAAATAGCAAGAACAAAAGTATAATCATTTCACTCCAACACCTGGAGGGCACACTCCCTCTTTTCTGCCTATACTACTTCAGTCCCTGGAGAGGGTGGGTTCACATTGAAATCAGAGACCACAAGGCAATTAATCATCACAAAGTTGACTTCCATATGCATCCTAGTCAATGGATAGTGCTGAGAAAAATGATTATTTCTCTCTTGTATTTAATAACTAATTATTGAATTAGGGCCAAGGTTTTGTCCTTTTTCTACTTCCTCAACCAGTATGGGAAATCTTGAGCAAAAACTTACCCCAATTAAGATCTAATCAGATTGTAAAAGAATTTCTAAGTTTGGGCTAATGGGAAGATTCCTGCTCATTTGGTTTACTCGGACAGGTCTGGGAACATGTATATTCTCCCTTTTGTCAAACAAGTGGTATGGAAATTGTTAAGTCTATTTGACCAAGATTTGGCTGATACAAGTCACTATCCCAAAACCCTCATTGTTATATTGCCTACTTCCTATTATAATATTCATTCTCTCTCATTACTTGTTGATCAGTCAGAGTTGATTGCCAACCTTAAGAACACCCACTCTTCTGAGAGCATATAAACTGTAAGCCCACCACCATAAGGACTTTTTGGATTGAAGGGTGCCCCTGACCTCTTTCTTAAAATGCTAGAATTATTAATAAAATGGTAAATTACCCAGAAACTGTGTATTATGAACTTTTTAAATGTCATAGTGCCGTTATATATTTCATAGAATCTTTCAACTTTGCTATGAAGTTAGTCCACTATTGACCTGGGTCCTGGTTGTTCCTTAGCCTTGCGCCAAGGAACTAGGTTTGACTGGTTATAAACTCTGGTCTGTGCTCAGGTTCCCAGATATTTGACTACTCTCCTGACTCTCCAAAGTTACCAGGATTGCAGCCTGGAAAGTTCTATGTTCACTATTCCCTCATATAATGGGGTGGTGAGGTGGTGACAGGAATAGACATGTCAGTGACAGAAGCAATGGAAGGTCCATATGCAGATGACTTCTTGTCAGTCCTAGTGGGAAGAGTAAAGCAGTCAATTCTATTTCCTGAGACAGAAAAAAATCTCCAAGCAGTTTTCTTGGGTTTTAGTTCATTTTACAAAATAACTGATGGTTTCTAAAATATTCTAATCCCATAGAGTCGTGTTTTCCATGAAAGGGGCAATTAGGTGGTTCAGTGGATAGAAAGCTGAGCCTATAGTCTGGAAGCCCTGAGTTCAAATTCAGCCTCAGAAACTTAATAGCTACGTGACCCTGGCCAAGTCTCTTACCTTCTGTTTGCATTAATCCATTGGAGAAGGAAATGTCAAACCACTCCAGTATCTTTGCCAAGAAATCCACATAGAGTGTATGGTCTATGAGGTCATAAAGAGTTGAACACTTCTAGACAACTGAACAACAACAAATATATCTAATGAGTCTGCTCTGGTCTCCCCAACTAACTTTGAATAAGGATTACATAAAGGAATTAAATCCATCTAAGTATGCTGATAAAGGCAGAGTGGTCTGTACAATGAATCTTAGAACTGTGGCATCAGATTTTTATTACATCTTGAAACCAGTTGTTTTCAGTCACATCCAACTCTCCGTGACCCTTTTTGGGGTTATCTTGGCAAAGGTACTGGAGTGGTTTGCCATTTTCTTCTCTAGCTCATTTTACAGATAAGGAAACTGAGACAAACAGGGTCGAGTGACTTGCCTAGGATCACACAGTTAGGAAGTGTCTGAGGTCAGATTTGAATTCAGGAAGATGAGTCTCCCTGACTCCACGTTGGTCAGTCTGTTCACTGTGCCACCTAGCATGTGCTCTGCGCAAAGGGATGTAAATTTTAATCACTGAAATCTCCCAAGACCCTTGGAGTTTTAGGGCTAGATTTCTTTCTTAAGAACCTTGCCCTAAACCCAAATCACTATGGCTTTCATTGATTGGCCATTAATAGATCCTAGATCAAGCCCATGTAGTCCTGTTTGGACCCTGGTTGCTCAAGTAAATGTAAATAGAAGTTGTTTTTGTTTTGGCCAGAAACCCTGAAGGTCTTCCCCTCCCAGATTGTGTTATTGTTTTCAATTCGCTCACATGTCATGGCATCACTTCCATGACATCATGGCCCTCTTTGAGAAAAAAAGGACAAACAACATCTTGAAGCCAAAAACTTTTTCCACCAAAATTCATTTCAGTCTGTTATTATTAAACGCCTCCATTGTGCCAGGCATTGAGATTACAAAGAAGATGAAAAACAGCCCTACCCCGCTACCCTCCAGAAGTCTATGTTCTACTGGGTCAAATCTCTAATATTATGCAAATAAATGATGATATATGATCATAGGATCTTGGAGTCAGAGTTGGAAAGACCCTTGGACATGCTATTGGTCAGCTCAAGCACACATGGACAGTAAAGAGTTGAGCCAGGATTTGACCAAAAGCCCTCTCATATCAGATTCGTTGTTAATATTATCATTAATATGTCAACTTTCACTTTACACCTAACTTTTCCAGAATGCATTTATTTCTTGAAATAAGGTACAATTGTAGTACTAATATGTTTGAAAGTTTCTGAGGTCAGATTTGAATGCAGATTTTCCTGATTCTAGGTCCAGTGCTCCATCCACAATGCCACCTAGCTTCTTAGAAGATATCTTTCCTCATGACTGAAGAGGAAGCAAGCACCCCCACACACACATAATCTGCTTCATGCTGTAGTCATGTGGCCTATAGCTCCCTGGCAAAAAATTTAGTAGCTGCTATTAGGCTTTGATTTTCACAGTAACTGCAGTAATGTCAGGGACTCCAGGGACTACTACCTATGAAATTTTTAGGTCCTTTGGAAACTGAAATGTGGGATTTAGAGGTTATGGGAGTAAAAACAGGGTTTGTGGCCACCACTATATAGGTTATTCATAGATGCAGTGTTCATAAATCAGGACCTGACTGTTTTCAGACAAGTAGAGCTACCGAGAAAGATTTAATCTAGTCGGTCTCCTTTAAATCCCTATACTTTTTTGATAAAGAGAGGATTAGGGCAGCTAGGTCACGTATAGATGCCAAATAGAGTACAACCTCATTAATTTAGAGTACACTAATTCATAACTGTGATAAATTTTGAAATATGCTATAATGAAGTTTCTATCTATTCTAGCTAGGATGAAAACAGCTTGTTATGAAAATTAATTGCTCAAATAAAATTGCTGGGGGAATTTTTAACCTACTTAAGTGAACAAACTTCTCTTAAGTTAAATGCAACTTTTTACATTTAAACCATTTGTTACATTATTAGCAGCTCATTATTTTCCAATTTTTTTCACAAGAAAGTCTCCTAAGGATTGTCATTTATAAATTCTTTATTACTCTTAACCATATAAAACAATAACAATAATAAGTCAATTATATGAAGTTTAAAGTTAGCAAAATGTATTATTTGTGATACTGCAAAGGAGGTATTTTCTGAGAGGGTTTATTGAAGAAGAAAAAGAAACAGAAGCTATTTAAGATTTGTGTGTCCTAAGCTAATTCCAAATATTGAAAGGGGGGTAAGTCACTTAACCGCTATCTGCCTTAGTTTCCTCAGCTGTAAATTAGAGATAAAAATAGCACCAACTTACTGGGGTTGTTGTAAGGATCAAATGAGAGGATATTTATAAAGTACTCAGCATAGATCTTCACTAATAATAGGATATAGATAGATAGATAGATATAAATGCTTATTCCCTTCTCCTTATCATCAGTCAATCAGCAAGTAATTATTAAGTACCTCCTAAGGTCATGCTGCTTTATTTCACTTTATCTTTCTGAATTTTATTTTATGGTATAGTGAAAGGTATGCTAGCTTTGGAATCTGAGAGCTCAGGTTCAGATCCCAAGTCTGAAGGCTTTATATTCCTTCTCTGGACCTTGCTTCTCTCAATCTGTAAGAAGAAAGGGTTCAGCTTATCACTAAACTCCCATCCAGATCTAAATATTGTTGTTCAGTCATTTTTCAGTCATGTCCAACTCTTTATGATCCCATTTCTGGAGTGGTTTGTCATTTCCTTCTCCAGCTCATTTTGTAGATGAAAAACTAAGAGAAACAGGGTAAAGTGACCTGCGCAGGGTCACACAGCTACTAAGAGTCTGAAACTATATTTCAACTCAGGAAGACGAGTCTTCCTGGCTCTAGATACTCTATCTAGTCTGCCACTTAGCTACCCAGATCTAAATATAGGATCCTATAAAATAATTTATAGGAAAGCCATTTGAAAGCATAAAGCCATATGTAATCAGTATTGGGTGTTGTTATTAACTTCCCCTGGATCCAAAAGGCCGAGGAGGTAGACAATGGACAGCTCCTGCCTCTTAGAGCTGCATTTGGAAGTGGCAAGCCATATTATCAAGCTTTGCACAAACCGACACCTGTTAATTCTGCGTAAATGTTCCTTTACAAACAAAGAGAAGCTGTATCCTTAGGGCTATTTAAATGAGTTCTTCCTCTAGAGTCTCTACTGCTGAGCATAGCATTTGTTAAGTGCTAGGAAGCCTTAGACTTAGCCTTTTGTTACTTTCAGGGATATTTTCCTTGTCAGTCCATGGAATCGCCAAGAAAATGAACCTTGGCTAATCCCCTGCTTATATCAGGGAATTGTCATGAATTATTTGACCTGATTTGGAACTGCGTCAGATCAGCCCAGGCCTCAAAAAAGGATAGAGTCTGAAGCATGCCCTGGGGTCATAATTAAAGTCACTTAAAATAATATTAGGATCTTAACCACCATAGCAGTTCACACAAAATATGAAGTGACTGCTATATTCAAGAAACCTGTTCTGAAATGACCCATTTAATCCAAGTTCTACACTCTTTCTTTGTCTCCTGGTTTGGTTTGGTGGAAAAAAAGCACGAGCCCTGGAATAACAAGACAACCAGCCTGTCTCATCCTGACTTTCTATTCTGTAAAACTACACTACTTTGCAGGGTGATTATTAAAGATAAAGGAAATAGCACATATAAAGGACTCAGATCCCCTGATGCCAAATCCAAGACTCTTTTCACTAAAACACAGCTAGGAGGTGCACTGGATAGAGTCCTGGACTTGGAGTCAAAAAGACTGCAGTCATTGAATATTAGAATTACATTTCAATAATAATTAGTGACCCACTAGACAGAACCCAACTTGGAGTTGAAGACCTGAATTCAGCTTCAGACACTTAATAGCTATATGACCCTGGGCAAATCACTTAACCTCTGTTTGCCTCCGTTTCCTCATCTATAAAATAGGGATTTTAACAGCACCTACTTCTAGAGTGTTATGAGACTAAAAATAAGTTCACATCTGTTAAGTGCCTTCCAAACCTTAAAGCCCTAAATAAATGTAGCTATCATTATTCCACTATACAGTTCTTCTCTACTCACTGTTGTAGATGGTAAATTTAGAGCTAGAAAGAAACTTAAAGACCATTAAGTCCACTTCACTTATTTTACAAAGGAGGAAGCTGAATCCCAGAGAGAAAAAAATGATGTGGCCCAGGTTATGTAATTATCAGAGCTATGACCTGAACCCAAAATCACTAACTCCAAATCCTGCCCAAAAAACCCATAAAATAACACAATAAGCTTTTTTCTCCCCATATTTCAGAAGAAAAATGTTAAGGCCTGATGTCACACAGCTAGTCAATGACAGAACTAGGATATGCATCCAGGTCTTTTGACTCCAGCCCCAATGCCATTTCCATTGAACAATACTGGCTCCTTTTCTTTTTTTTTTTTAATCAACTTTTGTTTATTTTTAGTTTACATCATTCATTTCCATGAGATTTTGAGTTACAAGTTTTCTCCCCGTCTTTCTCCTACCCACCACCCCAAAACAGCGATCCCACTGTATACCCCTTCCCCCAATCTACTCTCTCCTGTGTCCTCCCCCATCACCCCTCTGATTTTCCAATAGGGCAAGATGGATCTCCCTACCCCAGTTACTGGCTCCTTTTCTATGCAGTCATAAAGCATTATGTAAACATTGCCTAATATGATGGGTAGAAATTTAAAAGCATTTACAAATACTTAATATGCTCTATGCATTTGACAACTTTCCCCAGACTTCAAATAAAACTTAGAAGAAATAGGAATATACCAACTACCCATAAAATATTCAAATAAATTTGTAGTATAGACCTCAGTCCAGCCATGCCTGCATATCCTTTGTGATTCCTTTCCATGTCCTCACATAAGTCTGATGCAGGGAATCCACCCAAAGTCTAGAGGTTTGCCATACTTTCTCTTGATATCAAAAGAATTGTTCAGTTGTTTCAGTTGCGTACGATCATGATCTCATTTGGCTTTTTCTTGGCAAAGATAGTGGAGTGGATTGCCATTTCCTTCTCTAGCTCATTTTGCTGATGAGAAAACTGGGGCAAACGAGGCTGAGTGACTTACTTGGGCTCACACAACTAGTAAGTGTCTAAAGCCAGATTTGAATTCAGGAAGATGAATCTTCCTGACTCCAGACCCAGCTCTCTAACCAACATATTATCTAGCTGTCCTGATCAAAAAATAAATCAATAGCAATGCAATTGGTGATTTAAAGTCTTTCACCTAAAGCATACAAGGAAAGTCATCACTCCACCCTTAAGGTCAAAGTAGACTGATCGTGGATCTCTTTAAAATATTTTTGTTTTAGTCAGGTTACCTTTACAATGTTGTAATAAATATGGCATTTAACTGGATCTTGCAAGTTCAGGGTTTTGTTTTGTTTCGTTTAAGAATATGTCTGACTCATTGAAATCCAATTAAAACTCTAATTTTGGTTATGATTTTCACTTACTTTCTAGTTCTTGTTCATTTGTTTGTCTGTTTCCATTTGACCATAGATCTAGAACTGAAGGGAAGCTCCCAAACCTTCTAGTTTTCATTTCACAAATGAAGAAACTGAGACTGAGGATGGTTAAATGATTTGCCCAAGGTCACACAAGTAGTGAGTTCCAAAAGGAGGATTCCAACCCAGATTCTTTGACTCCATTGCTCATACTCCTTCCACCATGCAATGCTTTCACTAGACTCAAATATTTCAAATGCTTTCTTTTGTAATTACATACAGTATTCTCATAGTTATCACTACTTTTCACATTTAATTTAAAATTAAAGAGTCATTTTCAGAGAGCATTTTTTCTATGACATAGATTTGTCATTGATTCAGATTTTCAGCTTTTGCAAATGCTGTTACATGTCTTGGTTTAACATTTATTCTGCTTTATTGACTTTTTATGCTAAGAGTTTAGCGGGATCTTAGCTGCATAGTTTTGTGTAGACTTTGGAAAATGGAAATGCAATTTGCCAAGGAGCAGACAGGTTCAGTAGGCTAGACTCACTGTTATGATCATGACATGGAACTGGCCTTGAAAGCCAGACAACAGGTTGCCAGACCCAGCTCTGCTACTGGCTATTTGAGCTCCCTGGGTCTCACTTTGCCATAAGTAAAATAAGTGGCTTGGCTTAGATCATAACATCTCAGAAAGACACACAGAGTTCTAATCCATGACCTTTACAAGAATTCCCTATGGAAAATGCCCATCCTACATTTTCTTGAAGACCTCTAAGAAGAGGAAGTGGCTGCCCATTCTACTTCTAGATAATTCTGATTGTTAAACTTAACATCAAGATTTCTTAACTTTCCTTAAACCAGCAGTTCTTGAACTTATACTCCCCCCCATCACTTTTATACTGGAATTTCAATGTAATTGGCTTCCTTCATAATCCCATTATTTTATTTTATGCATTTAAAAACATTATTCTGAGAAAGAGACTGAAAGACTTCATCAGACTGCCAGAGGCAAACTTGACACAAAAAATACTAAGAACCTCTACCTTATTTTTTTGCTTTTTTTTTTTTTGCTTTTTTGGAGGGGGGGAAGCAGGACAATTGGGGTTAAGTGACTTGCCCAAGGTCACATGGCTAATAAGTGTTAAGTGTCTGAGGCCAAATTTGAACTCGGGTCTTCCTGACTCCATGGCCAGTGCTCTATTCACTGTGCCACCTAGCTGCCCCAAACCTCTACCTTAGATGATCTCTCAGGTGATTTCCAAGTTGTGCAGTAGATAGCATACAATGCCTGGAGTCAGAAAGATTCATTTCTGAGAGTTTAAATCTGGCCTCAGAAATTTATTAATTATGTGACCCTAGGTAAGTCACTTAACCCCATTTACCTCAGTTTCCTCATCTGTAAAATGAGCTGGAGAAGTAAATGGCAAACCACTCCCTATCTTTGCCCAAAAAAACCCCAAATGGGCTCATGAAGAGTCAGACATGACTAAAATGACTAAACAATAAAACGAAGGTGTTTTCCAGTGCTAATCTTCAATGGAACCATATTTGAGTTGGCTATAATGGAGATTGACATTTGAGCATTTCTGAAACTTCTGTTGCCATTCCACATAATGAGATAACTTTACCTCAATGCTTTTGAGTAATTATGAAAATAAGCTTAGAACAACCGACAGTATAAATAACAAAATAAAGTCATATGACCAATACGCACCATACTGCAGATTACACTTTTGTTGTTGTGCTGCTACCCTAAAGGTTGTCCCATTTCCTTAGTGTCCTGAGCAATCTCCTAATATATTACATTCCATCAACAAGTTACAGCTCTTCTCCATCCCTCCCCATGTTCCTTCTGTATAATTGAAAGGGGAAGACCCTCATAGTCGGATATGAACTGAACCAAACTTGGTATTTAACTGCAAATGCCAAAAACCAAGAAATATTTTTAAATAATGCCACTTATACTCTATATCCATAGTGCTGCAATAATAAGGAAGCCAAGTATTTTCTATTCGCCCATTTAAAAGGGAGTGGTGAGGGGGGACAGTAAAACAAGAGACATAGTGAGTCTAGCCAAATTCCCCCGACATTGGACTCTGCTAACAACTGATTTATAACAAAACAGGTGATTTATAGGGTAAATATAGGTCATGGACTGTGGGTTTTCTTATTGATGAAATTCATGCTTTGAATTACTGATTGATGGCTGTACAGAAATTGCAACGGCCCTGCTCTGATCTGGGGCAGATAATGCAGCGTGAAATAAGCCTTGATGATAACTGAATTTTACAGTATCCAAACAAACATTGGAAATTCTCAAACTATTGCTCGCTCACCTTTTGCTAAGGGGAAAGGGGGGATGTAGGCTGGATGTCTTCAATGTGGAGCATTCAGTTCAGTACAAGAGGTATTTTTAAAATGACTATTATGTACAAAGCATTTGTTGAGCACAAGGGAATCAAAAGTTGAAAAACAAGTCTTTTCCCTCAAGGAACTTAAAATCTGATAGTGTTAGGTGAGGTACCCATGAAATTAAATTAAATTAGATAAGTAAATAACTGCAGGCATATACATATAAATACATACTTATTTTTAATCAGATATTTAAAGTCATTCCTATGAGGGAATCTTTTAATGAGGAAATGCCCTCTACCAATGCAGATCAGTAAATTAAATTTTTAGAAAGTGGTCTAGAGCACCAATGGCTTAAATGACTTACCTGTATTCACACAGCCAGATTGTATCAGAAAGAGAACTTGAACTCAGGTCTTCCTAATTCCAAGGCCAAGTTTCTGCCATATTCAGTAGGAAAGGTCTTGAGAGATTCCATAATTATAATAGTATATATTTATAAAGGGGCAGCACAGTGGATAGAGTATGGTCCTGAAGTCAGGAAGACTCCTTAGATACCTACTAGCTATGTGACCCTGGGCAAGTCACTCAACTCCATTTGACTCAGTTTCCTCATCTGTAAAATGAGCCGGAGAAGAAAATGGCAAGCCACTCCAATATCTTTGCCAAGAAAAAATGGGGTCATGAAGAGTCAGACATGACTGAAAAATAACTGAACAGTAATATTTAAATAGTACTTTAAGGCTTACAAATCACTTGACATTATTATTCTCATTTTTCCAGATGAGGAAACTGAGCTTCAGATAAGTTATTAACTTGTTCACAGTCAAACCCAGGTCTTCTGGATCCAAGTGTGGTATTCTTTCCCTATCATTACCCTGACTCTCAAAAAAGCAGAATTTAGAGATTTCATAGAGATAGGCTAACCCAGACCTTAAAGGAAGAAAAAGCTTTTAGCTAACAGAGAAAAAGAGGGTGTCCATTCTGGCTGTGAGGTATCAATTTGGACAGATTTGGAAGAAAGAATTATGAAATTAGTAAATGAATAAGAGTCCAAGTTGGTTGGAGAGTAAATATATTTTCCATTCTACTCAGCAAACATTTATCAAGCATCTGCCACATGCTAGACATGGTGCTAAGCTCTAGGGATACAAAAAGAGGCAAAAGACGGTTCCTGCTTTCATGGAGTTACACCCTAATGAGGGGACCAACATGTACACAAATATATACAGAACAAGCAATATCCAGGATAAGTAGTAAAAGATTAACAGAAGGAAAGTACTGAAATTTCTAGAGGAGTTGAATAAGGCTTCCTGTAGGAGGTAGGATTTTTGTTGAGATTTAAAGGAAGCCAGGGAGGTCAGCAGTTGGAGTAGAGAAGGGAGAGCATTCCAGGCACGGGGAACAGCCATAGATATTCACCAGAGTTGAGAGGTAGAGCATCTTCAAGATGTTCAAGAGACAGCCCAGGGGCCAGTGTCATTGGATCAAAGAGTACATGATGGAGAATAAGGTGTAAGAAGACTGGAAAGGTGGGAGGAGGCTAAATTATCAAGGGCTTTGAATGCCAAATCAAATGCTTTTTATTTGCTTCTAGAGCCAATAAGAAGCCAGTGGAGTTTTTTAAGGAGCAATACTGTCCAATAAGGCTAAATATGTAGCTTGGAAATAAAGTGGAAGTCCTTGAATGCCAGGATGAATAGTCATTACTTTATTTGAGAGGCTTTCTGCCTTGAGAAAGAGATTGGACACAATGACTTCTAAGGCCCCATTTAATTCTGAGGTGTTCTCATAGTCTCTTAAAAAGAAGGCCAGATTTGATATCAGAAGACCTGAGTTCAGATCCAAGCTCTGGCACCTATCTACCTATGTGACCTTTGGTAAGTCTTTTCACTCTCCTGGGCCTCAGTTTCCTCAAATGTACAATGAGAGGGTTGTACTAAAATTACCTCGATGTTCTCTTCTACTTCTAAATCTATCCATCCTGAAGTCTCTGAACAGGGTGTTCTATAGTCTGTAGCCACTGCTATTCTCATAAGTTAATGTCATACAGAGCAATTAAATCCATAGCTGGGTCCCCTTTTTAGCCTAAACACAATTCCACTGATTCTGTTACTCATGCACCAATCTTCTGATCACAGCATGAGCTCCCTTTCCTTTTTTAAGAGGATAATCTTAAATTACCTAAATAAAATATTTATCTTCTGGCTGAGAGTAAAGAAACCCCATTGTCATACAGTATCCCATCAGCTTACAGGAAGTTAGTAATGTCGTTCTCTACTTCTGTGTCTTGCATGATGCCTCTGAAATGGACCTGAGACCTGGTGACCTGTCATAAAAACAACAGTAACAATAGTAGTGATACATAGTGGGCTTCCATGGAGCTCAATGTAATCTCCCTCTAGAACAATATCCCTGGGAGATAGATGGCAAGTCCTTAGTAGTGATTGAACACCACACACACACACACACACACACACACACACACACACACACACACACACACACACACACTTGCATGCATATGTGTGTGAATAATAATTTTGACCAGAAATCTTTTAGTTTCAGCTTTCTCTGTTGCCTAGGGGATCAAAGAGGATTAAAAGCAACACATTCACACCATGGTAAAGGCAGGTATAAAATTCTAGCTGTGTACTAGGGGGTCAGAAGATGCTGTAACTCTAAAGGCCGTACCACCAATTTAGTTGTTGATTCAGTTTTTTTCAGTGAAGCATTCTAGCAGATTGATTATTTTGGTGCAGGCCTATGGTTTCACTGGTAGAAGGACATCCTAATAAAGAAACTCCTTCTATCAGTACAAATAGGCAACTCTTAGTTAATTTACAGTATTAGAAAGTTGCCTAGAGGTATCGAGAGGCTAAGTTACATATCCAGGGTCACAGAGCTATTCTATGTCAGGGTATGACTTGAGCCCAAGTTTTCTTGACTCTGAACCTCTGAGATTCAGAAACATAAAGTAACAGCCAGTGAATAATTGAGTTGTTGACAGAATCTTCATTTTAGACAACAAAGAAACCTAAGAGATCACTTAATACCTCCTTTTCATTTTGTAGGTAAAGAAAAGAAACCTTAAAGGATGCTAAGTCATTTGCCTAATTGTCCAAAAAGTAGTTAGTGGCAGAATTAGAATTAAGACTCCAGTGTTCTGATTGTGTTCTTTCTGCTACCCCAGTCCTTCACTAACTGGTCAAAGCCTCTGATAATCAGGTCAGTCTTTTTACCTATCTACCCTTACTTCCCATTACTTCTCTACATAAACTCTTTGCCCCAGTCAGTCTGGTAGATCTAGATCAGCGATTCTCAACCTGTGGGTTATGTTCAATTTGTAACAATGAAAATACATCCTGCATATCAGATAGATTCATAACAGTAGCAAAGTTACAGTTATGAAGTAGCAACGAAAATAATTTTATGGTTGGGGGTCACCACAACACGAGGAACTGTATTAAAAGGTCATGGCATTAGGAAGGTTGAGAACCACTGATCTAGATAATTGTGTGTTCATCAAACACTAATGATCCCAAATATCCTTCTCTTATCCTGCTCCTGTGTTGTTGAATGATACTAAAGAATGTCATATAATCATGCCAAGTTCTTAAGGCATGGGGGATATGCAAAGACGAAAGAATGAAGCAGTCTCTACCTGCAAGGATCTTCCAATCTAATGAGGGAGAAACAACATGTGTATATGTTGGTCAATGCAAAATAAATATAAAGTCATGCAGGAAAGATGAGAGGCACACGATCAGGTGGAGTTGAGAATGTCACACCCCTAGCACTGTGAAAAGTCCCAGTTATATCCTAGAAGACAAACATTCCAAGTTAAGTCAATAGGCATATTGAATGGTTCCTCTGTGCCAGGATCTGTGATCGTTTTTTGGTTTTGATCATATTCTATCGGTTTTGTTATTTTGTGATTGTCTTTTAGTTCTGAAACAACACAACATTTATTCTGATTTATATTTTGACTCCTAAGTAGTGTTCACCAATTGTCATATCTTGAAAAATTTAATAAAATGCCCCAAATAAGACCCTTTCTCAAGAGTCTTCTGTCACAAAGACCCAAGAATCTCTTTTTTCCCCAGAAATCACTGAAGCAGATGAGCTATATGCCTGTGATGAGAACTCTATATGTGGTTCAGTTCATGAAGAGAGCCTGTCTTTACAAATGCATCATACGTAAAGAATGTGGGTGGCTGTTCAAAATTTTTTAAGAAAAAAATACCAGTTTTCACATCTGATCTGTCACAATTAATTACTTTGGTTTTGATGATTATTCTGGGTCAATATTAGGTTTGCAACAGTAATTGAAGATAAAGAAACAGACAGTATTTTGGGAGCACTTCTAAGAAGGTCTCCTGTTTCCATGCTTCTGGATGACTAATTTCAACCTAACCTCACTAATTTCAGGGTCAATTGACTAGCAATCCCTTCAAGATAAGGATCTAATTGTAAGCGAAATTCACTGAACTTTTGTAAATGTTGAAATGAAGACTATCAAAAGAAACTAGACTGAAATATGGTGACTCAGTTGTGAATGGTAAGCAGAGAGAATCAACTACTTTTTGGAGTTCCCTGAGATCATCCTAGTCCAAAAATGTGGAAGCACCTGAAGCACCCCCAAAACATTATCTAAAACAAGGATCCCAAACCAAAGGGCATATTGGACTGTTTGACATACCTTAAGTCAAGTTATTCCTTTTTGAATTTTTTATTCAGAATATGTAGAAGCCTTGACAAGTCTTTATGAAGTGAAATGGAGATTTACATAGCAGAAGGGCAAATAGATTACTGATATATATATATATATATATAAACACATAATATATTACGGGTTTAAACTTATATCTGTTTACATATGTATATGTTAATATTATTCATGTAATATATGTGTATATGCAATAAGAAATATAATATGAATATTCATGTTGTATGTATTACTATATTATTTCTATTAATGTATGTATATATTTATATTACATGAATAATATAAATATGTGTGTATATTTTTTCTATGTATAAAATATAAATATACATACCCATATTTGAAGGAGAAAGAGAGAGAGAGGAAGACAAAGGGCTCGGTTTGTATATGTAACCTGACACATAATGATTGTGTGATTCTGACTTAGTCACTTAACATCCCAACCCCCTAATCAGTGGTTTCCATCTGGTGCTTTCAGAACCCTTCAAGGATATTTGTGAAGCTGGTCCAAGAATTTGTAGTAAAAATTCTTAAATAATACTTGAAGCAATAAGTAAATGCCTATGTGTGTTATCAGTAGCATATTAAATTACCCTGGGAATTCACAGCACATTTTCAATGTAGTTGAAAGGAATATACAGAACAAAAAAATTTCTAGGCAAAAAAATCTCTAAATGAACACAGAACAAACAACTTTCTAAGCCTATAAGTTGCAACAAAGGAGCTGGCATTCACAGGTAGAGAAAATTCTCTCATCTGTCAACGTCTATACATGAGTCTTGTTCCTAAAGGCACATCTGGTTTTATTATTATATATCATTTATATATATATATATATATATATATATATATACATATATATATACATATACACACATATATACACACACACACACATATATGTACATACAAATATGCATATATACATGTGGGGTGGGGCATATATCTAAATATACATACATTGAGAAATATGTGTATATATATATACAGACATATAGTTATAGACATGTAGATATATAGAGACACCTCAATGAAATCACAGGTCTGATTTCATAGGCACATATACATACTTTGTACCTTTGTGTCATGTTGTGCCATTGGAGTAGAACTTCAAAGGAAGATAACTTGTAAAGGAGAGTCAAGATATTATAGAAAGAATTTCTGTTTCATGTAGTAGTTGGACTGTGTAGTGTAATATTACAGAGGAAGGAATGTTGGACCTAATACCAAAGGAGCTGGATTCCAATCCTGGCTTTGGCTACTTGCTCCCTCTGAAATCATAGAGAGATCCTTTCATTTCTCTGGAGTTAAGTTTCTTCATCAGTAAAGTAAGGGGCTTGGACTGAATGTTCTCCAGATTTAGCTGTAAAGCCTCTGACTTCTAAAGTCTCTTCCAATCCAGGATTCTGTACTTAGGATGCTATACTTCAGACTTAAGAATGGATAGATAATGGATTGCAATGAATAGAGCACTGGTACTGGAGTCAGGAAGTTCTGAGTTCAAATATGGTCTAAAACACTTACTAGCTATGTCACATTGAGCAAGTCACTGAACCACTGTCTTCCTCAGTTTCCTCATCTATAAATTTGGATAATAACAGTCCCTCCCAGTTCTGTTGTGAGAATAAAATGAGACAGTGTTTGTAAAGCACTTTGTAAATTTTAACTGGAGATGAAACAGGACATTCACCTCCTCCAGAGCGGTAATGAACTTAAAATGCAGAGAAAGATATCCACTTTCAGAAGCGGCCAATATGGGCATTGTTTTTGCTAGTCTATGCATGTTTGTTATAAAGATTTTATTTTTCTTTGTGGTTGTTGTTCAGTTGAAGGGGTCAATAGGAAGGAGAAAGTATAAATACATTTTAAAATAAATAAATAAAATTCTTTTTGATGAATTCTGGTGTCCGATTACCAATATCCCGATGTGTATGAAATGCATTCACAATGAAAGTACAGTCTGAGTAGGGCTATCATTTACTGTTTTGAATTGTCTGTATCCAAGAAAATCTGATTTTGAAATGCAATATGCTATACCAAAAATAGCACTATGACTCATATCGGGAGGACCTGCATTCAAGTCTCAGGTCTAATATTATATGATTCTGGACCATTGATCCTTTCTGAGCCAAAGTTTCTTCATTTATATCAAATGGTAATAAAAATAATTGTGTATGGGAACCATATATCTGCCCTTTCCTTTC
The DNA here is from genome assembly GCA_028627135.1 of Pseudochirops cupreus. Taxonomy (NCBI): domain Eukaryota; kingdom Metazoa; phylum Chordata; class Mammalia; order Diprotodontia; family Pseudocheiridae; genus Pseudochirops; species Pseudochirops cupreus. Next base: position 507,311,250 of record CM053581.1, read on the forward strand.
TTAGTGGCAGCTGAATATAGGGAGGACTACACTTACCTTTCCCCAACCTAGCCTCCAACCGTCACCTTAGAAAAACATCTATGATTGTACTGGTCTTTTTCCCATTCACACTCCTGCCTCTTATGTATCAGTGGAAGTCACATGTAAGCTGTTACCTGAGAGGGACTCAAACAGTAATTTGGGGTAAAGTGAGAATATTCTTTATGGTTGGCCAAGTACTGAAACTCAAGGGAAAAAACTAGAGTGGAGTCTTTTGTTTGGCACCATGTCAGAGAAGGGATATGGATTCTAAAAATCCATAGCTAAGACTAAAGAAGTGTGGTATTATTTGACTCATAGATAAAACTTTCATGTGAAAAACAATCTGAGATGGCGTCTGTTGAAACTGTTGCCTAAGATCACCAAAAGAAGAGAACAGAGAGTCTACACAGAAGATTTATGGCACAGGGTTGTGATGTCTGTGAAAGACGTCACTTTGACGTGGCTGCCCAGTGCTATAAGAGGAACAGCGGAATTCTGGTACTGACTTCCTTGGCTCATTACTGTCGTTATTTAGTCATTTTTTCAGTCATGTCAGACTTTCTGACTGTTTTCGGGGTTTTCTTTTTTTTTTTTTTCTTTTTTTTTTGGAGGGGGGAAGGTAGGGCAATTGGGGTTAAGTGACTTGCCCAAGGTCACACAGCTAGTTTTGTGTTAAGTGTCTGTGGCTGGATTTGAACTCAGGTCCTCCTGACTCCAGGGCCGGGGCTCTATTTGCTGCACCACCTAGCCACCCCTTTTGGGGGTTTTCTTGGCAAAGATACTGGAGTGGTTTACCACTTCCATTTCCAGCTCATTTTTCAGGTGAGAAAACTGAAGCAAACAGAGTTAAGTGACTTGCCCAGGGTCACAAAGCTAGTAAGTCTATGGCTAGATTTGACCTCAGATTCTGCAGGGCCAGCATTCAGTGCCACCTAACTGGTTTATTACTATCACCCTTCTAATCTGAGAACAAGCCAAGATGATTTTAGCAACTTACCCTTGCAGGGATACAGTTCACATGTAACAAAGAGATGGTCTGTATATACTTGGCATATGGTAGGCACTTAATTAATGTCTCATGGTTGGCATACAGGTCAATGAAAACAAATAGATCCCATTTGAGAACCCAGAGCAATAACAATAGCCACCAATGAACAGACCTTTCTCAGATTCTTATATAACCTCAGTCACTTACAATCAAGTATGAGGTAGAACTCCTAGCTGTAACTCCCTAGGGTGACTACTCTGTGTCTCCCCCTGAGACTGTCAGGGTGATCACTCCTTATCTATATATGTAGGTGCCATAATTCCTTCCTTCTGCATATCTGCTGCCTTTCCTTACAATTCTCTGTAGTTCCCACAATGTGGTACAGTTTTTCCTTCCTTGGTCACATCCCTTCCTGATGCCTCCATGGAGAACTCTCTCTTCCAAAGATCATATTACAATCACCTTTCTTATTTTTCCATAGTAATCAGCTGTCAATGAAACTTTCAAAAAAGGGCACCAAATTCAAAGGTCCAGCTACACTTGCAGTCCTTTAAGAACATAGAAACAACAGAGAACTAATTCCCTAGGTAAAACCTTCCCCTCCCGAAGATGCAGTACGTTGAGGTGAGGTGCACAGCTTCAGGAGAACTGACCTGGGTTGAGTTAATGGTACTTACCTTAATATCCACAATTTCTATGGCCACCAAGTCATAGTTCTGGATCATAGATCCAGAACTGGATTCTGGATCATATGGTCATAGGTCTGGATCTCAAAAAGATCCCAAAGCCCACCTCATCCAGGGTTTCATAACCCTTTTCTTCCTGTTATGAACCCCTTCAGCAGTGTGATGAAATGTGGGAACCCTCTGACAGAATCATGTTTTCAACTGATTGAAGGAAATGCTAAATTCTGGCTCAAAATTAGTGAAAATGAAAATAAAGTTTTGCTTTGTTTTTACATCTAGGTACATAGAGCACCTGAAATCTAGCCACAAATCCCTAGTTAGGATCTCTTGACCTAGCCCAACCTTTTCATTGGATAGCTGAAGACGATTTGCCCATAGTAAGTAAGCATCAGAAGGGAATTTGGACCTGAGTACACGTAACACAGTGAACGGCACATAGTAGGTGCTTAATAAATATTGATTAATTGATTACTGCAGTCATCACCATTTTTATTGTCCTACACTGCTTCAGCCAGCCATGTCTGTCTAAGTTAGAGGAGTTCATGGGCCCCACATGCATGCATACTACTAACCTCAAAATTGTCATAGAGATCAAGTGACAAACATAATGCAGTAGAGTAGAAGCAGCGTTGGATTCAGCATCAGAGAACCTGGGTTCAAATCCTAACTCTGCCTTTTGTTATTACCTTTGCAACCTTGACAAGTCATTTAATTTTTCTGGGCCCGTTTCCTCATTGTAAAATAAGGGGGTTGGAATAGATAGTCTCAAAGGTCCCCTCTGACTCTAAATCTATTGTCATATAATCCTCTGTAGGGAAAAACACTTGGTGGGGTGGCTAGGTGACACAGTGAATAGAGCACCGGCCCTGGAGTCAGGAGGACCTGAGTTCAAATCCAGCCTTAGACACTTAACACTCACTAGCTGTGTGACCTTGGGCAAGTCACTTAACTCCAATTGCCCTGCCCTCCCCCCTCTAAAAAGAAAAAAAACCACTTGGCAAACCCTTGGCAAACACATACACATAAATTCTTATGATTATAACTGAATAGCACGACTGAACATGGAAAGGAGGAAGGATTTTCCTAAGACATCCAGAGAAAAAAGAGGCTGTAGACACTGCTTAAAATGCCACGTGTCACACTTCAGCTCCTTTATTTGTGAGAGTCCACATTCTCCAGCTGCTTCTGTGACCTGAAGTCTTTCCTTCTGTGCAACCTTGTATGTAAGCACCTCCCCAGCATCCTAGCATCAAGACCTTAGGCCTAAAAAAAAAAAATTACAGTAACCAAAAACACACTTCTAAGCCCCTTTGCCGTGCTCCTCCTTTCTTCCTAATTCCCCCCCCCAGAAAAAAAAAAACCTCCTGCTGTCTTTCATTTTCTCATCGAACTAATTAAACTTTTTTCTCTTTGAAGATTTCCCTTTTTCCAGAGATACACAGATGCTGAGGACATGGTTAGTTTCCCCACACACTCAGCATAGCAAGCTAGTCAAGCTGAGTCTAGTTTTGTATGCAACTGGGCTCCCCATTTACTCTGAGAGGTCAGATCCAATTAGAGTATAATCAGGGATGGCCTACAGCATGCATTTTAAATCAACATTTACTGGCAAGCCAACTTCCCTTGAAACCTGAAAAGGAAACTGAGGGAGAAGATTATTATTAAGGCTCCCCTCCCCCACCCACCCCTAAGAAAGAGGAGCAGGGAGGAGGAAAAGAAAGAGGATCAGGCAAAAGTTCCTGCAAGGAAATGTCATCTTTGGCACTGATAAGCTATTCGGACGACAAATGTTACAGGCAGAAAAGCTGTATAAGTAAGATGGATATAGGCGGCTTGTGCTTTTCTGAATTAGGCTGCTGTATATCAGGAGCAAGATGAGAAGACTTGAAACTGGAAGTCAGAACCTTTAGATTTCTGTGTTTGTGAAAGATTTGCCCAGGCTCTGAAAAAGCATCATAAAGCTTCAAGCTATGATGGAAAGATCCCATTCTCACATATAATGCTTTGCATTGTTCTCCTTCCTTAGACCCCACCCTGACTTTACTCTGCTTCCCACTGGAATGCATGTTGGCATTTCCCATTGGAGTCAGAGGGCACCACATGTTGCTAGGCAACAAGCCCTCCTTGGACAGACATTCTGGGGATATGGAAAAGAGTTGGAGGAGGGATGTTTTAGGCTTCCATGAAGGGGGAGAACAAGGGAAATTATTTCATAGTTTTTTCTTACATTAAAAATAGGCTTCATTAAATTGACTAACACATAGTAGGCACTTAATAAATATTTATTGGTTACAATGAGCCAGCTGTGTGGCACAGTGATAGACCACTGATATTCATCCCTTTCCAATACCTTGTTGGTCAATGAGGCTTCTGAGGTCCCTTCCAACTCATCTCTGATTCCAATGGGTTCTGAAAGCTGTTGATCTCATTAGAATATAAGCTTCTAAAGGGCAAAGAGTAATCCTGTTTTATCTTTGTATCATCGATGACTGGGGCAGTCCCTCACACATGGTTGGATCTTAATAATTACTCATTGAATTAAACTGAAGTTTCTTTCTTGCTTTGGATTTTTGTTTGTTTTCTGTGGGGGGAAAAAGGTCTTTCTCTTCTTCTTTTAGTATTTTAGGAAGGAAACAAATGAATACTTTCCCCAAATCATAGTTTCATGTTGGAAAATATTGCCAATTTTGAACTTTTAATTCTGCCTCTGAGCAGACTCTAGCTTCTTGAAAACTGACAGAATAAATCATTAGTTACTAATGCCTTGAAGCAACATATACTTATTTTGTTACTTCAAGAGATCTAGAATTTCAGTGGCTTGGCACATCCTCTGTTGATACAAATGCCATCTTCTTAATGCCTTATTTCATTGATTACTATACCAAAATAGATAGATACATGAGAAATAGATAGATAAATGATAGATACTCATTGCCTGGTAGCCAGTTTTCTAGTGGATTCTCCAAATTTTACAATCTTGATCTTCAGAGGGAAGAAAAGAGTCCCTCTGAGTCTCATACTCAAAGTCTTGCTATCAAATGAACAAGACCGTCAAGGATTTATATTCACCAATCAACACTTGTAAACCAAGCATCACCTGCATATCACAGTAAGCTAATGGTGGAAAAAGTTTTCAAAGGGAGCTTTGTATACTTATACAATTTACTTATCCGTTTTCTATATTTCAAATAAGGTGTACTTTTTAAGGCTAGTTTTCTTTGCATAAAAACAAATGGTAGCTATTTTTAAAGTAATCATTATCCATTCTAATACTTCATGTAAGGCCAAGCATGAGCAGCTTTCCAGAGGACTGCTGCTGTGAATAGCTTCAAGGTTCTGAATACATGGTGTAGTGAACTGCCTATTTATTTAGTAATAAACTAAGACAAAACATTGACAGAAACTAAAGTACAGCATTCACAATTTTATAGCATAACAACTTATCACAATGATATAATAACTTATCACTAAAGTGGCCACATAGTTTTCACTGAAATGGTCATATAATCTTAAACAAAAGATAGCATTCAGTACGTCCTTAACTCAATCATCCCCAGGCCTCCGTAAGGGACACAAAGTACAAAGGTCAAACTTTTCCATCCCTAGGTCACAGTAAATCATGATCTTCTCAATCAATACACATTATCCAAGTAAAGTCTTCTTCATCTTGACTTGAGGCTGGCTCTCAGCTTCCATGGTTCCTCTTCCATGGTCCCAGCTCCTAACCAAATCTACCCAACTGTCACCTGGATTCAAAGGCAGGCATCTCTCAGCTCCTTGTCCAGCTCCTCATCCAGTTCCTCATCTAGTTCCACTTCCATATTGAAGCTCACAGTGTCCACTCCACCTCAAGTCTTTCACAGTTCCTATTTCTGGGAAGACAAAGCTTAACAGAGCCAAAACAACATTCATACACATTGCTGGTACCATCATCAATTCACTATCTGCCTGCGAAATCAACAGAGACCCACAGACAAAGTCCAAGAGGTCAACACAAATCATCAACATAGAAATCAACACAGACCCACAAACAAGGTCTGAGAACTCAACACAAATCAGTACAGTCCCAGGACCCCTGAATCCCCTCTCCAGGACTTCTGTAAACAGACAACCAGAAAATCCTCTTTCAGGGTTTCCAGTAAGGTCCCAAGGCTTCTGTACAAAGTATCACAAACAAACATCAACAAAGACAGAACAGACAAACATAGAGTGCCAAGATACCACCAGTTTTCTTCTCCTTAACTCTGCCACCACAAGACTTTTCTTCTCAGTTCTGCTCTCTTCTTCTCAATTTTCTCCTTAGTTCTTCTCGGTTCTGCTTACTTCTCAGTTCTTCTCCCTTCTCAGCTCTGCTTTCTCCAGCCTGGCCTCTCCTTATATATGATCATTAGCTCCTCCCATTCCTCTTGCATCAGCAACAGGAATTCACAAGTTCTAGGGTTCACAAGTTGTGGAGTTCACAAGTTCTGCTTCTCAACAAGCCTTGATACAATAATGGGCAAGAACCAAACAAGGTGTCAACTAAATAGCTGAAACAAGGTGTTAACTACTTCTTTGCTTGCCTTTACACCTCATTGTTAAATGTGACTCTTCCTTTTTCCTCACTTCTTATATTCAATCAATTCCCAAATACTCTTGAATCTACTTCCTCATTGTTTCTCCCATCCTTGTGTATGTTTTCTCTTCTCTCACTGGCAGTAACCAGTAAAGACATTTATTACTACCCAATTAACTAATATGGTAGTTTCCTAAGAGATCTTCCTGCTGCTGTATTCTCTCTCTTCTTAACTATCATATTTTTTTAATTGAATCTTTCATAATGCTATCATATTAAAGTTTCTTATGCAGAGATGTGGTCTTTTTACTCTAATCAAGCTCTACTCACTAACAAAGGAAATCAGTGAACCAACAAATCTTTATTAGGAACTTACTATGTATCAGACACTATTAAGTGCTGGGGATACAAATGAAGGCAAAAGCATCCCCTGCCCTCAAGACTCTTATGTTCTAATGGAGGAGATGGCATGTAGATAAATAGGTAAAGATAAGATATATAATGAGTAGTAAGAAGGTAATCTATAAGGGTATCTGGGAGTGGAAGGTGAGTATAGGAAAGGACTATTGCAGAAGGTGGTATTTGAGTTGAATCTTGAAGAAACCCAAGGATGCTTAAAAGTGAAGATGCATGGGGAGAGCTTTCCAGGCATAGAGTTCAGCCAGTGACAGGTCACAGACAGAGGAGATGGAATGCTGAACTTGAGAAATAGCAAGCCACCAGTCTTAGCATTTGGAAAGCAGTGTTTGTTTCTAACTCTTTTCCATGATAGAAAGTGCTGCTATAAATATCTTTGTACATCTGTGTTCTTCCCCTGGGTCTTTGAATTCTTTGAGGTGTATGCCTAGTAGGGGCTAGTAGCACTATCACTGAATCAAAAGGTGGGCACAGTTTGGTGACCTTGAGGGGAAAGTTCCAAATTAACTTCCAAATTCACAGTTCTACCATCAATACACTGGTTCTCTCACAGTCCCACCAATAACTGCTATTTTCTTTCTTGTCATCTTTACTAATTGGATGGTATAAGGTATGTGGTAGAACCCTAGGGTTGTATTAATTTTTATCATATTAGTGGTTTGGAGCATTTTTCATATGTTTATTAATATCCTGATTTTCTTCTTTTGAAAACTGACTTTCAATCCTTTGGTTATTGGGGAATGACTTTTTTTTTCTTTGGGGTGTGGTTTAGCATTGTTTTTTTTTATCAATTCCCAGGCTGCATCTCTTTTATAAATTCATATTATAACATTTTGTATTATAGTAATTTGTGTATGATGTATCCCTTTATTAAACTCTAAGCTCCCTGAGGGAGGTTCTGTGTATCGTCTAAACTTTGTATCTTCCGTAGCACCTAGGCAGTCCTATACACAATAGATAGTTACCAAAATGTTTGTACTTAAAGGGATCCCTAGCATTTGCGATCTCTTTTAAATTGATAAGCCATGGCACAAATCATAGCCACTGAATCACTTGGCCAGTGGAATGGCAGCTTTTGATTAGGATAACACAGTGACTTATTTGAAGCTCTCTGCCCTGTGGACTCCACATGGCATCAAAAGTGGTTTACAAGAAAAATCTCAGCTTTCACCAGCTACAGCATGACCTGCCTTCTCAGAGATCTGCAATCATCTGAGAATTCAGCTATCTGTCTTTTATCAGAGAATGGTCAAGTCCTTGAGTTGCCTCAGGTGGAATGCCATTAACTTCTCATGTAGCTATGTCATCTTTAACACTTCACTCCAAAGAAAGAAAGAAAGAAAAAAGCTAGCTCTAGATGTAATTTTGCTAAAAATCACTACATTTTTATATACTTACCAAAATTGTTCAACATGAAAGAGCATATTTTCCATTTGATGAGCAAGGCTCCAGCTGTGATATTCCCATTAACATTAAAGCTCACATACAGAGAGCAGCATATACTCAAAAGAGGAAAGAAAGTTCGAATAACATAAAATGTTGGTGCCAGCAAGTTTGGAGCTGTGAATTTTCTAACAGATGTGCATACTTTCAAAACAATAGTCAGGTTATCTTCCTCCTACTCTGAATGTATCTCATATGTATGTGTGTGTATATGTGTCTATGTATGTGTATGCATGTATATGTGTATGCACATTTATACACATATAGGTAAGTGTGTGTATGTATGTGTATATATTTATGTATGTATGTATGTATGTGTGTGTGTATTCTCTTCCATTAAACCATAAGTTCCTTGAGGGCAAGGACTATCTTTGTCTTTCTTTGTATCCCCAGTACTTAGCAGATGTATACAACATGAGCCAAATAAGTGAGGCAATTAAGACATGTACAAAAGCTGGTGCTGGTTATCATTTTTCATCTTTTAGGTAAGAGGTTTCATTTCCATGTAACCATTATTAATTGTTAGTAAATAAACATGAGTTTAGATTTTACAACTTTGAATTTCTCAAATCTTTCTTCCATTTTGCATAGAAACTCAAGTTTGATATTTTAATATTTTCCATCTCCAATCAAAGTATAAATAATTATTTGCTAGGTGATCATAACTATTTGGGGGATCATGGGCCCTTTGGGCAGTCCTGTGGAAACTGTGAGTCCCTTCTCAAAATGATGTTTTTGAATGCCTAAAAAGTAGGATTGTGCTTTCCTGTCGGTGCAAGATGGCAGTGCAGATCTCTAAGAAGAGGAAGTTTGTTGCTGATGGCATCTTCAAAGCCGAGCTAAATGAGTTTCTCACCAGGGAGCTGGCTGAGGATGGCTATTCTGGGGTGGAGGTTCGAGTTACCCCAACCAGGACAGAAATCATCATCTTGGCCACCAGGACTCAGAATGTCCTTGGGGAAAAGAGTAGCCAGATTCGTGAACTGACAGCTGTAGTTCAGAAAAGGTTTGGCTTCCCAGAAGCCAGTGTAGAGCTGTATGTAGAGAAGGTGGCCACCAGAGGTCTCTGTGCTATTGCCCAGGCCAAGTCCCTACATTACAAGCTCCTGGGAGGCCTTGCCGTTCATAGGGCCTGCTATGGTGTCTTCCGCTTCATTATGGAGAGTGGAGCAAAGGGATGTGAAGTAGTGGTGTCTGGTAAGCTCAGAAGCCAGAGGAGAGGGCCAAGTCCATGAAGTTTGTGGATGGCCAGATGATCCACAGTGGAAACCCTGTCAACTACTACGTCGACACAGCTGTGTGCCACATCCTCCTCAGACAGGGTGTATTGGGAATTAAAGTCAAAATCATGTTGCCCTGGGACCCAAGTGATAAGATTGGCCCTAAGAAGCTCCTGCCCAACAATGTGAGCATCGTAGAGCCCAAGGATGAGATTCTTCCTACCACCCCCATCTCAGAGCAGAAGAGTGGGAAGGCAGAGCAACCAGCTATGCCCCAGCCAGTGCCCACTGCCTAACAGGACTCTGTGACACCTGGAATGGTGTGCCCAAAGCTTTTCTGTAAAGATCTTTAATTAAATCTTTTGTAAAAAAAAAAAAGTAGGATTGGAAAGAAAATCAATCATACTGAAATACAATTATTTAAAAAAATTTTAAGAAAACAAGTTCACAGACCACAGGTTAAAAATACCTGATTTAAACTGATGTTTAAGCTTAATGATATGAGCCTAAATATATATTTTTTTCTTGCTAAGGAAAAAGGGAGGTATAATAAGAGAAATTGTAATGTGGTGCCTCCTTTTAAGAAATTAAATAAACTTGGTTTGCTTGTTGCTAAGGGCAGAAAAATTATGGCAGTTATAGAGCAGATTTATACTCAACATAAGCACAAACTTCCTAAGAATTAGTATTGTTTAAAAGCATGTTGGACTGCCTTGGGTGGTAATCACCTGCCAATCACTAGACCTCTTCAAAGAGAAGCTGGTTCAATATTTGTCTGAAATGATATGAGAGGGACTGCTATTCATGAACAGATTAGGCCTGAACTGTTCTGAAATCTTCTAGCTCAGATCTGACCACATGTAGGTTATGATGCAATGTGATCATATTTGTAAAGCACTTACATTATTTGGCACACAGTAGGTACAGAACAAAAGTTTATGCTTAGTCCATGAGAAATCATTTGTGATCTTGTAACCAATTCACCTGTATGATTCCAGAAAGATCAGATGCTGACTTACCCATTCAGAAAATATCTTGCAAATCCCTACTATGCATAATGCATTATACTAGGGACTGAGGGAGAAACAATGATACAAAGAAAAACAGATGGGATTTTGTTCTCTCTCAAGGAGGGAATATGAGACATACAAGCAGATAACTCTAATACAAAGTTGGATATAATTTTTTTAATTCAAAAAAAGAGTATGATAATCAAATCACCCAATTGGCTAACATATCCTAAACAATTGAGTCCTCTAAAGTTTTCATGATTGGACCAGAGAGTCAAATGAACAAAGAAGAAAGGAGTATATTTCACAGTGCATTGTAGTTTTAAAAAGAAGAGCAGGAAGGAAATAATCTTCTAAACTGAGACTGTCTACCAATTAACTAATGAATTTAAGTTTTAATTAAGGCAAAGGCTTAATTCCACCGCAAACTATAAGGCTTAACAGGACAGCAGCAAAGAGGTAGAGATATCCACTCTCCAAAGGGACACTGTAGAAGCTAAGCATTTCAGTTTATGAGTGAATAAGACGCAATTTGTTTAGGCAGCATTATAGAGAGTATGAAGGGAAATAAAAGCTCCCATTGAGTTATAAGCCATTTAATTCTTTGGAGATATTGCTCTGATGGATGTTTCATAATCCCATTTATTAAGAGGTAATGATAAAGATCTCAGAAGAATAAAATTACAGATTACCTAAAGGGCAATGGAAAAACACTTAGTGATTATAAGTTGACTGTTGCTTATTGTCACCAATGAATTGTGAGAAAGAAGAGGCATAAAAACCCTTAAAAGCATGATGTCTAGAATCTAGAATCAAATATAAAGTCCTCAATTTGGCATTTAAAGACCTTCATAACCTGATTCCAGCCTACCATTGCAGGTGTATTATGCTTTCCCCTTCCCATGATGTACAGTCTAGCCAAACTGACCTTCTTGTCAGTTTCTCACACAGGCCATTCTGTTTTCCCATCTCTTTGTCTTTTCATAGACTACTGTTCATGCCTAGATAGAATCTTGTCTTCTCTCACTCTCTTAATATCTCATTTCCTTCAATGTTCAATTCAGGCTCCTACTTGAAGCCTTTCCTGATCCCCCTAGCTATTAGTGTCTCTCCCCCTACTTACCTCATATTTAGTTTGAAACCATTTTTTATATAATTTTATATGCTTACATGTGTATATGTTGCTTCCCTTGATAGTATGTAAGGTCTTTGAGAGCAGAGGCTGTTTGATTTTTAACTTTGCATCACTAATGCCTGCCTTAATGCATGCACATAGAACGTGCCTAATTCATATTTAGTGATTAATATATGACTAGAAAAGTGGCAGGTGATCATTTAGTGAGAATAAAGGATAAATGAGGGACAAGCTAATCCATCAGTTATATTGGAGACCATAAAAACATTTTAAATCCAGAGGGAGTGCACTGGGTAGGTACCCTATGGAGTATTACATTAGGACATGCACCAGAGTTGCCTGGGATGAGAAGATTTAGAAAGTGTATGCCACTGATGAAGATATTGTTGTTAACTAAAAGATTAATTTAAGAAAATAGTAATTTGTCTTTGATTTCTGTCACCAAGTCTACCTCTAAAAGAGAAAGCCGAATTTATCACTACTAGAGATATATGAACACTACTTACTAGTTAACGAGTACAGTACCAGCAGGTAAATTAATAATCTACTGAGATTCAGCACACCATACATGCTTATGTATCAGCAAGCATCCTAGCATACGTATGGCAGCTGCTAGCATAGGTTCTTAGATCTGCTTTTCTAAAGGAAAGCAACTCAAAATGGGTTAACAATCT
>CM053581.1:507323898-507429351 GCA_028627135.1 Pseudochirops cupreus
GGAAAACAAGCCTGGCGCCACAGGCTCCACGTGACCACATTCAGCCTATTAGGGACTTTCAAATATCCAAGGGTCCTCAGAGTCACGTAGCCACTTTAGCAAAGGGCCTAGGGGCAGGGAAGATCTTCAGATTCCCATAACAGCTTAGTAAACCTTAAAGTTCTTATCATTTTTTTTAATGACTGAACCAGTGTTTTCACTGACATAGGGAGCTCCCAGTGAGGAATTCTACTGGTATCTTCTTTGCAACTTAGAAAACTGGCTAAAGTTCAGAAAAGTTAAAGGACTTACCCAGGGTCTCAGAGTCAATATTTGTCAAAGTCAGGACTTAAACCCAGGTCTTCCTAATCCTGAATCAGTTCTCACTGTACTATGAATGTAGACTTGTTATTATTACTATGCACCTATTGTACATTCTGCACGTGTTTCAGGAAGTGTTTGCATTGTTACAATTTGGGATGCTTCACAAAGTATGAAACAATGAAATTCCTGATATAAACTATCTGATTCAATCAAAGCCAAAAATGTGCTCCTATCTCTTCTACCCTCTTTCTCTTAAGTTGGAGCCACAAAAGCTTTCATACAAAGACCCCCTAACTTAGGATTAATTGATAGAAATTAAAGTGATATATTTTACAGGTCAGTTTCATGAACACTGCCTCTGACTCAAACCTAGCTCATCATACTAATTCTTAGATCATTGTGTACAGAATCAGGCATTTAATTAGCTTATTATCTAGAGACTATATTGATCTTTATAATGATAAAGAGATGTGTGTTGATATGGGGGACAAAATAGTAGGTGGTATGGTGGTCTACCAATTAACAACCGTTCTTGAAGGACCTACAATATGCTGGATATATGAGTTGAGCACTGGGGAAACAAATACAGGAAGGAATATTTCTGCTTACAAGGAGTTTTCATTCTGCTGTTGTACTGGGTACAAAACAAATGCACATATTAGAATATGCAGAATAAATATAAAAAGAATAAATAGAAATTGATACAAAGTCATTAAATACAAGGTTGATTGGTTATTGTCCGTTCTTAAAGAGAAATAAAATGATATCACTATGTTGGGGTCAAAGTATAGTGTGTCTGATTGCGGTTGATCAGACCAATATGAGCTCAGAAGGCTCTATCACAAGTCAGACACAATAGTCCACATGAACTTTTGGAGTAGAAATGTGTCTAAATTTGTGCATCCCACATTTCTTTTGAGCTACTATGTTTCTGCTTTGTTCATTCAGCATAGCACCTGCTTTGATATAGACATGCCATGTTGGGTAGTCCTTTGTCAATGTCTCCCACATCACACAATCAATTCCATAGTTCTTCAGAGGGACTTCAAAGTGTCCTTGTATCACTTCTTCTGACTTCTATGCAAAAACTTGCCTTATGTGAATTTTCCATAAAATGATCTTTTAGTCAAACGTACATTTGGCATTTGAACAAAATTGCCAACCCTTCAGAGTTGTGCTCTTTTCAGTAGAGTTAGAACACTTGACAGTTTAGCTTCAGAAAGGACCTCAGTGTGCAGTACCTTAACTTGTGAAGTGATCTTCAGAATCTACCTAAGACAATTCAGATTAAAATGATTCATTTTCCTGGCATGGTATATTGTCCAGGTCTTACAGGCATTCTCTTAGAGAAGATAATATGTATATACATAAATATTAGCACCAGTGAGGTCAACACAATAGATCTGTAGACAGTTTGATAATCTGATACCTTTTCTCTCCCACCCTTTCCTTTGGAACCTCCCAAACACTGAGCTAGCTCTGGCAATGCATGCATCAACTTCATCATCTATGTGTACATCCCTGGAAAGTATACTACCAAGGTAAATTAACTTATCCACAACATTCAATATTTCTCCACTTGCTGTAACCAATGGTTCTACATATGGGTGGCATGGTGCTGTCTGGTGGAGAACCTCTGTTTTCTTGGAGTTGTTAGACCAAAATTAGCATAATACAAGATAGTTTGGGAGAAAGGAAATGGTTTCCAGGATCAGAAAGGGCTTCATGAAGAAGGTATGTATTGAAAGAAGAGGATTCTCTTAAGTAGACATGAGGAGAGCGTGCATGACTGGTATGAGGAACAGCTAGTGCAAAGGCATGCATACAGGAGTTGTAGTGTTTATCATATGTAAGAAACAGAGAGAAGGCCAGTTTAGCTGAATCATAGTGCAGGAATGGGAATAAGGGACAGTGAGGCTGGAAAGATATGTTGGAGTCATGTTGAGAGGTTTTAAAAGCTAAATAAAGGAATAATTTTTTTTTCCTAGAGTCAATACTAGATCCATTGATATGTGATGAATAGGAGAATGTCATGGTCTGATCTTCACTTTCAGAAAAATCATTTTGGCAGCTGTGTGAAGGATGGACTGGGATGAGGAAAGGCTTGAAGCAAGGAGACCAATTAGGAAACTCTTGCAATAATCTAGGCAAAGGTGATGGGAGACTGAACCAAAGCCATGATTGCGTGAACAGAGAGAAGGAATTGGCTTTGACAAGTGATTGGATATAAAGGGGAGGGAAAATGAGAAATAGAAAATTATGCCAATGTGATAAATCTGGGAGGCGGGAAGAATGGGTGCCTTTAAACAAAAGAAATAAAGTTTGAAAAAGGAACCAATTTAGAGAGATAACAAATAAGTTCTACTTTGCAACTTAGGTCCACATATCCTGAGCTGGGAAGTGTCTCTCGGGCATACAGTTTGAAACATTGGACACAGGTAACTGGTCAGTTTCAGAAAGAGACTAGTAGGTCTGTGAGCTATTAGCATAGAAATGATCATCAAACTCATGGGAACTGATGAGGTCTCCAAAGAGACTAGTAGGTCTGTGAGCTATTAGCATAGAAATGATCATCAAACTCATGGGAACTGATGAGGTCTCCAAGGTCTCCAAACAGTTTCATATAAAATCCTCTTTTTTCATTCTTTGTACACTGAGCTGTTCATGTTTGTAGGTGGTTGACTTCATAATAAAAAAGAAAAAAATTTTAACAGGCAGTAGCTGGGAGTAAGTAAAGAGAAGTTATGGCATCCAAGGGTCATGCGAAGTTAGGTTAGGAATAAGAAATATTTTTCTTATACAAATGAGGTACAAGAGGAAGAACTAATACAGAGGAATTAGATGGGGAAGAAGGACTGTTAGTTCTGGAAACCTACTTTCACAGGGAATGGGTTTAAGATGGGAACAATACATATCTGGAAGTGTATAAAAGTCTTCTAAATTTAGAAAGAAATAAAATACTAAGGATAGGAAGGGAGGAGAGGATAAGGGAGGAATCCTTAGAAGAGAGGATAAGGGAATAGGTTCAAGGGGGATATGGAAAGGTGTTTAGATTAATGGGAACAGGATAAGGGAGGGATCCTGGGGAGGATAAGGGAGGATCTTTAGAGGGGAGGGTGAGGGGATAGGTCAAAAGGGAATATAAAAGGGTGCTTCGATTTACTGGAATGGGAGGATAAGGGAGGGATCATTGGACAGGGGGTATGTTAAGTAATAGAAGGGCAAGGCAGCAAGTAGAAATAAAGTAGAGGAGTCAGGAAGGATAGGAAATAAGAGACACACACGAACAAAAACAAAGATTAGGAGTAGAATCTACTAGGGAAAGTATATGTTTATATGTGTGTGTGAGTATATGTATATATCTATATCTTTATATGTGTGTATATATGTATATGGGTATGTACATATCTATATACATATGTGTATATATGTATACATGTCTGTATATGTTTATATCTATATATCAATATAACTATTCTTAATGGTAGCCTAGGGGAAGGAGTAGAAGGGGGAAAAAAGAACAAAGTAAAAAATGTTCAGCAAAAAACAAAAGAAAAACTAAAAGGAAGCAAGGAAAAGATGGACAGCTCTTAACATAACGCACAGTGTTTAAAATATATAAGCTTTCTTGAGATGGAAGTTTATTGCTATATATTTTGAGTTCTCTCTTACATTCTTCTGTGTACATATTTTCTTTTCTTATTTTATATTTGTTTTAATATTTAAGTATATGTGTTTCTTTCTCTTTTCTTATTATGTATTTAAGGTTTAATTTTTTAAAAAATAAACATTTTTCTTAGGATGTTAAACATTTAAAATAGGTTGCCTTGAAATTTCTTTCTATGATTAGCGACAGTATGGCATATAGAAGAAGGCATTAGACTGGTACTCAGAACCCCCAGGGATTGGTCCCAGCTGTGCTGCTGATGTGTTATGTGAACCTTGGCAAGTCACAAAACTGCTATGTATAAGCTTCAGTTTTCTCATGTGTAAAATGTAGATGATGTAATTTTTGAAAGTAGTATACCATTTTGAAACTGATGGTGAAATTCTCAATACAAGACTGATTAGTGGAGTTATGATCAGTCTGGTTTTTACAGAATGCCAACTATATGCCAACTATGGGCAGCTAGATGGCACCAAGGACAGACTACTGGACCTGAAGTCAAGAAGATTCCTCTTCTTGAGTTCAAATCTAGCCTCAGACACTTACTAACTGTGCAGCCCTGGACAAATCACTTAACCCTGTTTGCCTCAGTTTGCTCATCTGTAAAATGAACTGGAGAAGGAAATAGCAAACCACTCCAGTATCTTTGCCAAGAAAATCCCAAATGGGGTCATGTAGAGTCAAACATGACTGAAAAATAACTGAAACAAAAAACTACATCCTAGGCACTATATTGGATACAAAGGCAAAAATGAAATATTCCCTGCTCTCAGCAAGCTTGCATTCTCTTAGAGAAGATAATATGTATATACATAAATATTAGCAGAATAAATTTTAGTACGCACTTCCCAATTTTATTTTGGAGACAACATGAGATATTTGTAAAGCACTTTGTAAACCTTACGATGCTACATAAATGTTAGTTATTATTTTTATCATTCACAGAATAAATACAGTGTAGTTAACTGGCAGTTAAGGAAGGAGGGTACTAGCAGGTAGAGGGATAGAGAAGGGCTTCTTATATTTCAGATAAATCCTAAAGAAAGAATGAGATTCTATGAAGCAGGAATAGGAGGCAAAGCATTCCAGGGCAGGGAGGACAGACATCCCAAAGGCACAGAGATAGGAGCTGGAGTGCCATGGAGCAGAGAGAAAACCAATTTGGCTGAAATGTAAAGGGACAGAAGAGGTGAGAAGGTGGAGATAATCTATACTAAAGTTCAAAAGCCATTCAGAAAACATTTTCCTTTAGTCATCTTAATATATACTTAGATTTTCTCATCAAAACACAAGACTCAAATGGAATAAGGCAGAGGACACAAGCCAGTAGAAGGAGAACCAAACATGGAATCAGAAGACCTGGGCCTTTCTACTTTCTACACATATGACCTTAGAAAAATCATTTAATCTCTCTGGGCCTGAGATACTTCATCTATAAAATAATGGGTTTGATTGAGATGAGTCCCTGAGATTCCATCTAGCTCTCAATCTGTGATTCTGCCAATCCCTGCCTTTCCTATCTCACATGATTGTGGAGGATCAGAAGAGCTCCTGTATTAAAAAGAGGTTTTGTGAACCGAGAAGGACTGTGAGGATGCTTATATCTATGTCTTTTCCATTGGGAAGATTCTGATTAGTCAGAGTCCTTGAGAGATGATCCTGTAGAGCAGTGGTTCTCAACCTGTGGGTCGTGACCCCTTTGGGGGTTGAATGACCCTTTCACAGGGGTAGCAGGGGTCGCCTAAGACCATCGGAAGACACATATTTCTGGTGGTCTTAGGAACCAAGACACTGTTCCTCTATCCATCTCCAGGCGGGTCCACCTACATACAGATACGCCCACATACGAGTATTAAAGGGTCGCAGTATTAGGAAGGTTGAGAACCACTGCTGTAGAGTAAGAGGACCCGGGCTCAAATCTCACTCTGACAACTCACATGTGTGACCTTGGACAAGAGATCTTGGGTCTCAGTTTCCTCATCTGTAGAATGAAGGGGTTGGATTTGACTATTTCTGTGGTCCCCTGTAGCTCTAAGTCCATGAGCCTGTCTAAAGACAGTAATGGCTAGATGACCTCTCAAGGTCACCAGCCGCTTTCTGTGACTAGAAATCACATACTGGGTATTAGAAAGTTTTATGAAACCTGACCTAATTTAAGAAAGATCCTGCCCTCTTGTGTCTCAGGGAAGCTAGAGTCAGTATTTTGTGTTGCCTCTTTCCCTCAAGCAATCAGAGGGTAACCTGATTGTTTTTACTGAGTGTGTGTTATTAGTCGTCCACAAAAGGCACCACTCCAGTGCCTCTGTGGTGTTCACTCAAGGTCACCCGAGGAAGTACGAGGCTGACTTACTTTGAGCTTTATAAATTAATGCTACTTTAATCATTTATTCACTGAGTATGAATGGACTATTCTCCTAAAGATTATTACAGTCCTGGAATTTGACTTTATCTGAAATGGTTCTGAAGTGATCGAATGACAGCTTTAAATCTGTCACTGTAGATTTTAAATTATTTACAGCTATGTGAGCTTTAACAGTTGGTTTATGATGTGATTTCAGCTTAACACTCTTAAATGTGGTCTCTCTGCTCCTGCAAAACCAACAGAAATCCACCAAGCTTTTTAACGAGGATCCCAAAACATATGAAAAAGCGATCTCCATGGCATAGTTTGTTTGGCTTTTACTGTTCTCTTTTTTTATCATTCTAAATTTTCTCTGCTCACCTGCTCTGGAATGACTCATAATATGGGACACATAGCTTGGCTTCCTGCCTTCTTTCGGCCCCTCCTTCCTGCTAGGTATATGTTGTTACTATGGATCTGAGGGCTCAAGTCTGCCCATAACTCTGAGATCACTCTTGCCCTAGGCCAAAAGATTTTCCAGGCTCACTGTGTCAGAGGCTTAGTGTCTAGCTCAGTTTGCCTGCACTTTGGACAATAAATCAGAGCTTTAGAGACTATAGCTACTTTTCCGGACCAAGTATGTGGAATGGGAATGCAATGTTCCGATCTTTCATATTTCAGGATCTCTCATCAGGTCTCCAGCCCTTTATGCCCAGTTGGTTGCCTGACTTCCCTAGATTCTACATCTTTTTCAAGCTTATATCCATGATTCTCTTCATTCCACCATGCCTTAGCTAATTTCCCTGGACTATGAAATATCTCATCCCTTTGCAGTTCAAGGCCATGATAGCCTGCTCCTCCTTTTGCATGGGGTAATGGAAGACCTTTGATTTTGAGTCAGAGAACTTAAATTCATACTAACCTCCCCAGACCTAAACTTCCTTACCGGTAAAATGAGGGATTGATCTCAATGACCTTGGAGTTTCCTTCCATCTGTGACCCTGAGAGCTTTTCTGCTACTTGCTATCTGAGTGGCCTTAGGCTAAACTTTACATTTTACCTGCAATCAGCCTTGGTTATCTTCAGATATGTAAAGACAAAGAAATGCTTATCTCAGAGACAAGGGTGTCTGGTGTAGATATGCAGTCTGCTAGAAATATTGCCTTTGAGGGCAGCTAACTGGCACAGTGAATAAAGAACCTATCCTAAAATCATCTTCCCGAGTTCAGATCTGACCTTAGACATTTCCTAGTTGTGGGATCCTGGGCAAGTCACTTAACCCTGTTTGCCTCAGTTTCCTCATATGTAAAATGAACTGGAGAAGGAAATGGCAAACCATTCTCACAAAGAATCTGACACAGCTGAAAGAATTCAACAAGGGTCAGCTTCCTTCATAAAATCCTTTCTGTCTACCCCAGCCCTCAGTTTTAAAAATAATAATAATAACATAAAAAGATCATTTCTTTGAACCATGTAACTCATCCCAACACTTCATTGCATGATTTATGAATATGTGTTTGAGTCACAGTTAAGTTTATAAAAAGAGCTTTGTTCCCAAAGTTTTCATTAATTAAGATATCACCGAACAATGTTCACTACTTTAGAATGTATTCCATTCCTTTTTTTATTTAATTGGTCTAATTGCAGAAATAAATTATTTTTTAAAGTCCACTTTTAAAAATTCATGTCAGTAATGATATTGCAAAGCTATGAGTAATGAGAAGTAATATTTTATTACAGAATCTGAGATCTAGAGTTGGAAGGAATCCTAAAAGTCGTCTTGTCCAAACCCCTTAATTTATAGATCAGGAACCTCTGAGGAGGTTCACAAGGTAAGCGAGGTCACAAAGTAAGTGGACAGAGCTACTAAAACCCAGGTCCTCTCATTTTAAAGCGTGTTTTCCCCTGTACCACACTGGCTCCTTAATTAAATTATCCTCACAATTAACCACATAACCTTTCTCATTCTCCTAGGATGAAAGGTACCTTCTTTTTACAGTGAGCTATGTGAGAAGCTTTTCATAGAAAAATGAATCGAGATTAGCATTCTAGTAATAAATTAGAATTTAGAGATCTTGCCATCAGGATGGCAGCTTAAAAGTATGAATGTTGGCATTTGAATCGTTTCAGAAGAATTGTGATATGGCAGACAAAAGATTTGGAATCCATCTTTGGTTCTGTCTCCCGGCTTTTGGCAAGTTCTCAGCATCTCTTCTCTATTAGTTATCATAACTGGCCTTTAGATCTAGACCCATTCCTTGATTTAATTTCCGTCTTATCCCTATGTCAGTTACCAAGACATGGTATCCTTACTTGTGCCTATGGTTGAGAAAATACTAATTATGATTTTGAAAATCTGTAGTGGCAGCATTCTGAAAGACCAGGATGTAGAAATGTTGCTCAGTGAAAGTCTGTCAACAGAACATGGTCATTCATGTCTCTCTTTTCCTTATCTTCCTCTATTTTTCTCTCTGTTGATGTATCCCTCTCTTTCTTATTGCTCTCTGGCCCTTTCTTTCTCTAAATCCTTTCTGCCTTATTCCCTTAAACTGACCATGATATAGAACTGAAGTATGAGTTTTTAAAAATTAATACTTCAATATATTGGCCATGGACAGGCCACTCAGTTTCTCAATTTACTTAGCTCTATAAAATGGGAATGGTCATACTTTCATTACCTATCTTACAAGGTTGTGAAAAAACACTTTGTAAATCATGAAATGACATATAAAGGGAATTAATATTAATTAATAGTATATGTCCCCTGTTCATTCAAAAAAGTAGATTAGTAGAATGTTTCTATTTTTATTATTTTTTCAGTACTTTTTTAAACTTGTGGGGCTCTTTATTAAGTTTCTCCATGTCCTTTGATACGAAAAATATACTCTACCCCTTTACTTGAAAATAGCAAAACCCTTCTGAGAAATCTCCAAATGAAAGTATTCTTACGGTTTCAACTTTTTCCATGAATTTTAATGAAGAGATTAAAACTATAATTATGAAATCCAGATAGATCTAACACTTTATCTGATTTATCTGAATTTTCAAATATCTTCATTTTAGGCATTGAACAGCACGTGGGAGCAAAAAAACAGGAACTGACAGCCTTGTCGTCCAAATTTGGAAAGACACTGAAGTCCAACTTCATCAACTAGAGGGTGGGATTTAGAGATGGCTAGGACCTTGGTGATCTATTCCTTCCCTGCTGTCATATTGAATAATTCTACCTACTGATTAAAGTATAGGAGGTAGCATAGTATCATGATACTCTTGAAACTAGGGCTGAGTCATAATTAGAAATGGTCCAGAGACTGCTCCTGCTGGCCCTGAGCTCCAACTTTCTCACAGAGTTTAGACTCAGATTATCAACAGTGTCCTCTGCAGTTATGTTCAGGAAAGGCCTACCCCAGAGAGGGTAACTATTGATGTCGTGGCCTTTTAGAATCCTTTTTTCTCATGGCCAGACCCAGCCCAAAGGAAGAAGCAACCAGGTGTCTACAGAGCTACAGTGTCCTGGGCAATTGTGCTACCATTCCAGGAAGGGTACTTCATAATACCTCTATGTGTGAAATGTATTTCTTCAACCTAAATTAATAGTTTGTTCTGAGTATTGTATGGGAAAGCTTTTTCTGGTGAGATTTCTGTTCCTCAAATTTTACATTTCTGTCAATTTATTAATAAATTTGCACACTCTGTTTTATGATCCCAAATTTATTTTCCTTTATGATTTATCACCAGGGTTCACCCATGGCAGAATTTGTACAAAATTAATGCTGTTAATTTTAGTTTTAAAAATCAGCATCTTGCTGTTGATCTCCAAAGTCAACAGGGGGTACCGATGTCAATGTTTCATTTAGCACTAATTTTATGCAACATTATATGTAATATCCACTTCTGGCACCGCGGGATACCCTCATTTGGCTTACCCTTGTTCAGCCAACTGTCTGTCACTGGAGTGAGAGGATGTGAATTAAAAAAGAAAACCCATCATCCTAACAAACCACTCAAGTCTATGCTGCCCAGTTGGAGGTATCCAATAGCGCGATAGTCTTCTATGTCTTTCCATTATTTTTAGACTTCTCTTTTCTTGTTTTTAACATTCTCCAGATGTTGGAGCTTTTTTTGAAGAGGGAATGTGGCTACGGTATAACTTCCAAGCAGCAGGGGCCAAGGATGCCGCTGGTCGAAGTGGGAACTCTCCTGACTCCCAGAACTCTACACCAGACCTGGCCAAGGAAGAACTCAGTTTTAGCTTCAGCACCACCAAGGCTCCCTGCATCCTTCTCTATGTCAGTTCTCACACCACAGACTTCCTGGCAGTTCTGGTTAAACCCTCCGGTAAGGATTTTTACACTTCTCTGGGTCATGATTCACCTGTGCTAGAATTTTCAGAAATTCTCAGAGGATGAGAAGGGTTGTGCTCACCTGGGTAGTGGAGGAGAGTCTCTAAGGAAGAATACAGCATATGTAATCTCAAGACCAGAGCAGGTCAGGTAGCAGAGGGACAACAGCTGCTGCCAATACCTAAAAGCTGGGATGAATGAGAGAACTAATACTGGTTAGAAGTTTGGAGTTAAGGGAGTCTTCTTAAATTTCAGGAACTAAAGTGCAGGGAGCATCATGCCACTGTTGCTTTGTCTAGTTCAAGCTGCTTCTCGGAACTCTGCTGGCATTGATGTGCCAAGGGATCCTGCTTCAGACTCAGACACCCTGACTGAGTCATAAGTCTCTAAATAGGGACCAGACTACGATTCCAGTCAATAAGCATCAATTAGACCATTATTGTATGGAGAACATTGTGCTAGAACACCCTGGAGTGTGAAAGTTTAGATGCCATGGTTTTTACTTAATGGATCTTATAGTCTAAGATGGATAGATGGAGTTTTGCTTTTCTCTATATTCCTAGCACTTAGCACAGTGCCTAGAAAGCTTACTAAATACTTGTTGGTTGACCAAGGAATAGGGATAACAACTCAGTCTGTGATCTCTCATATAAGGGTCTCCCCAGCAAGGAAAATTCCTCTGTTCATGCATGTTGGTAACTTCTCTATGACTTAGAGTCTTAGACAGCTGCCTAGAATGCTAGGAGGACAGAATTGCTTGCCCACTATCACACAGACAGTATGTCAATTTGAACACGTCTTCCTAGATTCAAGGTAGACTCTCATGCACCATATCAAATTATCTCTCTGTGACTTCTATAGGAAAGAAAATATGCATTCATGTAGTGCCCACCCACTGTGCCAAGGACTTTTTAAAAGTATTATCTCATTCCATACTCACAACATCCATGTGAGGTGCTATTATTATCCAAATTTTGTAGATGATGAAACTAATGAAAACCAAAGTTAAGCAAGCTTCATGGAAGAAGTGACATTTGATTCAGACCTTAAAGAAGGGTAAGAATTCAACAAGTGAAGAGGGGAAAGCAGCACATTACTTCAATGACGAAAGAAACATCCACAAACTTACCAGAAGCATCAAATCCCCACAAACAGAAGAAATGCAAATGTGATCACCATCTGCACTTTGGTTTTCTTCTAGTGATCCTGATGGGCACTATATGTTATATCATCACTTTGTTTAAATTACCACCTTTTAACAACATGACAGTTTAAAAGGAATTTATTTTTAAATTTTTTAAAGCTTACAAAACTCAGATTTTTTTAAAATTACAAAACGAAATAGAATAGTTTCAGATATCTGAATTATATTCAGATTATGTTATTATTATATTCAGAATTATATAAGGTAAACTATAAAGTCTAATATTGTTCCCAATAATAAGACCTTCTTTAGTAAAATACAAGCTCCATGAGAGTAGGGGCTGTCTCACTTTTGTATTGTTCTCCCCGGTGTCTAACTAACTACCTGGGTTACAAACCTCATACCTGGTATACAAGTACTTAGTAAATGCTTATTTATAATATGATTAGATTCATACACACACACATACACACTAATCTGAAAATTTAAGATTTCTTAAAATGAGTTTTATTTGGCACCATTAGTGGTAGGCATTTAGAAATACATATTTTAGTATTTTATTTATAGAATTTTTGAAGTAATGATCTCCAAAATGAAACTTTTCCTTTTCCATCCAATAACCCACCTCCCCATTATCCCACTTTGCTATTGTTGCTAAGTTATTTTTCAGTCCTGTCCAACTTTGTGTCACCCCATTTGGGGTTTTCTTGGCAGAGATGCTAGAGTAATTTGTCATTTCCTTCTCCAGCTCATTTTACAGATGAGAAAACTGAGGCAAAGAGTTTAGTGATTTGCCCAGGGTCTTACAACTAGTAAGTGTCTAAAGCTGGGATTGAACTCAGGAAGTTGAGTTTTCCTGACTCAAGGCCTGGTGCTCTAGCCACTGCCACTACACTGTACCCCCATCATACCAGTTTCGTTGTTATAGTTTTAGCTCAACAGTCAAAGTCTATAAATTTGTGTAGAGGAAAAACTAGTCCCTGAAAGATACATGGATGTGTACCTGAATGTCCCACTGTTACTTCAAATTCACTTTTAGTAAAACTCCACTCAAGAGTGTTCTGCTCAAACTAGCTTCCCCACCCTCCATACAAACCTATGTCTTTCAATGACGCTGTCATTTTCCCAGTCACAAAGGTGTAAGAACCTTGGAGTCACCTTGGCCTCTGTCCCTCTACCACTGACCTCCCCCTCCTCTCCCTCCTTTGTTCACCAATGCAAACCAATCATTCACCAAGTCCAGTAAGTTCTATGAAATATTTTACATCTATCCCCTTGTTTTCATTCATTCTACCAATACCCTCGTCCAAGTCCTTATCGCCTCACGCTAGTACTAATGTGATTGTCTCTATTTTCCCCTGGTTCTAAGCCAGGGCTTCTTAAACTTTTCCCACTCACGACCCCTTCAGCACTTCACAATCTCTGCCAAATCCATCTACCTAAGACCCTGCTTTGCATGCTTTTGCCTCTTCAAAACCTTCAGTGGCTCCCCATTACCTACAGGATAAAGTCTAAATCCCTTAACCCAGAATCCAAGACCTTCCATAGCTTGTCCTCTTCCATAGATGCCACCCTCAAGTTACTTTCTGCCACTGCTGTACATGAAACATTTGTTTGAACCAAACTGGAACTTCCATTATTCTCCTACTACAACATGCACCTACCCACAAAACAATAATAATTAACATGTATATAGAGCTTATTATGTGCCAGGCAGTGTGGTAACTACTTTAATCATTACTATCACATTTTATCCTTTGGGAGATAGGTGCTATTATTATCCCCATTTCACACATAGGGAAACTGAGGCAAACAGGAACTAACTGACTTGCCCAGGATCACACAGTTACTAAGCCTGAGGCTGCATTTGAACTCCAGAGCTGGCTCTCTATCCACTGCACCACCAAGATGCCCCTAGCCTTTTGTTTATATTCTTTCTGCTTCCTAGAATGCCTTTTATTGTTCTTTTTGCTTATTTCAGTCCTATTTTTCCTTCAAGGTCCAGCTCCAAATTTCAGACCTCTTTGTGGAGCCTGCCTCTCTCTGTCCCAGTCCACACTGGCTTCATCCACCTCTGAGTTCTATGACCACATATTCCTCACTTAGTACTTAGCATAGGCTCTCTTGTATTGCCCTTTGTCTTACTGTCAGATTTTCCTGTCTAGAGTGCAGGCTCCTTGATGATCCAGACTTTTAAAGTTACTTTAAATTGTTATGCTCCCCAAGTTTTGGTGCCCCGTTCACCTAACTCAAGTTCCATCCCTGATTTTTAAGACTTACGCAGCGTCCTATACTCGGTCATGTTCCATGAATGTGTGTTAATGATGATGGTGACCAAGAGAAAAGAAATGTTAAGTACATTATTTACTATAGACCCTCAAATAGAAATAGTTTATGATGGTCTTAATTCATTTAGGAGATGAATGAGAGACCAATGAAGTACCTCTCTTTTTTCATCATGTTATATTTTAATGGTTAAACATTAATATTGTCCTCACTGTCATATTGACATCCTCTTACAGTTATTGGAAGCATTTTAAATGCATCACTTGAGATTTATTACGTAAGTATATTTGAATAACCATTCTGAGCCATTCACCATATTCTAGCTGCTTAACTCTCATATCTCCCTCAGAACAAGTTACTCCTGTCATTTTTTAAAGGACAAAACCATCAAAATGTACCATTTTAAAGAAAAAGAAAGGAAATCATAAAAATTAACAAAATAAACCTGAGGCCAATTTTACTACAGTTACGAAAGCATGAAAGTATACATCAAAAGGAGAATTTAAGGGTAAAAGGCATCTAGACACTGACATAAATGTGAATTCTCCCCTACCCCATCTCAACAGCAGTGAGTCAATAAAATTGTATAAAGCACCTTCTATATTCCAGGCACTGTACTAAGTGTTGGGAATACAAAGAAAGTCAAAAGACAATCTCAACTCTCAAGGAGCTCACCATCTAAGGAAGAAGGCAGTACACGAGCAATTATGGACAAACAAGCTATGGACAGGCTAAGTTAGAGATTATCAACCAAGGGAAGGCGCTGGAATTAAGAGGGAACAACAAGGCCTTCCCTGCAGAAAGTGGGATTTTGCTAGATTTGATGGAAGCCAAGAAATGAACATACAGAGGGAAAGAATTCTAGGCATGGGGAAAGTGAGTGAAAATGCCCTGAGTTGGGCATTAGGATATCGTGTCCTAAGAAAAGCCAAGTTCAGAATCACTAGATCAAAGAGTACAGTGGGAAGAGAGTTGTAAGGTTTAAGAATACTGGAAAAGTAAGGGCAGGGTGGGCAGGTTTTTAAATGCTTTTAGCACCACACAGAGGGTTTTGTATTTAATCATGGAAATAATAGGAAACTGCTGGAGATTGGTTTTCAGTGGAGTTTATGGGTGGGGGGTGGAGTTTGATGTGGTCCGATCTGTGTTTTATGGAAGTTGAATTTGGCAGCTGAGTAGAAGATGGAGAAATAGAGAAACAAGGAAACCAACCAGCAGAATATTGAAGTAGTTCAAGCATGAAGTGGTAAGGGCCTATCCCAGGTTGATGGCAAAGTCAGAGGAGATAATGAGGCATAAATGAGAGATATTACAAAGGTACAATGGACAAACTTTGTCAACAGATTGGATGTGGGAGGTGAGAAACAGTAAGGAGTCAAGCATGACACATTGGTTGCAAGCCTGGAGGCTGGTGGTACTCTCTATAGCAGTGGTTCTCAACCCGTGGGTTATGTTCAATTTGTAACAATGAAAATACATCCTACATATCAGATATTTACGTTACAATTCATAAGAGTAGCAAAATTACAGTTATGAAGTAGCTACAAAAATAATTTTATGGTTGGGGGTCACCACAACATGAGGAACTGTATTAAAGGGTTGCAGCATTAGGAAGGTTGAGAACCACTGCTCTTTAGTAATAGGGAAATTAGGAAGAGGGGAAAGTTTTGGGGGTGGGGGGAATAATAAGTTCAATTTTTAGTTTAAGATATCTGTGGGACATCCAGTTTGAGTCTCCAGTAGACAGTTGAAGATGCAAGACTGGGAGTCAACAGAAAGGTTAGGGCTGGATGAGTAGATTTGAGAATCATCAGCATAGAAATGGTAACTGAATCTGTGGAAGCTGATGAGATCACCAATTGAAATGGTATGGAGGAAGAAGAGAGGAAGGCTCAGCACAGAACCTTGTGGAACATCCATGGTTAGTGGGTCTGACCTGAAGAGCCATCACAGGAAACTAAGAAGGAATAACCAGATAAGCAGGAGGAGAACCAGAATAAAGTAGTATCATGGAAACCTAGAGAGAAGAGGGTATCAAGGAGCAAAGGATGATCAAACATGTCAAAAGCTACAGAGGTTAAGAAGGATGATGACTGAGAAAAGTTCATTAGATTTGGCAATTAAGAGATCACTTGTAACTTTGGAGAGAGTGGTCTCTGTTGGTGATGTTAGAAGTCAGACGATAGAGTTAAGAGGAGAATAAGAGGGAAAGCAGTGGAGGCACCCATTATAGATGTCCTTCTCAAGGTATTTAGCCACAAAAGGCAGGAGACATGGTCTGATAATGAACAAGAACGGAAAGATCAGGCGAGAGGTGTTTTGTTTCATTAGGATAGGGGAGACTTGGGCATTTGTGGGAAGTAGAGAAGCAGCCAAGGAGAGATTAAAGATAAGTAAGACTGGGAACAAGAGGGATGATCTGCTATAGGAGATGAGACGGAACGGGGTCATCTCTGCAAGTAGTGCGTATTTGAAAGTTTGCTTTGGTGATGAAAAAGGCCATCTCAGTACCACAGAAGTCTTCTGTGAGATGTGAGTTTAGAAGCAGGGGGGAAAGGGGAGAAAAGATGAGTATAGAAGAGGCACAAAGCAAAGAAATTACTAAGACTTTCCACTATTTTTTATACAGAAAACTTACAGATTTGATACAACCTGGGAGGCACCAGAGAGTCTTACAATATTGAAGTAGACCACCTGTCAATGGCCTCAGCTTTTTTCAAGCAAATATGAGGCAAGGTTCTCTGTTGAAAGGATGGTGGAAGGGAGCTATATGAGGTTTAAATGAGGAGAGAAAGTTTTGAAAAGACATTGCAGTTAGTAGAAAAGTATTTCAATTAGGGAGGTATAAAGGATTGCCTTGCTGCAGTGGGGGTGTAGTTGAGATTACATAACAACAATTTGTAGTGCATTTAGTCAGCACACTAATTTTTCCTTGTTTTATTCAGTAGCATGTAAATAGGAATGAAGTCAGTAGTTGGTAGGAGTACTCTGGGGTTGGGGCTTGTCAGGGCAAGATAGTAGTAAGATTTCCAAAAACTGTGAGTCTCAGCATTTCATGGCAGGATCAGTGAAATAGAACTTGGAAGTAGACACTGCAGTTAACATGTAACCTGTTAGAGAATGTATTTCCTGAATTTCACATTGAAATTTTTTCCCCAAAAGTTAGGTACTCCTTTAACAAAATAAAATAAAATAAAATCAAGGCTGTGTTTGCACAATTCCAAGTGACCAAATGAAATCTTCAAACCCTCAGTTGGTCAACTAGTTTTGTCTACATTGTGTCCAAAACAAAAAAATCTCATAAATTCTTTTAAGGAATTTATTCCTTGTTTGAGACATTAGAGGCAGCATGGAACAGCAATTTGCAAGCTGGCATGGGAGGAAAAATAGTTGAAATCTGCCTCTGACACATAAAGGGCTGTGTTACCCTCAGCAAGACACTTAACTCCTCAATGATCTACACAACTCACTGAGACTTTAAGTTACAGTGAAAGTACAGAATTGTACTGGTGGAAAAAATTTCTTCACCTGGGAGTTTCCTATACCAAGAATATCACAATTCCAGACCCTGTTCTTTAGGGCATAAAATGAAATGGTCACATAGCAAGAACAAGAGATAACTTATGGAGCCTGTGTGTGCTTTATCTATATATAATCACGCAATGTCAGGAGATTCAGGCAGGGGTTCCTTAACATTTTGGAGGGCATAGATCACTTTGGCAGTCCGATGAAGGCTATGGAGCACTTTTCAGAATTTTTTTTATTTCATAAAAAAATACATAGGGGTGACTAGGTGGTTCAGTGAATAGAGCACTGGCCCTGGAGTCAGGAGGAACTGAGTTCAAATCTGGCCTCAGACACTGAACACAAAAACTAACCATGTGACCTTAGGCAAGTCACTTAACCCCAATTGCCCTCCAAAAAGCACACACACACAAAAAAAATACATAGTATTTCCAAAAGAAAACCAATTATATTGAAATAAAGACATAATTCTTCCTATCCAGGTTTATGGACCACCTGAAATTGATACATTGACCCTGAGTTAAGAGCCCTGATCTAGAGAAGGTATTCCAACAAATTAGATCAACTCCTAATCATATAAGAAAGACGCACAGTCTAGGGAGGAATTGATAGGTTTCAGTCTACTCCTCTGGAAAGAGTACTTATATGAATGAGACCACAGATCTCTTAAAGTATGGATGATTGAGTATAAAATAGATCTAGCCTATGAGTGTAAGAAAAGCCTAGGGAAAAGTATGACAATATTAAGGAGGCTGAACATAAATAAGGAAGTCATAAACATTAGAGTATGGTATCTCACACACACATATACAGAGAAAGAGAGAGAGCATTTTAAGAAACAAAAACAGAAGAAAAACAGGAAATATGATTAGTTCTTTATTTTTGCCAGTGCTGCTTTCCAACATAGCCATGTTATCGTGTTGCTTAAAAGCAAGCTTAAAAAGGAAATGATAGCATAAATAACATAAATGATGAGAACCAGAAGGGACATGGAATTTGGCCATTCGTAGCTGGTCAGAGGGTCCATTTTTGAGTTTCAAAATTTGGAAGAGATGCTAATGGTACAGAGAACAGACTTTGAATAGAAAAGGAATAACTAAATTCACATTTTTGTAATAATCTAGTTACAAAGTGCTTTACATGCAAGCTCTCCTTTGATCTTTTGGGGGGGGAGGGGCAATAGGGGGTTAAGTGACTTGCCCAGGGTCACATAGCTTAGTAAATGTCTGAGGCCACATTTGAACTCAAGTCCTCCTGATTCTAGTGCTGGTGTTCATTTGATCTTTACAACTTCTGTTCATGGATGAAGACACCAAGGGGCTAAGGGAGGTTAATTGTCTAACGTAAACCTTGCCTCTCCCTGACCGTGCTCTGCACTGTGCTTGGTAAATGATTAGTAAATGAGGTAAATTTAAGTGGTCTGCCCAAGGTCACACATCATAGGCTGGAATTAGTTCTACAACTAGAACCAGAGTCTCTTAAATCTGCATATGGAGTTCCCTCCATTATACTGTGCTATCTTCTGCTACAGAGTAGTGAAAAAACAGGCTGAATCCAGAGTCCAAAGAATCTCAACCACTTACTACCTGTGTGACCTTGGAAAAGTCATATGCTTCTGGGCCTCATTCTCCTCATCTAAAAAAATTAATGAGATTTCTATGGTCGTGTCCAGGTCCAAATCCCATGATCTTTCATCTTAAAAACAAATTCTTCAATCTTTAAAAAATCATAAACAGGAAACAAATTTTATGGCTATTATTCAGATGAACTGAAATCACTAAGTAAGTAGATTATCCCTGGTCATTGTTTGTAAGATAAGAAAGAAATAAGTGAGAGAGGAGCAGTAGGGATGGAGAGAAAAGCAACTGGGTATAGAAGAGGCAAGGAGGAGAGCCCTGAAAACTTTCATCCCCCCCTTTTTTTGCATAAGGATTGATGCATCCTATAGAGTAAGGGAAATCAATGTATTTCTGGTTTCTTAGAGGCTACCAACATTTTCACCTATTTATCTTTTGTAAATTGTGTTGACTTTAACATTATATCATCATGATTATTTTATGTGCCACATGCCCCGCTCTGCTTATAACATAAAAGCATCCCTACACCCTGTGTTTATTTCTAATTTCCAATACTTTTTGGTGAAGCCTGCAGCAGTCTCCATAGTGCTATATTGCTACACTCATAAATTCTAGGCATAATCCCAGCTTTTATAATTTGCACCATTTGCTGCTTTGACATTAAACCAATGGCCAGCAATGGTTCCTTATTTGCAAATAACGAACCTTTGCCTGCCCTTAGAGCCCAAATATTGAGGATTTGCATGACCCCAAACCAGTACCTCAGAGTTCACAACCACCGTGTTATTAATGCAGAATAAGATGCAGAAGAGGGCTTAAGAGCAACTTAAAAGGAAAACAAAAGATGAGCATGTAAGAGGCATAAAGCAAGGAAATTGCTAAGACTCTCCACTACTTTTTTATACAGGAAACTTACAGATTCGATACAACCTGGGAGGCACCAGAGAGCCATATAATATTGATGTAGACCACCGAAACATGGCAAATGGACAGCCTCACAGTGTTAACATCACCCGTAATGAAAAGGACATAATTCTCCAGGTAAAAAAATATATATCTATATATATAATACATTTTTATATATGGCAACACATATTTTTATTGCTATTTCTTCCCTTATAATTTTATGACTAGTAAAAGTATAAATATATAATTCTTGCAGAAAGGGCAATAACTAAGTTGATGGCAAAAAGACTATTGGGGTATGGGTGTACTGGGAAGACTAATAATGGGTACTCTCTATTTTGTTTTGGTTTTTCTGGCTATCCCAATATGGAGCTGTCTCTTGGTCCACTCTTTTTATCCAACATGCTGTCTTTCTTATAGATGATCTCAGATTCCTGAAGTTTATACTGAATCCCAACATGGGTTATTCTGGGTTTGACTGCCCAGTTGTTTCATTATTCACACCCATGTACAAATGTCTCTTTGTGACTCCTCTCTCTGTCTCCTTCTGTCCCTCTGTGGTCTTAAAACCACAGCCTCATTTCTACACTCCAGGAAGGTTCTGATTCCATTGCAGGCTCCAGAATGCAAGGAGTTAGTGACTTTCTCATGCCATTTCCAATCCATTTCTGCTTCATTTATTGCCCCTACCCCACCAGTAGTTTCTACTATGAAAGAAGTGGACCTGCACATGCCATGAATAAAACATGACAAGGGGAGGTCTCCTTGGGAACTAAGCCAAAAGATCAAGGATGGAAGCTGTCATTGTATTCTCTAGGAGGAGATCAAAATAGATACCTGTCAGGAGAAAGGACAGCAGGGGATGCTGTCTTGTCAGTGGAATGTGGTATCATCTGTCAGGAGTTCAGCTGTCTTTCAGCTCTCATTCACATTCAGGCTGGCTGTGATGGGAAGTTCAGACTGCAGAAAAGTGGCAGAGGGTATTATTGCCTCTCTATTAAAGGGTCTGCTGGGTGTCAAAGGCATAACTCAATAGCAAGGATGATTTAATCAGCCACATGCCTCTTTTGACAGTTAAGTGTTGTGGGAGGGATACTCCCTCAGATGTGGACACTAGCACTCACAGTTTTTTCTGGGACCAGTCCAAAGTTTTTAACTGCAGTGCACACATACTTGCTTTCCCAGACAGTGACAAAATTCATTCTTATCTGTAAACTGAATTTTAATGGGGGAAATGAGTAAGTGAAGGATTAAATACCCTATGACTTCATAAGATTTATATTTCAGTCATGTCCAATTCTTTGTGACCCCTTTTGGGGTTTTCTTGGCGAAGAAACTGAAGTGGTTTGCCATTTCCTTCTCCAGCTCATTTTACAGAAGAAGAAAATGAGGCAGAGTTAAGTGACTTGCCCAGGGTAACACATCTAATAAGTGTCTGAGGCCAGATTTGAACTCAGGAAGTTGAGTCTTCCTGACTCCTGACCCAGCACTCTAAGACCACTGCATCTAGCTACCCCTTCGTAAGATTCCTTTTGCTAATTTCATTATATATGGTTCTCCCTAAACCTGACCTTCCCTCTAATTTCCCTATATCTTTTGATAGAATAACCATCTATTTAGTCACCTACAATCCTGTCCTCCTCCTTACTCTCCCTCACTGCTTCACTTCACCCCTACCCCACCCTCACAGTTCTGTTCATCCGCAGACTCTCCACATGGGCTTTCCTTCCCACTGAAGATACCTTAATTGAAGATGTCATCTTTTTGGCTAGACTGTTCTAAGAGTCTCCTTCTCTTCCTGCCTCTGTTCTCTGCTGTCTCTAATCCATCTTTTACATCATTATATGGAAAATCTTCCTTAGGTACCACTTAGGGCACGTCACTCTTCTGTAACTGGATTATCAATGAAAAACTCTTGATCCTACTATCTTTTGAGGCCGTCCTCCATCTAGTTCTAAACAGCCTTTCTAGTCTTTCTCATATTTTCCCCTTCATGTATTCTGTCTTTTTATGTTTTTCCCCCCAAAGTGTTTCCCATGCCCTGAATGAATTAATCCTGACTTGTTCTCCCTTTGTAAAAGTTTCTCCATTTCTTCGAGGTCCAGCTCACATGCTACATTCTCCATCAAGTTTTCTCTGAACAGCTGATGATTGTTTCTCCTTCCTTGTATTTCTCATGGGGGCAGCTAGATGATGCAGTGGATAGAGTGCTGGGCTGGAGTCAGGAAGACTCGTCTTCCTAAATTCAAAATCTAACCTCAGACACTTAGTAGCTGTGTGACCCTGGGCAAATCACTTAACCCTGGTTGCCTCAGTTTCCTCATCTAGCAGAGAAGGGAATTGCAAACCTCTCCAGTATTTGTGCCAAGAAAACCCCAAATGGGGTCACAAAGTGTCTGACATTGTGCCTGACATGACTGAAAAGAGTGAGGAATGGCAACCTATTTCTCACAGCACTTACCTTAAACCTCCCCTTTACACTTGTGCTATAGTTATTCATTCATGTAAATTCTTTCCGCCTTTTTCCCTCATTAACCATAATCTCATACTGGTATATTGCAACCCTCCTTCCCCCTAGGTTCCACTCATCCCATCCCTTTTTGGTATTCCTGTAACCCTAGTCTATTATTAACAAATATCTGCTTTTTCAGGATATGCTGTATTTTACTTTTGCTTTATTAGATGATTAAGGTCATCCATTGTCATTTCCTTCATCCTCCTTTGGTCAAAACTGCCTTCTTTTCTGGCTTCTCCTCTTCTCTTTTTGATAGTCTTAGAGGATGAGGTAGCCCTCTTCCTTCTTTATGCTAATCCCTCTAGTTGTGCCTGGATCTCATCTTGTCTTTTATCTTCCAGGACCTTCATCTCTACCCATTTAACTCTTGTGACTACCCCTACTCCTGGATTTCTTCACAAAAACTGCTACAACCCCAGTCCATGGTCTCATCATCCCTTGCTTAGACTATTGTATTAGTTTTCTAACTTACTTCCCTATTTGCAATTCCTCTATTCTTTAAATCTTTCATACAACTGCCAAACCAAGCTTTTTAACGTACAGTTTTTGCATCAGTCCCCCGCACCAGCATCATCACTGGCTACCTAGTGCCTTTAGGATAAAACGCAGGTTCCTTAGCCCAACAGTTGAGTCCCTCAGTAGTCTGGTTCTAACCCTGCCTTTCCAGTCTGGTTGTTACCTCTTCTCTCCACACATTCCATTGGAACTAGACTGTTCCCTTTGCCTTGCTCTTACCTCCTCTATATTGCTCCTTGCCTTACATTGTCATAGTCAGTCATAAAATTTAGTGCTGGAACCAGACCTTAGAGGTCATCTAATCTAATACCTTCATTTTACACACAAAGATGGTGAGGCCCTGAGAGTTTCACTGATTTGCCGAAGGTCACAAAGCTCACAAGTAGATTTCAGACACATTCTCTGGATCCATGTCAAAATCCATTTCCTAATAAAGCTCTCTCATTTGTCTAGAATGTGCTCCCTTCTCATCTCTGCTGAAATCCTTCCTTTCCTTGAAGCTCCTGTTCAGATGCCGTCTATTTTGTGATTTTGCATAAGCCTCAGTAATGATCTCTGCCTTGGCAGGATTGAGAAATGTCTTACATTGGCATTCCAGAAATGGGGTGTTAGGGCAAGTTCGAAAATCTCAGCCTAATCAAGTTCAGCCCAGACCCCTCAGTCCAGATCGCCTCAAGCTCTTTTAATCTAATCCCCCCATTTCACTGTACTCTCTCCCCATATTACTCTTAATCCTTCCACCACTGAGATGAGGGAGGGAGGCGATACAAAAGAATGGAGGGAAAATATTCAAACATATTCTCACACTCTTTGTATTCCTTCTGCTTATTCCCTCCCACCACCAATTTTTCCTCTCCATCTATATTAGGGATACTCATGAATTCTCTTATTTATAGTGTCTTTTCCATCCTACAACCTATCCCTTCCTTCTGCCTGATGCTGCAGAACCCAACTTATGGCTTCATTATACAACAGTATTTTTTTTCTTGGTGATACGTACTAATTCATCTTCAAAACATCTGTATCTTCAACTTGCTGTAATAGCCCTTGGCTACAGTGGGGAACACTGGCAAAGATATTTGAATAATCTCCAAGTAGTATAAGTCAACTTTCAATAATTCATGCTAATGGTAGAGAGCAAGGGTATGGATAATATGAAGCATGCAATCATCTGAAATCATTATAGAATGCAAATCACTTTGGAAAAAGACCTTTGGAATACATTATGTGATGTTTATAAATTTATATGCTGCTTCTAAGGCAAGTTTGCCTTTTGACGTTTTACTTAAGCTATTATTAAATTAGTTTACCTTTCCTGAGCACACACTGCCTGGGAGAGCACATAGCACTTGGGGGAAGCTGACCTGGGATGAAAAATTTGTGGTGGACGAATCCACAAAGTGGATAATCTGCATTCAGATAATCAAGGGCTGACTGTACTGAATTACCAGATGGTAGCGTAAAGTAGCCTTATTGCAACCCTCAAGTGTCATCGTTCATAAATAGTCAAAGTTCCATTAGTGATAATAGCTTAAGGCTTACTGACAGTCAAAATTTAAAGCAACCTCTAACACAAAAATAGATATCCTTTAAAAATAGCATGCTAGGTTAAAAGTTAGGGTAGCCATCAATATTTCAGGTTTGGGGATTTCTAAATCACAAGTTAGAGAAGAACCATCAGACAGGTCCTCCTCATTCAAAGTCTTGTCAGAAATCACTAGCTGCTGGTTTTTAGAAGACCAGGAGACTGGCTTTTTTTGTGTGCCAACTTCTCTAGAACTCAAAAGATGCATGATTTCATCAGCGTCTTACTGTCTTCCCAAAGAAGATTATAGACAAGTCCAGTGGCATATAGTGCGTGATCTTTATGAGTTTTTATAACAAAAACAAAAGAAAAACATCACCTGATGGTTAGCCTCCTGGTGGCAAGCCTCACCACACTTAATATTTTAGACTGGGCCTCAGAAAACACAGACTCAATATCCCAGGGGGAAAAAAGTCCTCATGACGTGCTTTTAAGTTTAATCTGGATTATTGACATTTTCTCTATTACTTCCTTAAGTCCAGACAATCAACAAAACAATAAATTAAGCCCTGATTTGTAGTATTTGATGATTGCTGAGATCTGATTGCTCCCATGGAAAATTTAACAATCAGTTCTTAAGAGCTGATTTAAGCTGGTTTCTCTCTACTCCTAGCCAGAACCATTTCCAGCTAGAGTTTATGTCCTATCAAGAACCTAGATCCCACTACTTACAAACATAACATATCATCATATTGGGAATTTAGTGGATGACAGTGTTTTATATCTGCTTGGTAATCAGAATTTCAGCAAAATAGTTTACAAATAAATTTGCATCATTTGTCCGTGATACCTTTATGGTTTATGTGCATTATAAAAAATTTCAATCAGATTTGAATCAAGGTTGCTGCATCATCAATTCTAAACTCTTTTCACAAGAACAATATGGATTGCCTTTGGGAAATTAATCACTCATTATTTTTAATCACCACACTCTTCTTCATGAAACAAAATTCTATCAGTCATCTCCCAGGGAAGCTTTATGGCTACAAATCATGAAATATCACAGTTCCTGAAGAATTGAAGTTCCAGGACATTTGAGAGGTGCATAATGGGTGTGAGTAGTCTACAAGATATTACCATGGGAGAATTATAATGGAAAAACAGTACAGGAGATCATCAAGGAGATGTATGGCTATAAAAAACAAAATGGACTGGTCATGTTAGTGAGAGTGAGGGATGACTTTTGGACAGCCCATGTGCCCTACTGATGTTTGCATAATTTCAGGAGAGATAGGAGAAAGTTTCTAATACAATGAATATATCACTCATGGAGGATTTATTGAAATTAGAGGATAAGAGTCATAGCATAAGAAGTCATAAATAGTTTATGATCTGAGGTCACAAATTCCTTCAAAAAATCATACTTATACTGTGGAAAAGATGGGCATATATGGGTTAGGTGATAGTAGAATTAGTTTGATTTGAAATGGGTAGATGGCAAGACTCAATGGATAATCATTCATTACTGATTGGATGAGTAACCCAGCAGTCTGTGCTTGGCAGGAGATTCAAGCTGAGAAAGATAGTTAACACACTGGTACAGCGCATCTACAGCAATCTTGATAGACTAGAACATTAGGCCAAATGAAGTTCAGTGGAGATAAAGGTCAAGTTTTACTAGACTTAAAGAGTCAGTAACTTTGTTAATGCAATATAGGAGAAGGATGGTTAGACATAGAAGATCTAAGTGTTATATCTAGAAGATATAGGTGTTAGTGGAGTAAAACCCAATATGAGTCAACAGTATGATAAGGCAACAAAAAAAAAATAAGAAGCAATCTTTGGGCTTCATTAAGACAATCATAACTTCTAGGGTAAGAAGGTGAATATTTTGCTCTACTCCACTCTGGTCAGATTGGAGTATTGAGTCACATTCTGGGCATCATAGTTTGGTAGCACCATTTATAAACTGGAGAATGTTCAGGGGAGGGCAAAAAATCATGAGTGAATGAAGGAATTAGACATACTTATCCTGGAGCAGAGAAATCCCCGAGAGGACATGGCAACTATCATCAAGTATTTGATGAGCTATTACGTGGATATGGACTTACACTTGTCTGTTTGTCCATCTTAACAGTTTGGTTCCAACTTACTTTTGACTTATTCTGTATTACTCTTCTTAATACATTTCTATATTCTAGCCAAACTGAACTACTAGCTCAGTGCTGGGTATACAAAGATGCAAATTAAGCATTCCCTCCCCACAAGGAGCTTAAACTCCACATCAAAGAACAAGTGGTTGCCAAGGCGGGATACAATAGGTTCATGGATATGTGAATACAAGGTCATTTGAGGAGGGAGCACAGCAGAAAGGGGTGATGTAATGTCAGGTGAGTTTCTGGAAAGGTTTTGTATATGAGGTGGCACCTGTGCTGAAACTTCGAGGAGGTTAGGGTATAGGAGAGGAGGAAAGAAGAAAGAAGGGAGAGCCTTCAAGCAGAGGATTTAGCTGCTGTGTGGAGATAGAAAATCAATGCTGGCTTTTGGCAACAA
This sequence comes from Pseudochirops cupreus, assembly GCA_028627135.1. Classification (NCBI taxonomy): domain Eukaryota; kingdom Metazoa; phylum Chordata; class Mammalia; order Diprotodontia; family Pseudocheiridae; genus Pseudochirops; species Pseudochirops cupreus. The sequence continues at coordinate 507,351,100 of CM053581.1, forward strand.
TGAACAGACAAGATAGGATAAAATGTAGAGTGAATAAGAGGGAATAATATGAAAGAAGGCTGGAAATGAAGGTGGGAGTCTGATTATGGAGGGCTTCAAATGCCAGTCTCATGAACTTGGTTTTTATTCGAGAAGCAGTAGAAACCAGTAAATACTTTTGAACAAGGAAGTGACATGATCAGACCTGTGTCTTGGGAGGTTTCATTTGGTAGCTATGGAGAGGATGGATTAGAGATGAGAAATACTAGAAAGAGGTAGACTAATTAGGAGGCTGCTGATGGAGCCTGAAATAGGGTTCTTGATTACATAAGCGATGTACTACACAGAGACAGGAAACTTGGACAAATGATGTGTTGGTAAGTGGGAGGGGAGAAGATAAATTCTTCTTTGGCAGTTGACCTGTGGGTTCCTGAAGATAGCAGCTAATAACGGAAACAGCCTTTCCCCCATGCTGAGACGGTTTGTAGATAACATAAAAGCAGAGAGAGCTAGAACCTCCAGACTCTTGTTTATTTACAGGGTTGCCCATTATTCACTAGTTGCACTGTTGATTAAGGAAGAAAGAAGAGACCCAGGTGAAACCTTTGTGAAATGCCACAGCATGACTTTGAGGATATTTCCTTCCTTTTTTTTCCTTCCTGTATACCCTCCTTACTTCCTTCCTCCCTTCCTTCCTTCCTTTCTAAGTTTCCACCTTTCTTCCTTCCCACTTTCCCTCCTGGCAAGAGCTGAGTTCCAGGCTTTTACTATTAGCAGTCAGAGATCTCGGGCACAGAGAATACTAATAGTTTGAGCTTATATCGGTTCTGTGTTCAAATTAAAAAATGTGTAGGGCAGGTAGGTGGCACAGTGGATAGAGCTTCAGGTCTGGAGTCAGGAAGACTCATATTCCTGAGTTCAAATCTAGCCTCAGATACTTACTAGTTGTGTGACTCTCAGCAAGTCACTTAATCCTGTTTGCCTCAGTTTCCTCAACTGTAAAGTCAACTGGAGAAGGGAATGGCAAACCACTCCAGTATCTTTGCCAAAAAAAAACTCTAAAATGGGGTCATTGAATAGTTGACCACTACTGAAAATGACTGAACAACAAATGTCCAAATTCAGTAATAGTTACTTCCATGACAGAAGTCCTAGAGGCTGAAATTCAGAATCATGAGAACTTGCCATCACACTTAAAGCACAAATACTCCTTTTATGGTACTATATAAGTGAAAATTTAGTTTAGAGCATTGAGGGAAAAAGAATTAACCACGTACAACATGAAGCAGGGCCCACATACAAGCAGGTAGAAGGGTGCTACAAAAGCCAGGGAAAAACTTTTTCACATGAGGATGTGTCTGATATTTAGTTCCCAGTGCCTTTCATGCACTGTATCTTAGTGTTTACAACAGTCCTGTGAAGTTGGTAAGGGAGAAAATTATAACCTCCTTCTTATAAAATAAATTAAGTGCCTTGCACAAGAACACACACAGTTGGTTTATTGCTAGATAGTATTCTGGTAGAGAAAGTAGTTGATTGAATCAGAGAACCAGTGTTCAAATTCTGACTCTATTCCTTACTAATTTTGTGCTATTAGGCAAATCACATGACCTCTCTGGACTTTGATTTCCTCATATGGAAAATGATGGGATTTCACTAGATATGGGGTTCTTGACATTTTTTTTTGCTTTTTCTTGGATTTTTTTTTTTAAGTCATGGACCCTTTTGACACTCTGGTGAAGCCTCTGGATCCCTTCTTGGAAGGTTTGTTTAGTTTTTGTAATTTATAATTGAAAGAAATGCTGATTTTTAGTTAGAGCATCATGAAAATAAGGATGTATTTTCCCATATAAGTTTATGGGCAACCTGAAATCTATTCAAGGACCTCCTGGGGGACCCACAGACCTCAGATTGAAAGCCCCCTGGATTAGATCATCTCCAGAGTTCTATCCACCTTGGAATTCTACGATCCTATGAGTCTTTCAATCAAGTGTTCATGTTTTTGCAAATTAAAATTGAGAGATAATCCATTAGAGGAAAAATTACTTTACAAAGTATAATAGGAAAATGCTAATTGATTTCATTACAATTACAAAGCATTAATTCCTAAGTATCAAAAATTGTATAATAGTAGACCTGGAAGAAAATTAGCAATAATCTAGGTCAGTCCTCTTAATTTATTCCCTAAATAAAATACTTTTACAAGTGGAAAAATATTTGTATTGTTATCTTCCCTTTCTATGTCATCTCCATTTTCCAATACGGATCTTCCCTTTCACCTTCCCAGTGAGCTGTCCCTCCTTACAAAGAAAGAATCAAAATGCAAGGTAAAGGATGGGAGAGAGGGGATTGAGGAGCTGTTAAGAAAAACCAACCAATGTATTCACCATGTCTGAAATATATGCAGTATTTTGCATTCATGGTCCCCCCCCTCTACAACAAGTGGAGGAAAGTACATTTTCTCAGCTCCTCTCTAAGGCCAAATGTGGTCATGATAATTATACAGCCTCCTGGTTATTTTTTCCTTTCTCTATCTAAAGTGCTGCACTCATCATGTCTGTTGTTTCTTGATTCTGTCTTTGTCAATCTGTATCATTTCATGTAAATCTTTACATGCTTCTCAGTAATATTCTGTTACATTCGTGTACCATAATTTGTATAGCTATTACTCAATTTATGAGCATGTTTTGATTTCAGTTCTCCGATTCCATGAAAAGCACTGCTAGGAATAGTTTGGTATTTCGTGTATATGCAACACCTTCATTTTGCACATGAAGAAGGAGTCTCTGAAACTGATAATGTTTTACATTTCTATATCGCTTTAAAATTTGCAGTGTTTTCTCATGACAGTCCTGCAAGGTAGGGGACGCTAGTAACCCCATTTTACAACTGAGGAAAGTCAGACCTGAGAGGCAATATGTTGAGGTGGAAAGAGAATCATCTTAGAAATTAGAAAGTCCTGGGTGAAAGTCCTGCCTCTGAAAAATACCCTCTGTATGACCATAGGGAAGTGATTTAAATTCTCACATCCTTGGTAATGCTCTCAGACTACAAGGTACAGATATGTTGCTGCTCTCCATCACTTGACGGGGTTCCCAAACCTGAATTCCATCGCCTTCAAAGAGCACAGGTTTATGGGCAGCTAGGTGGCACAATGAAGAGAGCACCAGCACTGGAGTCAGGAGGACCTGAGTTCAAATCTGGCCTCAGACACTTAAAACGCTTACTAACCATGTGACCTTGGGCAAGTCACTTAACACCAACTGCCCTGCCTTCCCCCATCCAAAAAGGCAAAAAAAAAAAAAAAAAAAACACAGATTTGGACCAAAAATAAACAAACAAAAATCAGACTCAAGCCCAGACAGAAATGTCTTATTTACAGGATCACAGGAAGTACAGGATATAGAACTTGAATAGAACTCATTTTCTGTGTATGCTGCTTTTTCCATTGTGGATCATTAAATGATTCACCTAAATGGCCCATGGCAACCAGCTCATTCCAGGGAGAAAGCCAAGACTAGAATAGTCAGTGTCCTCTCCTTTACCCTATGTCAATAAAAGCTTCTATATGAAAATAAAAATGATTCTTGAGTTTTTTAGTTCCCTTTTTTCCATTCTAATAAATATCTTGCTGAATGACAGCTGCTAACATGAACAAAGCTTAGCCCTAGTGGATGACCCTCCAAGGCTGTTCCTTCAAAAGAACTGCTATTCCCTACCACATCCCCCACTTTCACTTTGGTCTTCCTATCATCAGTGAAAGAACAATGTTGATAGGTATATAGATCTAATCATTTCTGAAAAATTTTAATATCAGAAATTGTCCTAGCCTTTATTAAAGAAAAGAACACTCTTTGGAAACATTTAATCTTTTTTAGTGATGTCAAAACAAATGAAGAAAGTTGACCTAGCTAGCCTTGGGACCTGCTCTTAAAATTTCATTTACAGCAACTTCTCTCTCTGGCTAATTTAGTTTCTCCTTACTGTAGTGAACTCAGTGTCTTGGTCAAGGACTGCAAATATGTTCTCTTGAAGGAAAGTGAACTCAGTAAGTTATTTGAGCTTTCTTTTCTTATTACCCCCAATAGACTAAGACATTTTCCCATGCCATGTAGCTCTACTGGGATTCTCGGCAAGAATATTAGTGATTTTATTTTCCACTTTAATGGACTACTGGTCCCATTCTGTTTAATACTGTCAAGGACATGGGTCAGTTTTTTATTAGTTTTGATTTCATTACAAAGGTCATTCCATAAAAAAAAGGCTGGGAGAGGTAGAGACTACAAGTCATGCCCGAGACCCTGGCTGCAGTCTCAAAGTAACTTCAGTAGTAAACTCAGGGAAATGGAAAATGCTATTTCTTTTACTTTGAATTATATGAAAATATCTGAAAATTAAAAATGATGGTGACTGGTTTACCTAATCTCTTGACATCATACATATTTACTGATTTACCCTGGTCCTATTGGGGGGGAGTCTCTGAGACCCCCTACTAATATAAAGGGTTGAGGTAGACTCTCACTTCTCTGGGTTACTGTACCTGCCTAGATGAACTAGAAACTTCCATATTGAACACTCCCTCAAGGAGAGTCACTAACGAACACTCAGGCTCACAAAGTTTAAAAGCTGTGATCATCAGGTAATGAAAATAAAAAGGATTTGGGTTTGAACCCACAGACTGTGATGGGACCCCTAGTCGGCCGCTCTCCTTGAGATCTCTTGTCTTTAGGATTTATATTCCTGCTTGGGTACGACTCCAGCTGGGGCTTGTTAGTCCACATTAGAATGTGATTTCTCTGCCTGCAAACCAGTCATTGCTTCTTTGAAGCATTTTTTGTTTCCTTTTGTTTCTTGGTGAGCCTTGTAAGTTGCCATCTTCCAGTAGTATCAAACTCAAATTGGCAGGGGGAGGAAAGATGTCAAATCACACATTAAGGATACACATGGGCTGCACATTGACTTAGAAAACTACTTATCAACATTATCTATGTTTTATTGTATTTTATTTTTAAAACTATTTCCCAATTTCCTTTTAATCTAGTAAGGGCTGCACTATGGAGAATATTGCCGCTTCAAGGCTGCAGAGTTGGGGGGGAGGAATGGATATTTGACACCTCTGCTCTACTCCATCAGTATTTCCCATTGCTACCACTTTCCCACAGTTCTATTGTAAGCTCTTCTCAGAGCTATGTAGTGTAGTGAATAGAGCATTGGGTCTCCTCCAGCTTCACTTCCCTCATCATTTAAAATCCTTTGCTTAACTCAAGGTTTAGGTTAGATGCCACCTCCACCGTGAAGCTTTCCCTGATAGCACGCCCCCCACCTAGACTTCCCCAATTGAAGCATTTTCTCCTTCCTGAAATTTTCCTAGAATATTCCTGGATCTCTTTATTTTGTCCCTTTGTCCCTCTCCCTTTCAATCTTGTATTATACTTATTTACATAGATTCTTCTCTAAAGTAAAAATAAGTTCCTTGAGGGGAGCGGCTATGCAATTTTTCATCTTCATTTTTCTTGGTGACTTTTGTCACTAACAAATTCTTCCTTAAGACCATATTTTCTTCAAATGGAATTTTCCAGGAGTCATATAAATCCTCCTCCTTTAAGGAAATAAAAACCATTTTGAAACAGTATCTCTAGTGCCTTTCACGTAATAGATACTTAACAACTGTTTGTAGAATTGGTTTGAGTTAGCACTCTTCAATTCCTCTCATTCAGAAAACAAAACTATTCCAGGTGTTAAGATCCTTTCCAAACATCCTTGATGTATATATTCTCTCTGTTGTCAAAACAGAGGCTGCCACTTTCTCCACCGAGAATCCCACTATTCATTGGAGAGAAGCAAAGACTTAATCTGTCAGCTGAGGTCCAATTATACTAAACAACTTCTCTTGTGAGTGGCACAAGAATAAACTTCCAAAGGATTGAATAACGGGGTCAAGGTTTCAGCCTTCTCTGAAGAGAAGGAGTTTCTTAAGTATCAGGAACTAATTGAAGAGAAGCTCTTGAATTCCTTTGCACATCTCTCTACAGAAAACAGGAGCCTCTTACAGGTTGACTTGAAATAACACAAAATAAATTTACTATTGTATAAAGTTTATTTAAACTCCTTGTGAATAGGAATGGCTTCATTTTTGTCTATTGTCCCAGAACTTGACACAGTACCTACCTTATAGTAGGCATGTTGATTGATTAATCCATCTTATGTCCATCTCCATTTAATAATATCTTTGACAGCTAACAGTCCCAATCAACCTAGCCCTCTACTCAAACTTTCTAGGTGTCATTCATAATTGGGAATCTTATCTTACATGTAGAATAGTATATAATGTCTTTATTACTAGACAAAAATATTAATCATCTTGTCCACTGATATAATTTCTCCCTAACAAAGTATTTTTGGTAGCAACAACAGTAGAAGAAATCTCTTTAATTCCAGTCACTCAGAGCATCACCCCTCATGCACTCTCCTCCATGTAACAAGTAATATAATCCTGCCAAATCTAACTGTTCAGCTGAACCAAGGAGCAACATGCGACAATGGACAGAGTACTCAATATGGAATCAAGAAAAAAGAAGACCTAAGTTCAAATACTACCTTAGACACTAACTGTAGGACCCTGAACAAGTCAACCTCTCAATGCCTCAGTTTCCTCACTATAAATTGAGGAGGTTGAACTCTCTGGTCTTTAAGACCTCTTCCATCTCTAAATCTATCATATTATGATCCTGTAAATTAGACTTAACTGAAATTTGAGCTCAGTATAACCAAAAGGATGACAGCCAACAAAAGCTGATTCAGTCTTAAGCTATATCAATAGTAATATAATGTACAAAATGAGAGAAGAGATAACCGTTGTTTCTTATGATGTCAAACTACACCTGGAATATTAATATGGAATTATGTGTTCTGTACTTCAGGAAAAAATATTGGCATGTTGAAGAAGTGCAACCAAGATGGTGAAGGAACTTGACCAAAGTAATTGGAGGTGTTAAAGTAGAAAGATTTAGTTCATTTGAAGAATAATTATACTTCTTTTCCTTGGCCCTGTAGGGCACAACTAATACCAGTGGGTGGAAGCTATGGAGAGGTAGATTTCAGCTCAATATAAAGAAAAGCTTCCAATGATTAAAGCTTTCCAAAAGGAGAATGAGCTGCTAAGGGAATAGGAGGTAGAGAGTTCTTTGTCAATGGAGATCTTCAAGAGGAGAATAAATGTCTACTTATCTGGTATAATGTAGAGTGAAGTGATTCTTCAGGTACAAGTTGAACTAGGTGAACCATTGAAATTCACTTCAATTCTAAGATTTTAGTGCATTCTGCCTATACAATTGCTACTGGATGGGTAAAAGGGGTAGTCTATCCTTTCTTTTAAAAGAGTAAATACTTAATTACAGACTCATTAGTGCTCTGTTGGACGTCATTTCAAAACACTAGGCTAGCTTTCTTCTCAGTAAGTTGTAGGATTAGGTTTACCAAGCAAGATGTTATATGAAGGGCAAGCTGAACTTTATAATAATTCCACTATTGATCACAGTTATACCCTGATCCATCTCACTGAGAAACTGTCAAGAACAACTCAAAGCTATTTTCATTGTTCATTGACCTAACAACCTTTGATTCAATAGACAGGAACTGTATGTGAACCAAAGCTTATGACCTTGATTTAGACTGCTAATGCTTTTTCTGAGCCTGAATCAAACCACCTTAAACAAAAATAAGAGTAAGCAGGAAGTCTCACACTAGGTTCAAGCTCTGCTTTAAATGGTACCTTTAACTTTCCAGTCATTTTATGAAAAACTTGTTACAATTATTAGATTATAAGAATTCAGTGTATGTACTCCTGCAAAGGAAAAATGAAGTATCTTTCATTTGGTTGATGATTCTTCTTAATAAGGAGAAGAAGCCTGCTTTCATGGAAAGAACACTAGAATTAGAAATAGAATCCCAGCTTTAATACTTACTACCCGTGGGACCCTACACAAGTCATTTAAATCTTCTGAGATTCATTTTCTTCATCTTTAAAATAGCTTATGGACACAGAATTTGTGGGGAAAGTGCTATATAGAATGGCTTACTTTATTATTAAAGTAGAGAGATTTTTAAGAAGCCCCTGAATTTGCTGGTCAAACTATTGCCAGTACAGAGAGCTTTGAATTTACCATATCTAAACCAAAGCAGATGTATTTGTTAGGCAAGCACTAGTATTTAAATGAGATAGCAATTGGATCTCTGATTTAATTGGCATAGGGAAACTAATAGGAGAAGAGACTCCCTCTACCTATGGAGGAGAGTACCAATGTGCTTTCCCTACTACCTATTTTCTTAATTGCCTAAAACAAAGGGAGGTTGTGTGACTTGCCTAGTGTCATATAGTTAGTATGTATTCAAGGCAGTATTTGGACATATCTTCCTGCCTTTGAGACCAGCCATGTACCTATTATTCCATACTGCCACTAGTATTTAAACAGTCAGCTATAAACATTCTCATCCAGCTAGTCATTGATTTATTTAGATATGTGCATAGCTAACTCATCCTGGTAAGGTCAATAGAATACAATTTTTAAGAAGGCTGTACTACTGGAGCCATATTTAAGGTTTTTTTGGTGGTGGTATGCTTTTAACAGAAGAGATAGCTTCTAACACTTACTCTAAGTATGTTTTAGAATACAGTTTTCTCTTCCATGTTATGTGGAATAGTAAGTCAATAAAAAAAATTAATTCTCTCCTTACTATGAGCCACAGTGTGACTTTTAATCTATCATAAGTATGAGAGTTATATGCCTGTTATTCATACCCCTTCTGGAGTATCATGTCCCCTTCATTCGGAAGTATTGAGCACATGCTGAAGTGGGTTTACCTTTTTTTGTCAAGAATATGATCTTAGCTAGTAAAATTCTACAGCAGGATTTCAGTTTATATTCCTTTTCATTCAATATCTAAATTATTGATTTTGACAAAAACAGCAGACAGTCTTCCTCAACTACCATTCTGTTCTCCAAAAGCATGGTTTAGTAGAAGTTTAGAATCAGAAGACCTAGGTACAAATCCTAGTTCTCCAACCTACTACATGATTTTGAACAAGGTTGGGCAAACCTCTGTTTCCTTATCTACTAAATGAGGAGAGTGCACTGCATTATTTTTAAGGTGCCTTCTATCTCTAAATCCAATGAGCCCTAGATGTCTCTGGACCTCATACCTATTTTCTTATACTTTTTTTCTGGTTGAGTTGCCTCCATTTCCCCATAAAGCTAGTGATCCCCCTAGGCTGAGGTCCCATATCTTTCTGAAGCCTGAGATCTCATCGCCAAATTTTCTTCCTCCTTATCATGTCCATTTTCTTTCTCTCTGGAAGCTACTTTCTCTTCCACCCATCCTAAACTGTGACTTTGTTTCTTTCCTTCTATTCGCTGCTCACCTTATCCACAAAATGACCGAGAGTTCCAGCTTCATTTATTCACAGGCTATTTTTGTTTTTCCTCCCGGTAATCTGGCTTCCAAAGGACAGAACCATAGATTTAGAATTGAGAGGTATCTTAGAGGTTATTTAATTCAGCTCCTTCATTTTACAAAAGAAGAAACAGATCTAGATGGTTCATATGACTTCACACAGGTAGTTGGTAGCTAAGTTGGGATTCAAAATAAGTCCTCTGACTTCAACAACATTACTTTTCCTATGGCATTGCTCACCCTCTCTGTTTCTTTTATCATCATTGAGAATTATGATTTTTCAAGAACCTACTACATGTTCAATAACCTTCTTTTTGGAGAGTCACTACTACTGACATCTTTTTTTTTCTCAAAATATCTGTGATTTGCAAAAATAGCTCATTCATCTTGTCCTTTCTTTCTTAAACATTCAAAACTGTTGATGGTGCTGCCCTTTTTGAAATCCTCTTCCCCTTTAGTATCCATAACACTAAATGATATGGATTGTCTGGCCAATCCAGTTCCTTCTGCAATTAGCATCCCCCAAAGAGCTTTCTATTTTACCTAAGGGAGCACATCTTCTCTCTAGAATCAAACTCTCTGGTTACACATTCCCATATCTGTATCTCTAACCCTCCTTTCTGTTACATGCAGTCTTGTATTTCCAACTCCCATCGGGACATTTTCAACCTGTGTGTAACAACTTATTTCCCCTCCTATATCAAGCCCCTCTTCCAAATTCCTATTGCCTGTCAAGAACAGAACATTCCCCTAGACACCCAGCTCAAAAACCTTTGACCTCCTTCTTTTCCCAAATCAATATTCTTCTAATTTTGTCCAGCCTTCCTTTGTAATGTCTCTCATATTTAGTTAAGATTCAATTCCTCTCCATTATTTTTCCTTTCTTATTATCACCATCCTAATCCAAGCCATCCACTCATCTAGCCTACACACTACCAATAGATTAATCTTTCTGAAATCTTCCTTTCATTCTCTTCCTCCCTTGCTCTGAAGTTGTCAATAGCTTTCTGTTGCCTTACAAGTCTAGACTTGTTAGCCTGACATTTTAGGCCCTCCATAATCTAACTTTCCTCTATCTATCCAATATAATTATTTCTTCCCACTCAACACAAATCCTCTGCTCCAATAAGCTTATCTCCTTCCTGTTCCCCTTCCCAACTCCCTCCAAGCTTGCCATAATGATTACTCTGCTAAGGCTCTCTCTGACTTCCTTCCTTTAAGTCCCAACTAAAATCCTACCTTCTGCAGGAAGCCTTCCCTAACCCCTTTTGATTCTAATGCCTTCCATCTGTTAATTATTTCCTATTTATCTGGTGTCTAGCTTGTTTTGTACATATGAAACTATCAAGATTGGTTCTGCATCATTTTTAATAGATCCTATTTACAATTAATTGATTTTGTCCTGTAGCTGCCTAAGTCATGGTTCTTTGTCTCTGAATTTAGTGCAGGAATTCAGCTGACCTGTAACAGATTAAATTTTGAAATCCTGTTCTTTTGATAACCACTGCTCTATTCTTATCTCAAGAAATTCTACTAACTTGGGGGATGTGACTTGTTATAAGGGAGTCTGGTCTAGTATCTTTACACCACCAAGCAGTCCTTTAAGGATGTCTGATTTGTATGCAAAAGGTGTGGTCTGTTATCTTTTAACCTTGCAACTGGATTCAAACAATGACAATTTCTTAGTCCCAGGGGGAAGGTGATCATTGCTAATCCCTTATTACCAAACTTCCAATTAATCACATTGTAGCCATTACCTCAGTGATGTAACCAGTCATGCTGTCCTCAGTTCCATGATGTCACCTATACTGTTCTTTGTTCTATAAAAGAACAAAATCTATAAAAGAAAACTGTTCCCTTCATTCAGGGTCTTAGCTTACTGGAGAAACTGAGATCCAATTTATTAGTCAATTTTTACTTTACTAATAAATTGATCATGCTCAGAACTTTGTGCCTTAGTTCACCTTATTTAATTGCTACACATTTGTTTGCATTTTGTCTCCCCTATTACATTATAAGCTACTTGAGAGCAGGGACTATTTTTTCCTCTTTTTCTCTCACCAGCTCTTAGCACAGTGCCTGGCATGTGGGCAGTTAATAAATGTTTATTAAATGATTGATTTCAATATTTACTGATGCATTTCCCTAACTTGTAATTCCCTTCCCTAATCCTTATTGTCTACTCAATAATTTTTCCCTACCTTGCATGTAAATTTGCCTTTGTGAGACTTTTAACCGATACTGCCTGAGTCCCTCAGATGTCTGTTCAATTGTATCAGTCCTATAGAACTCAGCAAACTGTTGCCTCCCTTGACAGGAGTGGTAGTGCAATCCTGTAGTCCCATTAACTGGGAAGGCTGAGGCTGACAAATCACTTGAGCGTGAGAGTTGTAAGTTACACTGGGATAAATCCAATTGGTGTCTCCACTAAGTCTGGCACCAATATGATGAGCCCCCAAGAGGAGGGGCCACTAAGCTGCATAAGGAGTGGCAAACTGGCCCACATTAAAAACAGAACAGGCAAATATTTCTGTTAATTGGAGATACAGATGGGCCTGTGAGTGACCATAATCCTTCCAGCCTGGGTAAGATAGGAAGACCTAGTTTGGAAGAAAAAAAAAGTCTTACCACTCTTGTTAAGCTGTCCCCAAGGACTACCACTTTCCTGCGATTGTTCCTTTTTTGAAATTCTCTGGTGCTTATGTTCTTTACCTCAGATTTTTTCTGTCAGACTGTATATTGTTTTCTAACTTGAATATCTTGTCTCCACAATGAGACTATAAGAGGATGGGACTAGGTCTTGTGAATGATTTATACTGCCTAAAGACCTGAGTATACTGCCTGACCCCAAACTGACTCTAAGGACTAACTATATTGAATGAAATTGGGACCTTCAAGGAGAAGGAGGTAAAGAAGAATGTTTGAAGGTGGTAGCAGGTACCCAAAATGGACATACTCTATAATTTTCCTTATGACTGGCCCTGAGGGAGTCAGATAGCAGTGACTAAAAGTTTCACAAAGACAAATTTACATGTAAGGTGGGGAAAAAATTGTTTAACTATTAGAAATGTTGAAAAGTGGATTGGGCTGCCTCAGGAAGCACTTGGTCTCTTTCACTGACAGCCTTAAAGTACAATCTGGATGCTCACTTGGAGTTGTCCATTCATTCATACATTCATTCATTGAGCAATCTTTTACAAAGTACCTATCATAAGCCAGGTACTGTCAGAAAGGGTAGTTTTATTGAGTTACACTTTGGATTAGATGTCTTCCTTGGTCCCTTCCACATCTGAATGCTGTGCTTCTGAGAAGTGGGTAGGCTTACTCATAAGCAAATGCTTCAAAGAAAGTTTGTGCATTAAGCAAGACTCACAGTCCCATTTTAGTGTGAATTAATTTAATCCAGTCAAATTGCTTCCCAAGGGTTATCTCACTAAGGAAATGGGAATTATAAAAAGAGGTGCAGGGGAGAAGGAAAGCAGATTAGCATGGCATCATTGTCCAAACAAAACATGAAAGGTTCAGCCAGGAGATCATAATTAATACAAATAATAATTCCTAAGAAGGGATCCAATAATGTCAATTCATACTGCATATTTCCATTGGGCTGGATCTATTTACCATTTTTACATAATCACAACTTCAAATATTGTAAGTTAGAATACATACAACCACTTCCCAAGAATCATCAGTCACATTGTTTGGGATCTGGTGAGATAGGTGCTATTTTTAGCCCCATATTATAGTTGAGGAAACTGAGGCTAAGCAAGATGGAGTAATTTGCCTAGGCTCACACAATTAGTAAAGGTCTGATTTGAACTCAGGTCTTGCTAACTTCAGACCCAATACTCTATCTACCATAGTAGATTTGGGCCTTCAGGAAAGTCTGCCAGGAGCAGTGTATGAGATGAAAGAAGAAGAAATAAACTTTACCTACTTCACAATTTTTCTAGAAATGACGCTACATAGTGTTACTATCTTTTGAATACATAGTAATGCCCATTTATTCAGAAGGAGAGCCAAGTTCTCCGTCTTTGAGTTGAAACCTAGAATTTTCAGGAAGAAGTCCTGCTTTCTTCTATTCCCTGAAAGGTCTCCTATACATGTGGCCATAAGTAAACCCGACTTATATACATACCACCTCTGCCTCTATAATTTTTTCCTGGGCAGAGAACAGAAATATGTATTATAATCACCACCCTCCGGTTTATTCAATTTTTTTTTTTTTTGCTTTTTGGAGGGGGAAAGGCAGGTCAATTGGGGTTAAGTGACTTGTCCAAGGTCACATGGCTAGTAAGTGTTAAGTGTCTGAGGCCTGATTTGAACTCAGGTCTTTCTGACTCCAGGGCCAGTGTTCTATTCGCTATGCCACCTAGCCTCCCCTTATTCAAATTTTTGAAGACAGATAAACCTGCTTTTATTTTACTCAAGTAAGTTTTCCCATCACACCTTTCAAGATTGGTCCTGGCTATTGGCCTCTAGAGGGCAAAATCACAAACTTAGCTTAGAAGTTGTTCCACTCACACTGCCCATCAGGTCCCAAGCCCTGGCCATCAACAATTAAGAGATCCTGTTATAGTTTTTTCTCACGAATGGCAATGCTGCATGTGACCTTCCAAGGCTTTGGATTGCATGGGAGGTTACGCTCTTTTTTTCCCACTCCTTAGAGAAGGTATGCTTACATGAGATTGGAAACTGTCTTCAGTCACCTACTGTTTCCCATGCAAATATTCTTATTGAATTGCAAAACAAACTTTAAGAATTACTACTGTACCTTTGAAGGTTACTTTAGTACATTGCAGGTAAATATATAAAGACTATAATGCATCACATATTGGGTTTAAGTTTCTATGCCAAATGAAATAGAAATAGAGAGACCTTATCTTCTTTTCTGAGGGGTCATTTATTCACTGACTAGCACGGTGCTATAGTAAGGAACAGCTGTCATGAGTAGAGACTTCACATATGACAAAATGTTCTGAGACACAGACTAAAATCATAGGATACAGCTAAGGCAAGCCTCAGAGGAAAATTATTAGCCAAAAAAAAAAAACTTAAAAAGAGAAAGAATTATTCATTTACTATATAACTTTTAAAAAGACAAATAAACCTAAAAATTAGCACAGAACACAAAATGTTTTTTAAAAATAGGAGGAGAATTAAATAAGAAAAAAATTAGATAGTAAAGCAAAAATAAATGATAAAATTAAAAGCTGATTATTTTAACAAAATTACGAAACCTTTAACAAACCTAGTTTGTTTAAGACAAAGGGACACTAAACATCCTGTGAAAACTTACTGTTTTCTCTGAGAACTTAAATCCTGTCCAATTCAGCAAGCAGTTATTAAACACCTTCTGTATGCAAAAGAACTGATGGTTATCAAAGGGATCTCTGTGCATCACCAGCTGTCCCTCTCTTGTGTTCTCCCCTTAACTTAAGAGCTTATTTTGAGAGGAGAAAAGTATAAACAATAAGTGCAAGAATTCAGGACACGGATGCTAGAGTAGATTCTAATACAGGATGCAAGGCACATTTCAGGCAGGCTAATGGAACAGCTGTGCTCTTGTATCACTTTAGGGGTTAAAGAAACGAGAGAGTCTTTGTTTGCTTATTTATTATTATTGGTACAAGTCCTTGAGCCTTAGCATTCTTGATGTATTTTTCCTATAGTGTGTTAGAAGTTGTATGCCATTGTGATGATTTTTTTATTCAGTGAAATGATGCAGTATCTGATTTTCCACCATACCTAAGAACTCCACTGTCTGATACTTGGAGGGAAAAAAAAGCTCTAATCCATCAAACCCATTTGATCTGAAACAGAATAACTGTATTAATGAATATAACAGTGAGTATTTCGAAGTTTTCTCATTCTCCTTCTAAGGCAATTTCACTCACTAATAAATTATGCGCTCCAGGGCTAGAAGCTGCCTCTTTCTCTGCACTGCTAGAAAAACACATTTGCTTCACTGTATTTTTTCTTGCAGCTCAGTGTGAAAGTATCTGAAATACAATTTCCAGGCTGGTAATCTAATCCAGTTTAGGGCTAGAGATGTCAGTCCTTTCTTTCTTTCTCCAGAATACATTTTCAAGTCTTATGTGCCTAAGGTTGGAGAGTTCATTTTTCCCCTTCAGGCACATTAAGTGAATAAATGACCTCTCAGAAAAGAAGATAAGGTCTCTCTATTTCTATTTTATTTGGGGTGGAAACTTAAACCTAATATGTGATGCGTTATAGTTTTTAATATATCTACCTGCATTGTACTAAAATCACCTTCAAAGATACAGTAGTAATTCTTAAAGCTATTTTTGCAGGAAAAATATTTGCATGGGAAACAGTAGGTGACTGAAGACAGTTTCCAATCTCACCTAAGCATACCTTCTCTAAGGAGGAAAAAAAAAGAATGTAACCCCTCCATGCCATCCAAAGGCTTGGAAGGTCACGTGCAGCATTGCCACTTACGGAAAGAATCGTAACAGGATCTCCTAATTGCTGATGGCCAGAGCTTGGGACCTAATGGGCAATGTTGAGGTGAACTACTTCTAAACTAAGCCTGTGATGCCCTCTAGAGGCCAATAGCCAGGATCAATCCTGAAAGGTGTGATGGGAAAACTTACTTGAGCAAAATAAAAGCAGGTTTATCTGTCTTCAAAAATTTGAACAAAACAGAGTATGGCGATTACAACAGATGGTTCTGTTCTCTGCGCAGGAAAAACTGATAGAGGCAGCATACCTTGGTGGCATGTGTATATAAGCAGGGTCTACCTATGTAACATATATAGGAGACCTTGCAGTGATTACAATAAAGCAGGACTTCTTCCTGAAAATTCTAGGTTTCAACTCAAAGAGGGAGGACTTGGCTCTCCTTCTGAATAAATGGGTAGAACATTGACATCATCATCATCATCATCATCATCAACCAGCGTTTTTATTATGTTTTAAGGCTTGCACAGCACTTCAAATGTCTAGCATTTAATTTTGCCTTTTAAAGACTATTTCAGATCACTGTGGTTTTGTTTACCAAATTTCTACCCTATTAGTGGTCTGATAGAATTAATTCTTATTTAACAGGTCTAATATAGTGATTGTGGTAGAAGTATGGGCATGGGAGAACAGAAGACAGGAAGAAAAAAAACGAAAGAGACTTAAATAGTGGGAAAGTGCTAGGAAACAGATGCCAGCATAAAAGGAAGGAAGATCAAGCTAACATAATAAAAGGAGAGTTGAAGACAGGGAATAAAAAGACATTTGGTAAATCATGCCACTCACTCTTCTACCCTTTCTGAAATGTAAGCTTTACATCCTTTGTCTTCTTCACCTGCACCGTGTGTTAAAACTGAAGAGTGAGAAAACAAGGGGAACATAGGTCGTGTGGCAAAACTCCTAAAACAACTCCCTTATATCCAGCTTTACTTTGATCAGTAAGTCTTATATTATATATACTATATTATATATTATATTATAATCTATATTATATATTATATTATGATCTATATTATATATTAGATTATATATACCCCTTATATACTGCAAGTCCATTTCCATATTCAAGGTCCTGTACTAGGCATTGGGCTAAAAAGTTCCAACTAAAATCCTACTTTCTACAGGAAGCCTTCCCCAGCTTCTCTTAATTCTAGTGCCTTCCCTCTGTTATTTCCTATTTATCCTGTAAATAGCTTGCTTCATTTATATGTGTTTGCATATTGAGTCTCCTATTCACTTATAAGCCCCTTGAGGACAGGGAATGACTGTCTTTTGCGTCTTTTTGTGCCTCCACTGCTTAGCACTGTGCCTGGCATATAGCAAGTGCTTTATAAATGTTTACTGATTAATTATTTTTCTGTAATGGTAGAAATGAGGTAGTTAGCTATGGGCAGTCATCAGAACCACTTGCTTCTGCCCAAACTGACACATTTTAACCCAGGCAAGCCAGAAATTCTAGAAATATAGCAGTGGTAGTAAAGCAGTTTCTGTTTCCTCTGATGAAAATATGGACACTTGAAAGTAACCTTGAATTTCTGAAATGACCAAAGTAACTATGTGTGTTTCAGTGCCTGTGAGGGGTTGGGGGAACAGTAAAAGGAGGAGAAGGAAATATGAGAATGCACAGAACTGGGGCCACCTTGCGCATTAATTTATTTGGTCCTTCAAGTAAGTATGATTACTTTGCTTCTGCTGTGAGACAAAGGGTGTGCTAGACACTGTACCTTAATGGTATCTCAGTTAAAAGGTACTTTGTGTATTTTCTAGGAATTTTTTTTCACCCTCCTCTCATATTCTTTTTATTTTCCTGTGTTCTGCCAAAACAGTTATTATTCCTTCTTTCATGGTAGGCAGGAAACAAGCATTTATTAAATACTTACTATTGAGCAAATACTGTGCTAAGCATTGGGGGCAGAAATACAAGCAAAAAGAAAGACATTCACTCCCACAAGGAGTTTACATTCCAATTCTTACATTCTTGTGAGCTAACTTTTTATACATGTGCACACATACTCCCCCTCCCCATCCTCCAGGATTCCTGCATTTTCCCTCAAATGGCCTACTCCATCCATGGACTTTGAAGACTGGGAATCAATCTATCCTCTCTTGAAGTTTGTTTCAGGAATAATTCATGACTGTATTGTAGGATTTAGGAGTAAAATAATATCTAAAATTGTCCTGGAGCCCTGATAGGAAGGGGTCTTAGCTAGTATGGGAACCCAGATCAATCCAGGCCTTTCTTAGAGTTTATATAAACCCTCAAGTCCAAAACTTAGCTTAGAGTTCTTACAAGCTGGCAGTGATTTGGGACCAACCTTAAAGATACACTACCAGAACTGGACAAAATCAAAATTACTAGGAAAAGGAAACTCAGAGGACAAAAGAATGTAATGTGCTTTGTCTACCTCACTCTTGATTTCCATCTCTCTCTATCTCTGTCCCTCATTTCCTTGTCTTACTTTACATTTGCCAGTCCATTTCTACAAGATGTAGGAAAAATGGACAAAGAAACCATCCAGTACAGTGCAAAAAATGTTGGAATCAAGAGGGATCTGGATTTGAATTCAGACTCCATCACTAATTGAATGACATTAAACGAGGCACTTAATTAACTTCTCTGAGCTTCACTTTACTTATCTATAAAACTTATCTATATACACAAGTATATAATACTGGTGATACATGGCATATTATGGTTTACAAGATGCCTACCTTACTGCAACCCTAAACAGCTTCCCAGGATTATTATAAAGGTTTTGTTGTTGTTCTTTGGTCATTTCAATTGTGTCCAACTCTTCCTGACCCAAGTTGGGGTTTTCTTGCCAAAGATCCTAGGGCAGTTTGCTATTTCCTTCTCCAGCTCATTTTACAGATGAGGAAACTGAGGCAAACAAGGTTAAGTAACTTTCCCAAGGTTACTCAGTAAGTGACTGAGGTTGGATTTGAACTCAGGTCTTCCTTACTCCAGGTCCAACTCTCTACCCACTGTACAGCCTAGCTGCCCAGTTGAAAAGGAAGTGATTGCTAAATGTGAAATTGCTTTATAGATGCAATTTGATTGCAAATTCCCATACCCCTTTCCCAAGAGAGTTCACATTTCATGTTAAAAGGATTGCGTAGTTCTGGGGTTACAGCTCCTGTAAGGTGGTAGAAGAGGACAGAGATAGTACCTGTGGCTCTACTGGGTTATGAAACTCCCAAGTAAGAAAATTCCTCTACTAAAGCATATTAATACCCTCTCTGCAAGTTATAGGCTTAGAGAGTTACCTAGTCTATTTAGAGGTTAAGTGACTTGCCCAAGGTCTCATAGTCTATGTATCAGTGGTACAATTTGAACCCACGTCTAGGTTCTAAGCCCAGATCTTCCTGAGTCTGAGGTCAACTCTGTCCACTACACCATGTGGTCCCTCTAAGACCATAGAACTGCCTTAAAATAAACCCTGGGAAGCTAGGTGGCATAGTGGAAAGAGTGCTAAATCTGGAATTAGGGAGATTCATTTTCCTGAGTTAAAATCTGGCCTCAGACATTTATTACCTGGGTGACCGTAGGCAAGTCACTTAACCCTGATTGCCTCAGTTTCTTCATCTGTAAAATGAGTTGGAGAAGGAAAAAGCAAACCACCCCAGTATCTTTGCCAAGAAAACCCCAAATGGGGTCATGAAGAGTCAGACACAATTAAAAATGACTAAGTGACAGCCAACCAAGACTGTAGGCACCTGACACCTTAACTTTATCCTGAGATCAACTCTATATTTAACTCTAATTCTGAAATACTTCTTTTCCTTTCCATCCTAGGCAGATTTTAGCCTCTATCCCAAGTTTTATTATTGTTGCCAAAACTTCCTGGCAGGTAATATCAACAAGACTACCACTGAGAAGGATACAGGTTTCGGTTTATTTGTTTTTTTTTAATATCAAGGATCTTAACTATATTACAGTTAAAATCAGTATAAATGTAACCTTTTCAACTGCACAAAATGAGTTTATTTTTTTTTCTCATTAGTCTGTCTCTGCCATTACAGTGTAGTGATTGGGGCAGGAGGGGCGGGGAAGAATCAGGGTCAACTTAAACTTTATGGAAAGACCATCAAAAAAACTCAAGCTCATTTAAACAGTGAGACCATCGCATTTTAAAAAATCAATAAATGAAAAGCACCTGGGGTTGCTTTCCTTAAACACTTCACATATGAGAATTACTAAACCACCATAATTTGAGTGAACCTATAAACAGAGAAGACCGTCTAATGAAGCAGCAAAATGTTGTTTTGTCCAATAGCCTTAGGGCCATAAAGCCTATAACGTTAGTCTGATTAGACACATAGCATTGAAAATTTCTCCCAGTATAACTGATTTTAAAATATCATCTTACAGGGAATCATTGCACAATTTCATTTATGCTAGAAAACTTATCTCCTCGAACTACAGGTGAAGGACAGAGGAAGAACACAGTTTCACATATCAGAAAAGCATCCCATTCTGCCACAGTATGTGGGAGCACTGACCTCTGTGGGAGTCTGGAAACCTGATTTTAGTCCCAGTATCTTCCTGCAGCTTTGCAGGCTTAGCCAAAGATTCTCTCTAACTCCCTTTTCCCATCTATAAAATGATCCTTATGCCTACTTCTCCCTCCTTGTGTGGAGGTAAAAGGAAAGTGCATGAGGTCTCCCAGAGTTATCCAAACTCCCCAGAAGAAAATGTTAATATTACATTTCTTGTTGTTATTGAGCCATTTTCAGTCATGTCTGACTCTTCATGACCTCATTTGAGGTTTTCTCGGCAAAGATACTAAAGTGTTTTGCCTTTTCCTTCTCCAATTCGTTTTACAGATGAGGAAACTGAGGCAAATGAGGTTAAGTGACTTACCCAGGGTCACACAGCTAGTAAGTGTCTAAGGCTGAATTTGCACTCAAAAAGATGAGTCTTCCTGACTCCAGACCTGGTGCTCTATCGACTGCATCACCTAGCTGCCTAATATTATATATATCTGTAGAATCAGGGATCTTAGACATCTCCTAGTACAGTCTCTCTTCCAATACAGAAATCTCTTACACAATATCCCTTATAGTCTCTGATAGTCCTATTCTTGGGTTAGGAATCTCATTATTTTTTGAGGATATCCATACTATTTTGGAAAGCTCTAATCTTTAAAATAGTATAGTGAACCAGGAGTCAGGAAGACCTGAGTGTGAATCCTACCCTAGATACTAACTGTATAACCCCAGGCAAGGTATTTAACCTTTGTCTGAGTCAGTTTCCTCACTTATGAGATGAGGATAGTTACCCTACCTCCCCATGGTTGTTCTGAAGTTAAAATGAGATCGTATTTGTAAAGCATTCTGTATAAAACACTACATAAATGCCATTACTGGTTTTAGTCCAAGACTCTTAACACAGAAATAGGTGGTATGCCTCTTTGACACAATATCACTTCACATGTTCGAGGCAAGTTATGCTGACCCAGGGGCATACTGGCTCTCTAAAAAAAAAAAGTAAGGACAAAAACACTTGCAAATTTGATCTGCATTATTATTTTCTCTGTCACTTTGAAAATCAACAAAACTGTAAATCAAGACATGATTTATAGCATCTGCTACATACTTTGTGAGCATATATATACTGCCACTGAAAATTTGTCAATCAGTTCTTGCAAGCTGCTTGGAGATGATTCCAAAATTCCCCTCATCCTTCTTTTCCAAATCAGATAGCCCCAATTCTCTCAACAACCAGGAAGATCTGAATTCAAAGCAAACCTGAGATAGCTATGAAGCCCTGCACAAGTCACTTAACATTTATCTGCCTCTGTTTCCTTATCTGTAAAATGGGGTTAGTTCCCAGGGTTGTTGTGAGGATAAAATGAGATAATATATGTAAAATTCTTTGCAAACCTTAAAGTGTTCTACAAATGCTAGCTATTGTTCTTATTATTAAATTAGCAATGTTCCTCATATATAATGCAATGTCATAACTGAACCCAGCATTCCATGTGTGGTCTGGCTAACACAGATCGCATTGAGTCTATTACTTTCATTGAGCTGCATGCTATACTTCATTAATAGAAACTTATATTTGCATTAATATATTTTGTTTTAGCATCTGTATTTAGCACCAATGACTTAATAATAGTCAGCACTTTAAAGTTTGCAAAGTGCTAAGTCATTTGATTTGCAAGTGCTCAATCATTTGATATGAAATTTTTGGTCATCTCAAAACCCAAAGTCCTTATTTCATGAATTGACATCAACTTGGGACTACACTAACTTGTATCATACATCTGGACTTTGACCAACTCACTTATTCTTTGTAGACTGCTATTACTAATCCATAAAATAGGGGGGTTTCTCTAAATCCTTTCCAGCTCTAATGATATTTATGCTTAATTAATGAATTAATCTGTTTGTTTAGGTTTTTACTGTTAAATTTATATTTGTGACTGTTAAATTCCATCTTAGTCCTTTGGTTCTGACCACCTGGTCTAGTGAATCATAAATTTGTTTTCTAGCACATGAGTTCTCATGCCCAGCTATGTATGCTTTGATTTAACAAACAAACCTTTTTTGTCATTTTGTCATTTAAAAAAAATTTCTGGCTTTGTGCATTATGCACGTTGAGAGTTGCCCAGCAAATGGAGGGCAAACCTTGGATTTAGATTTGGGTTCAAGTATTGCCTTTGATCTTTATCAGCTACGTGATCCTAGGCCAGTCACTTAACCTCTGTCTGCCTTAGTGTCTTCAACTGTAAAACAGGAATATTAATAGCACCTATCTCACAATATTGTTGCAAGGATCAAATGAGGTCACATTTATGAAAGGCTTAGCACAATGCCTGCTATATTGTACGTGCCCAATACATGTTTGTTCTCTTCTTTTCTTTTTCTTCTTCCTCTCCCCTCCACAACACACACTAGCTGTGTGACCAAAGGTGAGCCACTTAACCTCTCAATGCGCCAAGCAACTCTCTAGTTCTTCCAGAAAAGGTCTTCAGTTTAGAAGCATCAAGTTGATAGAGCCAAGAACACGTAATATGTTCATTACTTTAAATAAAGAAAACAGAAAGAATTCATACTCATGCCCATGGACAGTAAAAAACAAAAAAAAATGAATGAATGGATGAACAGAAGGAACGAAGGAACAAAGGAAGGAAGGGAGGGAGAGAGAGAGAGAGCAAGAAAGAAGAGAAAAATTCTCGTTTCTAGTTGTACCCCACTTCCACAACTAAGGACCTGTTCAGGTATTTTGACTTGTAGTGCTATGATCTCCTGAGGTTGAGATACAAGCATAACCACCACCCCAGCAGGGAAAGAATTTGGAGCCACTAGAAGACCAACTACCTCCTGCAAGGACCTACACAAATCACTTGATTCACAGTAACAGTGAAAGACAAGGTCCAGGTTTGCTCTTCCACATCATGACTCTTTGATTCAGTTCCCACTCCTCCCCTGGTTCTTGGGCTCAGGTTTGCCTATTATACCTGTTTTTCTATATATACTTACATTTGCCTGGGTTGTTAAAGCTGCCAGCTTGATTTAGAAAATATTCATCTTAGGCCAGGAACGCCTTGCCACCAAGTAGCTACTGTTCTCCTAATTCTATACTACCTCTGCTTACTTCCTTTCTTTTCCTCAGGGAAGTATTACAACCATTTTTCATTATCCCAGCTCTGGCTACAATCCATTCTGAGTTAAGAAAATTGAATTCCATTAAGCTCTCCCAAAACATAGGGAGAGAGCAGCTCCCAAAGTGGTTCAAACCTCCCAGTTAATTTTTCTGAGGCAGAAGAAAAAACATACACCTTTCTATGTGCCTTTCTATCTGGCCACCTATCTCTACCCTCACCACATGTCAGTGCCTAGGACCAAATACATAAAGGTCTTTTATATTTAAAGAAACTGAGAATTAGAAATGGGGAGTGGGGTAGAGAAATCTGGTGGTCATTAGCTTTAACCTTATCACAATGGTAAAAGTCTACATTCTCATTATAAATAGTACTCCTTACACCAGTGTAAATCACAACCCACTCATGCCTTCTTCTCATTCTGTGTCATCCTGCACTCAGTTTTCAAAATGATTTTTCTGAAGCTCAGCTCTGTCCTCTATTCTAGGGCAACTAGGTGGCACAGTGAGAAAGGTTTTGGAGATAAAAATCTATGGATTTAGCATTTGATTGGCATAGAGGAAAGGTAAGAGAGTGGAAAAGATACAACCTGAGTGACTGAAAGGTTAATAATGCTCTAACAGAAATGAATAAGTTTGATAGCAAATATTAATTTTGGGGGAGGGAACATAATGAGTTCTCATCATGGATAAGTTGAGTTTTAGATTCTTGTGGTATGCTATACCAAGGTGAATCTGTAGAACAGATAGTTGGCAATATCGACCTAGACTTCAGGAGAGGCGTTGGATTTATAGCAATGAGAGTTATCTGCACTGAGGTTACAATTATGGAACCTGATAAGATCAGCAAGGGAGTCAATGAAGAGAGATGACATTAGGACCAAGGACAGAGCCTTGATACAGTGGAAAGAGCTTTAGATAGGGAATCAAAGGATCTGATTTCAAATCCTAATGAATTTAAATACCTCAGTTGAGTAGCAATCCTGGGTAATTGAAAACGTAATAGTGCTCTCAACAGAAAGAGGGAAGTTTGAAGGTAGGAAGAGTTCTGGAAGAAATTTAATACTTATGGGTCCTTTTCCTCTTACTTGAATTTCTTTGGTGTATAGACCTAGAAAATGGTATCACTGGGTCAAAAGTAAGATGCTGTTTAGTGGCAGGAGATGTATATTCAAACTGCTTCCCAGGATATTTTGCCTTGAATTCTTTAGGGAATAGGTTTTAATAAATAAATGTCTATTACTTAAATTATCATCAAGTGGAGCAATTTTACCTGAACCACTCACTAAGTAATTACTAAATCTGATAGATTTTCAAGTAATGTTAAGTGGCTAATTATACAGAAACAGAAATCACTCTCATATCAGAACCCCAGAAAGGAGATCGGACAAAAAGAGGATAACAATATCTCAGATCTAGAAGGTCCTGAGGAGATTATTTAGTCAGTTCAGTGGTGTGTCGGAGAGAGCACTGGACTTCAGGTTGGGGAGACCTAGATTTGAGCCCTATGTCAGAAACTTACTTGTGTTATTCTGGGCAACTCTCTTCAGTTCTGTGGGTCCCACTCTCCTTATCTATAAAATGAAGGAGTTGGTCTATAAAGTCACTAAGGTCCCTTTCAGTTCCAAATCTGTGATCCAGCTAGCCTTGTTTTCTAGCACAGGAAACTGAGACCCTAAGAGGCATAGTGAATGTTCAAAGTCACACAACTAGTAAGTGGCAGAGCTGGTATTCATACCCAGGTCTCTTGACCTCAAGACTAATATTCCTTCTGCTACACTCTGGAAACTGATTTTAAAATTGTATTTTATCTTTTTATGTAGATTAATAAATGCCATATCGCATAAGATCAGAAAAGAAAAAAAAAGATGGACAAGTTACATATTAAGAGCAAGAGATAGATGATGGAGGGCCCTTGTGCTCAATTGTGATCTAGGCAATGTCAAAAAAATGTGAGGGACTGGGTGGAACCCTGTACAAAATGTGTGAAGAATCAAGCAGAATCAATGGCATTCTGTATCAGCAGAAGAAAAAATACACCATTTAGATCACAAACTCTGGAGTCTTCAAATATAATAATCATAAAAATCATAGAATGCTAGACCTTAAAGGGCCTTCAAAAGTTAATGAATTCAACTCTGTCATTTTATAAACAAAAAAAATTAATTCCATGGAGGGAGGAGTCATGTGACTTGAATTGACTTCCATCCCCTGCCATAGAATAAAAGCTCCTTAAAAGCAGAGTTTTTTATTTTTTTATTTGTTTTTCCAGTGCCTACCTAGCACAGGGCCTGGCACATAGCTGATGCTTAATAAATGCCCCTTGATTGATTATTGGGTTTCCCATGATCATACCCTAGTTGGTGGCATAGCCAAGGTTCAAACCTAATTCCCTTGGGACACAAGTCCCAAAGTCCCTAGTTCTTCCTGAACAGTAGATTCCTTAAAAAGCCACAGTGTACATACATGATATTCTTTTTTTTTAACTTATTACAAGTAGAATTTTAAATTTATCTACAAGTAAGAGTCCTCAGTACAAATCAGATTTGATATATTTTCATCAGTAAACAGGTGATTTTCTGGGTACTCTCTCTTCTTTATATTCTTTCTTGTGACTTCTCAGAGCATTTCCCTTGTATTTCCCAGGAAACTCGACATTTTACTTGGTATCACAATTACTTAGGTAACTCTTACCTACCCTAATGGATGGTAAACTCTTCAAGGAAAGGGACCATCTTAATCATTTCTGTATCCCCTCAGTTCCTAACAATTTATCCACCAAAACACAAACTATAAGACAGAAGGACTAACAGGTTGCATTAAGCACCTGTGACAGTGAAAAAAGGACAGGAACTCAAAGGCTAATCATTAAACTTCCAAAGAGTAGAATTAGGACGCTAGATTAGGTACATATCTCTACATTTTTCCTGACTCCAAATGACTATGCTAGAAGAAAATAAAGAGGGTGACCTTTTCTGATTTACTAGAAGCATCTCTGTGTTCCCAGTTTGCTAAATTGTTAAACCATTAACATTCTGATTCTGAAATAAAACTTCACATAAAGAAAAAATCAGCTTGGCAGAATGATATTGAAACTATCAGCTAAAAGAAAATCCCCACTAATGTCCTGAATTATCAGTGTCATGGCAATGTTGTATCTGATGATGGAGGATAAGTTCCATAAAATATTAACTACTAGTATTCAATTTCAGGCAGTGGGTTTTATTTTCAGTTTTTATTGAAAGTGTTAATTTGGTTATCTATGTTAATACCTTTCAAATGTAAGTAAGTAAGTAAGTAAGGTCCCTCTCATCTGTACAAGTGTATTAAATACTGGCTTCACACTTGACTTTTCTGCAAGTTGATAGGAAGTATATAACCTGAAAAGTGGGCAGGTATCCTTTTGTAAGATAACTTTTTATTTGTACATTCCTTGATACTGTAGAGAAATCCTAACACAAGTTGTTTTTCTGATATATCATTCAATGGACCCACAAACTGGTTGTCATCACGTCTTACAGCACACAATTAGGAAAGAAGCAGATTCAAATAATTTATTCTAGACCTTTTCTTCTTTCATGCTTTAAAATATCTTCTTGTGTTGTTGGAGGAGGAAGGCCCACAAGCCTGCAGTAGTGCCCAAGGTTAGGATAGCTTTCAGCCAGTTGGGTTTTCATTTTAGTTGCCCCAAATGTAAAATGCTGAATGAACCAAAGTGTGGCATGGGAGCCGGAAAAGCTGAGGCAGCAGCATCAGGGATAGCGCCATCTTAGTCCGCACGTTGTCCTGGAACCCCCCCATACATGATATTCTTATGTTTAGGTCACATAATGCACTGAACCTCTCCAAAATTGAGACTCCTATTGAGTTTGCCATCCAGGAATATCAAAGTAAGCATTTAAAGCATTTAAAGGCTACAGAATTAATTATTTTCTTCTCTCATGGATGGTTGTGTTAAAGAATTTATAATATTGAGGCTATTTTATTGTTCTGCTTCATTTTTAAAACTTCTTGTTTTAAAATGTTATGTTGTATTTTTTCCAGCAGGTGGTGTGTTAGACTAGAGAAAGCAGCCCAGTATTTTCTTTTCACTGTTTTGTATGAATGGCTCTTTACATCCCAGAAGTACTTGGTGGGCTGGCTTGCACTTGCATTGATATGACAGAGCTTCGACTGTATTAGTGCTTAAGAGGCAGATATATTTAACTGATTACATTATCATCATAATGATAGCATAATAGTAATAGGAGTACTTAGGGCTTATAATACTTCTCATTTTCAAAGTGCTTATTAAGCCATAATTAAACCTCCTGACATCTCAGAGAGAAGTTGTGAACAGACAGTTACATCAAAGACAGAGCTTTCTCCTCAATCTTTTTATTTTTTCAGGCCTTAAACATGTGAGGATGGGGGTAGGGAAAAGGTAGGAAAAGCAGGAAAAAGCCTTGAGAAATGAAATATCTCTTGAAATTTTCTTCAGGTGGAATATTGAAAGTACAGCTTGATCAAATTCAATTCGTTGAGCTACCTAAGAGAGATAACAAAGCACCACCCTTAATGTACATTTTGCCAACTAAAAATTTAGTTGTTTCAAAAATTCTAAAAGAGGATTTTATATTTTAAGAAGATGTTGCAGTAGAAGGGTTGAGAAACATCCTATTTATCTAAGAATTCTTATTAATATGAATCTTACTGTCAACAGCAACAAAAAGCTTTTTTGCTAACAATCTGTTTTCCTCTCTCCAAATTTCATGTCAGTTACATTATTTTTCTCTTACCTCTGCACCATTTAATCTTATTCAACAAGATAGAAAGATTTTCCTCCCTCTTTTAAAATTATTTAATATAAAAACATATGGCATAAGGACTAGATTATGATTCTTTTGATATAGAGAAGTCCCAGATGAGAAAGCTCCCTTGGCCTACACAGGTCAACACCTTTTGATGTCTTCCTGACTCTAGTTCCAGTATTCTATCTACTAGCTGACCAAGAAGATATCTAGTTGTATATGATACAATCTAAGTACATTCACTACAAACCCAGGAATAAAACTATCGTTTAAAAAAATGCCTTTATTTCAAGAAAGGGTCATTAGTAACCATGTGCTGAGCTAGAAAAAGCTGTAATCTATTTAAAATAAAGATGTACAGTGTTATCACAGAGATTATCTTCCAATTCCACTCCAACTTTTAATCATTTCATTATAAGATCACCCTTCCCCTACTCAGAGGTTCTCCAGCATCCTGAAAAAGGACCAGAATTCGTAATCCTCTCTCCACCTTAACCACTGGACATCTTCATACTTTCTCTGCCACTTACAACTGTCTTTACACCAAATGCTAAGATTGGATATCAGCTTAGATGTAGCATCCTTGTTTTATTTAGCAGGCAGGCCATTGGTTACACTTAAAATTCTTGAAGGGATAGATTGCCTGAGTGAATAGGGACCAGGCTCATACTGCATTGGGTTCCATATGATAGATGGGGTCATACATGTTGAGCTCTGGGACCCCTTGAAGATGGAATCACATGGAGATGTGGAATGTGTTGAATTGAAGGCAATCTCAGGGATTAGGAAGTGGCAGATTGTTCAGTGCTGACCAACCTTGGCAGGGACCCAGACTGCCTTGGGATATAAGAAACTGCTACATAAAAGCTCAACTCCAGAGGTAAATGTGAGTTCTATGAGAATTGGGGGAGATCCATTGTTAGAAAAGGTTCAGTCCTTTTTCTTATTAGCTCCCAATCCAGTAGATACAATAAAACATATCCATACATATACAATGACTATACAATAACCATGTCACCAATGAGGCAGAAAAGAATATGGTCAGCTAATTAACAAGAATTAAGTGTCGGTCATGTCATAGTCACTGTGATAGGCACTGAGGGCACAAGAACTAAAGCAAAATTGTCTCTGCCCTCAAGGAACTTAGAGTCTAGCAATGGGAGCCTACATGTTTAGAAATTTAATATATACATATATATGTATATGTGTATATATGTATGTGTGTATATGTGTATGTATAGATATATATGTATGTATATGTGTATACATTTGTGTGTATATATATTGATAATGATATGATATGGGGCAAGGACTAGCAGCTAGATCCCTTTCCTGAGGGATCAGGAAAGATTTTAGGTAGAAGGTGGTACTTAAGCTGAGCCTTGAAAAAGGCTGGGGAGCCCCAGAGGTTGAAGTAGAAAGGGTGTGGTTTCCAGGCTAGTGGAATAGCCAGTTTAGATGAACTGAAGACATAGCGAGGAGATGGAATTTAGTGGGTGAGGAAGAATAAGAAGGCCTGCTTGACTTAACCATAATGAATGTAAAAGGGTATAATGTGTAATAAGACTAGAAAGGTAGTATTGGGTCAGCTTGTAATGATTTAAATGCCAATATGAATAAGACTGGGGTTTGGTTTTGTTTTTTTGAGTGAGGAGGGAAGTAGGGGAATTGGTCCTAGAAATAATAGGGACCCACTGGAGTTTATTGGGTAGGAAAGTGACATATTCCGACTTACCCTTTAGGGAAATCACTGTGGTAGCTGTGGAAAGAGACTTCAGGCAGATTACCTGGTTTAGAGGCTAGTGAAATAGTCCAGGGAAGAAGTGATGAAAATCTGAACTAATGGGATGATTGTGTGAGTGGAGAGAAGGAGTTTGTGGAGGTAGAAATGACAAGATTTGGCAACTGACTGGAAATGAAGGATGAATAAGAGTGAGGATCTAAGGGTGACCCCAAGCTTGTGAGGCTGGGTGACTGGAAGGATGGTGATACCCTTGAGAGAGATAGGAAAGTTTAGGGAAGAGATTAGGTTTGGAGGGAATGGTAATTAGTTCTGTTTAGGATCTGTTGATTTGGAGCTATATGGTATTCGATTTGAATTGTTCAGTAGGCACTTGATGATGTGAAAATGAATTTTAGAAGATAGACTAGGACTAGACATATAGGTTTGAGAAACTTTGTGATCTGATGAAGTCACCAAGAAAAAAAAATATATGGAAAGAGAAGAAGATCCAGGATGAAGCCCTGGAGAAAATAAGAAAGAGATATAGAAGAGAGGATTAGAGTTATGCAATTAAACAGGACATTGAAATGGTTTCAGTGCTTTGACCATGAAAATGGTAGTTGTAAATGGAAATAAATTTTTATCACAAAAACATCCCTGTAAACAAGTTCAGCACCTAAGCCTATTGGCATAAAGTAGGCTGAGTCAGAGATAAAAATGAACTCTTTTTATGATCACATGGTATTTCAGGGAGGTTATTGACCCCCTAAGATGGTCCTAGGGCACAAGGAGTCATGGTATTTAATTTTAATGACGCTATATTGCACAACCTATTAACAGTTGGTGAAAGGACCATCAATTAAATGTGCAGAGAAATAGGTCACTTGGACCCAAAAGAAATTACCTTGAAATTATTTCATAACCGATGCCAGTAGCACAAGAAACCATTTTGAACAAGGCATGGGCCTGATTGCTCACTATTCTGGGAAGTACTTGGTAAAACAGGTAAATACATAATGAGACAATAAATGTCTTATTTTCGCAGCGCCTTACATTTCTCCCCTTGCCAGGTCAGGTTTAGCACAGATGTGTGTACGATGGAGTAGCCAATATGAAATGGTTATTATTTTATTGTTATTTTTATAAATGATAATGACACATTTCTGTAGATTTTCCAGTTCTTGACATTGATGGCAAATTCTTCAGCAGAGGAGGAACATAATTTGTTTTTGTGGCTCCTCCAGTTCCTATTAAATGTACCAATAGTAATAGATGCTTAATAAATGTTTGATGAAAAAATAAAATAAATGATAAGTTTGACCGCATGGGTTCAAAGAGGGAGAGAGTTAGGTGACCAACTGAAATGCTATAGAAAAAAATCTATAAAGGAGACAAAAAGGGTCTGAATTAGAATGATGGTGACATTGGGAAAAGAGAGAAAAAGATAAATCTCCGGAAGAGATGGGAAGAATAGCATCATTGTGCTTTTCTACACATTACTTGTCTCTATAAACACTGATTCAGTCAAATTGATCTTCTCTCTATTCCTTACAGAAAACAGTCCATTTTCTGTGTCTGGCTTTTGCACTGGCTGTAATACATTCCTCACTGCCCCATCTTGTCATTTCTAGTTTCCTTTAAGACACATCAAAAGTGCTACCTTCTTCCTGAGACTTTTCCAAGTTCCTGGAGCAGCTAATATAGCCATCTTCCCCACCCCCTTATCCCTCCATAGGTTCCTGGTTTCTCTTTTGTATAAGCTTCTACATATGCATACGAAATAGACCATTAGAATATAAGCTTCTTTAGATAGGGACTGTTCTGATTTTGTGTTTGTATGCCTCACACAGCGTGGGCGTGTAACATATGCTGTAACAAAAAAAAAATTCTTCTTCATTAATTGAGTAACTGGATGAAATGCTTTGGGAGAAGACAAACTTGGTTTTGAACAGTTGAGTTTCAGCACAGGGTTTTGCACATAACAAGTGCTTAATTGAATCAAATTTGTCAGTGCTAAAGTTTTCTCCTATATCTTGAGGGCCTCAAAGTTGGATCAGTTGTCTATAAAACCTAGCATAAACTCAACTTCTACCTTTTGAAACTCCCACAGTTGTAACCTCCAATATCCATTACCCAAAATGAAAGACCAAATGTCTAAGCAAGGGACATCATGGTGACATCAGATGGAGAGAACCCGAGGACTCTTCCTTTGCTGTATTGTTTCTCTTCTTCCACTGAAATGCTGATAGAAGGAAAAAGTCAACCAAAGAGAAGAATAAGGTTCTGGTTGACTAGTGCCTTTTGAATGTACCCCCAGTTTCCATAGCCAGAGAGGTTCCTTCTCACCACATGCTTAGTAGACCAGAACCAGTTATAATAATGTCTTCACATGCTCCAAATTGTTCCAACCTACTTCCATTACACATCATCGTGGCTTTTCCAGAATCACATTCTCCAGTCTTTTCCATGTGGTAGATTGTGTCAGTAGAGCATGTTGATGCCTCTTCATAATGACTGGGACCATTGGCCAGTCCCCCAGTAATGAAATTGGCCTCATTAAAAGCGAAGTGATAATGCAAAGGCTCGTTAAGAATGGAATTATATCGTATTGTATGATCCAGGTACTATCTTGTGTCAAGAGGGGTTCAGAGAATTTTATTGGGATGTATTTGTAATTCATCATTTATTGACTCATTTACTGACTTACGAGATCTGCATAGGTGAAGGGAGAAGTCTAATAACTAGGATTTATAGGTTGTCATAGTGCTTTACCTATATTATTTCATTTGGTCTTTACAATAGCCCTTTGAGGTAGGTGTTGTTATGCCTATTTAACAAATGAGCAAACTGAGGCAAGCAGAGGTTCAGTGATGTGCTAGTCAGTGTCTGAGGTAGCATCTGAATGCAAGTATTCCTGCCTCCAAGTCCAGAACACTATCCACTGCCCCATCTCGCTAGGGTTTAGCTGACCATAAGCTCAATATGCATCAACAGTGTAATGTATTGCCCCCCAATATTAGATTCCATTAAGTAGGGCATAATGTATAAAATATAGGTGCTACTTCTGTATTCTAAAATGTTTAGACCATACTTGGAGTACTGATTTCAGTTCTAGACACCACGTTTTAGGAATGATATTAACAATCTGAATTGTCCAGAGTAGGGTAACACAGACCATGAGGATTCTCAAGTCTATGGTGTAGGAAGATTGTTGAAGGAACCAAAGTGTTTAGCCTAAGGAAGAGAAGTCTTGACTGGAGAAGTAGAGATGATGAAGAGATTGATACGTGATAGATGCCTTCAAGACTTTAATAGCATGTTACAATCAAAGAGGCATTTGATTTGTTTTTCTTGCCCCCAAAGAAAACTAAGAGTCTTCTCCTTGGATATTGCAGAAAGATAGTCTTAGACTAGATGTAAAGAAAAACATTCCTAAAAGTTAGAACTATCCTAAAGTGAAACAGGGAAGTACTGATTTGGGGGACTTTGGGACATACTGATTTTTCCTCCACTGGAGGCATTCCAAAAAAGAACAGATGATCACTTGTCAGGGATGTTATGGGGGAATTTCTGTTCAGCTACAGATTGGATTAGATGACTTCTGAGCTCCCTCCCCACTCTGCATTTCAGCAATTGTGCGATATGAGATGATTAGTTGTAGTGAAGCATTCTCCCATAGCCCCTGGATGGCAGTAAAGTGCAAATATTGAGAGGAATATATTTCTGCAAAATAATTATACACCAGTCCCCAGTGATTCATAAGTCTGTGTGAGACAAGAGGAAAGAGCTTAAAATTCATTTCTGTTCTGTTTATTTAAATTTCATTTTATTTTATTGAAGTGAATAAGAAAGGAAGACAAGATGAATAAATTCTGGTTCAGTTTGGGGACACCAATCAAAACTCATTGTAACAAATTCCAAAAGGCTTCCATAAAAACTTTTATTACAGTAGAATTTTGTTTCAAGTATTGCCTGAAATAAGTGAGCCATCTCATAGAGCTTTTTGGTCCTTCAGTTTTGCAGATTTTTTTTTGTAACGTTGCTGCAATTTTTTGCTTTTTACTTTTATTGTCTGATTTTCTAACCAATGCACATAGATTGCTGTCCTTCTGTGAAAAGAAATCATAGCAACATCTGTGTGTGCTCACAGCTGTGATTCACTTCAACTCAGTGCAACAAACACGCCTGCTATGAAAACAAAGACAATGGAAAGCCAGGGCCCTGCCCTCCAGCAGTTTACAATTTAGAAGGGAAATAAGGTATATGAGTAATTAAACATAATACTAGATAAAGACAAAATTATATAGCACAGATCAAACAAAAATAGAGAGGCATGCAGTAATGGGGAGGGAGAGATTCCCTTTGTTTTCAGAAGGTCAGGGAAGACTTCATTGAGGATACAGCCTCTGAGTTGAGCCTTAAAGGAAGAATTTCTACAAATGATGATGTAGAAAGAATCCGTTCCACAGACTGACAGACATAGTCAATGCTCTTAAGTGGGAGAGGCAAGGACAAGCTCAGCAAATGTCTAATGATTCAGTTTTACTGGAATGTTAAGTCAGTTAAGGGGCATAGTATGAATTAAAGCTAGAACAATAGGCTGTAGTCAGATCTTGGAGAGCTCTCAGTGTCAGAATGAGGAGCTTATATTTTAACCTAGAGGTAATGGTGGAACAATGAATCCTGAACAGTGTGCGATGTGGTGAGAAGAGTCTATGCTTATCCTTCACCACCATTACCAATACAAACCATGGTAGTATCCAGACTCAATAGAGGAGAATTAACCAAAGAACAGAGAGACAAGAAGAAACTTCTAAAATCTGCTCACCAAGGGAAACTAGGTGAGCTAAGAAAAGGTTCAGTTAATTACATTCTGCTTAAGACATCCTCATGAGTAACTGCTATGGACCACTTCTCTTTATGCAGTGGCTTTCCCAGGAAGCTGCCAATTGCCCATCAGTGCCAATTTCCTTTAATAAAGGAAAATAAACAAATGAAATCTAGCTCAAAAGTCCTTATCAACTGAGCCTCCGCTGAGTGAATTAAATGGACAAGTTTCCATGAATGTTGACCATAAGAAGTATGAAAAAAGATGACAGAGAACTGAAAATTCTTACCTCCAGAGAATATAGAGCTCAAGAGAAATTTTGCAGTGACTGGAAGAGAGTACTTATAAATATAATGGTGATAGATGATGTATGTTTTTTCACAGAACATCTTAAACATTATCGCATTTGACCCTAACAACAACCCTATGAAGTAGGTATCACAAGCGTTAATATTATTACCTCCACTCTACAGATATGGAAACTGAGCCTCAGAGAGTTTAAGCAATTTTCTCGTGGTTGCATAACTAACAAGTTTAGAGACAGGATTTGAACCCAGGTCTCTCTTAACTCCAGGATCAGGACCTTTCCACCAC
Source organism: Pseudochirops cupreus (assembly GCA_028627135.1). Taxonomy (NCBI): domain Eukaryota; kingdom Metazoa; phylum Chordata; class Mammalia; order Diprotodontia; family Pseudocheiridae; genus Pseudochirops; species Pseudochirops cupreus. Next base: position 507,386,559 of record CM053581.1, read on the forward strand.
ACTATGTCACATATCAAGTGTATGCCAATGACAACTGAAAGCTAGATGTAGCAATTTGGTGTAATGGATAGATCACTGGACCTGGAGTCAGGAGGACTTGGGTTTTAATACTCAGACACTAGGTGTGTGAACCTGAAGTAATCTCAAAGGTATTTCTAGAGAGTATGAATTTCTGCTCAACAAAGTGAAAACACTGGGTACACACATGGCAGGCCCATCTCTGGGCCTCAGTTTCCTCGTCTGAAAAATCAGGAGATTGAACTTGATGGCCAGCTCTCAATCTATGATCAGTCTTCTGATATCTATGTAAAATTCATGTCAGTCTCTCTCCTAGTAAAGAATGTAAAAAGGTTAGCAGAGCATCTCTCTTATGGTCATAATCAAGAATGAAGTTCTTTAAAAGCACAGAGCAATTAAAAGTAATAGAGAAAAGATTTGAAGAACAGAAGTGAATCCTATCAAAAGATTAGAGACTGGAATAATGTGACATAGAAAAGAAAGAGAAGGAAAACCACTGAGCCTTGGAGTTAAGTCATAGGTTCATCTAAGTCACATAGGTACTTCCCATAGAGGATTGAACCATACTTTCTTAGAAGAAAGCACCTTCTTGTGCTGTAAGCATTGATGATATGAATCCATAGGTGCTATCAAGAGAGAGGCTTGGTCCACTGAGGGTCAAAAGATGAAGATACAAGTAGCAGTGGTTGATAACACCCTGCTAGGAGTATCTTCTATGTAACTAGCAACGTAGCAAAAATTAGAAAGGCCTGCTGTTTACTTAGGGAATATATCCAGTATATGATAGAGAGCTTCCCAATCAATACTACCTTTTTCAGGTGATTCACATGAATAAAAATGTGGCTCTCGTAACCCAAAAGGCATTTCTAGTGATTATGAAATTCAGGGAAGTTATAATGCATAGGTCAATAAAGATGGGTCTGGAAGTGTTGCTGATTGAAAATTGGGAATTAAGAAGAAACAGATTTGAGGGGAAAAAAGATGTATCTAATATTGGGATTTTTATTTGTGGATAACAGCTTAAACTCTAAGAACGACAAGCCTTTAGCCATGGATGGAGTGTACCTAAGAGTAGCTGGTGCCTTGGAGATCTAAGCAAAAGAACTTTAAATGGAAAAGGAAGGGGAAGGGGGAAAATGTTAACATCTGCCAAGCTGTATATTATAAGAAGAGAGCAGCAGAACAAAACAGTATCATCTCGGGAGACAGTATCAAGTAAAAAAGATAATAAAATGTACAGCAAAATACAAATTGCAAAGCATTGAAAATAAACAAAATGAATTAAACATCCCAATACAGGCAGGGACGTGTGACCTTACAGGATCAACACTGCTGCTTCACAGCATGGGATTCATGCCAGGAATTTGGGTATGGAAAAGTATAGATTATTCCAAAAGAAAAGAATAGAAAAAAGGTTTCACAATAAGCATAGTAAAAGCATTATAGGGGCAGTTAGGTGACACGGTGAATAGAGCACTGGCCCTGGAGTCAAGAAGACCTGAGTCCAAATCCGGCCTCAGACACTTAACACTTGCTAGCTGTGTGACCTTGGGCAAGTCACTTAACCCCAATTGCCCTGTCTCCCCCCCCAAAAAAAAATTTTTTTTAAATCCAAGAACTGAACATCATAAGCCTGATGAGAGCATTTAGACAAAAATTAAATGATGATTTTATGAAGTTTAATTCAACAAGCACTTACCAAATACCTACTACCTGCTCAAGATACTCTAATATTACAATTTTTCAAAAATATGAAAAAATGTGATTCTAGAATTGATTTTGACAAAATAGGGATGAAATAGTTGAAGTAGAAATGATAAGAGGAATCTTGGAAGAAACTGATGACTTAATTTTAGAGTCCATTATAGAAAAGTTATGGGAAATCTGGAATGTACCACAGTTTGGGGGAAATGAAATTTAAAAGGATACAGAGGAAAAATTGTTTCTTAAATTTGTTGTTTCTAAAAAATTTTTAAGGAAGTTAGCCAAGTGAGATAGGAAGATCTCCAGAATTAAATTCCATAGGTACAAACAAAAAGAAGTCACTATGTCTATATAGAAAATTAATTATAGGATGACAGATTTAGCCCTGAAAGTGACCTTAGAAGCCACCAAGTAGGGCTAAGACTTGAATATATGGAGGCCTTTCTGACATTAAAGGTTGTCAGACATTGCAATGGATTTTCAGAGAATCTTATTAAATATTCTTCTACAAAGCTGCTTAAAAGTAAAATAGGTCCTGATTGGTCTATCACGTTTTAGATGAAAGAATCCATCATTCAATCCATGTTTATTGAACACTCGCTGTGTGTGATGCTGTAGGGATGCAATGGAATGCTCGTTGCCTTATTTTGCATTTCTTCCACAGTCCCTCTGTATAAAATACAATATAACTAAATAATTGCACAGCAGCAATCACCTTAGTTCACCTCCAAACAATCAATATTCATGCAGAGCAGGGTGTCAGCATGCTCAGTAGCTGAGGAACATTTGATCTACATCAACTTCAGAAGACATTGGGGAGAAAAAGAAAGCACCACTCACCAGCATCTCCTTAATCAGACCAACCTTTTAAATAATAAAGTACAAGCTTGTAAGCAGTATTTAAAAGTATCTCATAATTAAAGTAAGCATTTCATAATAAATGAACACTCTTATAAGAAACTTTTCAATTCAGTCCATTAGATATTTACTAAGTCCTAGAAAAAGTGTTCTTAACTTTTTTGTGTGTGTGCCATGGACCCCTCTGTCAGTCTGGTATGAAACCTATGAATCCTTTCTCAGTGGAATTTTTTAAGTGGACAAAATAAAATACACAGGCTCAAAATAAACCAATTACATTGTGATGTAGTTATCAAATTTTTTTTTAATCTGCAATACCAGGTTAAGAATCCCTACCCTAGATATTATGAAAGATATGAATATGAATAAGACATAATCCATTCCCCTCAGGGAGATTACCATCTAGTTGGGGAGCCACATCTTTAGACTTATTTAAAAAGGGCTTTTGTCAGTATTTTGTCAATATTCTAAAGATCCAATATGGCTTCATTGTTCTTCTTCTTCCTGGAACACGGCACCCGAGAAGACAGTAAACAGACTATGGTACAAAATAAAAATCACTGCATTATGATTGAAAGAGTTCTGGATCAAGAATCAGAGGAGATCTGAGTTGAATCCCAGCTCTGCTATTTACTACCTCTGTTATTTTGCTCACATTTCTTTATTTCCCTGGCCCTCAGTTTCTTCATCTGTAAATGAGAGATTTGGACTACTACATGAATGCTGTGGTTCTTCATATCTTGATTTGTTATAACCTTAGGAAATGTACAAAGTTCTGTTGTAGATCTTAAGAGAACGATTTGTTTACTACTTGGGGATGAGGAGGGGAAGTTTTTTGGAGAAGTCCCAGATGTTCCCTCAAGTAAATATAAGAAATTTTAAAAACAAGATTTTCAGGTCAGAAATTTTTTGTACTTTTGTCTCTTTAAATCTGCCTCTGGTTGCTATATATTCAGGTATAACTGCCGACATTCTCTGACTTTGTCTAAGGCTAAGATTCTTTAGAAATTGTCTGGAGTCGTCAACAATCATTTCTCCATTTAAGTTTATTCTCATCCGTACTGGGAGGAGAGGGTGACTTGCATCCATGTGATATGACTTAAAGTCTCAGAAAGGCTACATCATATATTAACATCAGGCCCAGACTTGTTGGCACACCCATAGCTGTCTAGTCAAGAAGTAATCTGTGAATTCTTGTTTGGATGGCATGTGTTTGGCCCTCTGTATCCTGTTGTCTGGTACCAATTAGTTCCTGTTTCACAGTCCCTATATCTTGTTATTTGACAGAAGCAAGATTTGATTTATGCATATACAAATCTAGATGCCCAGAACAAAGAGAGGAAAGAGCCCTCCTGTCTTCATTGGCCTAGAGATCATTGGATGTGCCAGATGATGACCTAATATGGGACAGGCATGAGGAACATACAACCTGAAATAAAGGGTCCCTTGCAAACTGGACAGTCACTGGCTTTAGCAATGATATGGAATCTCGTAAGCATATCTCTCTTAATGAGATTACAATTCAGGTAGAGGGGTTGCAGGGGATTAGATCAGTCACCTCTAACCTTTGTGGAGGTTTTTGTGGAGTACTCATGACTACACAAGTCTTCTTTAAACCCTAGAGTCAGGAATTCTAGGGTTCAGGGGCAACTGTTAGAATCACGGGGTTTGAATGCCTGTGTGTTCTTTATTTTCTGTCTCCCTTAGCAATTTAACCATTATGGAAAGTGTGCCATATAATTCCTTTCCCCCTAACTTAGAAATAATACTACTTATTTCAGTGTGAGTCCGCTATTCTCCCTCACTGTTTTTATCTTCAAACACCTTTTCATAATTTCCCATTCTTTCCTCTGTCCTCCCAATCTCTAAGAAAGAGGTAGGCTTTCTCTTTGCCAAGATAAATCTCCACATTTGTATTCACCCCATTCCCTCCAGTCTTCTCCATCAATTGTATCCTCAATTGTTTTTTGTCTCTTTTGAATCTTCAAACTCTTATCTAATGATTTCTTCCTTACTCTTTTCAAAAATGCCCAAGTTACAGTCTTAAAAAAAATACTCTCTGGTCTCTACTATCCCCTCAAACTATCTTCCTATGTCTCTCCTCCATTTTTTAGCCCATCTCCTTTTAAAAAATTCTCTTCATTCTCTGACTCCACTTCTCTACTCCTCAGCCCTTTGCAATGTCACTTCAGACCTCATCGCACAGATGAAACTGCTCTCTACAAAGTTAGCACTGACCTCTTCATTCCAAAATCTTATAGTCCTGCTTTCATTCTTCAGCCTTCTTGGCCTGTCTGTTCCATCTGACACTATTAACCACTCTCTTCCTGAATACTCTCTTCTCTCTGTGATACTACTCCCTCCTCATTCTCTCTCTACGTGACCACTGCTTCTGAGTGTCCATTGCTGACTCATCATCCATATCACACCACCTGACTTGGGGTATTCCCCAAGATTCTGTCCTAGAACCTCTTCTTCATATGCATTCTCTCAGTGGCCTCATCAGCTTCCACACATTTGAGTATTATCTCTGTGCAGATCGATCTATACACACATGTCCATATGCACATATACATAAATGTATGTATAAATGTGTGTGATCTAGATAGGTAAATATTTCATGTGTACATATATGTGCATTTATATGTATAAAACACATATTTAGATATACATACTAAACACACACGTGTGTGTATAAAGTTTAGCAAGCTTCAATACTGCATTGCCAGTGACCTATTACACATTTCAAACTGGATATCCTCTAGGTATCCCAAATGTCTAAGAGAAATCATCTTTCCCCCAAAAAAAACCTTTCCTATTCTTCAAACTTCTTCATTTTTGTTAAATGGATAGCCATCCTTCCAGTTTCCCAAGTTTTTAAGTAGAACCTTTGACTCCTCACTCTCCTGTACCCCACATATCCAACTAGTTGCCAAATCTTATCCTTTCTACCTCCACGTCTCTCATGTCCAACCCCTACTCTCCATTCACACAGCTACTACTTATGTATTGTCTAGATTATTGCTCCTATGTTTGTATCCCTATATGATTTTAATTGGTATTACTATCTCACATCTCAGATCATTCCATTACATCTTAAACAGTGCTACCAAAGTGATTTTCCCTAAGCACAAATTTGTTCATGTTACTCCCTGATTTAATCAACCCTGTTGATGTTCAGTTTCAGTCATGTCTCACTCTTCATGGGATTTGGGGTTTGCTTGGGAAAGATGCAGGAATAGTTTACCATTTCCTTCTACAGCTCTTTTTACAGATGAGGAAACTGAGGCAAACAGGATTAAGTGACTTGCTCCAGGGTCACACAGCTAGTAAGTGTCTGAGGCCAGATTTGAACTCAGGAAGACGAGTCTTCCTGACTCCAGGCCCAGCACTCTATTCACTGCCCCCAGTCAACCCTAATGAATAGGACAAAATATAAAATCTTTTTTTTACCTTTTGAATCTTTTCTCAACCTGGCTCCAAGTTATATTTTTTACTGTGTTGGAGAATAAACTTTGTAATATAGGTAGAGTGGCCTTCTATCTGTTCCTTAGAAAAGCACTCCATCCCTCTTCTCCCTACTTTTCCGATGGCCATCCCATGTACTCGATGGTACTCTCTCCTTTCTTCATAAAGTTCCTCTCTTCTGCTAAGATGCAGCTTAAGCACTACCTTCTGCATGAAGCCTTTCTTTATCCCCCAGCTCCTCCTGCTCACCCTCTCAAACTATCATCTATGTAAAGACAAGAGAGGCAGCTGTTGGCTCACTGGCTCGAGCACTGGGCAGAGAGTCAGCAAGACCTGAGCTCAAAGCCAGTCACACTTAGTGTTTGTGTAATCCTCTGTCTGCCTCAGTTTCCTCAACTGTAAAATGAAGATATTAACAACTTAGAACACTACCTGGCACATAGTAAGTATGATATAAATATTTATTCTTTTCCCTCCTTCTTTTGCAAATATTTTCTACCTTTTTGTATTTATTCTCTTTATATTTGTGCTTTCTGTATTTAGAATGTTCTGTAAAGACTGTTTCACTCTTTAAACTTGAATCCCCAGTGAATTTACCTGGACCAGAGTAAACACTTAACAAATGTCTGTTGATCCATTGATTGATTGGTTAATGTAGCTTCTATCTCTTCATTCTGCTATTAATCTTCTTCAACAATTTATGCATACATCTTTACTTTTTTTCTTATCTGTCTGACTGTTTCCATATAATCAGGAATATGTTTTGGCAATGATCTGGTTGCCTTGATAAGTCCTGAGATCTTTGACATTTGGGATAAAGTCAAATATTCTATTTTCTCTCTGTTCCACTCTCCTCCCCTCCCGTGGCACCCCCTCCCTGATCAAGAGAATATTTTTAAACATTTTGCATACTATTTGAGCAATTCTGACCTTTTATCAACTAAAAGGCAAACTCAGAATACTCATGGAGCAGTAGATTAGACAGTTTTCCATATGTGGCCAATCAGAAAACTGCTGCTGGTGTTTTGGGCACAATGCCAGGGAGTCAAGTGAAGTCTCCACTTATAGCACAACGTCAACTGAAAAGTGTAGAGGATTCCAAGGAAAGTCCACATAGTGCAGTCTCCCTCCTCAATCTTCCTGTTGTCTTTGCCTACTGGGAACATTAAAATTACGTACTTACAGACAAGTACAAAAGTCTCAGCACAGTTTTACGTTATAATGCTTAAGACTGCACCAAGACTTTTGGGACACCCTGTATATAAGCATGTAGTATGCATTTGTGTATGTGTGTATGTATGAAAGCAGTCATACATAGAGTCAGTTGGGAAGAGAGAGGAGAAGGACGAAGAGGACGAGGACAAGGAGGAAAAGGAGAAGGAGAAGGAGGAGGAGGAAGAGAGAAAGAGAGAGAGATTTTAGTTTGGGGAAAATTCAAATTCCTTTATAAATTACCCTCTCTGGAGTTTATTTCTTCCTCTTATAAACTTAGACTAGTGGAGAATGCCGTTCCAGTCAGCCCAGTACTGGATGTTCTGTCGCATCTATTCCAGACCAGTTCTACTCCTCCCCCCTCCCTGCCACCCCACCCAATGTTCCCTAAATTGTTATATCACCAATGCTGGAACATTAAAATTGTTTTCTGCATCAAGAAGGATGAGTTTTAACCAAAAAAAAGAGCATAGTGAAAAGAAGATTCCATTTGGAGGGAAGCCAACGAACACAAGGGAAATATAACATCCAGGATAACTGTAGCAGTCAATGGCTTTCAGCATGCAAGAGACAGGAAGGGACTATCTCCTTAAATAATGAATTAAGTGTGGCTCATAAGCTCCTTCTCCCTCCCCTTGAAGATGTCTTATCCTGATGGAAATTAGGCCACAGTACAAAGATCACCTCCTATAGCCACAAGTCCACAATTGGTGGTTCTTATAGTCTCCACAGATATGAGAGCTTCAGAGACAAGTCACCCCACGTGTTCTTCTTCTTCAAGATGAACGTTCAGGTGGATCTATAATCTCAGTGATTTGGATGTTTCCTCCAAGGATGCATTTCACAACCACCATCCAACTCTTTTCCATGCTGTCCCATGATTTCACCATAAGGGCTCCTCCCATCATTCTGTGGGCCGGCCTCACATTCCCTGCACATTAGGAGGGTACTAATGGAGCTCTTGGCTTGTCTGCTTTCTATCTTACACTCTTGCCATGTGATCAGCCAGTCTTTTCCAAACATATATTGCCCTAATGATATCTTTAACTCCAGGTGTTCTACAAAATTCTTTATTTTTAACACGTTTCAGCCTATGTAGAACCACCATCTGCTGCTCTATTTGATATCTGCTTTTAATTCTCAGAGATGATAGCATTTGAAGACTTATCCTGTCATGCAACAGCAGTGGAAGTTTATTAGTTGGTAAAGTATCAGCCTTTGTTCTGAGAGAAATTAGGGTAACTAAAGGCGCTTCAGAGTTTCCTGAGACCAATACAGTCTGCTTTTTTTCTTCCTATTAATTTCTAGGTCCAATTTCATTGTCCTTTTGTATGGCCTGACCCAGATATTTAGATTGATGGATGGTTTCTGCAGTTTTTTTTTTATCCATATGCATATCAATAGATGTTCTTCACCTACTTGGTTTTTCAGAACTAAAGAAATTAGTGAAAGGGTATATACACTGGGTCCAATAAACATTTATGTTACATAATCTTAAGTGGATACTCTCCACAACAGGGTAATCCGTTTACATCTCCATAATTTGTCTATATATCACTCACCACAAAGGCCACAGCAACCCTGTTCATCCTTCTTCAAACCGCCTTCCCCTACCATGACAGTCTTCCCTCCCCTGTCAGCTAAAGATTTCGCTTCATTCATCCCAGAAAAAAAAAACCCTTCTCTTCCTTCCTCCTCATCTTATCTTGTTCAGATGTCTTCCCCCTTATCTTCTTCACCAGTATCTGACATGAAGAGGTGGCCCTTCTTGTCAAGGCAAACCCTTGTACATGCCAAGTGATCCTATGCTACCCCATCTTCTCCAACTGGTTAACCAGCACTATCATCCCTACTCTCTTAATAATCTTTGATTTTTCTGGCTGCTTCCCTACTGCATATAAACACTCCAATCCCCCTACATCATTAAAAAAAAACCCTCTCTTAGTTTGATCATCCCCCAAAATTATTATCTTTTATTCTCTTCCCATTTGGAGATAAACTCCTTGAGAAAGTGGCATATATTTGCTACCTGCACTTCCTCTCTGCAGTGTGGTCTTTCTCATCTTGTACCCCTTTATTCCCCAGGTGCACTAACTTTCTTGTTTCTTACATATCACACTCTATCACCCTGCCCCTTCACTTGCTATCCCCTACACCTGGAATGCTGCAATTCCTCCCCTCGGCCTTCTAGTTCCCCAATATGTATCAGGAAGCAGTTCAAATCCCACCCTTAGCATAAATCCTATCCCAGTTCTCCCTTTTGCCCCCTCTCCCTACAATGTTAATGCCTCATTCTTGGGATTACTTTTCATTTATACCATATACACCTTATAGGTATAATTTTTGTATGTTGTCTTCCCAACTAGTATGTGAGATATTTGAAGGCAGTGACCATGTTTTTGTATTTCTTTGTATCTCTAGTGATTAGCACAGAAGCTAGAATACCATAAGCCCTGAGTAAATTCTTGTTGACTCATTCATTTACTCATTCACTTGTTACATCATACCCATTTGCATAGTTACATATATTTTCCAGAAGGCTTTCAAATGTTCTAGAGCTTGATGTAACCAGTATATCATCCACAAACACCTGGCCATCCATAGAGAATTCCTTTGCAACTTAGATCTTCCTCATTCCAGTGGTACAAGTACCTTCATTGAGCAGATGTCTCCTTGTTTTGTGCTTCCACTGATATTGATAAGCAGAGTGGAGAAACAATGTAACCTGTTGTGTCTTCCAGTGAATCTTGAAGAATTTTTATGTATGGATGGCCGATTTATTGTCAGAAAAGATAATATTTTATTCCATCAAATAAAATGTTTTCTTATCACGAACAAAAAAAAGTGGAATTTTGCATATTTTTCAACCTTTTCAGTTGTTTTCAATCATGTCTGACTCCTTGTGACTTCATCTGAGGTTTTCTTGGCAAGAATGCTGATGTGGTTTGCCTTTCCTTTCCAGTTCATTTTACAGATAAGGAAACTGAGGCAGATATGATTAAGTGATTTGCCCAAAATCACACAATTAGTAAGTGCCTGAGGCCAGATTAGAACTCAGGAAGATGAGTCTTCCTGATTCCAGGTCCAACACTCTATCCACTGTGTAACCTAGTTGCCATTTTCAATCATTAGTGTGATAATAAATTTGTGCCTTGAGGAAGATCACTTGCAAAAATCTGCCTGTTTCCTACTAATGACTTCACTGATGATCCACTAAATGTACACATAGATTATTCTCATAAAAAATGTTTATAGATGGATAAATAAGTATATAAAATAGTTGTTGATATTCTATTGGTCTTTTTTTATATTAATAAGATTTGGGATTTCTTTCATGTTTTGGGCACCAGTTTAGTCCTCCTTTCTGTACACTTGGTCTAATTCACCTTTTTTTGCTATCTTTTCTCTTTAGTGATATTTCACTTTCCTCTAAAAGGATCTTGCAGGCCTGTGCTGTTAAGATCCATGTAATATGGTTCTGCTTTCCTTGATGATAAAAATGATTACAAATATCTTTGCAGATCTTTTCCATTTTTCTCCTGTTTGTTTAAATTGTTCCATTTTCATCCTTAATAGCCCTCAGGATGACTGTGCTTACTTGCGGCTCTTGCTAAGCTTTCTTTTAGGTGGTTTTACCCTCTATTGCTTTTCTCTGTTTTATGAAGTGATAGTGTCCATACCATTCCTTCTTTGTAAGATTTTATAAATTAGTTTACAATCTAAACCAGTGTTTCATTTGTCTCATCTTTCTCCATTTGGCAAGTGCCAAGGTCTGTGAGTTGGAAGTGAAATGAAATCTCAGCTCAAGCAAGCAGAGAAATCTCTTACCCAAGAACTCTACTTTTAGCAGTCTCTGGAAGTACAAGTGCTGGGATTCAAGGGACATGTTGGGGTGTCAGCATTCATGTGTCTCTGGGAGTTTCCATTCATTATTCACTATCCTTGCCTTGCCTCTTCTCTCCCATCTTCTACCTCTTTGCACTATTCTTGGACTCTCTCCACCAATCAAGAGCCACAGAAATACATATATATTTCCATATATACAGCATACAATGTGTCTTTCTGAGAACTGTTCTTCTGGGAACTACCCAACCTACCCACTGCCCCTGGGCAGGGGTGAGGCTATATTCCTCCCCTGGGCTGAAGCTCTTTTGCACCTCCTTGAAAAAATCACTTGGGAAAACACATAATTCTGCAGCAGGAATACAACATCAGCATTTTAAACAACAAAGCTGATTTTGCTAGTGTCCTAGGTAACCAACCTACAAAAAGAAAACAAATGTGCATTAACAGTATTGCAATAGACATGCCACCAACAAAGCATCATCTGAGAGAGCCCTCCTGTGACAATCTGCCTAAGACACAGGTAAGACATAGTCCAAGAACCTCTCAAGTCTACTTTGATATCTAGAGTATATAACAAATAATTATAAACGCCAGAGCAAGCAAAGCATGGCTAGCTAACAAAACAAAGCTGACTAGCTGTAATAACAATACTCTCCACAGGCCGGTATAAAATATACAGTGCGACTATTAACTTTAGCATATCACACAGAAACAATGAACAAAGCAGACATTGTCACGGCATAAGCATAGCATAGTATATAATCAAGTCAACATAGTAAAACAAAGAATATGTACACTCAAATACAGTAATTTTAACATGCGCAGCAATAACTACATACAGTTGACTACAAGGCACACCTCTGTTTGACTTTTAAAGCCCTTTACAACCTGGCCTCCTCCTCCCTGTCTTCACAGTCTAAGTACACCTGCCTCCCTCCACGTACTCTATGATCTGGTGACACTGGCCTCCTTAATTTTCTTCGCAAAAGACACCCCATCTCTGGACTCTGCCTTTTCACTTGCTGTTCTGCCAGACCTGGAATGCTCCCTCTCCTCATCTCCACCTCCTGGCTCCCCTGACTTCCTTTGAGTCTTAGCTAACATTCCATCCTCTTCATCAAGCCTTTCCTGATCACCCTTAATCTTAATACCTTCTCTCTGAAATTATATGAAACACCATGTATATTTCCTATTCATGCATAATTGTTTTCATGTTGTCTCCCCCTTTTATACCGTGAGTCCCTTGAAGGTGGGTTACTATTTTTTGCCTTTCTTTGTATCTCCAGCTCTCAGCACAATATTTGGCATGGAGTAGGAGACTGAAAAATGCTTGTTGACTTCTGAACTTGTCCCCCTGCATATAAGTCTGACTAATCTCCGGGATCACCTATAATAACATAAGTTAGTGACTTTGCTAATGGGTCCAGTTCCTTTATCACAGGTTGCTCTCTGCTCTTATTCCTCAGTCAGTAACTGATACAAGCCAACCACAAGGATCCTTAGAGATTTATTTATCTAAACCTAGGCTGACAGCAGGGACAGTTTGTCTGTCACTATATTTCTGCTTTGAGGGTTGCATCTATAATAATAATAGGTAACATTTATGTAGCACCTTAAGGGTTGCAAAGAGCTTTACAAATACCTCATTTTATCTTCACAACAACCTTGTGATGTAGGTGCTGTTATTATTCACATTTGACAGATAGGGAAACTGAGGCAGGCAGTAGTTAAGTGCCTTGTCCAGGGGTACACAGCTAGTAAGTCAGGTCTCTAGAACGCAATTCTAGGAAAGAAAGGCACTGCAATTTGGTTTAGTTCTCTTGCCCTATGTACGTATGGTGTCCTACATCCTTGGGTACAACCTCTGCTAGAGTCTCCAAAATCTCCTGGCACTTAGGAGTCTTGTCTCTTTCCATATATACAACATTCAGTGTCACAGTGTCCTTTAGGGAAATACCCAAGTCCCTCTGGGGTATCTTGAGCACTATGATATGAAATTACCCAACATACCATCAAATGCTTTTTGGTGTTGCCTTTGAGCATACAATTAAGACTTGCTACTTCCTTTGCTTTTCTCTCCAAAGAAAACCTGAGAGGCATTCTTTAATTCAGTTTCAACTTGCTTCTTCTGTTTTCATTTATAGCAAGAATGTCAAGATTAATATGCTTTGTTCTTCCAGTACAAGGTTTATTAACCTGGAGTTCACAGAATCCCAAGAGTTTGTAGATAGATTTCAGAAGATAGGGGAAGTTATTTTTTAAAAAATTTTTATAACTATATTTCAATAAAAATTATTTGCCTTCATAAACCTGTGTATTTTATTAGTGCATTCAAAATCCTGATTTTCAGAAGGGATCCACAGACTTCATTCACCAGCCTGACAAAGTGATCTGGGACACATTTTAGGAGTATATATCCATTTATTGGCAGACAAGGAGTTCACATTTAGAGCATTGGCAGCCCAGTGAAAGTTTAAAAATGGTCTAAAAGTTGTGAATCTTAACCTTCTCTTGCCCTTTTCCACCACCCTAGTATTTTCATTGTAGAAATCAGTGGAGACTACCCAGGTCATTAATACCTTTCTTTGTTTCATGGGTTGCCATGACCAAAGAATTTACCATATATCCTCCACCCCACCCTGCTCCTTACTGGTAATCAACTTCTCTTTATTTAGCTAGACTAGTCTTCAAAAAGCATGAAGACTAGCTAAGCTAGTCTTCAAAAGCATTTTTGAAACTTTTCCAGTCTAGTAAGACCTGTATGAGCTCCATGGCTAGGCCCTCAGGAGTACAGATTTTACCTTCTTTTATAATGAGGGACTTGGTGGACAAAAAGGCCAGTTAAGGTCCTGAAAACATGATCTTATGATCAAAATCCCTTTTTTGTCTTAGCTAGTGTATATAAAACCATAAGTTTAAGAATAAAGCAGAATCATAAATTCATAGATCTAGACCTAGAAGGAGGCTTGGAGGCCATATACTCTAGCCCTCTCATTTTGCAGATGAAGAAACGGAGGCCCAGAAACACAGTGACTTGTCAAAGAGCTTCCAACTAGTGGGCAAAAGAGCAACTATCCTATTTCATGTTTTCTTCAAGCACATGAAAAATGTGAGATACCATATCTGCCTCTGAGAGCTATATGAGGTAATGCATTTATGTATAAAAGGATAACTAGCAATGGGAGATGTGTCAAATGATCGGTTCAGTGAAAGATGCCATCCTTTGATCTGATGATAACAGCAACCGAATTTTTCACTGGGAGATGTAAATGCTTTCCCAAGGGGAATTTTTATTTATCTTTTTCTTCCCAAAGTTGGGTTTTCCAAGTTTTTTATTCTTTCTTGGCCTCTAATCTATTCCTGCCACCAAAAGAGCAAGGCCAGGTAGAGAGAAATAACTCCCTTTTTTTCTCCATTTCGCCATCCCTACCATTTTATGTTCTGCAAAATTGCATCACTCCAGTTGTCATCACCAATAAATGTTTCCCAGCTTTTCTCTCTCTATGAGGTTAAGCACTTGAAAACAAGTATTCAGCCTAAAGATAAGGAATACTTTGAATGCTAATGATATAAAAAGCCAAAGGGAACCACATTTGGCAAAGTTCCTGAAAGAAGACCGTGTCTTTAGCATTGTAGGCAAAGCATTTTCTGTCTCAGAACCAAGTATTGGACATTTCATCAATCTAGCCTAACCCCATGATAAGAGCAAGTGCCAGAAACCAGCAAGGAAGCAAGTCATCTGCCAAGTCCGGGGATAGGTAATTAGTAGATCAAAGCCATTTTTTATTTACCCAGGCAAAACAATAGTTTGACCTGCAATCTCAAGGAGATATATTGGTAGCCACAGGTGAAATGAGAGCATCTGGTTTCCAAGGTTTAAACAGCAATGTAATCCCCACAGGAAGACTTGATTCCAGAACAAGATAACCACACACTCTTAAAAATTTCTTGTTTTTTTTCCCTTCTTTTCCCACAGCTTGATCATTACTCTCCAGCGAGCTACAGCCTGCCAAGTTCATCTGACACATTGTTCAATTCTCCTAAGTCTCTCTTTCTAGGAAAAGTGATAGGTAAGTCTTCTGTTTATCTAAGAAATTTTTTTTAATATTAAGAATATAATGATTGTTATACACAAGGCTCACAATATCAAATTTAGATTTGAAAAGTTTTGTTTTCTTTTTCTCAAGACTGAAAAAATCATGTCTTTTGCACAATAGGAAAATTGAATAAGTCTTACATGGTGTGCGCCATGATATAAAAGAGAAGATATGTTGTGACATCATTGGTTGTGTCTGCAATGTGATGCACCCACCCCTTTTTCTTTAGCCATAGTAGCCTAGATTTTGGCTTGTAATAGAAGTTTCTGGGTCAAAAAGTTCTGTACTGGTGAAAATGTGGAATTTCCTCTTTTCCCCAGGTAGCAGAATGTAATAACATGGGTTTTTTTTTTTTATCATTACCTATTTTGTTTCCTTCTAAGTGAATTGAAAGAGTGACAAGATGGAGTGAATTGCAAGTTTTCTGTGAATCAGCTAGGTGCTATGGCAGTCAAAAAAGTGAATGTAGTCTTGGGCATGACTAGAAGGAAGAAGGTGGTCAAGCAAGCAAATGGCAAGGACTATAAGGCCACATTTGGATATTGTGTGTTCAGTTCTGGAAGGATATTGCTAAAGTGGAAGGTGTCTATCAAAGAACAAGTAGGATGGTAAGGGGTCTTCATCATGCCATATGAGCATCAGGTAAAGGAAATTGGGGGAAAAGTTGTAGAAGGGGGCGTGTGATGCCTTGCTTCAAGTATTTGAGGGGGCTATCTTGTGCTTGACCTCAGGAGGCAGAACTAGGAACAGTGGGTAGAAACTGTAGTAAAGAAAATTCAGACTTGATATAAGAAAAAATTTCCTAAGAAGTAGCAATATCTAAATGTGGAACAGGCTGCCTCAGGACCTCATGGTTCCCCTTCATTGCAAATCTTTTGGAAGAGACTAAATGACCAATTGTTGGGTGTACTATTGAGCAGAGGTGTCAAACACATGACCAGGAAACACATGGCTTCCAACACTCCCAAGGGCTGCCAAGCGGATCAATAACAGTAACTAACATTTATATAGTGCTTACTGGTGCCAGTGTGTTAAAAATATTATCTCATCTCTTAGTGTCCTAAATGCTTGACAGATAACTCATTTGATCGTCACAATAAACCAGGGATGTAGGTGTTATTATTATCCCCATTTTACAGATGAGGAGACTGAAGGTGACAGGTTGAGTGACTTGCTCAGGATGATACAATTAGAAAGTGATGGAAGTTAGATTTGAACTCAGATATTCCTCACTCCAGGCCCAGTGCTCTCTACCCACCATACCACCATTTGAGAAATATTTGGCAAAATAAATAAAAATATAGCAAAACATAGATTGTATTAATTTGTAGTTTTCTAGGTCAGTCCATGACTCATAGGGATCCCTTTCTAATTGGGTCTGACACTGTTGCAATAGAGGATATTCTTATTTTCTTGTTCATAAGTGAATTAGACTGATTGGACTCCAAGGTCTCTAACACATCTGTGATTTGTATAATTCTATGAAATTACACAGTGTCCCAGAAGTTTTAGTGCAGTTTTAAGCTTCCAAAAGCTTAAAAATGCCTGTATAAGCTTATTTGAATTAAGATTTAATAAGGTTTAAGATGCACTAAGACTTTTAGGATATCATGTATTACCTCAATAATGGTTTAAAAGAGAGAATACTTTGAGTGTCATTCACCAATGACCAATAGGTTAAATTGGATTTCCATTCAGTAGTTCCTTGTTTGAGTGTATTTGGTTTATTCTCTAATGTCTCTACCTTCTTTATGGGTTTTCCTTTGGTGTTCCCTATAAGAAAAGTTTATCCACTTCTACTTTCATTTTTTAAGTTTCATATATTTGGTAATAATCAAAGGACAACAAATCCACAAAAATTGGAGCAAAATATCTCCTCCTCCCCAAACATGGTGGTTAATATAAGAGTGACTATACTCCCAGACAAGGATCTGGTAGTGTCAGTGTTAAAATGCGAATGAGGAGTCTTAAGCATTTTGAAAGGCTTATTGGAAGCCAAGAAGGATGTTAATATCCCCCATGAATCCGAATGGAAGTTGGTATAAAAGGAGAAATTCTTGGACTGAGGAAAAAGAGAATCCCCACCTGGACCAAGTAGGGAGACAGATAACGGGACAGCAATGTGAGAGAACAGCCTGAGAAAGGGGAAAGGAAGGACATTCATGAAAGATTCAAAGTGCAGATAGAGGCTGACAATAAGTCCTATTTTATAATACAGAGAGAAAAGATGGAGAAACCTTGATCTCTACAAAAAGAAGGCGGGAAACAATAGTTTTAGCTGGAAAGGAAAGCAGTCATGCTTAGACCACAGTTTCAATAAGAAGTCACTTAGGCATATACTTGGAGCCCAAAGAGGAAATAATTTTACTCTTTTAGTAACCAAAAGAGCTTTTAGACAGAAGTACGGATATTCCTTCCACATCACAACTTTCCCCATCACAGTTTCGAGATATGGCAGATTGGCATAAGAAATTAAATGGGAATTTGGGAGGAGTTTTGCAGAAGCCTCAGATGACACACAAATGTCAGCAGATGACACAGAAAAAGTTTAGAGACTCAGAAATACATAAAATATATGTATGGCGTTGAATAATATCATCCCTAATTTTACAGTAAGGTACTGTAAACAACCCATAAAAGAAACAATTCTGACTTCTTCTATGGCACAAAGGGAAGGCCAAAAAAATTGATGCATATTTTCTAGATCAACCCCCAAAATGTGGAAGGGATAATTGTAGTTTGGGTTAGCTACGAGGAAAAATCCTAACAATGGATCACCCTCTAAAGGAGCCCATGACTTAAAAAAGAATCATAATAGAAGGTACTATTTGGTGTTTTAAATCTGTGTAAAGAAAAGTGAGTAACATGAACCATGTTTATATTCAACCTTAACTATATAAGATCTGTAGCCTGAAATTTCCTCTCATTGTAATAAAATTTAGTTATGTACTTAAATAAGTTGTGTAGGTCAGATTGGGAGAAAAGGAGACCACTGAAGTCAGAGAGCATGATGCAATGAAAGGTCAAAATGTAGGGTGGAGAGCAGAATTTTTATGGAGAAATCATCCTCTCCTCCCTTCCTTGGGTGGTAGCCATGAAAAGGAAACCTGAGATCTAACATCAGATGAGATGAGATCCTATAGTCCCATTTCATCTCATAAATAAATGAAAGTACAATACCACAGCTATCAGGGGTCAAGATAAAAATGGAAAAGAATCCTATGAAAAATGGCTATGTCACTGTATTTATGTAGTTGCATTGCTTTATTTTGAAGAAACCTTTCTCTCCTGTGGTTATCTTCCCCAAAGAAGGTTGTTTTTGGAAAGTTTCCTTGGTCATAACTGCCATTTTTTAATGCCAGGAAAGATAAGCATCAATCCTTCTCCTCCTACCCCCCAGATCCTGACCCAAACCCTGCCTTTCATATGGTCCTGAACTTTCCTAGCTAACATCCCAATAAGGGGGCATTCCCCAGGGCAAAGAAAGAAGACATGGAAGGGAATCTGCTATTCTCAAAACTCCCAGTGTTTGTAGAGGGGAGACGTGACGGCTCCAGCTACTTCTGGTGGCTGTTTGTTTTTTTAAGTATGGGAAAGAACATAGTGTCTGCAAGGAACTCTGCTATTACACTAGCTCCAAGAGAAACTACTTTAAGAATCCAGTGATGAACAGGCAGTTTGGTTCCAGAGGAAATCATAAAGTCATGTAATTCGCCTTAAGAATCTGGAGAGGTATAGTAATGACATGCAGGATGAAGATGGATAGTGCCTTTGCTGACTGAAGCACTCATCATTATGGATGCCACAAATGCAAAGTAGTCTCCCCACCAGAACAGAATGAGAAAGGGTTGAGGGAACCTCTCTTTGTGCTCTGACTTATTAGAGAGAATAAAGAATTCCTAAAGAGAAGGAATAAATAATCTAGGAAGGATATCAGAAATTTAAAAAAAGACTCCCCCTAAGGTCAACAAATGGAAGGATAGGGCACAGAGGAGAAGGGGAAGCTATGGTGTAATGGGACACTGCCCTAAATGTCAGGAGGTATGAGTTCTAGTCTCCAATCCATCACTAATTAGCTGGGTGTCTCTAGGTGACTTAACTCAGTCTCTCTGCACCAGCTTTATTTATTGTAAGAGGAGGTAGATAGTATAGTGGATATTTATACTTGCAATCAAGAAGACCTGAGTTCAAATCCTATCCCAGATACTTCCTAGCTGTGTGACCTTGGACAAGTCATTTAACGCCTCTCAATCTCAGTTTCTTCTTCTATAAAGCGGAGGTAATAATAGCACAGCTGTAAGGATATGAGATAACTTGTACATTTAGTCAGTGGGGTGGTACCATAGACAAAGTGCTGAGCCTGGAATCAGGAAGACCTGAGTTCACATCCAGCCTCTGATATTTACTAACTATGTGACCCTGGGCAAGTCATTTAACTTGTTTACCTCCATTTCCCATTCTCCATTAAATGGAGATAACAGCAGCACTTGCCTCAGAGTATTGTTCTAAGGATCAAATGAGATACAAAATTATCTCAGAACTTAGCACACTTCCTAGCACATCGTAGGGACTATGTAAATGCTTCTTTTCTTCCTCTCTCCTCTATTCTCCCCATTTTAGAAAAGTTACAGTATTATATAAACATCCACTGTTAGTTTTATTGTCATCACCATTTAAAATGAAGTAGTCAGCTGAAGGGTCTCCCTAGTATTCCTCTCTGCTCTAAAATTCTAATTCTCTGTTTGATATAGACAGTGCGTCCTAATTCTAACACATCTATCAAAGCCCTTCATTATATCCTTAAGGAAATATGGGAGAAATGTGAACTGGCTAATAGTAATTGATCGGCCAGCCAATCAGCAACCACAGGCCCTGGAAACAACAAAGACAGAAATGAAGCAGTCGATTGTTGCCAAGGAGTCGACCTTCTAACAGGGAGATAATGCACAACCACTAAGAAACCGCATAGAGTAGTTTGGGATGAAGAACTCTAGCAGTCAGGAGGATTGGGAAAGACTTCATGTAAGTAGGGCTTGAGCTAAATTTCAAAGAATGTGAGGGATCTGGGAAGAAGAGGTGAAGAAGAAGTGCATTCTAGGCATGGAGGACAGATAATAAAAGGTCACAGAGAAGAGAGCAGTGTCAAGGGTGAAGCATAGCAAAAAGGCTGCTACTGGTAATGGACACATTGTGGTTTATTATGGTTTACAAAGAATTTTGTATGCTTTATGCTATTGGCTTGATAGATACTACAATTAAGTGAACCTGCAAGCTTGTTGGATGGCCACTTCCCAAGATTATTGACAACTAAATTGATATCAGTTATGAAGGAGGTGTTTGTTCACTCGCCACAGAGCTCCAACCTTGGTTCTGTCCTGCTAAGTTTTATCATTCTGGACAAATAAATAAAAAGAAATGCTCATCACAGTTGAAAGTTATACAAATTTTGAAAGAAAAGCTAATATAGAAAGAAGTAAATCTACATCTAAACTTGTCTGGACCAATGGGCCCAAACTAACAAGATGATGCATAATGGTGATAAATTTTCATTCTTCCATTTAAGTTCCAAATATCAGCAGCATCCAGGTACAGAAAGAGAAAATCCTGACAGGAGTCATTGGTCAGGGAGGGGCTTGGTTGCAAAGTGGGAGAAACCCATGGATTATAATTGACTGTGATCAGAAACATTTTTATTTCATAGTCATCAAAAATGTCAGTGTAATTTCAGGCATAATTGATTGAAATGTGGTGGCCAGATAAAGAGATAAGATCGTCTCACTGCAGTGTGCATGTGTATTGTGTTCACTTCTGAGTGGCACATTTTAATGATAATTGTTACTTCTGTACAGCATTTCTGAATTTTATAAAGCGCTTTTCTCATAAACTGAGATAGCTAATGGTTATCCTTATCTCATTTTACAAAAAAGGAACCTGAGGATCATTACTGATCCAACTGCATAGCTAGCAAATTTCAGAGCTGACATCTGAGCCTAAAGCCTCTGACTATGTGTCACTTGGATATTGACACACTGGAGCATGTCAAGAGGAAGGCTAGGATGATGAAAGATCTGGGAACCAAGTAATATAAAGAATTGTGAACAAACGAATGGCATTTATCTTGGAAGATAAATGACTTGGCAAGAATGTAATAACTCCTCAAATATTTGAAGGGCTCTCAATCAGAACTGAAAATAAATGTATTCTATGTAATTTCCAGAGCATAGCCTTAAAATCCATAAGGAAAAGTTATACAGAGTCATTATTAGAAAGAATTTTCTAACAACAAAGCTGTCCAAAATGAAAATGATATGCATTGTGAGACAATGCACTGCTCATAACTTAGAGTATTTGAATTGAGGATGGGGAAACATTTGCCCTGTATGTCATGGAGGTAATGAGTTCATTGAATGAAAGGGATATTGTCTTGGACACTAGAGTTATTTCCAAATCTAAGATTTTGTGATTCTTGGTAATTTTCTTCATCATCCAAGTAAAGAATTCTGGATTTAATTAAAGAAGGCGCTTAAGTCCTCTCTAGGAAAGGCCCATTGTTTAGTACAAAGGGGATAATGAAGTTAAAAATTCTTGATTTTTCATGTGTATCTGGATCCCTAACTTCTGACCTAGGCATACTCTAGAGAAGAGGTGCTGTCAAGCAAACAACTTTTTCTTCTGCTTATCACCCAGGTAGTTCATGATTCATAAAGACATTAGGACCTTTGGCAACATATCCAAGCACACATGATCTCTCATAAGAACATTCATGGAAGGAGTAGAATATACTAACAAATGCAAAGAGATAAGCCCCTAATAACTTTGGCACCCAGAGCAAACCTGAACTAACCCACTATGATGAGGTCTTCTAAACCAGGGCTTCTTAAACCTTTTCCACTCAGGACCCCTTTTTCTTTTCAGAAACATTTGTTGGCATTGTGTGGCCTGTGGGCATGTCCTATGCAAAGTGTGATGCTATGTGTTCAAAACCAAGGCTGCAGTGAAGTTTCACGATGCAACACAGGCAAGCACTGCCAGAAACACCTTGGATTCATTACACTTTTGATTTTGAATTAATTTTTGTTCATTATGCGTTCAGAAACCTTTTACTATTGCCATAGGGTTGAAACCCACAGTTGAAAAAGTTCTGTACAGGGTTTCTTAAAACTAGAGTTCATGGACTTAAAAAAATTATAATTATGTCAGTATAATTGATTTCCTCTGTAATCCTCCGTGTTTTATTTTATGCATGTAAAAACCTGTTCTGGAAAGGGTTCTATTGTTTTCAGCAGAGTATTAATGCTTCTTAATGCAGTGTGAAGAGAGCTGGTTTCCAAAAATCCACAGTGAGAGTTCTTCTTGTTATATGTGTTAGCTGAATGTATTTGCAGCATGAAAGGAAGGCTGATGCCCTTCTCTGGAATATTAGTCATAACTGTATCCTTCCTGCTTCTGCAGATCAGTTGCCTTCCTTTCTCTACTAACAACATGTGTGTATAATATACATATACTAAAAGCATACATGTGTATATATATACATATATCTTACATAGAAACATATTGCATTATTCTAAAATTCCTATTTGTTAATCATTTTTTGGTTAGCAATATTCATCATAATTGGAGATTTATCTGGCTCTGATACAGTCTCTTTATTCCATCAGTTTATTCTAACTGTTCATTTATTGTTGTTATTACAGTAAATCATGAATATCACATAAAACAAGGACAAAGAAAGGTTCTTCTGGGTCAGTGTGAGAAACTATATGAGGAGAGGCTTATTGATATAATTTAATTGTTCCCTTGTGAACTGTTGTCATTGATCAACTTCCCTTTATAGTTATTAGTAAAGATTCCAAGAGGGGGCCTGTGGGAGAAGTCAAGATTAACTGTCTTTCATTTCTATTGAATGTAGCTTGAAAGGCATACTGATGCCAGGTTATACCCAGAAATGCCAAAGCGCCATTATACAATATAGCTCAGAACGTCCAAGAGTAGCCACTGCAAGATCTCTTCCATGTTAGGAATGATAAGTGATACAGAGCTCCTTGCCTTTTTTTCCTACAGAACTCTTCACCATATTACCTTCTAGAAATTTCTATTTCTTTGGGGCTTCCTAACATAACAAGAAATGAGGGCATTACCACCATTATTTTCTTAGTATTTCTATATGGCTACGAATCATGGAGCATAAGATTTCGGAAGAATTGGAAGAGTCAGTAGGGAACATAAGGAAAATGAAAAGATATGATAAGTATAAGTAGGTTGTAGTATGAAGATTTGTACGTGAAGGGAAAAGCTGGTATAAAAGAAACAAAGAATGTAAAGGACATGTATGTATGACCTGGAAATTGTTTGGGTGGGTCACGTAGGCTGAGTGTGAGATGATAGAGAAATAGCTGGAGTGCTACCCTGGTATCGCCTCCCTCCCCCCCTTCCCCATTGCCATATATCAGAAGAATTGGAGAAGGTCTTCCAGTGCCCATGGTGCGTGTCTGCTGTGGAGGATTTGGGGAGATACAAACAAAAGAATTAGGATGAAAAGGTCTGGTGAGGTTGTAATCAGCATCGGTAAAGCAGTTTCCATCCTGAGGACATCACGGGTCCATATGATAATAAAAATAAAAATACTAGCATTTAAGTAATACTTTTAGACTTATAATAATAATAGCTTTTATATAGTGCATTTGGTCATCACAGCAACAATATAAGTTTTGTGCTATTATTATTCCCATTTTATAGATGGGGAAACTAAAACTGAGAGATGTCAAATAACTAGGTCAAGGTCACACTGCCTCAAGTGTATGAGGCAGGATTCAAATTCAGGTCTTCTAGACTCAAAGTTCATCTTTTTACCTTCTAAAACCACCTCACTTTCCAAGAGTAGATTGAAACCGAGAAAGAGTTGTGGGTGAAGGGGAGTAAATTGTGTGATTGACACAAAAACAAACATTTATTTTTAAGCATCTAGCCAGATCTGGAAATTATTCATTCCACTTAAAATGTTCAGTGTGAAAAAGGCAGAATAAAAAGATAATTAAACTATAAAGCTTTAGGGAATGGAGTGTTCTGTTTAACTGAGAAGTAACTAGACATTTTTTCCATTTCAGTATAAATGTAAATGAACATTTTCTGCATTAGTACATTACAGTGAACGCATGAAAACTGGATCTCCTTTAATGATTCAAAATCCTGCTGGGCTTGGGGACCTTCATTAAGTAAATCGTTTATGATGGGACCTTGCCTTGAGCATTATAAACACCTGGTAAATACTTGTTAAACTGAACTTTTGTTGTTGACGCATTCATTGCTATAGTTGTAAAAGGCAGAAGAGGAGAGTGGGTTGAATCTGAAACCCTTAGAAGTTTTGAAGTAAATCCCTGCTCCATAGTAGTTTGCTTCTTTGTGATTTGTCTTTTTCTCCCAAAAGGTAATTGCAGGGGGTGGGGTGAGGTGAGAGGAATCTACTTAATTAACATTTCTAGTTAGTTAGAGTCTATCTAATCAAGGTTTTACACTTTTTCCTTTTTTTTTCACTTATTTGAGACAATGAAAAACAGAAGTGGAAATCTTTGTAAGCTGTGCTGGAGGGGGAAAACAGCATTTTGTGCCCTCAGGAAAGTTCTACATTTTTCTCTTACCTAGGAAATATTTATTATTACATAATTTTAAGGTCAGCTAACATCATATTTGATATGTTGGGAAGTCTATTTAGAAACATTTTAGTTGTAGTATCCTGGTTCTTGTGCTATAAACTGGTTAATTTTTAAAATTGTATCATTTAAATATTCCTTCCTAAATAACTCACCAGCTGCTACTCTTTTATTTGTGATGTCATAATTTTTGCCAGCTGGTGAGTTATTTAACAATGGCAGATATTTGTGGACCCTGAGTTTTGATCCTAGGAAGTACAAACCCTATAAGGTCCTGGGAAGGACCTTTCAGGATGGAAAAGCTTAAACTTCCAGTCCCAGCAGTAGACTATATCTGTTTTCTAAGATCAATGTAACTCAGAAAGGAGACGCTTACCACCAGAACAGTAATGGCTTTCTTTGGCCATGGCAACCAGTGAGAATGTTCCATTATTTTTGCCCTTCTTTTCGAAAAGTAGGCTGTTTTCATTAACACAGAGAAATCTGAAAATTAAGCTTTTGGTTTTTTTTTTTTTCAATTCACAAGCATCTATTTGTTGTTCTTCCTAGACTCCCACCGCCACCACCAAAAAAATGACGCAAACCTAAAAATCAAAATCCTTATAACAACTATGAAGAGTGAAGCAAAACAAACTTCCCATTGGTTAAGGTGAGAAGGCAGCTCCAAGTTCTGGCTTCCTGTTAGTGTTCATTGTTATTGGGTCAAAGGGTACCTGGAATCTAGAACGAGGACCTATACTCTCTTTATTCCATACTTCATCTTTTTGTCTTTGAAGCAACAAATAATTGCATGTGTATCAGTCCTCTCTTGGAGATAAGGAATAGGGATTCGACCTCTGGTTTCACTGCATAGAAAATTCTCAGGTAGAGAAACTCCAACACAGGTCTGGCACATCCTCTGCAGCTTAGAATCAAAGCCAGGTACCCAGAGTGCTGAGAAGTTCAGAGGTCACAGAGTGAGAATGTGTTAAAGGCAAGACTTGGACCCAAAGCTGATTGGCTCTAAGGCTAGTTCCCTATTTATTATGCTTTGATAGCTCTCTTTCCAAATAAGAAAGTTATTATTTCAGTGTACTTATTATTGACTTTACAAGTGAGATTTCCTCTTAATGAAGCTTTCAGAAGCATTCTACAAGACATCAGCCATTTAATTCCCAATAATACAGTAGGAATAAATAGTTATAATTACTACCAATGTGACTGAATTAAAATAGTTCATCCTTACTCTTACTCTCAGTCAAAAATAACCTTCCTTATCACTGACATTGTGTTCATGCTTTGTCTTGTGTTATTTTTTGTGTTATTTTTTATTTTTTTAATCTATTTTTTGTGTTATTTTTTTAATCTAAGTCACTTTTGAATAGATTGTAGAGCCCTATTGCTTTGTAAGATCCATGATAAAATGGAAGATGTCTTCATATCTTTATTTCAGCTCTCCTGGCGTCTCACTTTAAACACCCTTAAAAATTCCAAAGATTTATCATCTCACAGAGGGAGAAACTATCTTGACTAGGTCAGAAAACCAACCTTATGTGGCCCAGTTAACTGTTTTTAAGTAACTGAGACCAAAAAAAAAAAATGATCACCTAGTAGACACATCTCTTCAGATGAATGTAGCCATTTGAGAAAAGTAGCCAACGCTGATCCCAAAGTGATGAACATGTAGCCTTTCTGGCTGGGTTTGACCTCCTGGAACTTACACTCCACTGTCATAACCTTCAAAAACCCCTGTCCCCTCTGTGTCACAGTACAGTGTCTTAGGAGCTCCTTAATGAATAGAATAGATGCCTTTTACATTTTTAAAAATTAATTTGAAAGTATATCCCGTGTCGCTTAGAGACAAACAAAAAAGAAGGCACAGAAGGGTATTTGAAGGGGAAGATGAGGCCCCTTTGCAGAATTTTCCTTGGGTCATATTATAAAATTTGTTACTGCGCTGAGACTTCAGGGACTAAAACACAAGAATGTAAAGAAATCAGGTACCCATTCATTTGAATGGATGTAGGGGTGACATTGGGCACTAAGTGGCACAGTAGATAGAGTGCTGAATCTGGAGTCAGGAAAACTCCTCTTCCTGAGTTCAAATCTGGACTCAGACATTTACTAGCTTATGGCCCTGGTCATGTCACTTAATTCTGTTTGACTCAGTTTACTCATCTGTAAAATGAGATGGAGAAGGAAATGGCAAACCACTCTAGTATCTTTGCTAAGAAAACCCCAAAGAGGGTCATGAAGAGCTGGAAACAATTGAAAAGTGATGGAACAACAAGAGGCAGCATGATGTATTAGACAGAGCATTGGACTCAAAATCTGGAAGGCCTGAGTTTGAATTTTCCCTCATGGTAGTGACCACATGGGTCTCAATAAGGCAGCCTTTGCTGATGCTGTGGAAGTTCCTCATGCAGAGTCACGAATATCTTTGAGTAGCCCAGCTTTACCTGGAATTTATTACCAATAATTTGAAGGGAGAGTTCTCCCACCATAGAAAAATAAATGTTTGCTTGGAAGAGTTATTTAGTCGTTTAAGAATGCATAGTGTGTGAATAATTCTGCTATAAAAAAGGCATTAAAAGTTTACAACAGATATTTCCTGTAAGTGCTGTTTTCTGGCAGAAAGCCTTTGCAGAATCTTGGATATGATGTCTCCATGCTTGGGAAGGGAAAGAGACTCTGTGGCAGAGATAATGGTTGGGTTTTTTTTAATGTCTTTAAATACTGCTATTAATAAGACTCTATTTGTGTGACTGTCCAATTATATTAAACCACCACCACTAGGTCTCTCCTCCCCTGAAAATAAGTATCTCAGGATTCTAACCTTCAAAAAGAAACTTTCAATAGTCACTAAGCCATAACTCAGCACATTTGCAAAACATACACTCCTTGAAATAAAATTGCTGTACTCTCTTTATCACACATAAGAAATTAGCATTTAATGTCTGTCTTCACAAGAGACATAGACTATAGAAAAACGTCTTGATTGCTCCAGGGTCTCCTTGTAACAAATAATCCTTTTGTCTTCTTCTAAGAGAGTGTCAGTTTACAAATTGGGAAAGGGGATAAATTATTCCTACTGAAGTCATTTTGGAAAAACCAAGACAAAAAACATGCTATGATACCACACAAATCAACAAAATAAATTTTTGGAATAATCAAGGATCCAATTTTAAAATTTTAATCAAGACCCATGGAAGAGGCCCATTGAGTAATCCAGATCAGGGAAGAATTCCCTATTGATGGAGAATGCCTGCTGATGTTCCCATTAATGGACCATTTTGTGCTGATAATCTCAAGTCCTAAAACCCAATAGAGCTTCCTCAGTGTCACATTTAATTGTTCTAAAGCAGGACCCATTAACATGTGTATCATGGACCCCTTAGGCAGTCTGGTGAAGTCTGCTGATCCCTGCATTGATGGAGATAACATCCTTCTCAGTATTAAGAGCTAATAAGAGCTAACATTTTTATAAAGCTTTCTATGTGCCAGGCACTGTGCTGAGGTCTTTACAATTATTATCTCATTTGATCCTCACAACCACTCTGGGAGGTAGGTGCTATGAGTATCCCCATTTTACAGATGATGAAGCTGAGACAACTTGTCCAAGGTCACACAGTCAGTGCCTGAGGCTGAATTTTAACTCAGATCTTCCTAACTCCAAGGCTACTGCTCTATCCACTATACCATTTATATTCCCCTAATACATTTACATTTGAATCTGAATATGAATACATATACTTTTCTATACCGGGCCCTGCTAGACCAAGAAGTAGTGTATTTGTTATCCTGTCCCTCAGGCTTGCAAAGTAAAAGATAATTTGTTTTCAAAAGATTTTTTTTGGATATTAATAGTAAAGTTAAAATGGTCATTTAAAATCCTCTAAAAAATCATGAAGTGGGCGATACTAATATTAGCTGATACAAGGATATTCAGAAAACATTCTGATGGCATTTAAGAAGGCACAGAAGTACATCAATAACTTGATATATTTATTTTCTCCAAGGTTCCACATTGCTTGAGACTTCATGGCTCAAGTACAAACTTCTCTGACATTTAAAGTCCTTGACAACCTGATTCCAGCCTACTTTTCCTGGATTATTGTATATTATTCATCTTCACACACTATGTAGTCCACTCAAATTGACCTTCTTGCTTTTCTTCATACATGAAATTCTCTCTCTCATCACTGTGCCTTTGTACATGGTGTCCCACATGGCTGGAATGCACTGTCCAGTCATGTCTGTCTCTGTGTGACCCCATCTGGGGCTTTCTTGGCAAAGATAGTACTTTGCTATTTCCTTTTCCAGAAGAGGACACAGAGACAAAGAGATTTATGTGACTTGCCCAGGGTCACACAGCTAATATGTGTCTGAGGCTACCTAGCTGCTCTTAAATGTTGTTGTTAAGTCATTTCAGTCATGTCCGACTCTTCATGACCCTATCTGGGGTTTTCTTGGCAAAGCCACTGGAGTAGTTTGCCTTTTCTTTCTCTAGCTCACTTTACAGATAGAGAAAAGGAGGCAAAGAGGTTTGCATGACTTGCCCAGAGTCACACAACTAGTAAGTGTCTGAGGTTGGATTTGAACACAAGAAGAGGGGTCTTCCTGACTCCAGGCCTAGCACTCTATCCACAGCACCATCTACCTAACCATAGAATTGCTTAGAATTTCTAGTTTCCTTCAAAGCTCAACTCAAGTCTCCTCCTACATGAGGCCTTTCCTGATTGCCTTAACTGCTTAGAACACCCTCACCCCAAAGTATTTTGTCTTCATTTTGCCTGTATTTTATATGATCCAGGGGTGGAGAACCTGCAGCCTTGAGGCCATATGTGGCTTTCTAGGCCCTTGGGTGTGGCCTTTTGACTGAGTCCAAGTATCACAGAACAAATCCTTTTCTTAAGGGGATTTGTTCTGTGAAGTCATATAGAAGTCATATAGACTTATATGAGTACATATTGTTTCCCCTGATAGAAAATAAACTTCAAGACCAAAGATTGTTTCATTTTTCTCTTTGCATACTTAGCACCTTACAGAGTATCAGGAACAAAATAGCTTAGCTCTGTAACAAATACTTCATTAATTGATTAATTGGCTGATTCAAATTCTGTTCAATAAAAATGAAATATTCCCAAGCTCACATTGTCCTCCTTCTCCCCTCATCTGTCTCTGTCTCTCTGTCTTTTACCATTTTCCATCTCCCTCTTTCCTTCTCATCTGTCTTTCCCTCTCCCTCTTTCTCTCTCTGTCTCTGTCTCTCTGTCTCTCTCTTCTCTCCCTCCCTCCATCCCTTCTCCCCCACCCTGCCTCCACCACCACCAAGCATTTCTCCAACTACTGTTCACATCTGAGTACTGAAACACAGAGAATGGCAACGAGACCATTACCAGCTTTATCTCAGAAAAATCCACTCAAAAACAACAGCAGCATGAAAATCACAAGCTCTTAGGAAACAGTTTGTGGGGCAGGCTCGCCTGTCTCTCCAGAGTACGGGGCAGTATAAATGAAGCAAAGGACAGACATGTGGGGAATCACCAAATCTGTTCTCAGCAACAATGAGCCTATTCCTTGTGGGCTCTCCCACAGCCTGTATTTTTGTCTTAGTGACTTGGTTTCCCTCCCCTGCTATATTATTTATGATGGCAATAGTTAGGGTGGTAGATTTATTGGGGACTCAAATACACTCATTCCCATCTGATGAGTTCGCCTTTCACTCCACACTTTCCTTTTCAGCAAATTATATTCTCCTGCCTTCTTCCTTAACAACTGGAGAGGGTAGATGGTCCTTCAGAGGGTTCCAGGCTGTCACAGCATCAGAGCAGCTACATAGGACAGTCAAGTTAGGGAATGCTGGCTAATGCTCACCAACCGACATGATCTCTAGTATTTTGTTCCATTCGTAAGAACAAATGGCTATACCCTAGGTAAATGATATCAAATCAGATAGAATAGGGGTCACTACTCCACGCATAAGGATCTCTGGGGACTGCGTGTTAACTTTCGTTTTAAAATGTAGTATTATCTCTATTTTATTGTATTTTCATTTATTTTATTAACTCCCAATTACATTTTATTCTGTTTTCTGTGGAATTCAGGAGTGTTGTAGGCTTCGTGTTTAATACCTCTGGCATAGAGAACACATACACACACACACACACACACATACACACATGAGACCATGAAAACTCTTTTTCTATTGTCTTTAGCAGCATCATGGAGCTTTCCAAAGCTGAAAATGTTTGTTCTCTTTATGAGATTCCAGCCACGAATAACTATATGGCCAGGTTATTATGAATTTGTATACTCTCCTATTCAGCACAGTTGCAACGGGTTCCTTCCTATATCTGCAGTGTGAAATATCACAGAGATTTTGAGTTGATTTCACATCAGTAGTAGGCATGTAGTTAAATGTCAGTTTGTGAGCTTGACATAGGTTGAAATTTTCTAACAGAGCTGTCTGTTAAGTAGAATAGGCTGACATGGAAGATTCCTCTTTATTCCAAGTCTTCAGGCACAAGTTGGATGACCTTTTGTAAGCATGGGGAAAAAGAGGATGCTGGGTTCAGTGAAGGATTAGTTTGGTAGTTTCTGGGGTCCTATCTAACCCTCAGGTTCTGTCAGGCTAGGATTGACTTATGCTCACTGAACTTTACTCATCGTAAATCAATGGGGTTTCTTTTTTTAATTCATTTATTTTAAACTTAAATACTAAAATCAATAGACAATAAGAAAAGAAAAAGAAACATATTATAAACTTAAATACTAAAACTTAAAAAGAAAATAAGAAAAGAAAAAAGTGTTGCCATGTGCACAGGAGAACATAAGAGAGGATTCAAAATATACATAAATTAATTTCCAGTTTAAGAAAGCCTATATAGTCAATTGGGTTTCTTACCATACTTTCTCTAATGCAAGAGTTGGTGACCTTTTCTGTGTTGTGGATCCCTTTGACAATCTGGTGAAGCTTAAAACTACCGTGGTTTGTTGCCTGCATTTATTACTGAAAAAATGCTCAATTTAAGTTAGAGATAGTGAAAATAAAGATGTATTTTTCCATATTAAGTTAATGGACTCCCTGAAATATATCCACTGACCCTTAGGGGATCCTTAACTCTGGATTAAAAATCCCTGTTTTAACATATTATTCCCTCCACCACTTTTTTATGTTTTAAAGGCTAACTGTTCATAACCTTCCACTGTATTTTCCCTAAAGAATAAGTTTCTTTTCTAAATATGTATTGTCCTTGACTGTCAAATTTTTTCTCTTGGCAAAGAGATTAGATTTCTGTTGGCTAAGGTGTTTTCTAGATTCTTTAACTTCCTCATTATGACCATTGATTTATATCAGTTCTACTTCCATAGAAAATGGTAATAGTCTTTCTTAATGGTTGTTCTTTTATTCCTATTTTTACTGTCAAGAGCTCATTTAAACAGGTCAAACTAGAGATAAAGTCATATTCTATATATCTTGCTTTTATTCTTCTAATTTTGTACTTATTTTAACCTTTTCTCTCACAAGTTAATGGCCTAACTATCCAATTATAGCTAATTTAGAAACCAGTCCATTGGTAACTAATTATTTCTTATCTGTTAAAATATAATAGTTTGTGGTGGTTGTTATGTCATTTGGAACTCACATGTTCACTCTTCCCAGCTTTCTCCGTGAAGGAAGAGACATGTCAATTCTGCTGTCATTGTTTTCCCCAAAAGCACAATGCTAAGTAAAATCCTGTAATGAAAACCACAGAGCATGTGAGGGAAATTGGGATAGAGGCACAAAGCTTAAAAAAAAAAAATCCTTAGCAGTTACATGTAAAAAAAAATGGGAACCTAATAAAAATGGTAGCATAGTTTTGTTCATGTCAGATTGTTAAGAAATAGATAGAGACTCGAATAATTAGTGGCCTTGTCTATGGCCTTGGGCTGCTACTGAGCTAGCATCCAGGGCAGCAAGCTGGGCAAGAAGAAGCTCCTGGTAAGCGAGGAGGGGAGTAGTGTGGACCAGCCCTTCTCTGCTCAGAATTCCTAGAAGGTATTCAGTAAATAAGACACTTTACCTTGACAAAGACCTTAAGTTTGCTTGTGGAAGTGGCCATAAGAAGGATTGCAGCCTGTTAGTTATCATAAAGTGGTATAGTTATTTTGCATTCTTGCTCTATCTCAAGGAAGAAATCATATAGAAGAAAACTTGAAATTACTGTCATGTTCAAAATGTTCCCTAATACATCAGTCGTGTTGGAACAAATTTGCATTTTTGAAATGTGTTATAGAAGAACTGACTATTCTTCTAGATAGACTTCTATACATGCCTCTGGGTTCTTTCATTTCTTACTCCTAAGTCATTTTCCAAAATCTCTGTGTCCTCACCTTTTCACTGAAGTCATTGAATATTAGTACATATTGATTTTGTTTTAAAGGGTCTTTTCAAGTTCTTTACCATCTTTTCCTATCTCCTTTGTCCCTTGCAACAAAATTGTTACATGAGATGCAAGCAGTTTCATGCAAGTGGCTTTACCAAATGTTCAGGGGCAGCTAGGTGGTGCAGTGGATAGAGCACTGATCCTAAAATCAAGAGTACCTGAGTTCAAATTTGACCTCAGATATTTACAAGGTGTATGATCCTGGGTAATTCACCTAACTCTTCTTGCCTTCTCCCTACACTCACCCCTCCCAAAAAAAGGTTCAATTTTTCTAATAATTAAATTATAAATCCATTCCTAGAACGTCAGAGTCAGAAAGGATTTGGATCTCAGAGGTCATCTGGTCCAATAGATATCCATCCTTTCTACAACCTGCTTGCAAGTGTTTATATAACTTCTCTTTAAATAATCCCAGATAAAACTATTCTGACTTCATTGAGATTATCAACCATGAAAACCCCCAGACCGTTTTTTTTTAAACAGGAACTGTTGTCCAGCCATAAACCTCTCCCTCCCCATGCTATAGTGGTACAATTTACTTTTTATAAGCAAGCGTAGATTTTTACATTTATCTCTATCAGCTTTTTAAAATTAGTTCTATCTCAGAATCTTTTGGGGTCCTGATTATGTAATCTAACATGTTGACAACCCATTTAAAGTGGTGTACTGGTAGAACTTTTGCTTGAGATTTAAGAAGCGCTATGATCCTTTCAGCA
This sequence comes from Pseudochirops cupreus, assembly GCA_028627135.1. Taxonomy (NCBI): domain Eukaryota; kingdom Metazoa; phylum Chordata; class Mammalia; order Diprotodontia; family Pseudocheiridae; genus Pseudochirops; species Pseudochirops cupreus. Next base: position 507,420,536 of record CM053581.1, read on the forward strand.
GAATATTCGTGAATCATCTGTTGAAGTAGGTTTACTAGAAAGTCCCAGTAAGCCCTTGTTCCCCAGTTCCACGGGTACGACTGAGATAATTCAATTTAATAAAAAAAATTACCAAGTATTTACTATATGTGGACTTCTGTTCTGTGGAAGATACAGATATGAATAAGAGATGGTTCTTTCCCTAATAGAGCTGAAAGTCTACTAGGGTCATAGTACATGAATATAATACAGTATAACACTTAAGTGCATTACAGAAGTGTAAAACAGAACTACATGAGTTCCAGGGGTCAAAAGTTATTCTTGGCAAAGGATAATAGGAAAAGTTAAAAGATAACATTTCAGTTAAACTCTGAGAAAAGAGTAGAAATTCAACAGATGAAGAGGAAGAAGGAAGAAATTTCAGATAAAGCAAACGCCAGTACAAAGGTTGATAGCCTTCTACAATAACAAAGACCAGGAAGGTGATTGTTAAAGAGCTCACTACACATCAGTTCCATTGTGAGACACCAAGGCAATAATTCTCAAAAGGATCCCTGAGAATTTTTCAAGGGATCTGCAAGATCAAGACTCTTCATAATAATACCAAGATATTTTAATGTCTAGCATGTACAAGGTATTTAATGTTTAGTGAATTGAAATGAACACAGTAAATATGGATAGATATAACTCACATAAACAAAAGCTCTTGGGATTAGAGGATTCTCCAATCATTTGAATAAATGTAAAGGAGTTTTCAGACCAATAAGTTTGAGAGCTACTACGACTACACAAGGGATACAAAGAACAAAGTAGCAATTGCTCTTGAAAAACTTTTTTTCTATTGGGGAAAAATTTTTACCACCATATTTGGCAATTTTTATTTTTTCCCCAAGGCTATTTTAAAAAAATCACTTCGGGAGAATTTACATTTCTTTAAAAAAAAAACATTAACCATGTTTCTATGGAGGTTTTTTGTTTGTTTTCAAAAGAAATATACTCACATTGTTAAGTGACATGATAAACGGGGAGCTCTTCCCCTCTCCCTACCTCACTCATGGTGTTATCATTACCAACATCTGCTTATAATGAACCCCCTTCTCTTTCCCTGAGATGATAACTATTCCTTTTAATGACATTTCTTCCTGATGATAACAAACCATGTCTTACATTTCTGATGACAACTTTACTAGTAGCTAGAATCCAGAAGGTGAAGTAAATGAGCATTTGCAATGCAAATTGCAATCATCAGCAATTATCATTAATATTTGCAGTATGTAATTACATTTCTTTACTCACCAAATTGTCAGTTGATGTCATTTTGGAGCATCACGTCACTCCAGGTCTTATTTTAATGAAGGCATAATATGATAATCCCATTTCCTTAGGAGGGCTAGTTTTAATTCCTTAAAGGGAATTAACATTTGGGGGTTTAAGCTGAAAAATGAAGAACTGAGAAAGAATCGTATAAGATGAAATAATTGCCAAACATAAGAATATTTTCTTAACATTAAAAAATTTCCACATAACATTTTCACCTGCTCTATTAGTAACCAGAGCCTAGCCATCTGCTACTGTTAAAGAATGAGTTACAAAGCAAACCCAGTTGATGGAACTGTTTTATATGCTGAGTCTAAGGCCGTGACCCAAGCCTGTATTGCTTTTGAGGCAGAAAATTAATTTCTGATGCCTCTATTTTTTAAAATTAAAAAAATTCCTTTTATTTTGATCTCCATGGAGAAGGAAAGGTCCTAAAAACCAGATCAATTTTCCAAAGATGAGGAGCAGTTCCTATTATTCCTTCTCTTTCATTTTTTAATGAATGGACCAATGTTTAAGCTCTCATTTTGAAATGAGTAGAGATCAGTTTTTAAATAATGCATTCCACAGGTGCATGAAATAGACAACCCCATTATCTTCTTTTTATCCTGCATGCTGATGGCACCTACCATACCACATTATCTCTCTAGATTCATTAAACCAATTGTTCACTGACAACTATAATTAGGGCTCTCATTTCAGTCTTTTGTGCCACACTCATCACTCGAAACAGAATTCAGGCCATTATTTTATATAAAGCTGTGCTTTGGGGCCAGCTCACCCATATATGCATAAATGATCAATACATCTATGTATTCTCGGTGGCCTTCCTATTTATAGAACTATTTGAGAACAATCAATTCCTTTTTATTCTGCTCTATTCTATAAATTCTCCCTGGCAGTAATTTCTTGCTTATGCCCAAAAAGACATCTTGTAGAGTGAAAAGAGCATTTGACTTTAGAGCCAGAGGACCTGGATTCAAATCTTCACTCCGCCACTTACAACCTGTGTGATTTTGGACAAAAATTAAGGGTCTTGTGGTCTAGATCTTTTCATTGTTGTTCAGGCATTTCAGTTGTGTGCCACTCTTTGTGACCCCTTCTGGGATTTTCTTGATGAAGATACTGGAGTAGTTTGCCATTTCCTGCTCCAGCCCATTTTACAGATGAGGAAACTGAGGCAAACAAGGTCACACAGCTAGTAAGTGTCTGAGGCCAGATTTAAACTCAAGAAAAGGAGTCTTCCTCAGTCCAGGACCAGCATTCTATCCACTCTGCCACTTAGCTGCCCTGGTCTAGACCTATGATGCTATAATGTCACATTGGCCTTTATATTCATGTGCATGGTAATTTTAAACAGTCATCGTTAACAGTGGCATTCTTACTCCCTTGCTGTCTTTTCTCTTCCCATTCTGCAGAGTAGAGGAATAGGAGCCAGATTCTACCATGACATGGACATAGTCGTCTATTCCCAAATAACAGCATCAAATGTGATAACAAATGGAGTTCTTAATCAAGAAAACATCTAATTCAGTTCAGTTCAGATCAAACAGTATTTATTAGGTGCCTGTCTACTGGGAGTTATTAACAGAGCACAGCACCAAGGGTGATATTTCTTTTAACAGTCCTGAAATATTAAAAAACAGAAGGAGAAGATATCATGGAACTGAATAAAAGGAAATGCATCATGAGATAGTCTTGACTGCCAGAGCTGCAATGAGGAATTTTTTTCACCTGTCAGTCAGTTACCAAGTATTTTTAAGTGCTTATTATATACCAGGTACTGTGCTAAGTGATAGAAATACAAAGAAAAGCAAAAAATATGGTCCTTGATCCTAAGGAATTTGTATATTATAATGGGAAGACCTAATATAAGTAAGTAGGTACATATAAGATATATATGGAGAAGGGAAGGCATTGGCAGCCAGGAAACTGGGAAAGGTCTCCTGCAAAAGATGGGATCTGAACTGAGCCTTGAAGGAAGACAGAAAAAGTAGAAGTAATATGGAAGAGCTTTCAGGTTTGGGGCACAGTAAATGCAAGGAAATGGACTTGGGAGACAGAATGGGCTAATGTACCTAGAGCATAGAGGACAGGAAGGGAGTATGGTATAAAAGAAGACTGGAAAGGTAGGAAGGAACCAAGTTATAAAGAACCAGTCAACAAGTTGGGATGGGAGTAGGGGACATGACAGTACAGTGGACAGTCCTTTGGGGAAGAATAGAATGGCAACCCAAGAGGACAGTCTTCTGGGAGGGGTCAGCAGTACCAAGGAAAATCCAATGAAGTGAGGAAGGAATAACAACCTAGAACCTAACTAGTCAAGTAGAGATCAGGCCAGTAGCAAGACAACTGTGGGAATAGCTATGATGAGACAGGAGGAAGCCCACTTCCCAGGAAATCTAGCCCTCACCCTCTTAATTTCTGAGGAAAGTTTCAGGTTCCAGGAAAGTGCTGCCATGGAAACAGAAACCTAGGGACTTCGGTCGTGGAATGTAGTTACACTGCACATGGCATTAAGAGCTAGCTAAGGACCGTGAGGTCTATAGTTGTCACAGGAAGAAATCACACCTGTTTGGATATTGACACACTAAGGAATAGCCCTGTTTGTCCCATGCTAGTTATGCCTTTAATGTGACAGAGAAACCAGCATATCAGTGAACATTTTGTTGTCTGGATGCCAATACCTTTTCAAAGCAGAAATTGACACAGATTTGGGAATTGGAAGCCAGGTTTTTCTCCTCTCACTGACAAACGCATATTGTGAACAGTGTCTTAAATTCAGGATAAAATAAAGCTTACTGTTTGCTGAGGAATAGCACAGAGTTAATGCAAGTAAGGCTCCTTTTCTAAGAAAGACGGAGTCTTCTGATTCATAGTACATATGTTAGTTAAATGCATGCTATTTGAATTCTTGAGTTTATTTGGAACTGAAAACTATCTAAGAAAAGAAATATAGCTACTAAGTACAAAACTCAAGGAAAACATGTCACCCAGATTACAGCTGTGATTATAGCAATAGGATCTGGTCTCAGTCACAATGCTCAAAGCAGACTGAAGTAGCGAATGCAACATATTCCTCGACGAATGGATTGAAGGAAGGAAGGGAAAGTTAAGTGCCTTAAAGGTGAAAATGAGAGAAGGCAGCTACTGACAAACTCAATGTTGATTAACATCTTTTATGGTCATTTCAGTTCATAAACCTGAATCTCATTTGACACAGAACCAGCCTGGCTCAGCAGACAGTGGCAGATCTTTTAAATTGAAGGTCATGAGTAGAGAGGAAAAAATCAGAGGATAAGCATTTGATTTTATAGAAAAAAATGTTCCCCCATCATATCCCATTCCCTTCTTCTTCCTCCCTCCCCACAGACCCTTGCCTCTTAGACACAATCTACACTCCATCAGTATTTCTTTTATTTGGTTGCTCAAAATCACATAACAGATGGAAAATGATTGCTCCAAATATAGCAGATGGTTGTATTTGCCTGAACTAGTTACACTAGCAAAGTATCTTTAATTTTCACATACAAAACTCCATTCCACAAATTTTATCCCCCAGTATTAAGTTATGAAAAGGGTGATAGCTTTGTCGTATGACACCCTTGGGAAGATACTGACAGCAGGAATGATAGCTTTTAGAATGCAAAAATGATTCCTTTTGCTTTATTAACTTGAATTAATTTGGGCCAATAATCATTTTAATACTTTATCCCCATAATCTCCCTACCCCCATCCCAACACTTGTACTCTAAGGATTGTAAAAAAGACAGTTTTGTAAACATATAGTTCTATTCTATGGCCACCTTCAACAAATTTGATTAATTGGTGAGTCTAATTGAATTTTCTAGATGCCATAGTTATGGAGTAATCGGTAGTAAAGGTAATTGGGATCCAGCTTTCCTAACTTATTTTCTTCCCTTCACTAATTCTTCACGTGTCCAACATGTTACATTCTGATCAAAAGCTTAAAGAATCTGTTGAACTTTAAAGAGCAAGAGAGAGAGAGAGAGAGAGAGAGAGAGAGAGAGAGAGAGAGAGAGAGAGAGAGATTGTAAAATATTCAAAAGAGAATCTTTAGCTTTGAGATTCCTTTCCTTTCTAATTTCAAGTTTAAATACCTTTGGGCCAGATTTAAAGTTTGATGACTATGGAAACTGGATGAAGGACAGGAAAGTACTCAGCATTCCCACACTTGGGGAAGAAGGGAATCTTCTTAATAGAAGATCGAATATTTACTTGTTTTCACCTCCCCAGAGAAAGTTATTGCCAGAGTCTTGGCTGCTCTTTTAATTTAATCTTTGGTCTGTGTTGAGAAGAACAAAGCGCTTTCAGCCTTAAGAATTTTCCGTTAGCAGCACCTATTGCTGTTTCAGAACAGACAAAATAATGAAAGTAGGTGGTGGTTGTGTATGAAAGTATTTTTGTGATTTTTCCCCTCAAAAAATGTGGAATAAAATATAAAATTGGAAATATACCAGTAAGTATAGTAACAATGTACAGTAAATGAGGCAAGTGACAGTATTGTCACAAGACATAGTTCTTAACTCCCCCAGGGCTGTGCCATCTCACACTCTTCTGCCTCCATCTCATCCTGATGTTCAGAGCATGACAGAGGTTCCTATGCAGAATATTCTTATTTCTCCCACTCACTGTGTCTACAGAGAGCATACCAGAATCCACAGCTCTGTATAGGTATATACCCAACCCCCTTCTCCATTACCACCACACTTAGATACTTTCAAATATTTATAAAAACATTCTTCAAGAAGAGTATTCCTACAAGCAGAATTTTAAAATACAGATAATGTATTCTAATTTCTCTACTTTTCTATTCTTCTAGTCAAATCTTACATATCATATAATATTAAGTATACAACACGATATGTTATCATCAGTAAAATTAAATGATTCACATTTAGAATATGTTCCCATTTGGAATGTTATATTTAATAATAGCTAGCTTTTAGATAGTTCTTTAAGGATGAATGAAACTATTTATTGACCAAAGATAGGGAAAACAGTTAAAATTATTTGGAGATGGGGTAGTTTGGGAAAATCAAGTGATAATTAAAGTTCACATATTTAGTCTGTGATCTCAGTAGTATAGGTGTTGTCTCTAATGATGCAGGCTGAAATCGATCTATGTCTGCCTTTCCTGCTTGTCTCTTGTCCATGTTCTTACCTAAATACACCATTGAGGGTCCTCTTGAAGCATTCAATTTCTCTTGGCAACACAAGACAACCAGTAGAGTTTACATGCTGTCTATCAGTTATCCTAACATTTACTGTATGACCAGTCCATATTTTTCAATCATATATAGCTATGATGAAACCTATGCCAAAATAATGCAAGGTTTCTTAAAATGTGGAACAACAGAAATGCCCTTGATCAATGGCCCTCTATAAAAAATATTAAATGAAGCATAAAATGAGGCAAAATCTACTTATCATCATCATGGAGAAGTTAGAGAGCAGAATCCAGTCCAAAAAGATATTCCCTATAGATGATGAGGTCCTCGAGATGCTATTGTTTGAAAATAGCATTGTACATTGTCTTAAAGCCCAGAGCATTTTAAAGTCTCCTGAATTAGATTTTTAATCACTTTAAAGAATTTGGTCTAACTGTCCACCCACAAATAAACCAAATGGAGGATGAATGCCCATTTTTTTAGACTATGATACACCATTCAATAGACAGCCTATAGAGCTCATCCATCTGTGCATGTATGTGTTTGTATGGATACATGAACATACCTGAATATGGAGTTAGATACAGATATCTTGGACAGAAGTAGAAGACAAACAATGAATTATGACTAGAATTGAATAATCCTGGATTGCCTTCAGGAAATTGACGTTTTTGGAGACTTGTTGTTGTTGTTTGCCTTAATAACAGCAACCTTATCTCTGAAACAAAAGTCTGTCCTTTTAATGTCTCTATTCTTTGCTGTTTTTGTATGACTGCAAGTAATTTCCAACAAAAGGAATATGAGGATCACACAAAGGGCAATGGAGAGGTCCATGCTCTGTGGGAGCAGTTTGAAATGGAGTTATATGAAAGAATTAGTAAGGAAAAGTGGTAGAACTGATATCATCAAAGACATGTCATTAAAGAAATTGAAGCAATAAAACTTAATTAACTCACCAAGGTAATGTATGCAAAGAAGAGGGCTGAGGTCAGAAGATTTGACTTAACAGAATCTCACTTAGGGAGTGGGGAAAAGATGAGCTAACAATGGAGAAAGAAGGAAAAGAGAAGAGAAAAAAGATTGTAAGACTATAGTGTCACTATGCCCATTATAAATAGAGAATTGAAAAGATGTTAACATCATCTGATACTACTGAAAATTCAAGGAAAATAAAGAGTGAGAAAAAGTCATTGAATTAAGCTAGAAAGTAAGCCATTGGTTACCTGTGGAGTCAGTTTCCATTATATTGTTGAGGCCAAAGTCAGATTTAGATGGATTTAAAAGGAAACTGAGTTTAGAGAATGGAGTGAGTGAAGAAAAAGAGGAATAGCTCTACTATTACTTGCCATGATTAGATGCCATCTGAAATATTGTGATCAGTTCTAGGTGCCACATTTCATTCTAAGAGGAGTAAAGATAAATTGGACTGTACCTAGAGGAGTACAGTCAGGATGATGAATGATCTGGAGAAAGTGTCATATAATGAATGGTTAAAGGAACTGGGGATGGTTAGCCCAGAAAAGAGAAGAAAGAGAGAAATAATGAGTGCTATGTTTAAGTATTTGAAGAGCTGTAGTCTAAAAGATTTTTCTCTTTTGAACTAGAGGGAGGAGCTAAGATGGATGAATGGGAAGCTAAAGGAAAGCAGGTAGTGTTTCAATAGAAGGAACACATTTCCAACAATTTGAGCTGTCCAACAATGGAATGGACTGTTTGCACCATTATTAGTTAGCTCATTATTGCTGGCAATACTCAAAAATAGTTTTGATGATCACTTTTTAGGGTTGTTATGGAAGTTATGCCTTCAGTAGATGAGTGGTTGGACTAAATGACCGTTGAGTTCCCTTCCAACTCTAACTCTATAAGACTATGGGAGAGATCAGGGCTAGAATGGGACAGGTCATTGATATAATGTCATAGTTGAAGCCATAGGATAAATTAGTTGACCAAGGGAGAATACAAGAGAACAGAAGGATAAAGGAGGCCCTGAGGAATATCTGCAGGAAGGCCATTTAGAAGGAGTTTTCAGAACAGTAGGAGAATCATGAAAGTATGATGTCTCTGAAGTTAAAGGAATAAAGAGAATATAGACTTTGAAAAGAAGATGGTCAATAGCATCAAAATTTGTAGAAACTTTAAGAGATAAAGGCCAAAAAAATAGCCATTAGGTTTGGCTATTAGAAAGTCATAAATAACTTTTGAAAAAAAAATTTCAGTGGGATAATGGGAAATGAAATCCAGATTTCAAGAGTTTGAAGAGAGTAAGAAAACAGAGGCATCAGATATCTTTTTTAAAAAGTACAGAAGTGGGGGACAGAGCCAAGATGG
>CM053581.1:507429851-507499461 GCA_028627135.1 Pseudochirops cupreus
GGCTGTTTTGGGGTGGTGGGCGGGGGAAAGACAGGGAGAAAAGATGTAACTCAAAAAAAAATTTAATAAAGAATCTCATATAAAAAAAAATAAATAAATAAGGTGACAATAAAAAAAAAGTACAGAAGTGAAAAGGAGGACAAGAAAGATCAAGAATGAATGAATGAAAAAGTATTTATTAAGCTCTTAAAAAGTGCCAGTCACTGTACTGAGTACAGAGGATACAAACACAAGCAAGACAGACCTTGCCATCAAGGAACTGACATTCAAATGGAGAAAAATCACACAAAAAGTGGGGCTAGAAGTGAGGAGAGCATGCATGAGGCTTCCTGGCTTGGAAATGGCCAGGAAGAGACATGGCAACCTGGTCTCTAGACAAGAAATTCAAACATACTGTCTCAGGGACTGAGTTTGAGTTCTGGTAGGAGAAGGAGGAAGATGAACAGAATTCAGGTGGCATTATTCCCATTTTACAGAAGCAACATGAGAAACAAAGAAACAAAAGAAAAATGAGATTTTTAAGTGACTTAGTCACATATCTAGTAGATAATGGAAGCAGGATTTGAACTCTCATCTTTCTGACTCAATGTCTAATACTCATTATTGGGAAACCTGGGTATGTTTAGAGGCAGATACGAAGCTTCCAGCAAAGCCACTGAGTAACTGAAGGTTCATGAGAGACAGGGGAAGACACCTGGAGCAAGGTCTTTGTGGCAGGAAGAAATGTGATGAGGAGCATAAGTACAAGGATTAGCCTTAATGAGGAGGAGGAAGACCTCATAGAATGTCACACTTGAAAGGGAACTCATAGATCATCTAGCCCAGAAGCCATCAATTTGCAGTGCCTGAAAAGCTGCTCCAGTGATGCTCCACATTGTTGGAACAGAAGTAGAGAAGGAAGTTAGGTTATTGACTAAAAAATAAGGGTCAGTTATCTTTTAAGGAGGCAGTACAAGATGACCCATTACCCATTGCTTTTTATACATTTATGTCCCAGAAAATTACAAGTGTGATACTGTCATTACCCTCCACAATGAAATGAACATTTATCTCTCCATTCCCTCTGGTTTCAAAGATGATACCAGAAGTAGAAACAGGATGATAATTTTCGCCTTTACGAGAAGACAAAGTTGAAATGCAGATTTCTAAAATATTTCAATATTTTCTTACTATGTATCAATAAACTGGAAAAATTAAGGAAAAAAAGAAATTTTACAATAGTTGCAGAACCATTAATTTAGCATAGCATAGCAATAAAAAGAACCCTGGACTTAGGGAGAGAAATTCTGGAATTGAATCCTGGCTCTTCCATTTTCTATTTGGGTTAAAAAATTGAAAATGACCATCCACAAACTTTGAAAACTACTTTGGCTCCTCCTGAGCTCCTGATAAGTAATTAGAAAAATCAGTGTTTGTCATTAATCAGAATGGGCCATTACCTCCTCCTCCAAATCCAGATTGTTGGCTTCATGGTTTCATTCAGCAACCTGTAGGAAAAAGCCCAGATCGATGTGGCTTTGACCCTAAGGGTGACAATTTATCAGAGGAAACTGAGAAATTATCAAATCAGCAAAGACCCAAGTGAGCAGTATCACAAAATCCTAAAGTGGAGAGAGGAGGTGGTCAGTTTCATTATGTGCTTTGAAAAGCTTAACAATGAGAAGGACTGAGAAAAGGCCAGAAGTGTTAGCAATTTCACAGGTAACTTTGAAGAGAGTAATTTCAGTTAAATGATGAGGAAAATAGTAGGGGTGAGGGAAGGGTCCAATAGTTAAAGCTTGTGTGATAAGAAAGAGGGAAGAAAAAGGAGCTCGAGGCAAATACTTTTGGTTTTTATTAGTGAAGTATGAAGTGAGGTCCTTAGTGGAGACACTGGGGAGAGGGGATTCTGTGATTAGCTTGAGAAGAGAAGGTTTGGAACAGCCATTGTGGGGAATGGAATAAAGAACCATAAGGGAAGCAAAAGGATCATCTTTGGGCAGTGAGGGCCCATTTGAGATTATAGCAATGCTGTCTTTGTAACTGGAATAAGTGTGTCCTAGGGCTTCACTGGCCATCTCTGTGACTTTCTAATTCAAACCCCCTCCCCCTCATATACCATGCCCCAATATAGGCTGTATCCTTATTTGAATGGAAACTCCTTTGAGGCAGCTGAAGTTTGTATGTGTAGCCCCAACATTTAAAATAGTGCTTCACAAATTGTAAGCACTTAACAAATGCTTTTTCCACCATTTATGCATTTATAGAGGGCCCAATCACACAGGATGATGGATGGTGAATAGATAAAGGAACTTGGAGTGGGTTAGCTCAGAAAAGAGAGGAATGGATCCATGATTTCCTCTTGTTCCATTCAGTCTCACTTGAGGAAATGGCATATGGAAAGAATAAAAAAGGGATAACAATTCTTCAAAGGCCTTAGCAAAGCCTAAGCTGTGGCAGGATAAGGAAGTAAAGAGTTCAGGAGTACAAAGGAACATAGAGATCAATAAGAAATTGAGTTTGGGAAGGGAGGAAAATATGTCCAGTGCCAGGCTGAAGGATGAAGGACAGAAGTATCCATGAAGACAAAGAATGGATTACTAGGAAAGAGTTACCAGCACATATAAAATTAAGGCCCTATGGCATATTTCTTCATAATACTCTAATGTGTAGGCTTTGCTTTCTCATATCCTTTGGAAGGCTTCTCTGACACATCAGGCAGAGAAAGCAATTCAGTGAAACAGAAGTAGCAGCTTCTCCTTTGTCCCCCCATACTCTTGTTCTGCATATCTCTTAAAGGGTCCCTTTTTTGTTTGTGTTAGTCTCTCGAAGGAAATTCAAGGACATAGGCCTTTCAATGAGAAGACTCAATATGAAAAGAGAAAATTTTCCTCTCTATATCAACAAGGATGTTGTGCCAATTAATTGAGTTGTTACTGCTATTTAGTGTTACATTTCCAAAGTGTTTTTAAATCATTTTAATTGGTATGTTTCTTCCACATCCACCATATGTCTCATTATGTCAAGGAAATAGCCTTGGGTTTTCAAAAGCTGGGCCAACAACATATTTAGAAAAGCTTTGAGCACGCGCTTCAATGATGAAATCTTATGTCTTTTGCCCAAGGACCATTCTGGTTAATTGAAGATTACTCTTATCTTTACATCTAGCATTTCTGTAGCATTTTCAGGTTTAAAAAGGGGTTTCTAAATATTATTTTGTCTAATCTTAGGCAATTAAGTGGCTCAGTACATAGAGTTCTGGGCCTGGAGTCAAGAAGAGGTGAGTTCAAATATAGCCTTAGACACTCAAAATCTGTGTGACCTTGAGCAAGTCACTTATCTGCCTCAATTTCTTCATCTGTAAAATGGAGGTATTAATAACACCTATCTCCCAGGGTTGTTGTGAGGATCAAATAAAACAATAATTATAAGGCACTTAGCACAGTACCTGGAAAATAGTACGCCCTGTATAAATGCTAGCTACCACTAGTAATATTATAGTTGTTGTTATCCTCACAATAACCATGGAAGGTAAGCTTTTACAATCCCCATTCTACAGCTTAGGAAACTGAGACAAACAGGTCAGGTGATTGGCTCAGGGTCACACAACTAGTAAGTGTCCAAAACTAGATTTGAAATCAGTTCCGCCTGACTTCAAGTCCAGTGCTCTATTCACTATACCATCTAATGGCAAAGTGTCTTAGCACCACAGGATTGGCCCCCCCAAGGTGCTGTTTTTTCTTGGCAACAGCAACTTGTTAAACCTTGACCTAACATGCCAAGGAATTATGATCCACATCAATGAAAAACCACTTCACAAGTATAGGTCAGTAAAGTATGAGATGGGTTGTTTTCAAACATAACCAATATCATCTTGAGGCAGAGGAATTTTGCACATTTATATTGAAAAAGTGGCTGGTATAGTAGAAAGAGAACCAGAGCAGGACTCAGAATCTGTAACCAAGCCCTGACTCCAGCAGTGACTGACTGTGTGATCTTGTTCATGTCATGTGATCTCTTTGTCTCCACATTTTTCCATCAGTCAAACTGTAAGAATCAGCTAAACAATGGATGCAAACTTGATTGGAAAAGTATAAAGTGCTTTACCAATATGCTGGCTAATCATTAGTATTTGGCCTGTAATTTTCAGTTAAATGGTCTCCTCATAATTCTGAGCCATTCCTAAACAGCAGAATATAGAGCAAGCAGTTTGCAGAGGAACATTTTTGCATATTAATATCAACTAATTAAAATGATTTAAAAGCCCTCGGGGAATGCAGCACTAAATAGCACTAATAACCAAGTGAGTGGGCTGTGTTCATGTTGCTATAAAGAAAACATTTTGCCTTCCTGTTTAGTCCTTGCCCTGAAAGCCCTGGGTCCTTGAATATCTCTTGAGAGGGCTGCACATAAATAAAGGGCCCTTTCAGAGACACGTAACTGTAGAGTGGGAGGCTGAGAAGGTCAAACACAAAGGAAAATGCACTGTTTCCATTTTGTTGAATCACCTTCTCTCTCTAATGGATCAGAGAAGCGTTCTAAAGGGTTGCTGTTGTTTCCGTCATTTTTCAGGCACGTCTAATTCTTCATGAACCCGTTTGGCCTTCTCTTGGCAGGTACTGGAATGGTTTGCCATTTCCTTCTCCAGCTCATTTTATGGATGAGGAAACTGAGGCAAACAGGGTTGTGACTTAACTAGGGTTACACAGCTAGTAAGTGTGTGAGACCAGATAAGAGCTCAGGAAGGTGAGTCCTCCTGATTCCAGGCCTGGCACAGGCTTCCTCCAAAAGGGAAAGGCCACAAAAAACAAAATGACAATAGTCTGCTTCAATCTGCATTCAGACTCCATGGTTCTTTTCTGGATGTGGATAGAATTTTCCATCGTGAGTTTTTTTGGAATTGAAAAACACTTCATTTGAAAATACCTGAATGTTTTTGTTGACTGCAAGTTCAATACATCACACCTGTGATCTAGCTGGTAACATGACCTTAGGCTACATTTTTTGTTTGTGTGTTGGGTTTGGTTTGATCTCTTAGTTTAGATTTGTAATTTCATTGGCATTTCTTATGAGGAACTTGCCTTGAACTCAGGTCTTCTTAACATGGAAGCCAGCTCTCTATTTACCTGCCCCTAGACCATAGTTAATAGAGTCAACGATAAGGAAGGTAATTGTGGTACCATACTTGGATTGGTCAAAGAATATCCATAGTATTATATTCTGTCCTGAGAAAACACTTTAGGAAAGATATGGATAATTCAGAACAGGTCTGGAAAAAGATAAACAAGATGGTGAGAAGAATGAAAACCTTGCCAGATGAGGATCAAGATGGTGAACTGAGAGTGTTTATCCTAGAAGGACAAAAAAAAAAGACTTCCAGGACAGCTATCTTGAGGTACTTGTAGGGACAGCATGTGGAAGAGGGATTAGAGCTGTTCTGCTTAGCCTCAGGGGGTAAAGTGGAAATTGCAGAGAGGTAGATTTGGGCTTATTTTAAAGAAAACTTCCTAACAATCAGAGCTGTCCAGATGTAGAATAGACTGCCTATAAAGTGCATTGCAAACTTTAAAGCACCGTATTATACAAATGTGATCTCTCCATCTATCCAAATTCTATTCTTCTTTCAAGACCCAGTTCAAATCTCAAAATATCCTCCATAAAGCACTCTCTGACTACCCAAGGCCGCACTGATCTCTCCACTTCTTGCACTCCGGTTATATTTAAAGGTGTGGCCATTCTGCCTTTCCAACTTCCCTACACTGAGCATTTTGCTGGATTTATCCCTCCCAGGATAAACTGATCATTTCTAATCTCACCACCATCCCTCTAACTCAAGCCTTGGATACCATCTCCCTCAGCCTCCTGACTCCTCTGATTGGAGGTCTGGAGGGCAGAGTACCAAATTCCTCCCAGTGCCTTCATCGGTAAAGGGCAGAAAGCAAACCTCCAGCCCACTCCACATCCTATCTTTTGCTCTGCCTGGATTTAACTCTGCAGAGCAATACACCCCTGTGCTGAGTATCTCCTGATGCCACCACTCCCACCCCCATCCCCGCTTTCCAGCCTCCTTTTGTGTGTTGTCCCCCTTAGATTGTAAGCTTCTTGAGGACAGGAACTGTCTTCCTTTTTATTAAATGTATCCCTAATGCTTAGCCCGGTGCCTGTAGGTGCTTAATAAATATTGGATTGGATTGGACTGGGCTGTGATACCTGTCTGAACTTTCCCAGTCTGTTCATTCTTTGGAGCTCAGTCTTTCCTGCCCTTGACCTTTCTGAGCCAACTCATGCCCTGACATGTCAAAAGAAAAAAAAAATCTCACAGGGGTCAAGTGCTGTGTCCTTGGGGGGGAAATCTTTTAGTTTGGCCACAGCACCCTTTCCTTTCATTCAGTTGCTAATAGATGTCAGCAGAAAAGATTGAAAAAAAGAGTCATTGGCAAGTAATGGCTGCTTGGTTCTGGGTTATTTAACTCTGTCTTGGTCTCTTTCTCTGAACTGATTTCACACTACTTTAGCCAGGCAGTTCTTTGTCAGGGATAATCACAGGTAGACAAATATCAGTAGTCACCTTTGCTCCCACAGTCCCATTCTAGGAGAAATTAACCCCAAATCCTTCTCTTGAAACCTAAATCTTTCCCGAAATTCAAGGCTCACCTTAAATCCAATCTTCTCCATGAAGTCTTCCCCAGTTCAGCGATCTCTGTCTCCTCTAAACTCATAGCAAAAAAAAAAAAAGCCTATACCATTAATTTAACACTTAATCATATCATATCCTGTGACATTTCCTATCCAATGGATTACTATTTAACTTTTTACATGGGTGTGTCTGGTCATTGATTGTCCCTCGTGGCCAAGGACAAGGAGCATCTAGGATATTTCATGGCATTTTGTATTGCTCCTAGTACTTGTGCATAGCAGGAGCTTAGTAAATATTGGTCTAATAAACAGTGTTTGTGAAATTAAAACATGTAGCTCTTTATTCTTTTAATTAATATCATAATTCCTTTCCTTTTTACCCCAACTTTTGGGTATGCATTATTTTGGATAGTAGATGGAATGGTTAAGACCAGAAATTGCATCTGGGGAAAGAATAACGAAGAGACCTATGGACAATTGTTAGTAGAGGGATGATTTCCCCCAGATGTTAGTTCTTTAAATTACTTTTTCTAAATTTGTAGAGACAGTCTATGTAGTTAGCTGTGCACATGTATTCCAATATAGTAGAATGTGAACTAGACTGTTTCAGTTCTATCTATGTCCTCAGTGCCTGGCACAGTTGAGATGTACTGAAGGTTTGATGAATTTAATGAATGTAGACTGTGATCATGTTACAGTCCTTTCAAAAGTAAAAAGCTTTTTATGAACATTTCTTATCTGTGCATTTCAAAAACTGCTTTTTCATCACTATATATTAACAATCACAGACACACATATAGAAGGCCCTAGTCATAATTAGGCAAATATTCATAAGCTGTTTTTTAGAAATCTAATTCCTAACCCAGGTAGGATATCAATCTATAGGAATTTATTCAACATCTATTAAATGCCAGGCAATGTGCTGGGGAGGAGGGGCAGGAGAAGGCTATGGAGATCATACAAAATCATTTTGATGATGATATGGACAAGTGAATAGACAACAGTAATATAAGACAAGAAAAGTGGAGAAAATCCAGGCTATTGTTGTTCAGTCCTTTTCATTCGTGTCCAGCTCTTTGTGACCCCATATTTGGGCTTTTCTTGACAAAGACCGGAGTGGTTTGCCACTTCCTTCTCCAGCTTATTTTGCAAATAAGAAAACAGAGGAAAACAGGGTTAAGTGACTTACTAAGGGTCACACAGCTATAAAGTATCTGAGGTCAGATTTTAATTCAGCAAGATGAATTAGGGCTAGCACTTTATCCACTAAGCCAGGTTCTAAGGGGTTTCAAATGCCAGGTTGTTTTGGAACTTTATGTAGTAAGCAATGGGGAGCCATAGAAGGGTTTTGAGCAGGGAAAGACTAGGATCATATCTGTATCTACAGAAGTTCCATCTTGTAATGATATGAAAGATCAATCGGAGGCAGGAGTCAGTGAAGGTAAGGAAGACTTGCTAGAAGGCAATTGCAATAGTCCCAATGGGTCCTGATGAGGATCTGTATTAGTAAAATGGTGGTAAGAATAGAGTGGAGAGACTGATGTGAAAGATGTTGGGGAAAGAAGATGGGGACTGACTGGATATGAGAGACGTAGAAGAAAGAAGAATCAAAGATTACTGAGGTTTCAAATATGAGAGAGATGGGGTAAGTAATAGTGCCACCAAGAAAAATAGTGAAATAGAAAGAGGGAGCTGATTTCAGGTGAAAAAGCTAGATTTTAGACATGTGGCTTGAGGGATGAGTGAGACATCTATGTAAGATGAGGAACAGGTGTCCTTTTTTAAAAATTTTATTCATTTTTAATCAATGGAATAAAACCAGCCTTTCCAGTATAATAAAATAAAAAAGATGATTATACATGAAACAGCAAATTTATTATGTACAACTTGTTATCCCCTTGAAATATAGAATAAAACTGTCATATAAATTTCTTTTCTTTCTTCCCTTCCACCTCCCCTTCCCTGGAGATTGCTACCATTAGACACAAATATGTGTGTGTGTGTATGTATACACACATATATATGTCAAATTATTCTATACATTCTTCTATTTATCAGTTCTTTCTCTGGATACAGATAGCATCTTCCTCCATATGCCCTTTGTAGTTAATTTGGGCACTGATCTGGTGTTAGAAAGAGGGGTCATGGCTAGAGATACAAATTTCTGTTAAGGTGATATTATGGGAGTAAATGAGATTTCTGAGGAAGACAACATAAAGCAAAAAGAGAGATAAGAACAAAATCTTGGGAAACACCTTTGATAGCCTTATGACCTCAAGGAAATCACATATTCTCTCTGGATCTCATTTTCCTAATCCATGAAATGGAAATTCTAATACTTGTACTACCTATCCCATAGGACTATTGGATAATCCATTTTAAATCTTAAAGCACCATTTAAATATTATCAAAATTATTATTATACTGTTTTGTGTTACTTCATAGCTTACCTCTCCAAAATAGCTTCTAAAGCAATCATCCATCACACTTCTCAGGGCCAAAAGCAGTTGGCCTAAGGCAGATAATAGGCTTTCATCAAAATCTTGATGACTAATGCTAAATGAAATGACTTGGCCAGAGGTGAGGAGGGACTGGGCTGTTGGCACACTCTGTGTGAATAGGGTGAGCTAGCATTTTCCCATTCTGAGTCCTATCTGGATGATTCCAGATCAGACTGACTTTCAGGGCATGCTGAACCCTCCTGAGTCTGTAAGCCTAAATGTCTGGCACCTGTTCAGCTTCCATTTCTGCTGACTAAAGTCATAAATATTGATCTAAATGTCTCCTAGTGAGAGCTACTGCTGCCTCTGCTCACACTACAGAAGCAGAAGGGAGAGGGTCACAAACATGCCTAGAGTATATCATCAGCAAGTTATTAGATGTTACTGCATGGGAGCAGCACGTTTTCCAGGAGGTGTCATTAATTTCTATTTTGACACAATGGAAATGCGAAACTTGACCTTTACAATGGCCAGGACAAAGCACAAGTATTGCTAAACTGGAAAACCAGTTAGCGCACAAGATGACACCTTCAGATTAATTATGGATGGTATACCATCTCAGAATTACATTAGGATGGAAATGTGTCACCACTTTAGATCAATGTGAATATAGGAATCTCTGCTGAAGCCTTTTAAAAGAAATGAGCACAGGTTTGAACAAAATTCCAGATTCTTTTCGGCTAAGTAAGGCAATCTATTTGCATTTATCCTCTTCAGGAAACCACAGACCTGCCAAGACTTTGGCCTCAAATAAATTCTTAGTTTAGTAGAATCATTTAAACTTTCTACTTCAGTTCCAAATCACTTCTTCACAAAGTTGAAAGGGCAAAGGAGAGGAAAGTTGATTTCAAGAAGAAAATTTGGTGATAATAGGGTTTTTGTTGGGTTGCCTTTGGGTAGCCTTTCTTTGAATTTAATAATTTGAAGTGGTTCTAAAAGAGAAGTTGAAAAAATATATACATATACATATACATATAAAATCCAGCATAATTTTGGGGGAAAAGGAAAGGTACTAGCAGCTAGGATGATCGGGAAAGACCTTATGCAAGAGATCATGCTAGAGTTGAGTATGGAAAGAAATAAGAAATTCAAAAAGGCTGAGGTGAGAAAGCAGTGCATTCTAGGAGTAGGGAGCAGTCAGTACAAAGGGTTCAAAGAATAGTCAAAAGTGAAGACCTGCAGTTGCTGAAAATGTAGGGTTTTTGTTTCTGTTTTTTAGTTGTTGTTGTTTTTTTAATAAAAATGGATGACGTCTGCTGCACAAATTTGATCATCAAACACAATTACCACTGAGAATTCAGCAACCTTCCTGTTCCCCTTGAACTTAGGAGTAGCTAATATTGTGGGTTTTAAATTGGAAAATCAACCTGGTTAATCCAAACCTTCCCACTGATATAGCAAATACATTTGAAAAACTAGGCCTTGCAATGAAATACAATTTGCAAATTCGTTGATAGCCATCTGCCATCCAAGTAAACTATTTGTTTGGTTAATGTATGGTGCATGGACAGCAAACTATATGCAAATATTGTTCATAACTGAAAATACAGGACATTTTACACCCATACGATGCATAGGAGGGAAACAAACAAGGTAAATCATGTCAGGTAAAAAACCCTGTGAGGAGGACACAGACATTACAAGCTGAGACAGGGCTTCTGATATTCGAGGTACAAACTAAAGCATGACACGCTATATTTGCTAACTGCTCATTCACCTCTAGTCTTAAGTATCTTCTGGAGCTTATATGTACAAAATGAGTAAATGGGAATGAATTCCTTGACCATTTTCACCATCAATTATATTGTACTTTGTTAGATCAGGGAAATTGTTTTTGCATTTTTCATTTACTTTCATTTCTGGCTGTTTCTACAAGATACTAAAATAAAATATGGCCTATGCCTGTTGACCCTGGTGCTGAGGAATCTAACTTTGATGGATGGCTCCAATTCAAAAATTCTAAGCTACAGTACAGCTGAAGTTGATGGGGATGTGTGCGCTGAGTCTGGAACCAGTTTGGTTACCCACTGGGTACAGTAGGTCATTAGGCTTCCCAAGGAAGTATGAACCTGATCAGTTCTGGGACAATAACTAAACAGGTTAAAGTTCTGTGCCCGAGAGGCTAAGTGCTCTTGCCTTGAGCTGCCTAGATCGGCATCGCAGTTTTGGGTGGTGGTCCTGAGGTGCATTTTCAGTGAGCCAAAGCTGGTGGCCTCCTGATAGCTCCAGCAGCTGCAAAAACCCCAGTGATTTGGGACAGAGCTCTCCCCTCTGAAAGTAGAGTTCCATTGAACCTAAAAGTCAGGTAATTGACTGGCAACATGAGTAAGCAAAGCAAGCCCAGCAATGCAACTTTAGATTCCTTTTTTGGGGACAAAAAAGATCAAAGCATGAAATGGGAGGAAAACAACACAGTCAGAACTCCCACACCAAAAGCTTCCAAGACAAATGTAGACTGGTTACAAGCCATAGAGCAGCTTAAGAAGGATTTTGAAAACCAAATAAGAGAAGTGGAGGAAAAATTGGGAAGAGAAATTAGAATGATGCAATAAAATCATGAAAAGTTTCTGTGCCCATCAGTTTGGGGATCTGAGTTGTAAGTAGGCCTAATGTCAATACTCTCAGCCTGGGCTATGTAGGGAGACCCAGTCTAAAAGATAAAATAAATAAAATGAAATGAAACAAAAACTTTCTTTGAATTCCTATCTATAATCCTATGAACTATTTAATTTAGCTAATCCAGTAAAGAAAAATAAATCAGGAGGCAGCATAGTGTAGTGGAAAAGGAACCCTGAACTTAAGAGTCAGGAGAGTTAGATTCCAATCATTTCAGCCCTGTTACTATCTATAGGGGAAAATCACTGTAGTTTTTTGGCCTTACTTTCTTTATCTGTTAAATGAAAAGTCAGATATTCTACTAAGGTCCCTTATGACCTAAATTTTCTCTGATCTGAAAAAAAATGCAAAATGATTATAGATCAAACACAGGGTTAATTGTTTAACTGTGTGTTACCTGATTAACTGAATTTTTTTACTTTTCAACCAGTTGTCATATAGACAAGGTCTTAGTTTGGCATCCATAGTGTGTATCTTAGCTATGACATTTATTTCTATAATTTAAGTTTTTCATTTGATCAGTGTACATTGAAATAGTATCCAAATGAAATCTTGTTTTCTCTCAATACTTTCCCTGTGTAAAAAGCTATAAAGATACCTCCACCATCTTAACCACAAATTTAAAAAGTAATAAGCATATTTTTCATTATTTTGTCTCCTTTGCAGTATTGATTCATTACTTAATGTAATAGAAATTAATGCAAGCCCAGCAAACCAAAAGCTCCCATCTAAAAAAAAGCCTTTTCTTTTGTGCAGTCAAATTGAGACAGCAAAAACCCACATAAAATTAAATTACTTATTATTTTAAATGAAGTCTAGACTCTGCATGCCAAATGTCCCTAAATTTAGTTATCTATTTCCTTGGGGAATCTAAGGTGACTGAAGAGCAAAGAAAAAATATATCCTTTCTCATTTTTCTCTTGTAACTTATTCAAAATCAGCTTCATATTTGTTTTAACATAATATTTTTCTGTTGCAATATAACTGATTTCATGTCATTAATTTTATTTGCTAAGAAACTATAACAAAATGTTAGGCACCTACATGGTATTTACTCCCATTCTATACCAAAATTAAGTTAAAAGTGTAATTCATTACAGAATATCAGGGTTGGTAGGGACTTTTTGGGGCCATGAAGTCCAACCCATACAGGAAAAAAAAAATTACTACAATATTCCTAACAAGGAGTCAATCAACCTTTTCCCAATGCCCTCAAGTAGGAAGGAACCTACTTCCATAAGGCAATGCATTGCCCTCTTGAATGGCTCTAGTTGTTAGGAAGTGTCTCCTTTCTTCAAGACTCAATTTACCTCTTTGAAAACTAAAATCAAAACAGTTAGAAGGGACATTAGAGGTAGTCTGGTTTTTTGGTTTTGATGATGAAAATACTGAGATCCAAAGAAGTTGTGATTTGCTCAAGAACACATAAAGTTTATTGGTAGTTTTGAACTCAATTCCCATAACTCCTGCTTGAGTATTCTTTCTACTATACCAAACTGACTTCCACCCATTGCTCGTAGTTCTAACTCTTGGGGCCAAACAGAACAAGTCTAATCCTTCCACATGAGAGCCCTCGAAATACTTAAAGACACCTATCATGTCCATTCCTGAATCTTCTCTTCTCCCTTAAAAAGCTCCAGTTCTTTCAACCAATTTTCACAATGCATACATTCATCCTGGTTGACCTCCTCTGGCCAAACTCCATGTCATCAATGGCCTTCCTAAATTGTGGTGTCTAAAACTTTACACAATGCTCTAAATGTGGTCCAACCAGGAAAGGGTACAGAGGAGCTATCCCTTCCTTATTCCAAGAAACTGTGCCTCTTGTAATGCAACCCAAGATGGCATTAACTTTTTTGACTCCTATTTTACACTGTTTATACCTATTGAGTTTGTAGTCCATGAGAACTTCCAAATCTTTTTTTTCTGACAAACTGCTATTTAGCCATATATCTCACATTTTAAAATTGTGAAGTACATTTCTTGAACCCTCGTGTAAGACTTTACATTTATCCCTATTAAATTTCAGCCTATTAGATTCTGATTCTTATCTAAAGTGTTCATTATTCCACCCTGCTCAATATCATCTGAAGATTTCGGTAATCTTGCCATTCCTTACCTTTATCCAAGTCACTTGATATAATGTTAAATAACACAAGGTCAAGCACAGGTCTCCAGGACACTCCACTGGACACCTCCTTCACAATTGGCATTGAACAGTGAAATGGCTCCTAATGGAGCTTTGCTGGTCAACTGATTATAAACCCATCTATTTGCTTAATCATCTAATATGTTTCATTCAGTCTTTTCCGCAAGAACAGGATAAAATTCTTTACAAACCTTTGTTTGCTAAAACCTAGGTGAACTGAATCTATAACATTCCCCAGATCTACCAGCTTACTCATGCTTTCAAAAACAGAAAGAAAATTAGTCTGATATGACCTGTTCTTGATGAAATCATTTTGTGATCTTCTCTTCATTGTCTAAATGTTTACTGTCATTTTAAAAATCCATTTGGAATTTTCATAGAAACCAAAATCAAGTTTACTGCCCTCTAGCTTGCTGATTCTATTCTCCTTTGCTTTTATGAAAGTGAAAATGAAGAAAATGTCCTTCTTTGGTCATCTGACACATCCCACATTCTCTGTGGTCTTTCACCTATCAATGACAATAGCTGAGCTGTCACATCCTCCATTGTCTTTAGAGGAAATAGTTCATCCAGTTTATTAAGGGAAGTTAGTGTTCTCTTACTATTTCCTCACTTGTCTTGTACCAATTCCTTATTAACCTTTTTTTTTTAACTCTGCTATTTCCTATGGATAGAGAACTGGACTTGGAGTCAGGAAAACCTGGGCTCAAGTCTGATACATACTGGTTGGGTGATCCTGGGCAAATTACTTCACACACACACACACACACACACACACACACACACACACACACACCCAGTGTCCCATGCAATTTTGGAAGACTATGCATTACATATGTCCCCATTCTCCATCTGTGTAAGGAGTTTCCTGATTCCACCAGTGAAATCACAATTCCAGACCAAATGACACTAACCCATTCTCAGTCCAGAGGTCATTCTTACTGGCAGAGAAATGAGAAGCAAAATATACATTGAGCAGCTTCATCTTTATTCTGTTGAAAGAATGCATGTGTGAAATTTACATAACTCTTTTCATCTACTGATTGAATGATTATGCTCATGAATTAATTGTATCAAAGAATTACAGGGCAATTAATTACTAATGTAGACCTATGATTTTCATCTACATGGGGAATTCCTAGTATGGAAGGACGTCAGCAGCATCTCTTTAATTTGTGGTCTTAGAGAGTTGTCTAGACTCCTAAGAGGTTATATGATTTGCCCAGGGTCACACTGCTAGTATTTATCAGAAGCAAGATTTGACTTAAGAGTCTTCCTTACTCTATTGCTAGCCCTCTATCCACTATACCACTTTCTCCTCATATGAATTACTCTATTTTATATATTTAAAGCATGTAACCAAGAGATTACATGACACATCAGAAGAAACACAGTCAATCAGTAAGAGGCCACAGAAAAGAAAATACAATGACTGAATAAGTCTTTGGCTTAGTCATGTGAGCACCCTTGACAGATATGTTTATTTATTCCTCATGAAATTGAGCTTCTTATGGATTTCTTTTCTTATTACATCTCTTACACATAGCAAACGTTCAATACATTATATGTGGGTATATTATATATAGATATTAATAAATATATTTATTTAAATAAAAATAAGGAAATAGAGTACTGGACCTGGAATCAAGAAAACCTGAGTTCAGATCTTGCCTTAGACACTTAAAAGATGTGAGACCCTAGGCAAGTCACTTCATCTCTTTCAGTCTCAGTTTCTTCATCTACAAAATGAGCATAAATTAAGAGCATCTTCCTAACAGGCTTATTGTGAGAATCAAATGAAATAATACATATAAAGTACATAGTATACCTTAGAGCACTGTGTAGATGTTACTATAGGTCCCAAAACTTTTCTTAGATTTTACATTCAATACTATCCAGTCAAGACATGAAAGAACATTTAAGTGATTGTGATCTGGATCCCTCTTTCTTGTTGATAGAAAATATCCCTGGCTTTCAAATGCAATAGTTGCTCTGCTCCAGATGTTACTTAAACAGCATCAACTATTCATATCTGTGCTAAGACTCTGAAGGGAATCTAGGAATTTTCCTTTCAAACCAAAATATGTCTCTGTACTAAATGCGTCCATACACAAAAGCTTTCCTCATAGATGAGCTTCCTCAAGCCCTCACTCAGAGCCTATTTGCTCTTGTTGCTGTTGTTGGGCTATTCAGTTATGTCTACCTCTTCGTGACCCCATAGCCTTCCAGTCAAGTTGTTGACTCTCTTTTCATGATTTTCTTACATCATTCTCATTTCTCTACCCAATTTTTCCTCCACTTCTCTTATTTGGTTTTCAAAATCCTTCTTAAGCTAATCTATGGCTTGTAGGAAGTCTTCATATTTCTTGGAAGCTTTTGGTGTGGGAATTCTGACTGTGTTATCTTCCTCCTATTCCATGCTTTGATCCTTTTTGTCCCCAAATAAGGAATCTAAAGGAATCTAAACCTGTTCTTACTTTGCTTCCTTTGCCTGCTCATGTTGCCAGTAAATTACTTAATTTTTTAGCTCTGTGGAACTCTGCTTCCAGAGGGGAGACCCCATAGCCTTCCAAACCTTGCTATCCTCCACTATCTCTCCAAGTCTGTTCAGGTTCATGCTGTCTCATAGCATCTCATACATCTCATCCTTTATCATTGCTTTTTCCCTTTGCCTTCAATCTTTCCCAACATCAAAGTCTTTCCCAATGAATCCTGTCTTCTCATTATGTGACTGAAGCATTTAAGCTTCAGCTTTAGTATTTGACCTTTAAGTAAAAAGCCTGATTTAATTTCTTTAAATATTCACTCCTTGCTGCCCAAGGACCTTTCAAAAGTCTTCTTCAGAACTACAAATAGAAAAGTTCATTCTGCAGCGCTCAGCTCTTCTTGTAGTCCCACTCTCACAGCCAACCATTGCTCTTGGAAAAACCATAGCTTTGACTCTACAGACCTTTGTCATCAAGGTGATATGTCTGGTTTTGTTACCATGGTTTTCCTTGCAAGAAGCAAACTTCTTTTAATTTCATGGCTGTACTCACCATCTGCAATGATTGATCTTTGAGCCTAAAAATACAAAATCTGAGAACGTTTCCATTTCTTCTCCCTCTTTTTGCCAGGAAGTGATAGGATCAGTTACCAAGATATTAGGTTGTTGTTGTTTTTTTATATTAGGCTTTAATATTCTCCTCTTTCACCCTCATCAAGAAGTTTCTTAATTCCTCGTTACTTTCTACCATTAGAGTGGTATCATTTGCATATCTTGAGATTGTTAATAGTTCTCCCAACAACCACAATTCCAGCTTTGGATTCTTCCAGTCTGGCATTTTGCATGATGTACTCTGCATATTAATTAAACAAATAAGGTGAAAATATACAGCCTCGTCTCCTTTTCCAATCTTAAACCAGTTGGTTGTTCCATGTTTGGTTCTAACTATTGCTTGTTGGCCCACATATAGGTTCCTCAGGAGACAAATAAGAGATGGTCTGAAGTGATCTCTTTGAGGGCTTGCCATATTTTGTAGTGATCCACACAGTAAAAGGCTTTACTGTAGTCAATGAAGAAGTAGATGTTTTTTTCTCAAATTCTCTTGTTTTTTCCATAATCCAGTCATTTTTCAGTCATGTGTGACTCTTCATGACCCCATTTGGGGTTTTCTTGGCAAAGATACTGCCAAAGGTTTGTAATTTCCTTCTCCAAGTCATTTTACAGATGAGGAAACTATTTGCCCAGGATCACAGAGGTAGTAAATGCCTGAGGCCAGATTTGAACTCAGGTCTTACTGACTCAAGGGCCAATACTCTATCCACTGCAACACCTGTAGCTGCCCCTACCCTAATACTAGGCATCATAAAATAATTACTGATCTGAATTGGTAAACATGGTTTACTCCTTAGGGACTCCTTCTATGAATGAAGTCACTGACCTGGACAAGAAAAAACAACACCACAAGGCACTGTCCTGGGTGCCAAGGACAGAAGGATAGAATAAAAACAGTGCCTGGTCCTCAAGGAATATAACATTTAAACAGCTAAATAAGTACAATATAAGTTGAGGAAGGAGGAAGAAGTAACAACTGGGGGGCAAATCAGGAAAGGCCCCTGAACTGGATCTTGGAAGGAAACTATGGATTCCAAGAAGTGGAGGTCAAGGAGGTATATAGTCCAGCATGTGCAGAGGCATGGATGTTATATATACATATATACATTTGTGTGTGCATGTGTATACACACACATACATATATATATATACTTTTTTTCATCATCAACTTGATTACACAAATATTTAATAGATGAGGATTTTTGTGCTATCAAATGGGTAAGCTTTAATTTTCAGGGAAAATTCATCTCCCAAAGATACAGAAACAGGAGGCTGTTCTGAAGTTCCTCATATAAGAAACTTATCTTAATCATTCCCATAGATCATTTCTAGTAATCTCTTATCATAAATTACTTTGTATAAAATTTTATGTTTAATTTTCTGCATACATTTTACTTTCCCCTAATAGATTATAAACTACACAAGAGTTAGGGAAATCTGGGTATTTTTTGTCTTTCTCTTCTCTAGCACATAGTGGAGTGCCTGATATAAAATTAGTGCTCATTAAATTCTTGATAAATGAATGAATCAATGAATGAATGATAAATGCTTATTGAATTGAACTTAATTATGCCTTAAGCTGTTCTGTCAGGCACAAGAACTATTCTTCTACTCTGATACAGCTCTACTGCTGATTACTTTATAGATTTACCCGATAGTTCCTATTTCACCAGTAACTTGAATATTCACACTTCTCTGTGTGAATGTGATGGGTGTTAATGAATATAACCCATCTGTGTAGCTCATCTGAATTTATTTCCAATAAACCTTCTGACAGGCAGTAAACAAATGAGAAGAAAAAACTGCCTATTTGAGGCACTTGTGAAAAAAAATCAACAGGGAAGGGTTCATATAGTATTTTGTAAATCTTTTAGAGCTGGGGACAATCTAAAGTATAGTAAAAAATAAAAAAGTTTGGGCCAAGGTGTTCAGACATTTGAGACCTTGGAGTGCCGCCTTCCTGCCACATAGCTTTCAAATTAAACTCATTTTTAAGGAAAACAGATGGCACATCATGGAAGTTGCACAAACAAGGTTAACCTTTGCCAGTGGACTCTGTGGCTTGAATAGCTAATTGTATATTTCTAGCTATTAGAAGTCACTTAATCATCAAGATTCAGCATTCTACTTTGGTGTTAGAAACTGCAGATGAGAAAAAAGATTTATATTAGGGATGATATAGTGAAGTGGGTGAGAGCAGAGAAGGAGACTGGATAGTCTTCTTTCACTAAGCAATAATATAGTACTCAGGAATCATGAATACATTGGAGGAAATGTATTTCAATTCTGTGTATAATGGACAAATGCATTTTCCAAGTTATTTCTAATTTAGTAATTAGTCAAAAAACCTAGCAGTTTCAGAGATAACCTCTTCTCAAGGTCTTTATTTTTTTTTGTCCCAGCTTTCTAATAAAAACCTTTGTCCCCTTTGTAAGATAGTATTCAAATTCCACAGAATCCTCCATCTCATCAAAAGTTGAATCATTTTACTTCATTTTGCAGTATTTATTCATAGGTTCCTGAATTTGTTTGCTAGAGCTAAAGATTCTTTTTTCTTCTGCTGTCAAGTTTTTTCCCCATTCTCAGCCTTTTCCCATACTGGGTGATTGATCAGCCTAGGTCTCTGCCCTCCCCAACCCCTCACTCCCAGTAGCTTTTGTATGGATAGAAATGGCCCCGGGTAGATGCTGGGGACAAATCTCTTCCTCAGATTTAGTGAAGTACCACATAGCTCTCTACAGTCATGCTATGCTATCCCAATGTCCTTTTCCACTCACTCTATTCCTTAGTTCTCAAGCCAAAGTTCAGAGCACTAACTTTCACATTGTTGCTTTTACAGCCTGAAATGAGCTGCATCACTTGGAGTTTGGATCTCTGAGGTTCTGGAAGGAGAGGGAAGAATTGGGGTGTGAGGTTGAGCCATAGACACATATGTCCTGCCACTTTCTCTCTGTTTCTCTGTCTCCTGAAGAAATCTTTTGCCACACTCCCCTCACTGCCTCCATGCTGGCCACTGAGGCCCTGGTAAATTTCCATATCCTGGAGCCATATCTCTCCAGCCCTCAAAATAGGAAGGGGGACAGGAGTACAGAGAGAGGTTTTTCTGTAAGACTATGGGCTGGGTCCTTGCATGGGCCAGTTCAGTCTTACTGCCAGTAGCATAAAGGATGATACAGGAGCTCAGAGTAGGAATAAGATCATTTTGTTTTTTGGTTTTTTAACTTCATTTGGGTATTATTGTCCTAGATCAGGGGGTGAGCTTGAATTGCTTTATCTTTGGTACATAACTTGTGTTTGGAACAAGTTCAAGAAATCAAGGATCAGTAAATGTCAGTCCTTCGTCTTGTTGGTCAAATGACCAAAAACTTATACATTATATAAATACTGTTGTTATTAGAGCTAAATGTCACAGAACTGGATCTGGAATCAGGAAGACCTGAGTTCAAATCCTGTATCAGACACTTACTAGCTGTGTGACCCTAAACAAGTCACTTAACCTGTTTCTTGCAGTTTCCTCATCTGCAAAATTGGGATGATAATAGCACCTGCCTCCCAGTCTTATTGTGAAGATAAAATGAAATAATATGTGTAAAGTGTTTTGCAAATCCAAGTGTTATATAAATGTTAACTACATTATCCCAGACATTTTGGGGGAAAAAAACTTTTTTTTAAGCCTTCCCTGTCACTTTCTTATTTTCCCCTTTAAAAAGTGTACAAATCTATCATAAAAGTAATATTTATCATCTTTATAGGACTTAAAGATTTGCAAAATGTTTTGCATATTTAATCTCATATGATCCATACTACAACCTGTGAGTGAAGAGTTATTACTAACTACTTAGTACAGATGAGAAGACTGAAGCTACAGAAATTAAAAGATTTGTCCAAGGTCCACTTAGCTGATAAGGATCTGAAATCCCGTTTAACTACTTGTTTGACCTTGGACTACATCAGGGCTCAAGGCCACATGTAGCCCTCTAGGTCCTCACATGTGGCCTTTTGACTGAATCACGGAATGTTCTTTGAAATTTGGATTACATCAAAGGGTCACATGTGAGGACCTAGAGGGCCACATGTGGCCTTAAGGCCTCAGGTTCCCCACCCCTGGACTAGACAGTCCCTCTAAGCCTCAGTCACTTGGATGAAAAATGAGAGCTTAGACTAGATGACCTCTGAGGTCCCTTCCAGCTCCAGACTATGTTTTTTCTTAACTTCCTGAGAACTAAGTCTCTTAGCCATAGCATATTCCCTTAAGAGTAAGGATACACATTCCTTTTTCTTTAAAACTGCTGAAGTGGAAGGAACACATTTATTTAAGGATGTATATCCAATGCTGACATTTCCAAAAAGACTAACATAATTCCTAAACAAACTAGCAAGAATAGAACTCCTGAGAATTATGATTAAATTAGAATTTGCTTACGTATCATCCCTTTTATGCTGATGCATTCCAGATTTATCTCATCTATAGATTGTTGTTGTTCAGTCATTTTTTAGTAATGTCCGACTCTGTGTGACCTTCTTGGCATGGATATTGGAGTGGTTTGCTATTTCCCTCTCTAGCTCATTTTTACAGATGAGAAAATTGAGGATAAAGTGACTTGCCCAGGACCACATAGCTAGGAAGTGTCTAAGGCCGGATTTGAAGTTGGGAAGACAAATCTTCCTCCTTCCTAGCCAAGTATCCACTGTGCCACTTAGCTGCCCCTATATCTTATTTGTACATAATTTTTGTTCATGTTGTCTCCCCAATTAGACTGTGAACTCCTCAAGGACAGGAACTGTCTTTTGTCTTTCTTTGTATCCCTAGTGCTTAGCTCTGTGCTTGGTACCCAGATAGCCCCATAGTGGGTGATACCACCCCCTGGAGGGCTCTGGAATGATCCAGGGGTGCAATAGTAGCCTTGGGTGCAATTGGAAGTCATTGAATAAAAATAAGGAGGTAGTGGAAGCATAAGAAAAGAAGAGAAAAGAATTTTGAAAAACCTTTTGTATATGCTTCATTTGTTTTGTAACAGAGGTAAAGTCATAGTGATTACATTATTTTCCAAATAAACACACAAAATGCAAGTTATAACCAATCAGTGGTCAAGTTTGCCTACAGGTCTTAACAAGCAAGTGTTGGCAGATGAGCCTGTCACTCATTGTCAGGAAGTCCGGCATGCATTGGCAGAAATTTGCATGTGTAATGATTTGTTTACAGCATGGTTACATGATACAATATTGCATTATCAAAATTTCAATGCAATAAAAAAACCACAAATTTACAATAAATTATTCAATTTAATATGCTTCATTTTTTTAAAATGTATTTCATATTTTTTGAAATGATGCAAATTTCAAAAAAAAAAGTTAAAGGGTTAAGGAAAGTAGATTTCCAGGAGGTCACTGAGTAATTTTTTTTGAAAAGGGGGTGGTAAGACAAATATGTTTGGAAACCTCTGTAGTAGACACTTAATATTAAATGCATGTTAACTTACTATCTGAATAAATCCAGAGATAACTGGACATAAGGAACAGCCTTATTTTCTCTTATAAAAAAAATAAAACAATCTTTACTCACAATGGCTTACATTCTAATAAGGGAGGCAACAAGGACATGTTTAAGTATATGCACAATAAATATAAAAATAATAAATATAAATTAGTTAAATGCAAGTTAATTGGAGAGTAATTGGAGAGATCAGGAAAGACTTCATGTGAAAGGTAGAACTTGCTAGTAATTTTCTTAATCTGTAAAATAAAAATGTGACAGGCTAAGGCTTGTCATTAGTCTTCACTGCATGTTCTAGTTAAAAAGGGGAAAAAAAAGGAAAAGAAGAAGAGCTTAGGCCAGTGGTGCTTGCTAATTAGGAAACTGAGGCTGATGGATTTCTCGGGTTTAGGAATTCTGAGCTGTAGCAATCTAAATTGATCAGGCATCCACACTAACTCTGACATACTGTGACCCCAGAATGAAATTGCCTAGAGAAGAGCAAACCATCCTGGTTAGGAAAATGGAGTGGATCAAGACTCCTATGCTGAGCATGGTAGGACCTGACCTTTGAGCACCTCCAAACTGGTGGAGATGGGGAGACCTAGTCTTATAAAAAAAAGTTAATGGAATAAAATGCACATATTCTCAAATTTACAATATTTGAGAATTTTTAGCCCTTCCATTGTGTGATTAATCTGGTCACTGATTAATAAGGTCACTGATGACAAGGAACATTATGGTGGTATCTAAGAATTCAGCAATGAAAAGGTAACATTCCCAAATACCTCATTCCAGGTCAGCTGTTGAAGCAAAAGAAAGAACAGGGAGTAAAGAGGAGGGGGAGAAAAAAAATGAAACATATGATCACTTGTGAACTAAACCAGAATGTAAACAAAGGCCCATTGTTAAGGATCCTAAACAACTTAAGCTCTTTCAGGAGAGCCACTAAGGGTAGCCTCAAGGACTTTTGATTTTATCTGCTCTTGAATATATGTCAAAATTGCCATGCAGTGCATTTCAACCCATAAGTTTGGGGGAGAAACGTGAAGATGAAAATCAGTCACATTCTTCCTCTCAGCCTAGCAGTCATCATCATCCATCAAGTTCTGAGGCTCCTCCCGTATTGGCCATGGAGAAGCATCCATTTAGAGGTGCCCATACTCAGATTCCAATTTCCCAACATCAGTAAAAACAATTGTGTCTTTGATGAATTTCCATTACTTCTCTGATAACAGATGCCAAAGGAAATGGCCTCTTTCCAGATTATAATTGTACAGCTCTCAGATCTATTAAAAGCTGTCTGAGAAGGCTATTAAGTGACAGACAGCCATGCATAGCACCTTGACTCGTAAACCAGAGATGACTAAGCTCCCAGGGAAAGCTTGGAGCTATATCTGGGACCCATGACTCAGTATTGCTGCTATGGCTTAAATCTGCTGGGGTTTGCTTTTACTAAGACTTCTTTGGCTGAAGTCCAATCTCTGCCTGGCATTCAAGGGGAAAAGAAAGGGAATAAGCATTTACTAAGCATTTCCAATGTGCCAGCCCCTGTGCTAAGCACTTTTTAGAAATATAATCTCATTCAATTCTTATAGCAACAGTGTAAGGTACGTGCTGTTGTTATCTTCATTTAAAGTTGAGGAAACTGAGACAAACTAGATTTGAACTCATGTCTTCCTGACTCCCAGGGCTTTTTATTCTATGGAGCTACCATTCCAAGCCAGACAAATTTGCCATCACTTGTATATCCCCCATACTTTTGCCAGACTGGTCTTCTCAGTGCTCCCTGAGCAAGCCCTGTTCTTTCCCATCTCCAAACCTTTGCTCCTGGTGCTCCACCTGTCTGAAATGACTTTCCTTTGTCCTCTCCCCTCGGCCAAACCTTTACCACCACTGAAGAGCCATGGCAAGTGCTGTCTCCTCTTCCTCCCATTATACATTCTTCTCAGAACTTTCAGTATCAATATCCGTTTTTCTCTTCTTTGAATTCTTTTTCTAAGCACTTTTTGTCATATAATCATTTGCTGCCTTTTATCAAGTGGAATATAACCTCCTTGAGGACAGAAATCCATTCCTTTGACAAGCATTAATTATATGTCTAGTGTATGCAGACCACCAAGCCTTTGGATTATGATTTGTTCTTCTTTCCTTTTTCCTCACCTCCCTCTGCACCTGTACAACGCAGAGTACACAGTAGGTACTCAGTAAATACTTGTAGAATCTCATTGAAATGCTTTTGTAATAATGGTTACAGAATCAAAGGAAACCTTCTGTGTAATTTAGTTTGGTAAAAGCTGGCATTTACAGAGGTTGCCAGGGACTTCAGAATCTCATTTGCATTATTATCTCATGTGGACCTCCAGTCTACCATGGTGAGGCATACAGGTATCAGTCCCATTTTCCAGATTAAGAGAATGAGAAAGGTTATCACTGGCCTAAAGTTACATAGCATATAAGTCTTAGAATTATGGTTTGACTGGTATAGTGGAAAGAGTTGACTTTTGGATTCATAGGGAATGGCTTAAAACCTCAGCTCTTATTTTTACTTCCTATACAATGTTGAGTAAATCCCTTTACCTCTGTGGTCCCCGGTTTCCTCCTCTTCAAAACATAGAGATTGGACCAATCATCTCTAAGGTTCCTTCCAGCTCTCAAGCTATGACACTAACAAGTCTTTTGACTCTAATTTCAATAGCTTCTTTTTTTTTTTACATCACTCAGGTTATTACCTAAGAAATCCTAAATATAAAGGGATTGTACCAGTGATCTCTAAGGTTCCTGTCAACTTCTCATCTCTGATCCTATGAGCAGTAGTCTTTTGGCTAATTGAAGTGGTTTGGTTTTTTTTATTTTTGTTTTTATCACCTAGATGATTCCCTGTGGGCCCCAGTCTTGTTCTCCTCCTCTTTATCCATAACATAACAACTAACCAGGTTAGTTGTCATTGATGTCTGGTCTTATGATACACACTGCTTCTCCCTCAAAGATAGGAGTTCCATTTTTTTAATTGAGTAATGACAACAGATGAAGCCAGAAAAAAATACAAAGACGCATACATGAGTGGACACCCTTGCATTTCATCCCACTTCTAATTTTTAAAAAAAAGCAATTCTTTAAGTTGTCATACAAGGTCATAAAAAGGGCACTACAAGGAGCTGTTAGAATAATCATGATGACAGAAATATCTAATGGGAATGGTATTCATTTGATAAGTTAATATCTTTGTTTACAATACTTTTTACATATGTTATATTATTTTATTTCAGATTTGCACATTCATTTGAACTTTACTAGGGTCACTTGACATGGTTTATAAGTTAGCCCAGTCAGGTAATATCGTGACCAACCAAATTTTCTTTGACACATTCAAAGACTCTTTAACTCTGCACAGGTCTATAGCCTCTATGCCTCCCCATTTGAAAAAATAAAAACATTTCTCTACCCCTCCTGTTTCCTACTCATGTTGAGGTTAGCATATGCCCATGATATGGCAAAACTCCGGACAAGTGATCTATAACTTTGGAAGAGGAAGCAGTGTTGAATTGGAAGGACAGCAAGCAAAATCTGAAAAGATAGTTTGTACTGGTAGCTGGGTATCTACTGCATTCATCCAAGGTACTGAGATGATCAAAGCACCATAGATTTAGAGCTGGAAGGGGTTTTACATACCATCAAGTCCATATTCTTCATTTTACAGATAAGGAAACTGAAGCAGAGAGAGGTGAAAGGACTTGCCCAGGAACAGTGATTGATCCAGAATTTGAATCTAACGTTTTCTTGATTCCAAATCCAGTGTTCTGTTTCTTATTCTACACTCCTTCTGATTAATGATAAGAGTGCCTGAAATCAGAAAACCATAATGTAAGGAGAGCAAGTGAATTTTACTATTTGCCTGATTCAGGACAATATCCCAGTCTTTTATTATAGCTGCTTCCCTTTCTCCCTGTCTGACATTTAAAGACAGATATGGTTAAGAACAGGGTCTTCTGTACTTCTTGCTAACTCAGACATTCCCCCCTGGGCTGCAGAGACATTCAGCCCCAACTGTGGACAATAAGAAATAAAATGTGTGAAATAAATAGATGGAAAAGGTCATGCCCAGTTGGCAGGCTGGTAAAATTCTAAAGTTAAACAGAAGTGAAGGTCCCTCCAAGGCATCAGATTGAACCTTTCTTAATGGTGATTCACTTTATTACAGTCATTAATTCCTAACCAATCTTCAGATTTCCCCCCTCCCCCAGTAACCTCCAGGTCCATCATGACTCAGACACAGCAGAAGTCACTTTGAGACAGGATGGTCCTTGTCGCCTTTTCCCAGGCCAAACCTTGAGGTCACATGAAACCAAATCACCTTTCTGCTGCTTTGTAGGGCAATAAAGAATCATATTCAAATGTACCTGAAGTACTGTACCATTTTCTGAATGAGTTTGTGGTAGGTTTGATTTTGCTTTATTTTAGGATGTGTTTGTTTTGGTCTAGACCTGAGATTTTATCATTTTCCACTTAGGAAATCAACAAGTACTCATATTCAGTACTGCATCAGGTACTGTGCTTACAAAGAAAAGTAAACACAGCCCTTACCCTCTAGTTTACAGCCTAGAAACTCTCTGCCCACAATAGATGCTGATCAGCAACTCTTGAGGAACTTATGGTCTTAAGAAATTTACTCAGGCACTATAAGATTAAATGATTTGCCCATGATCACAGACCTAGTCTATGTCAGAGGCAGAATTTGAACTCAGTTCATTTGACCACAAGGCTAGCCCTTGATCTACTATACCACATCACCTTTGTTTATAATGACAACACTATGTAAATGCAGAAAAAAAAATCACAGTGGAGTGGTTTTTGTAGTGTTCTCTCTTTCATTGACTCCTCTGGCAACATCAACAGAAAGGATAAAATTGAACAATAAGGTATTCTATGATACTAGGCTAGCAATTCATCTACTGGTCTTGCCTGGTACAGTCATATTCCTATTTAAAAAAATTTTTTAAACCCTTTGTTGATGCATATTTCAGGCTGAACATTTCACACCCTTGTCCTTGGAGAATACACACTGTGTAGCTGCTATACCAAATATACCTATCCACTGAGGGGAGCAAAGGAAATGGGATTTGAAATGTCTTTTTTTTTTCTGACTCAAGCAAAGATAATCAGATCAGGAGATGACAAGGTGAACCTGGGGGATTTGTTAGAGAAAAAGCAACTGACCAGGAAGAATAGAACCTGGGGAGGGTAAAGGAGCCACAAGAGGGTATAATGTAGACAGATGACTGAGGTGTCTACTCAATTTAATTCAACAAATGTTTATTAAATTCCTATTGTCTAAAGAATGCTATGCTAGAGACTAAGCAAGGAGAATAAAAAAGTTTAGGTAAAATAGGATCTTTCACTTCATGGAGTTTTTTAGTATATTTAGAAATGTCACAGAAATAGATCATCATAATATACCATGTTGCATTATAACACAATTGATTCATGTGCATTTATTAAGTACCTACTATTTGCCAGACGCTATTCTGGATACTAGAATTACAAGGAGAAAAATGAAACAGTGCCTGCCCCTGAGAAGCTCACATGCAATAAGATCTCAAGATGGATATAGACATAGACATCAGCATAAATATCAACACAGGAAAAAAAACCTACAAACTATTTACATTAGAGAAATGCAAGTCAAAGTAATATGTTAGCCAGGGAAAGACTGTTACTGAGAGGAAAACCAGGGAAGGATTCCTAGAGGAGATGGCATTGGAACTATGGGTGGGAGTTCATCAAGTAGAGACAGAGAATGAAGAAATACCAGGAAACAACAGGAATGAAGGCACAGAGGCAGAAAAGCACAGAGCATACATGCTGGGACAGAAAGTCCAGTCTGGCTGCACTGCAAAGGATATGACAGAGAGTAATATGAAATGAGGCTGAAAAGCATGGTGGTATGAATTTAAAAGGTCTTGAATACTAAACAAAGAAGTTAGAACTTGACTTAAACAGAGTTGTTGTTGTTCAGACATTTCAGTTCTGTCTGATTCTTCGTGACCTCATTTGGGGTTTTCTGGGCAAAGATACTGGAGTGATTTGCCATTTCCTTCTCCAGCTCATTTTACAGATGCGGAAACTGAGGCAAACAGGACTAAGTGACTTGCCCAGAATCACACAGGTAGTATCTGAGTCTTCATTTGAACTCAGATCCTCCTGACTCCAGGGCTAGTACTTTATCCGCTATACCACCTACCTACCCTTGTGGGCAGTAGGGAACCCCTAAAAGTTTTTGAGCGGAAGTGCATCACAATCAGTTCCATACATAAGGAAGATTAGTTCAAAAGTTGCATGAAGGATGGATTGGAAGAAGGTAGTAGAAATAGAGAATCACTTGTTGAGTCCATAATCATTTCCCCTAGACTAAGAAGCAGAGGAAAAAATATTTGAATTCTTACATTTGATTATATGTTAACTAAAATATGGTCCTCTAGATCACTGCTTCTAAAACTGGGTCTCAACCCCATAAGAGGTCACATAACTGAAAGTGGAAGTCATGAAAAATTTGGTAAACAGTAAAAGTTTTCTCAACACACAATGAACATAAATTAATTCAAAATCAAATGCATAATGAATCCAAAATGTTTCTGGGAGCACTTGCCAAAGTTGCATCGTGCAACTTCACTGCAGCCTTGATTCTGAACACACAACATACACACTTTGCACTATGTATGCCATCATGCAACGCAGCACCAACACATGCTGCCAGAAACACCTTGGCTCAGATTGAAAAACATTATATGTTATGAATTGCAGTGTTTTTACTGTACATATAAAATTGTTCAATGAATTTTGGCTTGGGATTAGGACAGAATTTCCAACAATTTCTGAAATGACCCTAAACATACTTCTGCCATTTTGTGCTATACATTTATGTGAAGTGGCATTCTCAGCATTGATGCTTATAAAATCAAAATATCGATCAATTCCGAAAAATGTTGTAAATGCTCTACATCCTGCACTATCAAATATTCTGCCAAGATTTAATTCTTTAAGTAAAAATAAACAAGCACATCCCTCTCATTAGTATGCAAATTGGCTTTTGTCTTTAGTAAACTGTAAAATTATATGTGTACCAAAGAATTGTTTTAAAATAAATTTCTTTATAATTTATTATCAGTAAATATTTTATTTGTATCCCAATTTTATAAACCTATATACCCAGGGTTGTGTAAAAATTTCTTGGGTGAAAAGGGGTCGCAAGTGAAAAAAGTTTAAGAATCTTTGCTGTAGATAAGAATATATTCTAATTATTGCATTGTTACAGAAGCAATTTCTAAAATTGATATATTACATATATATACATGTGTACACAAATATATACATATTTTGTTGTTATTCAGTTGTGTCTGACTCTTTGTGCTCCATGAACCACAACACATCAGGCCCTTCTATCCTCTACTGTCTCTCAAAACCTATCCAAGTGCATGTTCATTGTTTCTATGATACTGTCTATCCATCTCATCCTCTGCCATCCTCTTTTTCTTTGGTTTTATCTTTCCCAGCATCAGTCTTTTCCAATTAGTCTGGCTTTATCATTATGTGGTCAAAGTGTACACACACACACACACACACATACACACGCACACACATTTGTGTGTGTTTATATCTGCCTGTCTATATACTCATATATGTATATGTGTACATATATTCATGCATGCATACATACACACACACGTGTGTGTGTGTTTGTGTGATACCAGTTAATGGCAGGGACAGAACAACTGTAGATCTTTCTTCTAAAGTGGATGGAATGTCTTTTTGTTCTTCCTTTTCCCCGGTATCTCCCTCAATCACTGTGGAGCCTCAGGAGCAGTACAAGGGAATGGTGCTGCTTCAAAGACACAGTCTTGAGTATCTGCTCCCCTTCGCTGTCTCAGGGACTGTTTGATAAAACAGCTAAATAAAAAGAGCACTGCAAGATTGATGCCCTAGCACAGGAGGAAGTGATAGGCATCTGTGGCTAGGTGACTTTCAGAAGCAGACAATATCGGGCTTGACCCAAGCTTCCGGATTTGGGATTTTGTTCTATTTTTCTGGGTTAGGATCACAGTTCAGGGCTAGGGAATATTGGTCGAGCTTCTTCCTTTTTATCTGTAGAGCAATGCCAAAAATGTGAAGGGAAGAAAACCTCAGATTCTTCATTCAAGCCAGGTCCAATTCTAGGACAAAAAAACTTTAACAACTGATTTTAAATGTGACAACAGGTAAACATGAGCTACATCTCTCTACTCTTGTCTGTAGCTAGAAGTAGGGCTATCAGTCATGTTTCCAGCTCAACCCTAGTTATACCTTTAAACCACTTATTCTTGTAAGTCAAATACCTAGGGACCAAAATGTAGTATATTTCCCTTTAAAAACACAAAACAAAAAATAAAACTTGTTCATATTCTGGAAATTCAATTGCTGAAGCACAAACCCATTAAGTATAAGATTATTTTTTAACTATGATCCTCATTCTCTAAGACAGTCCCTATTAAACTCCTTCCCACCCACTTACCTTTCCAGCCATTTCCTTTTTTAGTGATATCAATTTTTAGAAATTTATTTTATTTTCAATTCAGAGAACAAAACAAGCATTTTCATAGAAGTACAATAAAAAAATGATTGCATTTGACACTGCAAATCTACCATGTAAAATTTGCTATTCCCTCCAAATATATAACAAAATTATCATGTAAATTTCTTTTTTTTCTTTTTCTTCCCTTCCCCCATCCCACTCTTTAGCTATCTTTAGACATAAACGTAAATATATATGTAAAATTATTCTATTCATACTTCTATTTGTCAGTTCTTTCCCTGGATGTAGATAGAATCTCTCCATATTTGTTTTTTTTATTTTTAATTTATGTATTTATCATAGTCAAAATGACTTAGTCTCTCAAAGCTGTTCTTAAAACAATATTGCTGTTACTATATACAGTACTCTATTGGTTCTGCTCATTTCACTCTTCATCCTGCAAGTCTTTCCATGCCTTTCTAAGGTCAATGAACTCATCATTGCTTACATCACAGTAGTATTCTGTTACATCCATATACTACAGCTTGTTCAGCCATTCCCCAATTGATGGGCATCCCTGTAGTTTCCAGTTTTTTTTGCCACCACAAAGAGAGCTTTCCAGTTGTTTCCTATTGCTCTTCTTCATGTTCCACACCAGTCAAAGTGGCTAGCTAATGGTTTCTGCCCACAACATTCTGTCTGCCACTATGACTTAGCCCAGCAAGGCTTTTGTGTCTTCCCTGCCTGGGATATGTGCCCTCCTCAGCTCTGGGTGAGAGAATCTTTAGCTTACTTCAAAGTCTAGCTCAGGTGCCACCTTCTACTCCATGAGGCCTTTCTTGATAGCCCAGTTATTAGCACTCTCTTCATCTTGAAAATATTTTGCATGCTACTTTAATATACTTTGTATTATAAGCATATATATGATATAAGATTGTGAATATATTTTCCTATGGAAACATCATTATACATTATAGCTTGGTTCTGTAGTGATTTAATTCTAGTACCTTACCGCAGTAAAATGATATAAGCTCCCTGAGGACAAACTCTGTTTAGTTTTTGTATTTGCATGCCCAGCACATCTCATAGTGCCTTGGACCTAGTAGGCAATAAGAAATATTTATTATTCCTTAATGCCCATAGGAGTAGCTATGTGAGCACCAGCCCTGAAGTCAGGAAGATCCAAGTTCAAAAGTGACCTCAGACACTTGATAGCTGTGTTGCCCTGGGCATGTCATTTAACCCTGTTTGCTTCAGTTTCCTCATCTGTAAAATGAATTGGAGAAGAAAATGATGAACCACTCCAGTATCTTCACCAAGAAAACCCCAAATGGGGTCACGAAGAGTTGGACAGGACTGAAAAACAACTCGACAACAACAAAAACAAAAACCCCCATTGCATCAGGTACACCACGCAGGGGACGAGGTAGTCCCAAATTCTACTACGAGCTTTATCTCAGGATAAAACATGTTTCTGGAGATTTAAGTTAAGGTTCTGAATGTATTTTCCTATAGAAACATCATCACACATTATAGCTTGGTTCTGTAGTGATTTAAATCTAGTACCTTACTATTAAATGGGCTGCTAGGTGGCACAGTCCATCAAGTGCCCAGACTGGAGTCAGGAAAACTCACTGCACTTCCTTAATCCAAATATTTCTAAGGTCCCTTCAAGCTCTAAATCTAAAGCGGATTGTGTCTGCTTTTGTTTATCTTCTCTGCCAGACTATTCCCTCAGTCTCGACTGTGAGTGACACCCATGCCCTCATACTGCTTTTGGGAGTCTCTGTCCTATATGACCACAAACACACATGCTCTCCTGGAAGAATGAAGCTCCTTTACTGCACTATGATGCTCTATTTCCTAGGGCTGCTGGGACTTGGGGTTAAAGTTAGAGGCGGGTGGGGGGGACCTAGAGAGAAGAAAGGTCTGTCTTGTGTCTGCTGTTTTTAGTCACAGTTTTTGAACTGGAGTTCACTTTTTCTTAATAGTTAGCCTAGTTCTCTCCTTCCTTCCTGAATCTTCCCAGATCCTTTCTCTTCCCCTTCTGCCTCAGCATACATTGGGGTCACCAACCTTCTCAGCCCCTGCAGTCCTTTCCCTTTGCCCCAACATTCCCAGACCTCATTCTCACTGTGGAAGGAAAGAAGCAAACATAAATAAAGCACCTACTACGTGCCAGGTGCTGTGCTAAGCACTTCACAAATATTATTTCATTTGAGATTCACGATAACCATGGGAGGTAGATGTTATAATTATTCCCATTTTACTGTTGAGAAAACTGAGGCAGAAAGAGATTTGAAATACCTTGACCAGGGTCACACTGCTTTTAAGTGTCTAAAGATGGATTTGATTTCAGGTTTTCCTGATCCCAGGCCTAGCATTCTATACACTGTTCCACTGTTGCTTCCTGTTCTCTTCTCCATATCACTCACTACCCTGTCCTGTTTTTGTAGCATGGGAAGCATGCTCTTTCCCACACAAGAGGCCAAATCTGGGGCTCAGTTTTCCCAGCCTTCAGTCGCCCCAATTTGTCCCCACCTCCACTCACACCCACGGAATCACAAAATCTCAGAATTGGAAAGCACATTAGCAAACATCTGATCTAATCTATGCCTGAAAATTACAAAGAAACAGTCATCTAGTTTCTGCTTTAAAACCTTCAGGGATGGGGAACTCACTACCACTTGAAGCAGCCCACTTTGGGCCAGTTATAACTGTTAGGAAGATTTTCCATTCTTCACAAATGCATCTGAGAAGAAAGTCAAATACACCCAAATGCTACATCTGTGATTCCCCAGTGAGACAGAGGATATGAGTGAACCACAGAAGTCTCAGCCTCAGCCATGGGAAATACAGAGGTGAAACAATGGGAAACCCATTGGATCCAGACTTTTAAATCAAATTTGTAAGTGATAGTGGACTTGAGTCCTTGTGTGCTAGGAATTAAACTACAGTTTACAGTTACCATGTACACATACTAACAAGAAAAAGTACTGATGCTCATTTTTAACTATTGGAGAAATAATAATCAAGTAGTTGTGATATAATTGAAAAAACAGGGGTTTGGGAATCATAAGACCTGGGTTTGAGTGAGACTCCATCATTTACTGTGTGACCTTGAACAAATCACTTACCCTTCTCAGTTTCCTTACCTGCATCATGGACCTCTTAGGGCTGTTGTGAGAATCAATTGAAATATATGTAAGTTCCATTGCAAATCATCAGGTCACTTATTTGATGATCAAAGATAAGAAAATTTAAAATCTGGTTTGTCCTTGTAAAAGGAATATTAATTCTGATCATTTATGTCCTCTGCTTGCATTTATATCTAATTACCATGCAACATAGTGGCAAACATGCATATCATTAAAAATGTCAGATTAATTTATGGAAGTTTTGGGTGAGCAAGGCTTCATCTCTGTCCATATTTGCTCAGACTTTATAGTTTGTCACTTATGTGGGATGGCTGTCTGCTCAGTTCTTTAAAAAAAAAATAGAATGAGCGTTGCCTCTAACTCGGTGGTTGAGAGGGAGGAAGTAGGTGTCATTTTTGGATATTTCAGAGAAAGGACACTCATTTCCCTTTGTTTTATTAAAATCCCTCTGTTAACCGAGTTGGACTCATGTGCATTCCCGCAATATGCATTCTCTATGCTAGGAAATTAAAAACTGAACTCGGCTGACAGCAAGACACATGGTTATGTTCTCTATACTGAAATGAACCTCTCCTCCCTGCAAAATAAGAACATTTTCCAACATTAGTGTCAGTCAGCCAGTAAAATGGGCTCTCCAGGGAAGTCAGAGAAGCAACATTACTCAAGTCATTTAAAATTAGACCAGACCATCAATTTATCTACCTCTCAGTATGTCTGTCTTTTATGAATGAAGCCTCAGCACTCTGTATTAGAAACTTGGGGGTTAGGGCAAATTAGGAATGTCTGTCAGTGTAATTTGTCATATGGTCAAGAGCTGAAAAGCCCTTGGAGATCATATAGTCTGGCCCCTTCATTTTACAAGTAAAGAATTTGAGTCCTAGGGATCTTAAGGGACTGCTCCAAAGCCACATGGCAAGTGAGCAGCAGAACGGAGATTCGAACTCTTGTCTTCAGATTCCACAGTCAGTGCTCTTTCCACTGCACAGTACTAGCTCATTTCTCTGACTTATAAAACATCACCTAACTAGGATCCTCTACTACCTAGAAAAGAACCAAGACCCCAGAGGAAAGCAAAAAAAATATTTAATGCCTTTCAACAAAATAAATGTCATCAGTCTGCTCACTATTGCTCAGAGCATTTGCCTCTTACTTTGGACACAGTTCTAACGGTTTTGCTCCTTTGGTTTCCAGGGCCATCATAAGTTAGAAGCAGCAAGTTAGAAGATGTTGGAAGGTGGCTACTCGATCATGGCATATTGTTAGCAACAAGATGTGATGAATGACACCCTGACAATAAGTAAATAGACATTGTTTTTAAATGCTTAAAGCAGATAGAACTCAAAAATATAGATCTATGGCCTAAAATAAAATACTGTTTAGTTCATTTTTCATATACATTCTATTCAATTGTAGTACTTTCACTAAATATAAATTGTGTGTATGATTTGCAGAGCCCTGATGGAAGAGATACAAAGTTTAAATAATAGCACTATTTTTGTGAAGGTT
Source organism: Pseudochirops cupreus (assembly GCA_028627135.1). Taxonomy (NCBI): domain Eukaryota; kingdom Metazoa; phylum Chordata; class Mammalia; order Diprotodontia; family Pseudocheiridae; genus Pseudochirops; species Pseudochirops cupreus. The sequence goes on from CM053581.1 coordinate 507,465,512, forward strand.
ATAATCTAGCAAAAAAAAAAGTAGAACAATTCATTATATTGACTCAATTTCTAGGGCCTCCTATGAAATAAAGTGAATGCTATAGAGCAGTGGTTCTCCACCTTCCTAATGCCACAACCCTTTAACAGTCGTATGTGGGCAGACCCGCCTGGAGACGGATAGAGGAAGTTCCTGAGACCATCGGAAATGTGTGTTTTTCCATGGTCTTAGGCAACCCCTGTGACCCCTGTGAAAGAGTCATTCCACCCCAAGGGGGTCGCGACCCACAGATTGAGAACCACTGCTATAGAGGAATCCTAGATTGTAGAATCCAAGACCTGGGATCCATCAGCCAATCACTGAATGTTTATTAGGACAATAGCTACAAAGACACACAAAGATCTAAGTGATACAAAAGGATACAAAATACTCTTCATTTTCCATCCACTGCTCTACTCAGATATCCTGTTCCCCCCAGGACAAACTCATCACCTGAAATCTCATCATCTTGGACTCTGATTCAGTACCTCCCCCCTTAGCTTCAGTTCCCTCTTCCCTCCGCTTGGAAGGCTGGGAGGCAGAGCAGTCAACTTCTCTCAAAGCCTTCACCCCACCACTGAGTACCCTTCTGGTGCTCTTTTGCACTTCCTTGTACATGCGCGCGCACACGCATGCATGCACACGCACACACACACACACACACACACACACACTTTTTTTTAGCATCCTTTTGTAGTTTGTCTTCTATTAGATTGTGAACTTCTTGAGGGCAGGGCCTGGCTTTCTTTTTATTATTTATAACCCAGTGCTTAGCAAGCTTCTTGGCACATAGCAAGAACTTAAAAAATATTTACTGACTACTGATAATCAGGATGACAAAAATGAAATGGTCCTTGATCTCAAATGACTTTAAGAACTTCAGATACCACCTAATACAGTCACATCAGTTTATAGATGAGGTAACTAAAACCAAAAGAGATTAAGTGAACATTCATCCCAGACTCAGTATTAGAACCCAGGCTCCTCAGGTTCCAGTCCTGGCTCTTTCAAAGGGTCTGTGATTGACCTGGGGCAAAGGTCTAGGGCCTCAGTTTCCTCACCCATAAAATGAAGGGTTTGGACTATATGCCTTCTGAGGACCGTTCTGGTTCAAGATCTGTTATCCTTCAGTCCTTCTAAGATGCTATTCTACTATCTCTCCCTGCTCCAAGAAATTATTTTAATGCCAGATTTGGGGCAAAAGTGAATCTATCTGTTGTAGGATAGAGGACAGGGGTGGGGGGAGAAGCAAAGATTAAAGTATAAGCCTTGAGTAATAAATTAATTAATTAACAACAATAATGAGTAAGACTTACATAGTGTTTTAAGATTTGTAAAACACTATTGACAAAATAATAATAATAATATAACTATACAATAATGATAAAAAACTAATAACAGTAATATTACAGGTGCCCTTAATATTACAGACATTTTTAAAAATTTCTCAGCATGACTTCTCATGGTACAATTCATGAAGTTATGGCACAATGAACCCGATTCTGTTTTAAATAACAGTAGTCCTGCTAATAATGATATTTCACTTCATTTTCCACTTGTAATATGTAATATTTTATATGCAATTTGCCAACGACATTCACTTATCATCACTTATCTCTTCAAGGTTTAGAGGCTAAGATGGGGCAGGAAACATTCACAGATGAGGGAGATGAGGCCCAGAGGAGATACTGTGTATAGAAAAGAAAAGCAAAGCATGACCAGGCTTATTAGTATTCTGCCAGCTTAAAAAAATATATTAAGGCAACTAAAGCCCTTGGGAAAATCCAGGAAGGAAAAGGCTTACATTGATGACCAAGAAAAGAACACTGCCCTCCAAACCCACAATCTCTTCTCTCTGATGGCTGTGATTCTATGATTAATTAAAGGGGAAGGGAAGTAATGAAACCTGGGGTGTGTAGAGGCAAAGTACAGAGGTTGCTCTCAAGAAGTAGAATATTTTGGCAGAGATTCTCCTCCTCCTTCCTGCCCCTGAATCCTGTAGCTTCTGCCATTCTGGGATTGGACACTTTTCAGCTAGTTCCGCAGCTCAAAAGAGAAATGATTTACTCAGCTCAGATAATACAACATCTTCCATAAGATACTGCAAAACCTCATCTGTTATCGAACAAGCTAAATTGGCTGTTCAGGATCCACATCTAGGTCCTAATAAGGCACCAAATATCAAGGGTTGGGCTGGAATTAGTAATCACTAAGAGAGACAACATGAAGCCTATGCCTCAACCTGTCCCCTGGGGAGCATGGAAAAAGCACTGAGATTTTCTGCCTTCTAGTGCGTTTAATTGGTCTTTTTTTCTCTCTGATGACTAATTTTATTTGGAGACCATTGCCTGAGGTCTGCAGATTTTATGAAATAACAGCTTTCAACACTTTCCAGCATCCACCTCATACATTCCATAAAGCCTTAAGCATAGACAAACCTAAGCTTACTTGGAAGAAAAAAGTTTTAGTCAAGAGAAGTGCTTTAGCCTCTCTTTGCTAGAAACTAGCATTCAGGGAGGTTGTAAATGTAATAGGAGTGGGGAAGTGGGGAAAAAAGTTTGAAGCCACTACACATTTGGCTACGCCACTTCAACCTAAAATCTCACAGCTACCCAAAGTGTGCTTCTGCTCCCCTCCAGTCCTGCAGTGGAAGATTACTAAGGACAGGGATTTTGTGCCCAGCACCTACCACTGTGTGTCTCTTATAGTAGATTCTTTTTTTTATTACCTTTTTTCTGAAGGGGGGAAGGCAGGGTAATTGAGGTTAAGTGACTTGCCCAAGGTCACACAGCTAGTTAAGTGTTAAATGTCTGAGACCAAATTTGAACTAAGGTCCTCCTGACTCCAGAGCTGGTGCTCTATTCACTGTGCCACCTAGCTGCCCCTCTTATAGTAGATTCTTTAAAAATTCTTATTGGTTGATTGATCCTCCTTTGCCCACCAGTCTATGGTGTTTTTTTCAAAAAAAAAAGAGTACCTTTGATATCCAAAGAGGCCAGACTGAACCTGGGCTTTGCCACTTACTAACCTTGGAAAAAATCAGTTAATTCTTCTAAACCTTGTGTCCTTAATCTATCAAATGGGGATAATAAGATTTTTACTATCCACCTCACAGAACTATAATGAAAAAATGCATTGTAAATGAAAGTATGGAACCTAAATGTGAGCTATGATTGTGTATGTGTTATGTACACTAAATTGTTTCACTTAAAAATTTATTTTTCTTTATTAACCAAATGTCATAACCTAAGTAAGAGGCTTGGGCTCAGTGTCAGAGTGTTTGCTTGATGCATTGTATTTTGCATACTGGAATCGGGACTTCTTGAACTCAGTATGTAAATTGATGCCCAATTTTATGCAAATCATCAGAACCCTGATGTTCTAACAACATGACTGCAGCATTAATGTAATGGTGTGGTGTGTAACACTAGAACTAGAGAAACAAAGAAATGGGTGGGGATGAAGAATGGAGGAAATAAAATGCTGATAAATAATAAAAGGCTGCCAACCTGACTGTGGATAGCTGGGGGAAGACTAACATAAAACCCAGGGCCATCCTTCCTTATCCTAGTGTCTGAAGGTAGAAAATAATTGTCTGGTGTTGCCTTCTGAAAGAGGCTGGCCACATGTAAGAACGCATTCAAAGGTGGTTGCATTTACCATTACACTCATATTCTTCCTTATATTTCTGTGCTCTACAAATATTCTGATACCTTGAAAAGCTCTGAACATCTGTTGTCTGCTCATTGATTTGCCTTTATTCACTTCTTTCTAACATAGGATCATAGCAGTAGGGATTTAGAGCCATAAAGGAACTTATAGATCTAGCCCAAACCACTCATTTTACAAATAAGAAAACTGAGTACCAGAGAGATTAACTTACTTGCAATGGATCCAGTAGGGGAGGTAGCATAGTTCAGTAAAAGAGTACTGGTTCCAGAGTCGAAGGAATTGGTTTTGAATCTCGCCTCTGATGCTTACTGCCTTAATGACCTTGGACAAGTCTCCTAGAGGTAACTAGGTGGCACAGTGGATAGAGCATGGGGTCTGGAATCAAGAAGACCAGAATTCAGGTATGACCTCAGACACTTCACTAGCTCTGTGACCCTAGGCAAATCCCTTCTCAGTTTCCGCAACTGAAAATGGGGATCATAACAGCACCTACCTTCCAGAGTTGTCATGAGGATCAAATGAGTTCACATGTCTGTACTTAACACGGTCCCTAGCACATCATAGGTGCTATATAAATCTGAATTCCCTTCTCTTTTTCCTGCTCAATATCTCTGACATTTTTTCATCTATAAAAAGAGATGATTGGACTGAATCACCTCTTAAGTCTCTGCCAACTCAAGATCTGTGCTCCTCTACCACAAATGTCTAAGTCAGGATTTGAACTCTGTCCTGACTCCTCGTCCAGTAATCCAGCCACTACACTGCTTAGAGGGTAGAGGTGCCTAGCGCATCCCACACAGACCAATTGCAGCCTAGGACACTCCCAGGGACAACCCAAACCAGATTAAAATAGAATGGGCAAATATTTAACAAAATAAATAAAAGTACAATACAACATAAATAATGTTAATGGGTAGTTTTCTAAATCAGTGTGCAGCTGCAGGGATCCTTGTGTACAGTGTAGTGGCCCCTATTTCTATTTGAGTTTGACACCACTGATGTAGTATAATAATAAGTCTCAGGACCATTTTAAATTCTGCCAGACTTAAAGATGAGAAACATTAATAAGAGTTCACACATATCGCACTGTTATAAAAGGCTTTACATAAATTGGAATACTCGCTACTCACAACAGCCCTGTGAAAGTTAGGCGCCATGATTATCCTTCTTATACAGATTAGGAAATGGAATCTCTGAAAATTTAAGTAGCTTGCCCTTGATCACCCAGCTAGTAGACTTTATAAGCTTTTCTTTTAGGCTTTCTTTTTTTTTTCATCTCTTTGTCTCCTAGTCCATTTTTTGTACTTCATCCCAGACAACTTGCTCAACTAACCAAACATTTCTTGATGCTCGCTCAGTTCTTTGCTCTGGCACCACCCCACCCTTCCCCAGTAGTTTTCTCCACACCACTACACTTAACATTAACCCTGCAAGGTAGGTAGTGAATATTATACCCACAAGGACACTGAGGATCAGGAGTGAGAAGCAGTATGCTATGATGGAAAGAACCCTGGCCTTGGAGGCAGAAGGCTTGGCTGTGGCTCTGCCACTTTCTTTCGCTAAACCCTCTCCTTCCCAGAGATATTTTAAATCATTTTTGTAAACAGTAAAGTGCTAGATAACTGTGAATTCTAATTAGCCTTTGGCTTGCAGTGGAAGGAATGTTTGATTTAGAGTCAAAACACCCAAATTCAAATCCCTCTTTAGCTATGTAACTCTCAACAAGTCACTTTACGTCTCTGACCTCAGTTTCCTAGTCTGTAAGAGCTAGACTAGATTGTTGACAACCCTTCTAGCTCTAAATCTCCAATGCTAACTGCTCAAATCCTTTTTAGTTCTAAATCTGTGATCTTCTAACTAGAAAGTGGGGGGGACAAGACTCAAACCCAAGTCTTCTGAAGCCACATTCAGTGTTATTTCCACCATGCCATACTGCCTCTCTAATCCAAAAAGATTTTTCTAGGATGCTCATTATGTTCAACTGTACCCCCTTTTTCTTGTCATTTCCTTTTGAAACCAGCAGGACTTTCCTTGAGTTCCCTCTTTCACTCAAATTCTTTCTTATCTACCTTCTCATCTTCTCTCCAAAGCTTGTTTGCTGCCAGTTCTTTCCAGTAGAAACTATCATTAAGTAAATGAATGGGGCTCTGCACCAAAGTATCTTCGACCATGAAGGGGATGGTACTGCCTCCTGCTGGCATGCCTTGCATCTTGGTCCTTTGCCAGTCATCCCCCAATGTGGTGTGCCACTCCCAGTCCCATCAACTTCCCTACAATCCTCCTGGAAGAAGAGCTCCCCATCTCCTGGTACATTTGTAGCTCTGATCTACCTCTCCTCTGCCCCAATTTTTCTTTCTCCTGTCCCAATTGTTTCTCTCCCAGGTTAAAAAAATCCTACTAATACTCTGCCTCTGCAAAGGAAGAGGAGCTGTATAATATGGTGGAAAGTGGGCTGGCTCTACTACAGTCAAAGGACCTATATTGGTTTTCTACCTCTGACATTTACTATGACCTTGGGCAAATCACTTAACCTTTCTGAACCTCCTTTTCTTCATCCATAAAATAAGAGGATTGTACTACACACCGTCCCAGTTCCCTTCCAGCTTGAAATCTACAATTCTGTTTCCTATAAGAAGAATGGGAAGAGAAAGAGGACAAAGAAGAGGAGGGATATGTTTTCATATGCTCCCTACTAGCTCTAGATTTTTTTATCACGTAGAATACACAGAGCATCGAGCTCTGAGGACACATTACTGATCAATTCCCAGTGTATGTCTATTACTTCCTCAAAGTTAATAATCTCATCATCATTTTCTCCTACCTTGCTCTCATAGATCAAGATTGTTGTTAGGAAGGGGATCAAAATAACTAAAAAAAAAAATTAGTACCTTCTTTTTGGAGGTCATGACCATGGCATTTTTTTTTTAGGTCAAGCATATTGGAATAGAATCCAACATTCTTTATTGGTTTCTTGGTGTTATGTCATTTATCATTTGATTTCACTTCTTTTTTGTGGTTTGTCTAATCCTTTCTGCAGTAAATGTGATCTATTAGAAAAATCAAGATAAAGTAGCTATTGCATATATCTAGCCAAGGAAATGTAGAACATGGAAATACTTGGTACGGATCAAGTTGCAGTTTTTCAACACTTATTGTGTATTCTGCCTTTGCTGTTCCTGCGCCTGCAAGGGGCTAAAATAGCTTTGTGGGGGGAGGAAGTGTGTCAGGGATGGCTGGAGGGGTGGTTCCAGAAACCTTTACTCCCCCACTTGCCAGCATCTCTATTATCTCAGCTGAACAGGCAGCTCAGAAAACTGCCTTCCCTCCCCATTCCTTTCTTCTCCCTCTTGCTTTTGTGAAGCAACACCCTTCTGCGTTGAAGAAAAATGTTTGATTTCATGGGAAATTAGGGCTCTTCTACAATCATAATGAAAAATGCTCACTCTACCCCTGGGAGGAGAGAGGACCAAGTCAGTCTAAAGGAGGTGCTACTGTTTCTGCTAGCATCATACCAATACCGTACTTAGCCACATCTCCAGGACAAGTTGCTAGCTTGTTCTGAAGAAAAGCTGGAAAAGAAAATAAAGAAAAAGGGACAATCAGCCCCTTAGCAAAGATCAAGTAGGGAACACACAAGTTTTGAGTGAGGAAAATGAGACCCATTTACTTTCCCAACAGATAAGTCATTTCAGTGGGAATCTTAGCAAACATCCTCAACAGAGACCAAAACAATAAAGTTTTACATTTAGAATTAATTGAAACCAGAATGTTTAGGTCAGAGATTTCAAGCTGAAAGTGACCTAAGAGGCCATCCAGTTTAGCTTTCTCATTTTGCAGAAGAAGAAAGTGGGACCCAAGGAAGTTAAGTGACTGTTCCAAGGTCATACTTTGCCTCTATGCTTCAGAAGTAGGAAGCAATCAGTTCTTCTTTGCTTTATGAAACAATTGATAAAGTCCTGTACCTTCTCTTTTTGTCTTTCTTTGGTTTGGGTTTTGTTTTGGTGGGTGAAGGGAAATGGGTAGGTCTGGATATGTAATTTTTCTATGTGAAAATGCCCTCCATCTATACAGATCATCAAATTGTCTGTAATTGAGTCTCAGAGAATTTCTTGGGACCCAGAAATTTCATGACCAACATATGGTCACATAGTAATATAATATTTGTGTGTGTGTGTGTATATATATATATGTGTGTGTGTGTGTGTGTGTATGTATGTGAATGTGTGTCTATATATGTGTGTGTTAATGTATAGGTATATATGTGTGTATGCATGTGTGTATATCTATGTATAGGAGTATTGTGTGTATATGTGTGTGTGTGTATCAGAAGTGGGACTTGAATCTAGTTTTTCATTCTCCATAGCCAGTTTTCTCTCCATTATGGCTTGTTTCCTCTCTTCTTCACCCTAAGAACTGCACTAAGAAAATTTATGACTATTATGAGGATAGACTATGAAATGTGGAAAATGGTTGGCCCGAAATGAAGTTTCCAAAGCGTTCTGTGATGCATCAGTAAGTTTTCATGAAAGGCAGTTTGGCATAGTGGGGAGATTCCTGAATGGGGTATTAGGATGCGCACTAAATATCTTTATAACTTCAGACAAATCCCTTAACCTCTATGGGCCTCAATTTCCTCCCCTGTAAAATGAGAGAGTTGGATTAGCTAGCTATAAATCACACAAATTTGGATTGGGAAGGGATTTTAAAGATTGTCTAGTTCAAAACCATCATTGTAGTGGTGAGGAAACTGAGGAGTGTCTAATGTCCTTTTTCTAGCTCTAAAATTCTGTGATTCTGTGTCTTTACTAGACTTCAGTAATGTCATTTGAAAGAGCCAAGGAAACAGAGGTTCCCCATTTTCTGTGTGTTCTGTTAATGGGCATGATGAGCCTGCTGCTTACATAAAAACTCCAGTCCATAGATTCCACTTTTCCTCATATATATTTTTCATGCTGCTTCCTGCGTGTAGAATACGCTACTGCTGACACCAGCCTAAGGCTCCACTCCATATTTTCCATCCTTCCTTCACCTGCATCTCTGTGTAGTCCAGGGTTTGGTCCCACACACTATTGGTTAAAAGCAGAGAGCAGGAATTCCAGCTGCCTGTGCCGACAAAGAACGATCCTAGAGGTACTGAAGTCTGCCTCTGCCAGTTGTCAATCCACCTGCATCACAAAGGAAAGGGGGCATACCTGAGCCAGGGCTAACAGGAAGGAGCAGGTAATACAAACTGGAGGTTACTCTGAGATGCTGCTGTCCCTCTGGGACGGGTGTTTCTCATAGTTTCCCAGTCACTGAATCAAAGACGGGAATGACTGAGCGTGGTGTGTGTATGTGTGTGTGTTTGTATGTGTGTGTGATGTCCATGTGATTAGCTGGGGTACTCACCAGGGCTGGATTTTATGCTGTCATATAAAAGTGAACCTACTGCAAGGATTGCATTTATATAGGGAACTCTATTCTGATGGGAGTGGGTTTAATCACTAAAATTGGACTGTTTCAGTTGGCTGTGGAACTAGGCAAATTTTTGCACCGTCCAAGCTCAGAGTGGAGGAGAAAGTAAAAGAAACTGAGATGCATCTGGCAAAGTAGACCATCTCCCTTCATATGTCTTCAGGGAAAGCAAAGCTGCAACATGGATAATGTTGGCTGTCAAATGTGTTAGCAGGATTTTCAAGACTCATTTCAGAAGAAGACTTCCCACTTCTAATTAGACCAGATCTGTTTGTATGGTTATTATGACAAGCATGCTAATAAGAAGAGTGGTGAATTGGGATTCCCTATAATAAATACAAAGAATGAAAACAGGAAATCACAGAGGAATAGACTATGTAACTGTCCCCTAATGGCTGGATAGGGTTTCGATTCCCCCTTAAGGTTTTCATTTTTTAAATGGAAAGAAAAAAGGAAAAATTAATAGTGTATTTATACATATTAGGCACTAAAATTGATTGAGTAATGAGCTTACAATTAGCATGCTGAAGGATGGTGGGTTTTAATAGTGCTCACATTGTTTATTCAATCAGAAATTAATGGCTCTGTTTAATTCAATTCATCTGACTGAAAATGAAATTAAATGTTCTGCCTTTTCCTTAGCTCTTCAAACTTGGAATATTGCTTGGTCAGCATGAAGAGGTTTAGATTTCTCCTCATTTTTTTGGCAACTAGTTTACAGGACTTTGCTTACGGTTCAACATTGCCTGAATTTCAGTGGCAGCCTCCAGAGAATACAATGGTTGGTCATTTGTTACAGTTGAGAATACGTAAACATCACCTGTAGAACAGGACTGTCACAGTCAATCAACTTTGCTAGGTTCTGGTATCATGTATTGACATACAAAAGTTAACTGATCAAAAAGACATTTATTTTTTACTTTGAATTTAGAAACTCAAATAACATGATTGCTAGTTTACAAGGATTAGAAAAGGTAGGGAAGTCTATTGTTGACAAACCATAGGCAAGGCTGAATTATTTCCTGCATTCTTTCAACATGCATCCAAAAAGCTTTTGTGAAGAGAGAGTGTGTGTGTTTGTGTGTTTGTCTTTGTGTCAATTTGGGTCTGTATGTGTGTACATATATATATATATATATATATATATATATACATTTCAATATGTGTATGTATGTATGTGTATGTGTAAATGTATATGTATGTGTATATGTATATATTGGTAGGTGTGGGTAGAAAAAGAAAAAGAAAATGGTGTATTAGTTATTCTTCCAGTATCTTTTCTGCTTTTTCCATAATCCCTAAACCAGTTTTGTTTGGACTTTTTTGTTTTCAAAGATCTGGAAGAAACCTTAGAGATGATCTAGTCAAACTTCATTTACTAACAAGCGATGAAACTGGACCGGTTTTTTAATTCCCTTATTCATAATACTTCAGAACTCCAGCTCCTTATCCAGTCCACAAAGACAGCAGATCGGGGAATTCTGTGCACATGTCACATACACTGAGCTCTGATCCTTCAGAAATAATAGTCAGTGGCACAGAGGGGGGCATATTATCTGATAGATTTGAAATTGTCCTGATCTCCGATTAGAAATATATGTATCCGTTATCCCCACCCCCTCCAGCTTTCACTGTAATGTTTCCTCCTAACTATATCCACTCTAATTAAAATGTTATAATAGTAACATTAGGATGATCCAAAGGGAATGTGTTTCTTTTTTTCACCTGGCAGACAATATTGTGCATCAATGGGAAGTCCTGTCCCATGACTTTGAACCCTGAAGCTATTGTACATAACCATCACTATCCTCAGCCTTCCATAGTAAGGGTCATAAATAGACCAAACTCTGCTAAGAGAGCATGTTAAACAAAAGATGACACGTGGAGTTTGGGAAAAGGTCATGAGATTGTACCATGTACCAAATTGCTGCCATCCAGTAAGGGGCCAAATGTCTCACTTCACTCTCATTCACTTCTCCTGTTTATGGATTAAAGAATGGACATCCATGAACCTTCCACACAGGGAGACAGACAATCCGTGTGTCTCTGAAGTAACTCTTCACAGAAGCTAGGCAGGACAGTTTTCTATCCTCTGCGCTCCTAAAGAAACACATCGCTAAACCCCAAAGAACTGGGGGAAAAGATAGACAGATACAGGTTTTAAAGCCAGCTAAATCTTAAGACAGAGGCGTGAGCCAGGTTTTAACCCACTTATTCTCCCCAGATCAGTGGAGTTTCGGACATAAAGGCACATCACCTATGAAATGAGGTGCACTATAGGAGGCACAATAAATTGTACACTTCCCTGTTACAACAGCGTGTTGTATGTTCAAATGTAAAACTCTTATCAGCGAGTTAACCCAGAAAAAAAGAATATGAAAGAAGTCTCATGCAGAATAGTTGTTTAAGTGGAAAGGCAAAAGTACTCATAGTTGTGGTGCTGGCGGTGGTAGTCATCATGTTGGTGGTGGTGGTTGGAGTAGTAGTATGAGTAGCAGTAGTAGTAGTAGTAGTATAGCATTTAGCTAACACTTTAAGGTTTACAAAGTCCTTTACATATAAGTTGTCTTGACTTTGGTCTTCATGTTGTTTTAAGCTTTAATAACCTGTTTTGAAGACCAAATTAGTGAACCTCCAAGATTGTCCCCAAAGCCTTATTGCATTTTTAAGCCTAAAACTACTCTAAGACTTTGGGGACACCCAGACTGTTCATTCATTTGTTTCCAACAATAGCCTTGTTAGATACTATTATTTATCCCCATTTTATGCATGAGGAGATGGAGACTGTAAACAGTTAAGTGACTTATCGACAGTCAAACAGCCAGTAAGCGTCTGAGGCAAGATTCTAACTCAGGTCTTCCTGACTGAGTCCAACCTTATCTTCTGTGCCACCTAACTACCATGTGAGAAAGAGCCACTCAAACACCTGGTCCATGGCTAAGATGCATACCTGTATAATGTCTTTGAGAATTATTTTCCCATCTTATTTTATATAATCCCAAGGCAGATTTGAAAGGCTATTCTGCATCCTGAGGTCAGGGTAGGAAGCCCTGCACCCCTAACCTCAACAGTTGCATCTCATGAGTTCACAGGCTCATAAATGTAGACCTCAAAGGCACTTCAGAGGTCTTCAAATCCATCTCCCTCATTGTAAAGATGAGAAAACTGAGACCCAGAGAGATTAAACAACCAGCTCCAAATCACGCAGTCAGGAAGTGGCAGAGTAAGGCATCAAACTGAGGTCCTCTGACTCCAAACCCTATCCACTTTCTACTATACTACACTGTCTCCCTGAGACGTAGAACACGGCAATGTAGCATTACGATGTCAGTGATGTCCACAGAGGTACAGAATGGTAATAAATGGGTAAGAGATTGTTTTAAAATGTAAAGGGATTTCCTAAATAACATGTGAAGTCTCTGAAAGAACAGTGTACCAGCTTTTATTATTTCTGTTTAATGTCATTATCTAATATTTCACTTTTATTATTCTGTTACTCTTCCACACACCAGCTTATTTCTTTTTCTTTTAGCTTCAGTGGCTCAAGCATCAGTGTTACATGCTGTGTTCTGTATTGTGAATGGGTGCAGGGACTTGGTTTTTCCCTTTCCATTGTGATCATTCAGAAAGCATATGCAAGAGCATAACTAGGGTGCAGAGAGTGGGATTTTTTCCCTAGGGTGCTGAAATTTAGAGGGTTCAAAGAAGAACCTGGTAACTATTAGTTAATCCCCCCACCTGCTCAACTCAATTTGTCTTAATTACTTTTATCATTTTCACATCTTAAATTACAGAATTGATTTGTAAGCATTTGCATGCTACTTGCCCCAGACATGCTGCTTCCTAGGCACCAAAATCACCTTTTCTGGCTCTGTACAATGTAGATTCTATTATGAATACTGTATTCACTTAGTCTTTCCTGGAGAAGGTTTTTAAAAAAAGTATCTCTGAAAACCTACTGATTGTACATTTCAGCTAAAGAATTTTCAGGACCCCTTCTGTATCTGGTTTGTGTGTGTGTGCTTCTCTTAAAAGTTTAGAGATTTTAGCATTTCCAGTATGAATGCACTTCTATTTCATTTTTATTTTCTTGTGAAAAATAACAATAATTTACCTACTATATACATATCTTTAATTTATTCAGTGAGGGTCTGTTACAGTGATTCTTATTTGACATGATTTGAAAATGAAAAGCTAATATTTCTGAATCACTTTTCAAGTTACCATGACTGTTTAAAGAAGCAGAGTCCAGATAATGCCATTATCCCACATATTCATCCTCACTCTGAGAGAGACAGAGAGGGGAAAGGGAGAGGGAGGAAAGAGTAAAATAAAAGGGGAGAAAGAGGGAAGAAAGGGGACAGGAAAAGGGATGGAAAGAGCAAGAAGGAGAGGGTGAGAGAGATACTGGGAGAGAGAAAGAACATCAGTTCCTGGAGACAGTACAAAAATGCCTCATTAAGGTTTTCAGGGGCAGACAATATGAACCTGAGAGCAGAGCTCAAAATGGAGCAGCTCAAATGATTAGAAATGTGAGAAATTAATCTTCAGCATACATTGTATAATCACCATCTGAGACGTCACTTTTTAAGTAGCTACATGAAAGCAAAACTAATTGAAAAGGGAAAACTTTAGTCATATTACTTAGTAGTGTCCCCTCAGCACTAAAGAACTAATCGCTTAATGAGAGAGACAGAGAGAAAGAGACAGAGACAGAGAAACTGACAGAGACAGACAGACAGAGACAGGGACAGAGAGAGACAGAGACAGAGAGACAGGGAGAGAGGGAAAGAGAGAGAGAGAGAAAAAGAGAGAGAGAGGGGGAGAAAGAGAGAGAGAGAGAGAGAGAGAGAGAGAGAGAGAGAGAGAGAGAGAGGGGGGAGAAGTCTAATTAGTCTACTTTCTGGAAGGGAGCATGTAAAGGGGAAGGGGCATTTAAACTGGTCCGCCATCCTAGAATGATAAATAACGAGTACAAATACTTCCCACAACTGAGCCATCTTTAGAAAGTGAGTTATTTTTTTCTAGTTATTACAAACATGACATTTTGGAGGTTTAATCTAAACTTCATTCCCAAAATTATTTCTTTCCATATTTCTCAGTACATCTGTTACTGAGTAAACTTATGAGTCTCTCTGTTGTTGCCAGTTCATAAAGCTATCTGGCTTGATATGTCTGAAAATATTTTTTTCACCTCAGCAATTAATTTATTTTCACATATTCAGATGTCTATGGCTCTATATACACTGACAAAATGATTCATATAGAGAAAAAAATGGTTCCCCAGGCATCCATCTTGCAAATGTATGCAATTAGTCACAAGGTGAACCAAGCAGAAAAACGTGGCTAGTTCATTTCTCAGCCCAGACCTTCTATTAGAGACACTTTAAAGAATAGTTTACAATTACCTAGTGTCTTAAGGTCTGCCAAGCGCTTTACTCACAGTTTTCCTGTGAGGTAAATAGAGACATAATGATCATGGGCTATCCTGGGCTTTGCCCCCAGGCACTGCTATCCAAGCAGGGTTGGAGCAGGGGAGCTCTCACCCCATTAAGACCACTTTCCCCAAACCTTGACTCATGATCCTCCACTAACACAGTGGCAGCGCCCTTCTCCCAGATCACTTTTTTCCTCTTAAACCCTAGATGACATTGCTCCTCTCTCCTGCCACAACTGCCCATAAGATCAGAGGATCCCCTGCACCGCTGAGGATCCATTCATCCCCTTGATGTACCCACCTCTACTTCTCACATGCACATGTGGGCATGCACACACACACACACACACACACACACACACACACACGCACACACGATTTTGCCCCATATGAAAAAAAATGCCTGGTTCATCACTAAAGGGAGGTTATTCCTGTTCGGGGGCTTTTTATTCCTTTTTCACACCTGAGGAAAACAGTGCCGAGCGATCTGAAGTCCATTGTCTAATTGTCACACACCTAGTAACAGTCAGAAGCAGGAGTTAAACCTGGTTTTTCTGACTTCAAAATCAGTGCTTTTTAAAAGAATACCACTTCTCAACTATACACTGCTCCTCAGTAATATCCATCAGTCAGTCAACAAAGGTTGTTAAGCATCTACTCTGGCCCAGGCATGGTGTTAGTCTCCGGGAAGAGTAAAGTAAAAGTGAGAACCACATTTGCAGTTTTTGGCAGGACATCACCACTGGCCAGTCGCACCTGCCCTTCCAATTGTCTAGACCCTGCACTGCGCTAACCTGCCATTTTTGTGAGCTCTCTTTGTCAGTGGCACCACAATTCACCCAATATCTCCTGTCCAAACCTTACCCATTATCTTTCATCCTTGCGTCTCTCTCCTCTGACATGTCTACTATGATTAATCTTACCATTACAAAGAGTCCCGTTAATATCTCCCCAGTGTCTCCCAGTCTCATCCCTCTTCTCTAATTCACACACTGCCACCATGTATGCTTTTCATTACCACCCTTCTGGATTAGAGCAGTGGTTTTATAACATGTCTTCCTTTTTCTATTCTCTACCTGTCCCAATCCATTTTTCATACTGCCATCAGACTTTATGAATACTTTGCAAATAATAAACACTTTAGGAGCATGTATTGAACTGAATGTGCAGGTTGGTGTATCAGTCTCCTGTCCCTAAATCTGCAGTGGATCCCTATTGCCTACAGTGTAAAATTGAAATTCTTTGGGCTACCATTCAAGGCCTGCCAAAATCAGGTACCTACTCCTCATGTATAACATTCCACAGTACATAAAGGACTTTCATACGTATTAACTTAATCAGGTCTGTGAAATCATATATATGTACATATATATATATATATATATATACATATATATATATATATATAAAATGCTCTGAAGCATGTAGATGGGGGAGCTTTTTCTAAGGTACTTGCAAATACATCCAAGAATAAGTATTTATAATTACAAACCTTGCTTAGCATCTGGGGTCAAAGTGATAAAATTTAGATATATGGATATGGATATGTGTGTATGTGTCCATATATGCGCATACATGTGTGTATTAAACATAGGGATCATTAATTAAGGCCTCCCACACACAGCCAGTGTTGACAAAGTTGTGTATCTATAGCAAATCAATTCAGGCACCTAGCCCACAAACGAAAGCATTCACACAAATTAGTCACTCAGATCTCCAAGTCATTTTAGGCTCAAAGCTCAATCCAATTGCCCCAGTACTGGGTAGGTGCAGCCCCAAAATATGCTTTAGCTAAATTCCTCACAGAGGCTGAGAGATCTTATTTCAGAACTAAAAGGAGAAAAGTCATAAATGAATTATAGCGTCCTAACAGATATAAAATCTGTCTCATGTCAAGGCTCTCTTTGCATTAACAGTTTAACTCTCTCACACAGATTTGTTTTCAATGATGTAGTCAGGCTGTTCTTCAGCCTCTCTATATCTTATCCCTTTGACCTCATATGCTAAGCAAGGTTTGTAATTATAAATACTTATTCTTGGATGTATTTGCCAAGTGCTTCAGAAAAAACTCCCCCATCTCTTTGCTTCAGAGCATAAATGTGGCTCATAGGTTCATTGGGTCAGATTTACCAGTTCTATGTCACCCAAAAAGCAAGAGAAACTGAGAAATGTTGTTTTTATTTGCTTTAGGGGGCATTTTAAGAAACAGAGTCTCAGTGAACTATTGGGATCTCTGATCATGTCCCTCCTTTATTCAAAAACACTGTAAAGTGGAACTAGGTCCCAATTAGTGAAAATAAGGAATCCCCTGAAGTTGTCCAATTATTCAAATTTACACTGCCTACTTCCATTGGGCCAGAACCAATGGCCATATTTGATATAATTATAAGGTAAAATATTGCAAATTCAAATACACACCTGCACTTCAGGAGATTCCTTATTCTTGACTAACTGGAACCTGGCTGTATGAACTTAGGAGACTTCCAAGACATTCCACAATTTAATTCCAACCCACTACTTCAGCTTTATCTTTCACATGACCCTGCATCATGTACTCTACATTCCAACCAAACTGGACAATTCTGTCCCCTCTTCTCATCTGGCTCTTTTCTATAGGGCACTATAATTCATTTATGACTTTTCTCCTTTTAGTTCTGAAATAAGATCTCTCAGCCTCTGTGAGGAATTTAGCTAAAGTATATTTTGGGCCTGCATCTACCCAGTATTGGAGCAATTGGATTGAGCTTTGAGCCTAAAATGACTTGGAGATCTGAGTGACTAATTTGTGTGAATGCTTCTGTTTGTGGGCTAGGTGCCTGAATTGATTTGGTATAGATGCACAACTTTATCAACCCTGGGTGTGTGTAGGAGGCCTTAATCAATGATCCCATGCACAAATATCTCTTTCCTGTTGCCATGACTTGACTCATGCTGTCCCTCATACCCAAAATATATTTCCCCCAGCCCTATAAACACCCTATCCCCATTTGGTGAAAGTCCCCCGTTTTCTTGTGCACCCAGCTAAGGTAGGACCACATCCTCCGTGATCTAGTCCTTCCCTGACACCCAACCCTAACCTGGCTGAAAGCAATTTTTCTTTCCTCCCATTTCTCTTTTACTTGCATGTATTCTTTGCCCCTTATCTTTGTTCTTCCTCCCTCTTGTACTTATGTATGTGTCTTCTCCCTCTGTTAGAGTACAAACTCTTTAAAAACAAATCTGTGTTGTTTTCTATCTTCATATTCTCCAACACATAGTGGTGCTCTATACATAGTAAAGACATGATAGATTTTCACTGAATTGAATTTCATTTTCTACTTATGACCTTAGTTTCTTGGGTTTTTTCCCTCAGATGTTTAAAGGGAAAAAAACTAATGGCAACTCAGTGTTTCTTTGGGGTAATTCATTGAAAACTATTGCTATCTGTGTAATCCCCTTAATATGCATATTTTAGGGAAGACTTCAAAGGATCCAGACCATCCATAATTCATTAAGTCTCCAAAATTTCTTTTATCATCTTCAGGTCATGATTTTGCTATAGATTAAGAATTTGCTGTCCTTTTATTTTTTGGATCATGTAATGCTCATCTCATAGAAATAATGTTTTAAAGTACTTTGGGGGAGATAGATTCTGCTGTATTTTTGCACATAGTAGACACTTAATAATAAAAGTTTCTTGAATTGAATTAACCAATAGGATAGAACCATAGAATGTAAGAGGTGGAAGGGATCATAGAGATTATCTCATCTAACCCCCTCATGTTACAAAGCAATAAATTAAAGCTTGGAGCAATGAAGTTATTTGCCCAGGATCTAAACTCAAATAAAGCCAAAAGGAGAGCCCATGTCTTCTGATGCACAGTCAGGAGCTTACTTGTACCATATTGCACTATTATAAACCTGTCCTGCTAAAGATTTTTATCTCCTTAAAATTTCACTGCCATTTTACTTGTCTTGCATTAGGTATCCCTTCCTTCCCCCTCCTCCCCTGTCTCCCCACTAAATTCTTTCTCTAAAACCACTCTATAGCATTTCCAGACCTGTTATGATATTGTTCTAAGGCTCAAATAGAGCTGGCCAAAATCCAGAGATGGGTGATGTGACATTTTCTCTGAAGGCATATAATTTACAGTTCTCTAAAATGTTTGGAAGCTAAAAGAAGATAGTCTACAGAGTGACAAGCAATAGTAACAGTAATTATGAGGTGTAGATGAATCCATCTGAGTGGTAATATGAAAGGCTGATAAAATAAGATTCAGACTGCAGGGAGATACCTGGGATGTGTCATCCACACTCGACAGCTTGGTGGCCCCCATTGGGAGGTCAGTAACAGTGATCAGAACAGAGGTGGGTGATGATTATTTTCTGAACAAAGAGCCATTAATAGGTTACACTAAAAAAAGTTTTCTTCCCCACCCCAGTGTAATCTATGAGGAGTACTGTGGCTTCTTCTAAGATTGAACCTATAATGATTTCAACTTAAAGAAAACTTTCAAGGCAGAAAGGAAGAGAAGGAAAAAGTTAGAGGGAAATGGACATGTTATTAATGTCCAATATATGTTTCCATTAATCACCATTTAGTATTTAATTGTGCTAAACTGTGGATTTAGGAAAAACATACAACAGGCATTAAATTTGGTTACATTGTCTTTAAAGTACTCCCTTTCAAAAGGAGCCTCATAAGAATGTTTTGATATTATAAATCATACTTATATACATTGTTAAAATTCTTAAGCAAGACAAAAAAATCTAATTGCCTTTCTAGGAGTTTCAAGTAAGATATTTTACATTGTTTTGCTACTTTTCCTTATATAGTTATGGTAGTATTTAGGAGTCAAATATAATTAACTTGAAGACACATTCAGTCTAGGAAGAAATTCTTTGACATACTTTCATTGTCACTGAAAATGCACGAAACAAATTGGAAATTGAAAAAAAACCAGTCCTCTACTTTCCAGTTCCATTGGGTTTTTGTTGTACTTGTTGTTTTGATTTGGTTTTGTTTGTTTGTTTCCATTTATCTAGACTTTGGGGAATGAATTGGGGTTGGGAGGGGTTGTTTTCTGAGGACTATAATATTAGCTTTAGTGATTAGAACAAAGAGAGCTACAACCAGAAACTTACTCTGTGGTGACATTTTTCTAAGCTAGGAAATACCTTCCTATTTTAAAATAAAGTAATATGTGTCTCAGAATAACAAGATGGTAAGACTGGTAACAGACATGTGCAATTTAAAATAACCCAAATAAACCCAGTGAATCAAGTCTTTCCATGAAAAACCTTGAGAGGTGATAAATGGAAGAACTAATCTCATATCTATTATCAATTTTTAATATACTGAAGCAAAATGAAATATGTTCGGCTCCTTGCCCACAAATGCTGTTATCTGAAAGTGCAGCATACATCCCCTCTCTCCTACCATGCACATGTATGCACACCTACACACAGACATGCTTACAGTTTGTGTCCATGGGCAAGTCACTTAACCTTAATGCTTCAGTTTCTTCATCTGCAAAATAAGAGGGATGGCCCGAGTGGCCTCTAACACCCGTTCTAGCTCTATATCTAAGATCCGCGGAGACAGCATGATAGTCAGTGGTGTCAAACTCAAATAGGTACCATATCTACCTAGAAAACCACTAATTAACATTGTCTACATCACATTGTGTTTTTATTTTGTTAATTTCCCAAATACATTCTGATAGCAGAGTTTTGGCTTAGGGTTTGTGAGTTTGACACCTCTGGGTTAGAGCCCTAGACTTGGAGCTGGGAAGACCAGGCTTTGAATCCTGCCACAGACACTAATTAGCTTTGTCATATTCAGCAGGTCACTTAACCCTAAGCACCTGCCTTTCCTCCTCTATAAAATGAGGGGAATTAGACTCCGCTTAAATTCCCTTCCAGTTCTAAATCTATAATTCTCCGAGCACATTCCTGGCATATCATTTTGTGGTTCCTTTTGGTGACTAAAATAACCCAGTATTGTTTTACCTAACTAATTATTGTTATTTACTGCATCAGTCATTTATAAATACTTGGGGACACAGAATATGAGTTCACAGTCTAGCACGAGTATTCCACTGGTAGCCTGTGAGAGGAGTTTAGTGGTTATGCACATCTTTTATTCAGTTAAGATCAGGAAGTAGTGGTAAATTACACACCTGGCCCCCCTAGAGATCTGCACACCTGGACCTCCTGGAGAGCTACAGCCATATCCTCTGAATGAGCTGTCATCAGAACTCAGAATGAAGAAAAGCCTGGGGATGTCCAAAAGGAAAGAACAGAAGGGAGACAAAGTACTTCCTCTCTCTTTCCTGGACCTCTGCCCCTGGTCACCTCCCCTAAATTGCTTTTCCTAGTTTCTCCATACCTCCTTCCATTTCTGGACCCACTAAGCTATTTCCACTTAAAAGTGCAAAGCATCCTCACCTCAGTATTATCAACTCACCTGTCTGGCCAGAAGTAAGATCTGCATTAGTTAAGATTCATTGTCCTTTCTGGACAAACATTAACTTCACTTCACTTGCCCTATTCCCGAGCTAACAGAGAGTCCAGATCCACAATGATACAAAGGACAGTATTGCCGGCACAAATTCGAGGAACTAAATTAAGATGTGGTGCGCTAGGCAACAGACAAGACAATGAGCATATATTAATTGCTGACTATTTGCCAGACATTGTGTTAAATACTGGAAACACAAATACAAGCAGAAAGAAAGAGAATCCTTGCCTTCAATAAGCTTCCATTCTAGTGAGAGAAGGCAGCACAAAAGGACAGGGATGAAGAGAAAGGGGAGAATATGCCAGAAGAGTCAAAGTCCTGAGAGTTAAAAGCAAAGTCAGCCAGGAGTAGAATTGTCATCCCCAAAATGGAGGCCTGAAGAAGAATTCAACCAGTGGAAAAAGGAAGGAGAGGCAGAGGGATATTCCAAGAAGAAAGGGTCCCAGGTGCTGAGAGAGGTTGTACTATTTCTGAAAAGTTGTTGACATTAGACCTAAATACAAAATTGATCTCTCTTCCTGAAACCTAGTCTTCCTACTTCTAAACTTCTGTCTTAAAATATTCTATGAATTTATTAGGTCCCATTTTCTCTTTGACTCTTTATAATATTTTTGGGGACCAGACCTGTGATTTCATTCCCTCTGTCAGTACAGCTCAGCACCCACTACTTATATCTTAAAACATTGCCTGGGCACTAAGTACTGAAGTGACTCAGCCAGCAGTCACACAGTCATCATGTCAATATAAATCTTGAACCCAGGTGTTCTAGTCCCTGAACCCAGCTCTTTATTCCCTAGCCCACATTGCCTCTCATTTGCAATTTTGGAGCTTGTTAATAAGGGAAGTATGTGTTCATTACCATGAGTTTCCCCAAAAGTATCAGAGTCTTGCCTGTCCTAGAATGTTCACTTTCTTGAAAATTTGTCATCAAAATTTTTGATATTGGGAAACAAGATGGCACATTGGAAATGGTCCTGGAATAGATGTTAGAGAATATAGAGTTCTTGCTACTTGCGAAAACTAGGCAAAGCCATTGAGCTTGTATATACCTCAGTTTCCTCATCTAGGAAATGAGGTGTTGAAATCAGAGAGGTGATGTCTCTTCCTGCAATCCTTTGCTAAAACATTATGCTATCTCAGAGGAATTAAAATTAGATCTGGCCACCGGACCCAGATGGCTCCAGACGAGAAAGTGAGGCTCGTAACCTTGCACAACCCTTCCTCACTACCATCTAATTCATTTGCATGTTGTGGCATCACCTTCATGATGTCATGGTCCTCTTCAAGAACAAGGGACCAACAACAAAATTAGAAACAATTCATAGAGCAATAAAAAGAAGCATGGTAAGCATATGTGGGCTTACAGCATATTCCCCAAGATGAGTCGAAAGTGAGAAGTTGTAAGAAACATTAATGATGATTTGAATTATTGAGAAGAGAAGTGAAGTGGCCATCTCTCAAAAAGAAGCAAAACTAGACAGACTAGGTGGGAGAAGAGGGCCCCTGGATCAGTAAAACATGAGAAAGAAGAACTCCAATACATTGAGTAGATGCTCTTTGGAGGATTTATGGAAAAGCATGGAAAATGATCCCAGAGAACCAGGAGGCATGGAAGGTCTGAAATTTGTGCTGAGATACAGAACACACACACAAATGAGATCCCATGCCTGTCAAAGGAACAAAATAACCAATGTTCTGAGCTCTGGAAATAGGCCATTTTATTTTGACATTGACGTGCATGCAAAAGTTGTTATTCCATCTCTTATGGCTCTTTCCCATAAAGAGGAATTCTTGCTGCCCCAAATCCATTTTGAAAAACCAGCAGATTAACCTTAGCTGCTTTAAGAGCCTTGTGGCTTCCCAGTTTCATTTCATACACCCACCCGCTGAGCTCCTATTCTTCCTTGATCTAAATTCAGTCCCAATCAATTCAATAAACACTTATTAAGTATCTGCTGTGTGTAAGGAATTAAGCTCTGTGCTGATAATTAAATGAAAAATAACACAGCCCCTGCCTTCAAGCAGCATATAGTCTAATAGGGGAATAGGTAATGTACACAACAACAATTAGCTGGAACAATAGACAAAGTGATGGACCTGGTCCCAATCTGGCCTTAGACACCAGTTGTGTGACCCTGGACAAGTCACTTAACTTCTGTCTCCTCATCTGTAAAACGGGGTTAATAATAGCACCAACCTCCCAGGCTACTTAGAAGCATCCAATGAGAGAATCTTTGTAAAGTGCTTTGCCAACTTTAAAGCACTATATAAATGCTAGCTATCATCATTATCACTATCACACAAAGAAGTGAATTAAAAGGTAGTATGTAATTGGGCAGAGCGAAAATAAAGACAGACTGCCTTAGGAAAAGGATGAGGGAGGGAATCTCAGCACAAGGAGTCACGGAGGAAATGGCACCTGAGCTGGGTGTTGAAGCAAGAGGATTTTTCCAAAGATGGTAGCAGGGGAGATGTAATCTGTGTGAGCACACAAATGCAAAGGAATGCAGAACAGGATGGGAGAAGGGCTAACTATTCAGGGTTGAATAGAATATAGGATGTGAAAAGGACAATAATATAAAATAATCCCGAGAGATAGTTGCAGCCAGATTGTGGTGTATCTTCTAAGCCAAACTAAAGAGTTTGTGTTTTAACCCATGGAGAACAGGGAGACAAAAATAGTTTTTTTGAGCAAAGGAGTGCTATGTCCTTTGCCACTAGATTATTTTAGCAACAATACAAAGGATGAGAGAGGGTAAGAAAGGAAAAGAAGAGGGGATATAAATAAGTGTGTATATAGAATATGCTATGTCCCAAGCATTGTAAAAGCATTCTCACCAAGATTATATTTTTATCCTCACAACCCTGTAAAGTAGATCCTGTTATTATCTCTATTCTACAGGTTAGGAAACTGAGGCAAACAGAGATGAAGCAACTTGCTCAGGATTACACAGCTAATGTGTAATGTCGAGGGTCGAGTCTGAACTCAGGTTTTCCTTCCTCAGGGCTCAGCAGTCTATCCACTGCACCACCCACCTATCTAGCTGGAGAGTGAAGGGATTCAAATGAGAATAAAGCAGGTTGTCCATGCAACTATTTCTTTAGCTATAAGCCAGTTGTATAAGTTGCTTTTGTAAGGTAAACCAAGCTAGAACTTTCAGGTTCCCATTACTGATAGGCATCCCTAACATTTAACAAGTGATCCAATTATAATGAGTCCCTTTAGCAATCCTTGGATTGTTGCTCATCAAAATAAACTGATGTGGATTTAGTTCAAGAAAAAAATATATATACTAAAATTTGAAAATTCATAAAGATGACATAACATGAAACAATAATTGCATGCTCCAAGGTGAACAGAAGGACAGAATATGTCACAGACCATCTATCTCCACTAGAATCTTTATCATGACTTTTATAAGGTTGTATAAGTACAGCTCTGAGTCCAATTCTAAAGCACCACTAGTATCACAGTGATGAGTGATATAAAGATAATACTAGCAAAAGGGTGATTCTGATTTGGGATCAGAGATAACAATCACTGACAGGAGTGTTATTTTTGAACATAAAAGACAATTTTGTATGTGTGTGTATATATATATATATATTTATATGTATATATATATATGTATATGTATATGTGCACTTATATAGTGTCCCAGTTTATGTTTTCCTACAATTTAAACCTTTTAGAAGCCCTTTAAAATTTCCAATGTAAATGAAGTATAATACTGATTTCCTTTTACTTGTATACATTTCATTTGGGAAAAAAACACTTGGGAAATGTTCCTATTGTTTGTCTTTTGTGTGAAATCATTCCTGAAGAACAGAATGCCTTAAAGAGCCTCATTAAAGGCTGAATCAAAGACTCTGTGAAAAGATCTTTGCAATCCCATTAAACATACAGGTAGTGATCACCATCGGCAATTTCATCTTCAGAAATGGACAACTATTTAGAATGATGAGTGGTTTCCATTAAGTAATCCCATTGACAGACAGGGTGTTAATGAGCGCTTTACACCTTTAGAGATGCCTCCTGGACTGATAAGCAAGATGGGCTGTGCACAAATTGAGGTGGGAGCTAAAACAGCTTATCCCCATCCCTTCATTTCCTGTT
The DNA here is from genome assembly GCA_028627135.1 of Pseudochirops cupreus. Classification (NCBI taxonomy): domain Eukaryota; kingdom Metazoa; phylum Chordata; class Mammalia; order Diprotodontia; family Pseudocheiridae; genus Pseudochirops; species Pseudochirops cupreus. The sequence continues at coordinate 507,490,712 of CM053581.1, forward strand.
CACATGAATACTAGCTTAGTTAATTGACTAATTTCCACACATTTATATTTCCTCAATATGCCATTGATTTGAAATACTCTCCCCAGCCCCAAAGACCTTATAAATGTGGACCAAAAAAGGGAAACAAGAAAATTATTTTATACCAATGTAATGTGCGCTCTCTCTCTCTCTCTCTCTCTCTCTCTCTCTTTCTCTATCTCTCTGTCTCTCTATATGTATATTTGCACCTATAAATAATGAGACTGCTTTTCCTGTGTGCCTTATGGAATCAAGTTCATTACTTTACAGTCATCTTACATGTTATAATGCACATAGGGGACAGCCCCCATTAGAGGAAGCTCTTTGGGTCATCCAAAGCCATTAAAAACTGTTCACTCAGATCTCAAATAAACAAGATAATCAAATTTCTATTCAGGTACAAACCAGTTCTCTTAACTGTCACTTCTCTAACAGTGCCAAATTCTTGTAAATGGAATATCTCACAGTCACTTTCCTGTGAGTTGCATTTTTGACTGTGTATACAATAACCAACTGGAATATAAATTCAGCTGCTTAGAAATTAAAATGCTACTTTTTCTAGATTATGTGTATGAGGCCCCAATCCTAACTGCAAATGGACGAAATAAGCCTACCAAAACATTTATGGCTATTTCACAGTGTCAACCCATCTTGAAATATCTTGGTATTTTAAAGGTATCTTTTAACAAAACTGTAACCAGAGCATAGTTGACCTTCAAGAACAGAGAAGTCAGAAGGAATCACTGTGCAAGGAAATATTGATCCTTCCCCTCCACCTCTGCCAGCAATTTATCTGGATTCTTAAACATTGAGAAGCAATCCTAAGTCACTGGTATTGCTCTGAAACTTGACCTCACGATTCTGTTGACACAGAACAAATAGTATTAGGGGAGGAAAAGAGAGCAGAACATTGTTCTTCTCCACATTGAGGGAAGCAGATTGGCTCTGCACTTTGGGACCTGCAGCGTCTTCCTTTTCAGGTATGTCATCTAGCTGCTCTGTGGACTTCCCCAAGGCCATTTTCTTTCCTCAGACATGCCCATAGTGATGGTCGTTATGTTCATATGAATTTGTCTTGATCTAATGGCAATATATCCTCCCTTGAGGACTGGCTGATGTAGCTCTATTAAAAGGAAATTAAACCTGACCAGCAACATGATGCTGGTGGCAACTAGCTGATGTACTGAGTATAGAATCCTAAAAAACAATTTTTTTCTAGAGCTGAAAGGAATCTGAGTGATTGCTTAATCATACCCCATCACTGTATTAAAAATTAAGAAACTGAAGCTTAGAAAGGTTTCATATCATGCAAGTTAGGGGCGAAACAACGACTAGCTCAGCTAATTTAAGAACATAGTCTTTGCAAGGAACACAATGGGCAACTAGGTGGCACAGTGGATAGAGTGCCTCATCTGGCATCAGGAAGATTCCTCTTCCTGAGTTCAAATCTGGCCCCAGATGCTTACCAGAGGTGCAATCTTAGGCAAGTCATTTAACCCCTTTGCCTCAGTTTCCTCATCTGTAAAATGAACTAGAGAAAGAAGTGACAAACCACTGCAGCATCTTTGCCAATAGAACCCCAAATGGAGTCACAAAGGAATCCAACACAACTGAAAAACTGAATATTTCAGAAGAAATATCCAAAGGAATAAAAAAAAAAAACTACAGTAAAACTCATAGCCTCACATCCACACAGATTCACAAAGTAAACGTAAATAAATTGAGCCAAAGAATGTAATGCAAACATATAAATTTGACTTTGTTAGTATTACTGAGTTTTGATGGGATGAGACACTTGTGTAAGAGAAGGTTACAGTATTTAAAAAGAACAGGCCTCAGTTTCCTCACCTATAAATTGGAGATGATGATGGTGACTGCATACCTTTCTTCTAGAGCTGTTTGGAGGCTAAAATGAGAAAATGTATGTAAGTGCTTTGCAAATCTCAAAATTGTAGATTTAGGAACCTAGAGTCATCTTGAGAGACAGCCTGGTAAATGAAAAAGATCATAGGCTTTGGAATCAGAAGACTCGGGTTCAGATTTGGTCTCTATGCTTTACTACTTGCGTACCCTTGGACAAATCACATTGCCTCTCTGAGCCTCAGTTTCCCCCATTGGTAATTTGAGAAGATTTGAGCTCTCTGTAATTTGAGCTAGACCTTAGAGCTGGAAGTGACCTCAAGGGCCATTGAGTTCAAACCCAACATTTTACAAACCTAGAAAAGTGAGGTGACCATCCGAAGGTCACACAGCCATTTAGTAGCATGACCATGATCCAAAGAGAGATCCTCCAAATTTTGAAGCCAATATTCTTTAAAGCACTGGATAAATGTCAGTTCTTACTTCATCTTTTGTCTCACCATTGATTTTGAAAGTTCCTTGAAGTCTAAGACTTGAGGACCTTGAGGCCTTATGCTACCTTATTTTCACCAGAGAACCTCTCAGAATGAATACAAAACTGTTTCAGGACAAAGTGCTGGGTACTGAATTCTTGCAGCTAGCTCTCATATACCACCCCTAGAAAGACTAGAAAACCCAGTAACCCAAATGTGGTGAGTTGGATGCCAATTTCAAATGTTAAAATGAATTTTAGATGTCAGTGAGTGAAAATAGCTTGGGGAAAAAAAGTGTGTGTGTGAGTGTGTGTGTGTGTGTGTGTGTGTGTGTGTGTGCGTGTGTGTGTGTGTGTGTGTGTGTGTGTGTGTGTGTGTGTGTGTGTGTACTTGGACCTGTGGAGAGCCAATCTCCAGATTCAGTTAGTTTCTTTGTTAACCAACCATCCTAAAATGGTTAAAATCCTGATGCTCAAATTTTAATGACAATCCAGTCAAGCTTCAGATTCATTTTCTATTCATGTATTGCCTTCTGAACATTACTGCAGATGCCAGGGTCCCAGGGTCTGAGTCCTTTCTCATGTTAATTTCAAAAAAGCAAGGAAGGAAATGCAGGCCACCATCCGATTTAGTTTTTTAAATAATAGCTCCCTCCATTTTCTGTTAGTTGTCGTACGTATTTAGTCACCAGCCCTAATCACACTAAAGAAAATCTCCTTTCCCTCAGGTCCCTCCCTAACTTCCATTTCCTCTTCCTTTAATATGTGAGCCCTTTGACAGTCTAAAGATCTCAAAGGGTAGAATAATTTTAAAGGCCTCCTGAAGTAAGGAATTTCTGAAGATGTGAGAATGAAGAGGAAAACCACATTTCCATTTTTCCTATTTTGCGGAATCATTTTATTCCATCTTATGAATATATATAAAGAGTTTACCAACTCATTTTTGTCTCTAGACCACATTTTTCCTTCACAATGCTAATCAAAAAAATGAGATCAGCAGTCTTTTCTTGGATTATAAGTATACCTGTCCCCATAAACACATACGCACAAAATCTTCCCTGTCCCTACAAAAAAAAAAGTGTGTATATACATACACATATATGTAAAGTGTATATGAAATGTATGTGTAGTATATACAGGTATGTATTGTATTAGCATGTGTGCATTCATGTATGCATACATTATACCAGATACATGCTTATTTATATATATATACACATATGTTCATATGCTATCTACATATATACAAGTATGTGTGCATAATGGTATGTTGATGTGACGTGAAAAGTCTGAGAAACAATTTCTAGGTAATTAATAATAAATTTATTAATTATGGCTAGCAAATAATCCATAAAATGAGGTCAGTGGCCCACTCAGAAGCCAAAGATGTCCCCTGGAGAATACTGGATGCTTAAAAAGACTTTGGAAAAGGGCTGTACCTAAGGATAGAAATCAGCTCTGACTGGTTAACAATGAATGAGACCCCAGCATAGGAATGAGGAGGTGGACATAGTAATGAAGAAACGGACATAGTAATGAGGAGGTGGGCAAAAAGTCTTCAGTTTCTTCTGCTAGGAATGTGACCCTATCATGAGACTCAGCTGCCTCCAGCACTCTGGACAAAAGAATCCATCTCTACCCAGACTACTCTGTCTGCTTTTCCCCTTTGTAGGCTGGGTCACATTCTAATGGAAGGTTCTGATGACAGGGACCTATTTCCTAAGAGCAAGAACTTGCCTAAACTGGGTTCTGTTTGTAAGGTCTTCTAGTGGCATGGGGTCCCATCCAAGATTGAGAAGCATGTGCCCAGACAATTTGGGTGATTTCATCTATCAGCAATGTCCTTCTGAGGCTGATTGAATGAGGAAATAGGAAGGGAAAACCTTAATCCTAATTCAATAATTGGTTAATATAAAAGAGAAATAATCATTTCTTTTAGTTGATAATATTTTGTTATATATGGTATTATTTAGTTGTACCCAGCTCTTGGTGACCCCATTTGGGGTTTTCTTGGGAATTACACTGGAATGGTTTGCCATGTCCTTCTCCCACTCATTTTACAGATGAGCAAAATGAGGCGTAAACAGGGTTAAGTGACTTGGCCAGAATCACACAGCTAGTAAGTTTCTGAGTTCAAATTTGAACTCAGAAAGAAGAGTCTCCCTGACTCCAGTTCCAGAGCTCTATCTTCACACTTTACTACCTAGCCACTCATAATGTGTGTGTATCCATATATGTGTATGTGTGTGCATATATATGTATGTGTATATATGTGTGTATGTGCACATATGTGTATGTATATATATGCATATTTATACATATATATCTATACATATACAGAGTTCAAATCCAACCTCAGACACTAGCTATTTGACCCTAGGCAAATCACTTAACTTCTGTTTGTCCCAGTTTCCTCATCTTAAAATGGGGACAATAATCGCATCTATTTTGCGGGGTTCTTGTGAGGATCAGATTGTTGCTGTCATTGTTTTTGTTTTTTGTGGATCAAATGAAATCGCAATTGTACAATCCTCATTGCAGGGCCTGGCATGTTGTACATGCTATATAAATGTTAGCAATTATTATTTCCATACATACAGAGAGAGAAAAAATAGAGAGGCATTGAAGTCAAGAGGAGCTGGGTTCAGGTGCTGGCTCTAACACAGACTAACTTTGTGATTAGGGACAAGTCACTGAACTCCTTGCTTTAGGCAACTGTCTAAGGCTGTAAGGTGGTGGGAAGGTACCAAACTTCACTTGTAAAGAATTTTCTGATCTGGAAGTTCTATCCCTAATCCTTTTTAGGTATGTCTGTGTATGCGTGTGTATATCTATATCTATATATCTATATCTATATATATAGAGAGAGAGAGAGAAAGATATACATAAATACACACATAGACACATGCATGCATGCATGCATGCACGCAGACACTTCTATACCTTTCTTGAGAGATAAGCCTCAAAGCTTTCTGCTGGTCTTTTCTGGAATCCAATTCAATGCATTAGAAAGGAACCTAGGAAAACTGCTAGACTTCCTGACAGATTCCTAATGGTCTTGGCCACAGTTTATTACATTTTTCCAAAGACTAATTTTTTTTCTAAGTTGACTTATTTTTACAGAAGTGCACACACAGAAAAAATTAAAAGTACTACACTCAACCGGTTTGGAAATGTTTGTGTGTTGTATTCCATTTACACAGCAAGCAAATTAAAATGCAATGAGAGAAGGCTGAATGAAATCCATTGAGTGAGAAGAAAGCAGTTTTATTCCTGGGCCCCTGTATTTAATGTGCCTATTTTCATAAAGCAAACAGATGAGGCATATAGCTAAATTGACTTGCATTTGGAAATATAAAAAGAAGAAACCACTTAGCATAAAAACTGGCGAGATCTGCCCAAAATTTCCTTTCTAAGGGGAGAAAACAAAAGCCAAGGACTCAGCAATTTGTGCTGTTTGACTGGCAGGCACAGTGAATTTTTGGAGTGCCTTTGTTAGTTGCAGCATGCCCTGTTCATTCATAGCCCTAGAAGAGACTAAAGCCCTTGCACCAGAAGGGCAGTAAAACATTTCTGGGCTCCAATCTGGCCTTCTTTTGTCCACATGATATCAAATGTGCAGGTAAAATAGGAGAAATTCAGATATATTCAATATGATGCTAAATATCTTGATATTTAGAAATATCTGGATAATTGAGTATTACATTATTTCGTTCAGGCAATTTCGGCATCACATAATTATAATATTGCAGTGGGTGGTCTAAATATAAAGAAACTCTATATAAATATATCTAATATATTTAAAATATAATATATATAACAAAACATAATATATATAAATGTAAAGAAACTTTTGCAAGATATCTCTAGTCTAGGTTGTTGTTTTTTCTGATAGTCAGCATTTATATAGCACTTTAAGGTTTGCAAAATACTTTACCTATATTATTATCTCAGTGGATCTTACTTTGTACTTCAATGTTTTGGGACCTTAGCTTTTGACATCTGAGATGTCACATTCAATTCCAGATCTAGAGCTGGAGGGGACCTCAAAGGCTTAGTCAAACCCCTACATTTTATAGAGGAGGAAACTGGCTCCTGGAAGTTAAATGACTTGCCCAAGGTCACTCAGTGAGCACCAGAGGCAAGATTTGAACCCAGCTCCTCACATTCTGAACACAGTGCTTTGTCCACTGTTATCTCACTGCCAGTCTCTCCAGGAGCCCCAGCACTAACAGGTTGTGAACACAGAAGGGGAGAGTGTATTCTGAAGAGGTCAAAGAGAGAAACGTGGAGGAGAGAAATGACCTCAGGGATCACGTGGTACAGATTGAATTAGCCAGCCTCAGAGGCTGCTTCCAACTGAATCATGACAACTGTGGCCAAATCCAACCATAACATAAACTGCGTCCGTCCAGTTCACCACAGCCCTTTCTTCTCACCACTCACTAGCCTCCAGTTAAGATGGGCTGTGTCCTAGCAAACTGGTCAGAATTTCCAGGCATGTATCTGGTTTTCTGTGGTCCTGTTATTTCTGTGTACTTTTTGATTTCAGACTGGCTTTCCTAAGAATCACCAGAGGATTTAAGCCCATCAGTTACTTTAGTCTGTTTTAATGTTGATCCCCATATTTGATAAGAAACCTGATTCATGTTTGGAGACCATGGACAGTGGAGGCAAATATGGAATGGGAAAAGGAAAAGGAAAAATAATTGTGAAGCACTTACTACTATGTGTATGCCAAGTACTGTGCAAAGTGCTGGGAATACGGATAAAAAGCCAGGTGTCCCTTGGTCTCAAGGGGTTCCCATTCTAATCAAGGAAGCCAATGCATCTATACCAGGGTGGTTGGAGAGGTCCAGTTGGTTCTTAAGCTACAGGGACAGGGTTGATTGTAAGGCCAAGGGATCCTTAGAAAAGGTTATGAAGAAGGGGAGATCAAAATTTGGCAGGTGGTTTTCTGGTGAGGCTGTTGGAGGATATCTTGGAGGGGTCCGAGGGTATTACAATGGGCTCTAGAAATGATTATGTCAAGATAAAAGGAAAAGAACAGTATTTTCAAAGGTGGCCATATTCAGTAAGATGATAGGGTTTTTCAAGGTAACTTTCTAACTAGAGCTAATAGATGTTCTCCTGGTACCTAAATATTAACCTGCTATTTAGGGCCCCTCCTTTTTTTTTACAATCCAGCATCTTGCCTCTTCATAAAAACCTACCTATAAGACTTTCAAAACCAACCCAGGCCTATAGTGGACTTTGTGGTCTCTCAATTCCTGTAACCCTTAACCCTGTAAAGTACCACAATCTAGCCTGTAATTATACCTTCCTGCTGTTGTCCCATTCTTTCATGTAGTTAGGCACACATGTGTATGTGTATGAGTTAATTCTGCAAAGAAATTGTAAGCTGGGAAGAAGTGTGACCCAGTGTCAAGAGCCCTGGCATTGAAGTCTGAGGAGCTGAGTTCCATTCCTGACTTTGCGCTTACTGTCTGACCTGGCTCAAGTCAATGAATCTCTCTGGGTCACAGTTTTCTCATCTGTAAAATGAGAGGATTGGACCAAATGATTTTGAATTGGTTGTTCTGTCATTTTCAGTTCTATGGTCCTCAAATCCTTGTAGGTGGATATTGTGTTAGCTCAAGAACCTTGGGATATTTTGCTTGAACAATAGAGAAGACTTAAGGGAGAGATGTCTGTTTTCATATAATTAAAAGGTCATCTTATGGAAATGACCCCTTCTTGGCCCCACAGAGCAGAATTAGGATCATTAAGGTTAGAAGCTATAGAGAGACATATTCCATTTCAATAGAAGGAAGACCCTGCTAACACACAGGACAATCTAAAAACAAATTCTCTGGCTAGCCAGAGAATTCCCTGATCCTTGGAAGTGTTCTCTCAGAGGCAGGATGACCACTTGGGGTCATCCTACTGGGGATGTTGCAGAAGGAGCTTCCTTATGCTCCAGAATAGATTAGATAACTTCCACAGCCCTTTGAACTCTATAGGATTCCAGCCCCTTTGGTGTTTGCCCTCTTCTCTAACATTCATAAAATCAGTGTGACTGCTGATGAAGATGCGCTGCTTTTTGTATCCCACCCCCAAAATTCTATTCCAAAAGAAATCTCAATCATAAACCTTAGAGCTGGGAAACAGAGTGCACCAGCCTCATATCAGCAAGCCTCAGACGAATGTATCCCCTGGGATACTAAGCAAGAAAATACAGATAGGTTTAAATAGCCCCAAAGATAAAACACCTCATTTTGAGGAGTCAGCTTCTCTAAATGTTTATAAGATCTCTGAAGAAATGCTCATAAATTTACATGAGGCTTCTTGCCTCATGTCATTAATGGAGCTGACTTTATCTTCTTAGCGCTTCTTGTTAAAAAGCTGCATCTTTTTTTTT
>CM053581.1:507499961-507560218 GCA_028627135.1 Pseudochirops cupreus
TATGGAAATAAGGTAAACCATTTTAAAGACTGACATGATTTACTTGTAATGAATTCAGATATACAGAGATGATTCTCTATGGTACAATTGGTTGTTAGATGTGCTTATAAAATCTGGATTGCCCCCCCTCTTCCTTCCCCCCCCCAACAGGAATAAACCCAGCCATGGCACTACTGTAAGTGACATTGCCAATCTCGCTTTTTCATTAGCTATCCACATTTTCTAGGGCTCTGTTATTATCTGGGTCATTAATGACATGTGGTGGATGGCCTCAAACTCATCTCTAATAGACCCAGGGAGCCTTACTGTGCCAGAAATCCTTTGGATAGGGGGTAGAGATCCTTTTTTTTTTTCATTGAGTCACTGGCCTATAGGGAAAAGTTATATGATAGTAAAATGCAAATAAAATGAAATTTGATTTAATTGTTTGCTTAATATTGTTTATTATTGAGTTAGGGTGTGGGGGGAGGGGTAGGTACAGAGGGTGATACCAGGGAGAATTGAGAGTGAGAGAAATAAAAATCATCCAAAGAACCTGTTTTTAACATAAAGGATGAGAAACTTAAAACTTTATTCAGTGAATACAAGAAAAAAAATTTTAATGAACCCTTCAGTTCCATATTACGGCTAATGCAAGAAGAGGAATCTGAGGCAAGAGGAGAAAGAGAAAGAGACCCTTAGATTTCACAAAGCAATTTGCACCCTCATCCACTTGTGGATTATTGCATTTTATAGTTATGTATAGATCATGTCTCTGGACTAACTACAGAGCTGCTCAGTTACCATTGGCAGGCAGGCCCTGCGTCCTTTGGTAGCAGGCCTGTCCTACTTAGGTGTCAAATCTGCTGGAAGTAGACCAAGGTCCTGAGACTAGCAATCTGATGAATCAATAGCTGATTAGCCAAGAGGCACTCAGGGAAAGTACAGAAACACAAAATTTAAGAGCTAGAAGAGACCTCAGAAACGCATCAAGCCAAAAAGTACTTGATAAAAAAAAAAAGATCCTTCCTCCAGTGTTTCCAGTAAATGGTCATCCAGTCTCCGCATTAAGAGCTCTAGTAAGGGAAAACCCACCACCTAAATCAACCATTCCACTTGTAGATAGTCCTGTTAGGCCGTAAGCTGTCTATATGTCAAGGCTCGATTTGTCTCTTTACGGTTCTATCCATTGCCTCTAGTTGTACCCTCTGGGTTCAAGTAGAATAAGTCATATCCCAATCTGCTTCAACCCTGGAAGAATGGCACCATATCCCCAGTTGTTTTAAGGCAAAGTTATATAGAATGATATCTTCTACCTAGGCTGTTTCAGGATTAGTCCTGTGCCCAAGAGGCTCATGAGGGCTCATGTAGACCCTCACCTTCTGGTAGTAGAGCTGTTAGACATGGTAGCCACAAACATTCTAGCCTCACTGCTTGTTTACCAACAACCACGAGACAGTGCCACCTAAAGAGATCACATGTCTAGACAGAATCTTGAGGGTTCTGCTGACTCATTGCTTTCAAATTCAGCTTTCATTTTGGCTTTAAGTTTACAGTGCCTACCTATTTTCACTACTACCATCTTTATACAGTGGAAAGAGAGCTTGTTCTAGAGTTAGAGGATCTAAGTTCAAACCCCCTCCCCCCCCCCCCAACACAGCCTATGTGACATAGAACAAATCACTTAACTTCTCTGAGCTTAATTCCTCATTTTTAAACTGTAGGTTGTTGGACTAGATGGCCTAGATCCCTTCCGTCGTGACCTTTTGTGTTATCAGTGGCCTGGAATAAGCTGAAAAATTCCTTCCAACTCCAGATCTATTATCCTTTGATTTACAGCATTGTTTTTCTTCCCAAAGATATTCACACCTGTGAACACATCTTGTTTTCATAAGATTGAAAACAATCTGGTATTCTGGTATTCTACTGCTTCTTGTGGCTCTCTATCTATTTTACTACCTAGAGGTACATTTGTGGGGCAGAGGTGCCTGGACCTATGATGTCTTCATCGTAGGGAACTCTCACTGAGGAAGTTTCCTCTACCAGTAAAGACCAACATCTGTTTTACAACTTTAGTTCATTTGATAATGAATATTTCTCTTTCTCTTGTCCCAAAGGAGTAGATTTCTGGCTCTCAATAAAAGAAGGAAGGAAGGAAAAGAAAGGAAAGGAAAGAAGGGGGAAAAGAGGAAAGGAAGGAAGGGATTAAGAGAGAAGAAGAAAGAGAGAAAAAAACAAAGAAAGAAAAGAGACTGCATTAAGCCTAGGACAGCTTTACTAATATCCTTTCCCCGGTAGGCAACATCACCTGCTCTGAATTACACATGTAAATACATAGTTGTCCTGCTGTGTTGCACAGCACTTGATCTATTCAGTTCAAGTGGGAAAAGAATTAGCTTATAGCTTCATCCTTTGATGAAATGCAAATGTAATACTCCAAATAGCTATAATACCTTTCAATGATAATCACCTTGCTAATATAATATTCCTGACTAGAATCCAAATGGAGATGATAACATCTGAGATGTCACTTACCTATCTTGCGCTGATGTAGAATAAGGAGCAAAATGACTTCTGGTCTCTTTGAAGCCTTCAGGGTTCACCTAAGACTGATTCCTGCTGGGTAACTGGGCCTTAAGAATGAGTATAGCAGTGCATCAGGGGGATATCCACCTGTTCTCTGCACTGAGCTGAACAACACAAGGTTAAACTAACAGCTGTCATATTAGTACAAACATTAAGTTTTATATGCCATTAATCATAGTATAATGGAAAAAATGATGGATTTGGAACTTCTCAGTTCTGCTACCTAACTAGCTATGTGACCTCTCTCTCTGGGCTTCAGTTTTCTCACCTCTAAAATCAAAGGTTGGTCTAGATATTCACTAAGACCCCTTCCTGCCATAACTCTATAGGATCCCAATCTTCACTATGTCAGGTTTAAATGATCGCTCAGGGAGGTATCAAGAGAGTAGAGGAAAACGTGAATATGGTTCATAATCCCATGCAAAACTGTGTAGCACAGTTGGGAAGATTTGCCTTCTGTCAACTGGTACTTCTCAGGATTCATTCATACTCCAAATTTCTCGGGGTTATACAGAAGGAAATGTTCTATTGCAGGTTAGAAAGCTTGCTGTTTTCAAACCAAAAATCTTTAAGGAGGGAAATGGACGAAAGCACATAAAGGAACAGGAAATTAACCAATAGCTAAATTGTAAGAGTTTCTTCAATAAACATATTTCAGAGGCAAACACCAAGAAAGGGACAGGAAACAGTTGGGATAAAGAGGGCATTTATCTTCATCTATGTCATATTGCAATATCAGGAATCTGTAAATCAAATTTCAAAGGAAAGATTTATTCAAGCCTGCCTGCTGTTACTTCTTCAGGAACTACTTTTTAGGTAGACTGGGACCTTCTCATCATATCACATCTCTAATAAGGCATTTTGAAAACATATATCTATTTCTCAGTCATACTAAGTGATTAGCATTGCATTGTAAGAACATCTTCCAAGAATGAGTTTGTAGAAATAAGTACCAAATAAAAAATACATAGTCTACTGATGTAATAAATTGAGCTACCGTTCTTAATTTCTCTTGTTTTTTCTTGCTTCTAGAAACAGGGAAGATCGACCAAGAAATACACAAGTACAATACACCAGGATTCACTGGGTGTCTTTCCAGAGTACAATTCAACCAAATTGCTCCTCTCAAGGCAGCTTTGAGACCAACAAACGCCTCTTCTCAAGTCCATATTCAAGGGGAGCTGGTGGAGTCCAACTGCGGAGCTTCCCCATTGACCATCCCACCCATGTCGGCTGCCACTGATCCTTGGCACTTAGATTCAGGTAAAGTCTTAGGAAATAATTAATACGACTACTTTTACTGGTAGTAACAATACTAAACAAAAACAATAATAGTCATTTATCATTTTTATCTAAACCCATGATTTCATTAGCATAAGGAAACTAATTATATTGAAATATCTATTTGGTTGTTTCAATTATGTCCAACTCTTGATTACCCCATTTGGGGTTTTCTTGGCCAAGATACTGGAGTGGCTTACCATTTCCTTCTCCAGCTCATTTTATAAATAAGCAACTGAGTCAAATATGGTTAAGTGACTTGCCTATGGTCACACAGTGTCTGAAGTCAGATTTGTACTCAGAAAGATGAGTCTTCCCAATCCCAAGCCCAGTGCTCTATCTATTGTGCCAATATTGAAATGTACATATCCAAATTTTTTTTTCAAAGTCAACAGACCCAAAGTTAAGGACTCCTGTTTTAGGCTTTCAGATTATCTGAATAAATTAGCTTCCTCATCTTTTTTTTTTCATTTTTCCCTTTGATGATTTATAATTGGGTGGGATATGTGCCAGTACTGAAAGAATTGGTTCAATATAGAGCAGTGTTGAACCTCACCCACAGCTTCTCCTTTCACAATAACCCTCTCATAGAAAGCCTAGCCTGTTTTTATACCCAAGGTTGTCCTTGGGAGAAGGAGATTCTTATCCAAGTCAGCGCTGCAGCTGATGAATCATAACATATTCAACCTCAAAGCACAGCTTTAAAATAAAAATCATACTTTAAATGCATTCAAATGCTGAATGTTTAAAGGTGAAAGAATTCCATTGTTGTGGTATCTCCTCAACATTGAAAAATTATGTCTGCCTTTCCTTCCCTGATCTTACAAAGCTTGAGGAGGGACGACCAGATCATGCTTCATTACACAGATAAATATCCAGAAAAATTTCATTGCCTTAATGAGGCATAATTGATAGTTTTATTAGTAACAACAATGTGCATTTAATTTCTTTAACCATATACCAGACCTCCCATAGCATTTATTAACTTCATCCCATTGCATTCAGTCATGGAGACCAAAGCTGAAAAAGGAACCAGTCTGTTCATCATTTTCAAAAAAGCCAATTAGGCCATGAATTATAAGTTCATAAATTTGGAGCTGAAAAAACCATATAGGTCACTGAGTCTAATCCATTCATTTTACAGAAGAGGAAATGAGGCCCAGAAACATTAAGGGACTTACCCAGGGTCATTCAGCAAGTGTCAGGGGCAGTATCTTATTTCAGGTCTTTCCCCCTCCACTTCCAGCATGAAACATAATATTTCTCTTTGTCCCTCACCTTTAGATTCACATAACATCATAAAAAGCGCTTCATTTAAGTACTCCGTATAATGCTAATGGGCATTAATAAACACTTGCTCTTTTAACAAAGTTGTTAGGTTGATACAACAGGGTCAGCAGAGTTGACTTTGCTCCAATTAGCTGGTTTGAGCCTAGCAAAGTTTTCCTCCTGAGAAGTTGGGACAGAAAATAAAAAACCAGAAAGAGGTAAAATGAGGGAAACCATGAATCAAAATTAGAAGGAATCCTCAGATAAGTGTCTTCCAGCATAAGACATCACAAGATAAAAGAGGAAACAATTAATAGTCTTTTGAAATACACAGATGTTAACTCCTGCTGTTCATGTGAAAGAATAACAGAATGCAGTGGGTACAAGACCATAAACATTGCCACAATGGCTGCCAAGAAACTAACTTTTTAAAGCATCTGACACTGAAACTCCTCTTCAGTCACAAAAGAGAAAGTTGAGTTTGATCATCTTTATTATAACTCCATTCACAAATTATTGGTTTTTCAATTCTTGTGAAACACAAATCAAGGTTATCAACACAGGTTGACTTCATGTCTTTTCAAAAAAGTTTAAATTTTATGCAAGGCATGTTTCAATTATCTTTATTGATAATAACAAAGACTCATGAAGAAAAAACTTCTTTATGATGTCCAAATATGCAGTTCAACATACTATCACCCAGATATGGATATGGACTAGAGTTGTACAATAATGCGTTGTACTGCTATTTAAGTTATGACTCCTATGTAAAAAAATACCTATTTGCAAATAAGACTATCAGTTCTCCCCAAATTCAAAGATCACCTGAAGTTTGCTCAAATGCACAGTTATTAACTATGGAGGTGATTGGCAAAATATATGCAGTGATTTAAGGTTAACAAATTTACTTACAAAGTAAGTATGTAATGTTTTCTCATTAACTCCCACTGCGTGCCCACATTCTTAGCTCAGCACTGATCAAGTGTGATTGCCCAGAGAGTAATGTATTAACCTATTTCTTTGTTTTCTAACTTTTTGAGTACTTCCAAACATGCTCCAGTTTTGTTCCTACAATCTAATCAATGCAATTGCCAGGATTATGATCCCCAGGTTTCAATTTAGGGAGGTGTTCCTACTGAGAAGGTGAGGCAGAAAAAGTGAAATGAAAGTCACAGGTCAGAATTCAAAAATTAACCTTGGCATTTTCTCTTCATTAATATTACTGTTGTGGTTATTGCTAATAGCTCATTTATATAATGTTTTAAAGTTGATGTGTTAAATACATTATCTTGTTTGACCCTCAAAACAGCCCTTGAAGTAGTTATTATTATCCCCACTTTACAGATAAGGAAACTGAAAGGCAGAATGGTTAAGTGACTTTCCCAAGGTCACACAATTAGTAAGTGTCTTTGACAGGATTGGAACCCAGGTTATCCTGACTCCAAATACAGTGGTCTTTCCCTTAGACCACACACTGCCTCCTCTGAAAGGTCAATGGGACAGGAGATATATTTATTTAACAACCATTGAGGCAGGATGATTTGTTTGATAACATGGTAGATTTTTTTCTTCTTTTTTGGTATGTAGAAATATGGGGAAGGAGAAAAAGTCTAGCACAAATTCAGGAAGTTTCCCGTAGCTACTTTCAATGGATCAGAGATCATGCTGTCACTACTATAAGTGTAAGACTTTCCATTTGAATTCTGATTTGGGAAGAGGGATTTTCTTTGGTTTTCCTCAATGAATCTATTAAAGACTGGACAATAATGGAGTTGCATGAGTTCTAACTCGTAGAATTCTCATTGTCTGATTCAAAAACAAAATGTTTTGCACTCCAAAACACATACACATTCATGTTGATGTTCCCATGATGGGGAACACTAACCATTATGGCTTATGGAAGACCAGTGGTACCCTCCCTCCTCTTAGGAGCTAGGTGGGGATCTTTGATTTCAAAATGTGATCTACATATTCCCCAGTATCATTTGGTTAAGCTTAACCGCTTCTTGTCTTCGTTACAAGGAAGGGCTCATCTTTGGAAAGGGGGAAAGGATTTTCAGTTATTTTCAATCATATCCAATTCTTCATGACCCTATTTAGGGTTTTCTAGGTAAAGATACTGAAATGATTTGCCATTTCCTTCTCCAGCTCATTTTACAAATGAGGAAACCAAGGCAAACAGGGTTAAGTGATTTTCACAGATTCACACAACTAATAAGTGTCTGAGGCCATACTTGGCCTCAGGAGGATGAGCCTGCCTGATTCCAGGCTGGCCCCTCTATCCCCTGAGCCACCTAGCTGCCCAAAGAGAAAAAGGATATATTGAGATATTTTTTGCCCTATAAAAATAGAAATAAGATTTAAAAAGAAAAGATCAATGTGTTAAAGCAGAAAGAGTACTAGATTTAGAGTAAGAAGATCTGAATTTGAATGTTATCTGTGTGACCTTGGGCAAATCTCTGGGTTTCAATTAATCTGTAAAATGAAAGGTTTAGGTTTACATCAGAGGTGTGGTGAGGCTCCAAGGACTTTGCAAACTTTAAAATGCTATAGAAATGCTGCTACTTATCAGTCTACTGTCACTAAACCTCCTGTCTGGTAATGACTTCATTCCCTGAACCTTCTACTATACTCCTTCTGAGTTTGAGCAGTGTTAATAGAGCAGTTACAGAGATACACTGGGAAATGTTTAGCAACTGTACTCTTGAGGGATTAGAGGGAGAGGGAGGGGTCTACCAATGCTTTAAGTTTAATTTGCATTATTACATTTTCTGAAGTCTAGACAATCCACAGAACAATAAACTAAGCCTTGATTTGTAGTGGTTGCCAGTTTCCAAAGTGTAAATACTTACACTGAAAATTGAGCAATGTTTCACAAGCCGGTTGTTGCTGCCTCCAACACCCCCCTCAACAAGATACTCTATGTAAAGATAATGTTGATGCCCCAGCCTCATTTAATCAGCATTTCTTAAAGGCCCTTTCTAGCTCTAAACCCTATGATCAGGACACTAAAAGTCGAGAACAAAAATGGAATTGAGGATAAATGTAAATCAGAAAATTCAGTCTTTGCAAAAACATTTTTTAAAAAGAAATGTCATCCCAATCCTAGTTCTTTTAAATGAGAGCTAGCCCTACCATAGGAGGAGTAAACTCCCACTTACAGTGTGACATTTATAGGTTACCATGACACCCATCAATGTGAGCCCAAACTCTTGATTTCAAAAGCCCAGGATTTCTACCGCTTCCTCCTGCTACCACCAAGACCACTGTTATTAGTTTTGTGCTAATTGTGGGAGGGAGGAAGCAAAGGGTAGAGAGAGAAGTAGGTGCTTTGTGTCTAATGAAGAGCAGACAAGCCCTTGGGTGGTACCATATCCAGTGAGTGGAATAGGTGGGTAAATTCTGCCTGGAGGATGTTGGTGGAAGACAGAGGCTTATGGAGGTACTGAAGGGATGAGCCTGGCTGGAAAGAGAAAGAGCTCAGTTAGGCATACATTTTTCCCTAGGTTTGTCCCCAATTTCACCTTAAACTATTACCTACTCTCTTTTGTAGCCAGCTAAGTGTTTGTGTAATCCAAACCCTTCCAGTTGCTATGGTGACTTTCAGCTGATGACAGAGCAGCTGCCTCCAACAAGTCCCATTGTTCACTGTGGTCTCACTCATGTGTAACAGGAATGTGATGGAAGAAGACTCAATGAGATTGAAATAAATCATTGTTCTGGGAGCTGATCCAAAGGCTGTGCCCTTCCCTTGTCACCTGTCAATCCCTTCACATGACCCCTCCTCCCCACTGCCATCCCCAGGGGAAGATTACATTTGGATGACAAGTAGGCATCCGAGCTAGAAATGTCTTAGCGTGTCCATGAGGCACTGACAGATGAGCAAGTGGGCCACCATGCTAGGCAGGAGAAATACTAAAACCATCACTGTTTTGTTGTGCATTGGGAGAATTGAGGAATTCTCCTATATAGAGACGTTCCTAAAGAATGGGCCATTTCCAGCCCTATTTGTGGATTTCCTGGGTATGAATTTCTAAATAAAATTGTGGTTCAATTCAAATCCTTGCCCAGGAGGAGAGGGATACCAGCAGAAATAACAGTGGCGGCAATACTGTCAAATAGAGAGCTTTTGTTCCTTACCCTTCGTTCCCTCCCTGTAATCAGTAAAGCTGGAAGGATTTTCTGCATGTAAATGATTTGACTGAGTGCCTTGAGCCCTTCATAGGAAAGGCACTATGTGAATTCAAATGATAAATAAATGACCAATTACTCTCGCTGTGACATTTAGTTTTATTAAAGTCCTTAGTTGATTCAAGGCCCATTATTCTATGGATAGAGAATCGTAAACTGTTAGTGCTTGAGCAGATCTCAAAATCAGTTAATCCTAGCCCCTTATTTTACAAACGTGGAAGAAGTAAGGTCCAGATAAGTTCAGTGGCTTACTCAAGTTACTCAGTTGGTCGATCAATAAGCATTTATTGAGTACTTCAAGGGTCAATCAGTCGATAAGCATTTATTAAACACCTACTGTCTGCCAGCTCTGGGGTTAGAAAAAAAGGCAAAAGACACTCCCTACCTTCAAGGAGCTAACAATCTAATGGAATCTATGTGTCAGGCACTGTGCAGATGATGAGAATACAAAGACAAAATGGAAACAGTCCCTGTCCTCAAAAAGAGAAGACAATGTGCAAAAAAATAGAGGTGTATACAAAGTGCACACAATGCAGATACAAAATAACCTTGGAGCAGGAAGGGCCACATGCAAGTGGCAGCATGCAGGAAACAAGGGATTCCAAAGAGAACATTCCAGAGATGAGGGAGGGACCGGAGAGGAATATCATATGTGATGAAAAGCACCAAGGCCAGTAGGAATGGACTGTGCAGTGTGTATCAGGGATTTGTGGGTGACAAGACCAGAAAGGCAGCTTGTACAGTTCTATAAATGCCAAACAGAGGAGTTTGCCTGCTGAGTGACTGAGCCGCATCCACACCTGGCATAAAGTTAGGATGTAATAAGGATTCTTGACTGACTTCTTCAGCTGGTACCTGTTGTACCACACCACACTCCTGTTATTTACAATCATTTTCCTAGCCAAGTATAAATCAAGCCTTGGCAACTAAAATTAGATGAGATCTACTTTAATTAAACAAATATTTATTAAGTACCTATTGGTTACTCATGTGAGAAGCACCATTCCACAGTAGGCATTGTGTTTGTTTTTCAGTCATTTTGATTGTGTCCAATTCTTCATGACCCCAGTTGAGGTTTTCTTGGTAAAGATATTGCAGTCGTCTGCCATTTCCTTCTCCAGTTCATTTTACATGTGAGGAACTGAGCCAAACAAGGTTAAGTGACTTGCCCAGGATCATACAGCTATACTAAATGTCTGAGGCCAGATTTGAACTCATGATGGTGAGTTTTCCTGATTCCAAGCCCAGGGCTCTATCCACTGTGCCTCCTCACTGCCCAGATTAGAGGAGATCCAGTTCCTGGAGTCAGGAAGATCTGAGTTCAACTCCAGTCTCAGACACTTACTAGCTGTGTGACCTTGGGCAAGTCACTTAACCCTGTTTGTCTCATTTTCCTCACCTGTAAATGAGCTAGAGAAGGAAATAGCAAATGACTTCAGTATCTTTAACCTCTAACGGAGTCTTGAAGAGTTGGACACAACTAAAAACAACTGAACAACAACAACACTCACTCCAGGTTCACAACACTTTCCACCATCGGTCTTCTCACATGTAATCTAACAATTAAGTAGAATATGAAGTAGAATATGGGGTTTTACTGACAATTCAGCAACATAGGAAAAAAATCATTCATCATAACTAGATATGTGGCTCATACCACATATGTGAAGCTAGTTCAACCTCAGAAAATCAACATATCATATAAATTAAAACTTAGACCATATGATCATATCAATAGATGCAGAAAAGTTTTTGTAAAAGTCACACTATTCTTGATAAATACAATAAATAGAACAGTCTTCTTCAATACAATTTGTAAAAATCTGCCTTAAGCAAAGAGTCAACACAATAGGCAATGGAGAAACAAGGTAACCATTGCCACTAAAAACAGGCACAGAACTAGAAAGCCAACTTTCACAACTTGTATTTGACCCAGTATTGGGAAAGCCTCCATCTGTAATAACATAGGGGAAAGATATTTAAGAGATTAATATTGAAAATAAAGAGGTGAAATTATTATTATTATTATTATAGAGTCAGTCAGGAGTACTGACATACTTGGAGTCAGGAAGAGCTAAATTCAGGTGCAACTCTAGATACTTAGAGATTGTGTGGCCTTGGGCAAGTCACTTTGTTAGCTTTGGTTTCCTAGTCTGCAAAACAGGAATAACAGTAGCAACTATCCCACCAGCTGTTTTGAGGATCAAGTGAGCTAAAGTGCTTTGCAAACCTTAAATATGTAAGATTTTATTAATAATCAACTAATCAATCACCAAGGATTTATTAAGCACCTAATACATCCCGTGCACTATGCTAAGCCCTGGAGATACAAAGATAGAAAATGAAACAAGCTCCGTCTGCTCTCAAGAAACTTATATCCAATTGGGGAAAGACTATCTATCTATATTCATGCATACATATGTGTGTACACATGTATGCATATGTGTGTCTATATGTTCACATGTGATGCATATATATGATATACAGGATGACTGCAATTTAATCAGTATGACTATCAAATAATTGCTAATTTATGCTAAAAATATATATGACCTATTTAAGGACACAATAAAGTTATAATGATTAAAATAAAGTAAGACTTCAATGATTGGAGAGACATTAAAAATTCATGCATGTATTAGCTCAAAATCATAAAACTGACAATACTACCAAATTAATTTACATATTTATTATACTATAAATCAAAACTATCCAGGTTTTTCTTCATAGAGCTGTATACATCAGAATTAAATATTTCTAGAAAAACAGAGAAAAGAGCACCAGAGGACACACTGGAGGGAAAAAATCTGAATAAGACTTGTACTTTCCAAAAAAGGAACTATTAGGGATGATAGTTGTCCTTCGTTACTTTAAATTTTAAAAATTGTTTTTGAACTTAAGAAATAATATAATTAAAAGAAAAAGAACAAATTGCACAAAATATGGAAAATATAAAAGATAAAAGCTTGAGATCTAAAATATGTTTGTGGGAACCTTTGAAAACAAAGCCCCATTCCCTGGAGGAGAAATCTTTAAGGAATATGAAGACCGTTTAGGAAAGAAGGAATACAAATTGTTAATTACCACTTGAAATAATGTTCGATTTCGCAAGTGATCAAAGTGATACAAATCAAAACATCTCTGGCATGCCAGCTCATACCCACCAGATGGGCAAAAATTATTTAAATCAATAAGACTCACTGTCAGTGAATTGTGAAGAAATAAGTACACCCATTTCATTGATGGTAGAATTGCAATATTGTAGACTCTTTGGAAAGTGGTTAGGCAACGAACAATAAAAGGCATACAAATCATAAAACCCTTTCATCCTGTGATTCCATTATTGGGAACATGAAAGTTACCCAAAGGGAAGAAAGAACCATCAGTTCGATTATTTCTATAGCAGCATTACTTGTATTAAAAGAAAAAAACTAGAAGTAATCTAAATAGCTAACGATAGGAGAATAAATAAATTCTGTTACCCTAATGCAGCATTCATAATGCAAGAATGATAGGTAAGTGTGAGGAACATAAAGAAACTAGAAGAAAAGTTACAAAATAAAGCTAACCCAAAAAAAGCAGAATCAGAATAGAATATATACTGACCATCAGAAATGAAAAGTCAGTGGGAATGAAGAAAACCTGATGTTTAGCATTGAAAAATTATAACATTTTAGCCACTAATATTCATTTATTAAAATATAAAGCATTGCCAAGCTAGTTTAATTGTTTCTATTAATGCTTAAGAATAAATGATTTTTAAATGAGAGGCTTTAAAATGAGCATAAATTTAACTCTTAAATGTAAATTTGTAAATATTCATTTAAACATAGCTTACAGCCTTTCAAAAAGAATGAAGAACAAGGTACATTATCTCAAAAAATTTTCACCCTTCATATTCTGAAATTTTTTCCAGGAATTCAACAGCACATTTAAACGTCATGACTTAAATCAGTAGATTTGCAATCGTCATTTTGTCATTTTAATCACTAAACCAGAAAGGACAAAATGGACAAAAATACTCATAGGACTTTGAATTTGTATAGTCTCGTAAATTTCTCAAAGTACTTCTATACATTATAGTAAAAGTAATAATAGCTAACATTCCTGTAGCGCTTAAAGGTTTACAAAGCATTTTTAAAAATTTTCTCATTTTATTCTCATAACCTCACAAACTGTGCCTAAATAAAGGTTAAGTGACTTGCCCAAGGTCTTATGGCTAGCAAGTGTTGGAAACTGGATTTGATCTCAGGTCTTCCTGAGTGGAGGAACAACAAGCTATCCACTGCTACTTAGGTGTGTAAATTATATCTTAGGCATTTTTTGCTGTAATGGGTTGGAATGGTGGTTTTCTTTATAATGTATGTAAAAGTAATCTATAGTATCACAACATAGTATGTAGTGATAAATAGTATATCTATGCTTGTAAAAAGTATCTGAAATAGGAAGGTCTGAGGCACAATACCTCCTAGAATAATGATTTGAGTTAGCAAGGTCAACTATTGCCAATAAAATCTGGTCGTGGAACTTCTCAGAGGTTAGAGACAAAGGAGTGATTTACAGAGCTTATTTTTATAACAGAAAAGAGGAGTTAAAAATTACAGCAATCTTAGGAAACTTGTTTTGAACATAATTCAGTAGGACAAGGCAGGTCATCTGACTGGTTCACTTCTCCCAGGCTTTCCTAACCCAAATTCCTACTGTTGACAACATTGGATTGTTGTTATCAAATCTGATATTTTGTCGGATTAGGGACTGTGTCCGTCAACTTGTCTGTCAAAGTGAGATTGCCTTAGAGATCTTTGCCCTCTAGCTGTCAGGAAAAGGGGGATGTAAGACTGGGAGAGAAAAACTTCACCCTTAGTTAATCACCCACTAAGAGAAATTTGTGGTTTGTGATTGGTCAACTGCCATCCTCCAGCTGCTAGAAAGGGAAACTTAACCTTAGAAGATTCTATTATTTAACTTACTATTATTCTATATCTATAAAGACATATTTCTTAATCTATTAAATGATAAAGTCAATATATCTTTTCCCTAAATCTATAGACATTATTCAGGCTTAGCTGTTAAGACAAAAAAAGGGAACTGAATTCTTCAATCATACTAAAAATAAATCGAAGTAATCGCTACTAACTGATTTAAAGGTTATTCCTTTTCATAATTTGTATATATGTATGAATGTATGTATATATCACTTTTAAGTATCGGATAAATAGATATAAAAGAGCTAGAGCTGGTCCGGAGCAAGGGTAGGGGAAAAGGTGTCACTTCCTCTCTTCAGGGCACCAACATGAGAGATTGTATACTTCCCACCCAGTGAGGTTTTACACCTGTTAGTCCCAGCATGGTGACCATAAGGTGAGTGTGACCCTTCTAGAAACGAGAACCCTAAGGGACAGCCCCAATCACCTCTTCCTAGATATGGCTCTGATTATTCCTCTTTGCAAATAAAAAGACTAAGACCCAGAGAGGTGAAATTAATTAATTCATTCATTTATTCATTCGTTGGTCATCCGGTTCAGATCCAGATTGTTTGGATCCTGGACAGGGTTGGGGCTACCTGGAAGCTGCATAGGGCCTTTCTTCAGCAGTGGCCAAAACTCGAAGGCCACTCTGCCACAAGACCTTGATGTGTGACTTTGTCCCATTTCAGAAGTCTGCTTTGGGCAGCATCTTCTTGTACTGAGACTTGTTTATGTTCAGGCTCCCAGGAGTTAATGTTTTGTGCAGGGTTTTATTGAATACAGGGATTTATAACTGTTTCTTTTCATGAAAAAAAAAGAACTTGGTGCATTTTTAAACCTGAACTCTAGTTTGTAGAGAATTTGGGATCCTCTGTGTCCTAGAATGCCACCATCTTCCTACAGTCCCCCTCTGCCCAAAAGGAATGTAAATTTTGATCACTGAAATCTTGGAGTTCACAGCTAGATTTCTTTCTTAAGGGCTATGCATTAAACCCAAATACCTCCGACTTTCATTGATTGGCCAACAGTAGGTCCCAGTCCAAGCCCAGGGTCATTGTTTAGGCTCTGATTGCTCAGAGCAAATGTAAACAGCAATTGTTTCTGTTCTGGCCAGAAATCCTGAGGGTCTTCTCCCAGATTGATTTTTTTTTTTGACCAGGTGAAAGAAGCTACCCTTTGTTTCATTTCTTACCTAGCCTTAATCACTGAACCGACATTGCCTCAGACAAACTGAGACCTGGGAAAGACCTTAACTTTAAAAGGCCAAGGTTCCCCACTGCTTCCAGGGCCAGATCCTGTCATCTTGATCTATATCCTGCCACGGAACCTACATGACTCCAGAGGAGAAAGTGAGGCAAGTGACTTTGCACAGCCCTGCCTCACTTAAATTCGATTCACTTGCAAGTCATAGCATCACCTTCCTGATGTCATGGTCCTCTTCAAGAGCAAAGGACAAACAGCAATAACATTTGTCATACACTAATTGCATACCTGCTGTGTAGAAGGCACACTTGGTGGCTATCCCACTTAAGATCTATGTGACCTTAGTCAATGCATTTAAACTCTAGGAATAGCAGTTTCTTCATTTGTGAAGTAAGGGCACTCACTGTATTGGTGACTTCTAAAGTCCCTTCGTTCTCTAAATCTAGAAGGCCAGGTTGAAAGAGGTAGTGGCAAGACCAAGAAGAGATTCTATAAGTCTGCTACTTTCAAACAAAGTATTTTTCTTTGACTCCTTCTTTTAGAATCTCTCTTTTTAACTTAAGTAGTAAATTTATTTCAGGTTAGGGTTATGTGAACTATCTTATAATATGTTTTACCATATTATATCATTTTTTAAAAAAGTAAAAAACTCACAAAGAAAGCTATATCCCCTACATACATACAAAATCCTTGATAGGAAAATACATTTTTTTCAGGTTTTGAGCCAAACACACTTATCTGCCAGGCTATTAGAAGGATCAGAGTTCTGATAGCATGAAAGAAGAAAAGGATTTTTACATTGTTGGAACTAAAAATAAATAATCATTTTTTCTAAAGAAACTTTCTCAGATTATAAATTATTAACTTTAGACAGAGCTGGAAAAGATCATAGAGGCCATTGAGTCAAGATCCTTCGTTTTACAGATGAGGAAACTGAGGGACAGAGAAATTACGTGATTTGGCCAGGGCTACAAAGCAAATAAGTATCTGAGGCAGGATTAGAACTCATCTTTCTGACTCTAAATTCAGTACTCTATCCACTATACCACATAGCTCCTTTCAATTAACGTCATTATGCCAGAATCTCCTTTCTGAACAGCACCAGAAAATTATCGTGAGTAAAGGATAATTGGCCTCCAAAGGTACTCTCTGATGGCTATTAGCCATTCCACCTGAGAGCAAAGCAAGTTGTCTTTTGAAATCTTGTTTCGCCAAAGGTTAATTCAAATGAGGAAAAGTTCAAAAGACAGCTAGAATATTCATTAGACGGCCTTCTTGTTCAGTTTTCTGAAGTCTGACCTCTTGGAAGAAAAGATATTTTCTTGGGATTCAAATTGGCAACTTAACATTTGCTGCAAATGCAGCTGAAAAGAGCATTTCACAACTAAGTGCCCCATTGGTTATATATCAAGTGACTTAAAATATACTGGGAATTAATTTTTAAAAGGATTTTGAGTTCCTCATATTCCCTGGTGAATGTACCACACAGAAGACCCAAGGTCATTGTATCATTAGCATAAGATTCAAGGACACTCTCCTTTGGTCACAGTAACCTTCTTCATCCAATGACCTCTGAAAAATCAGTCACCAACAGAACCGGTATCAGCCCTTTACCTGCAAGAAGAAAGTCATCTTAAAACCCTGACAGGCCCAGCTCACAGGCAGGAGGCTATATTCCTACAGCCTGTCACCAAATGAGGCCTCCATACCCTAAATCTGAGGATAAAATTGTCTGCAAGTTGAAATATAGATGATGTAGTGGAAGATGAAAAGATTCATAAAATTATTATATTATTCACTTTTCTGCCCTGGAAGAAGCTTGATGATTAAAGAGAACATCTACCTAAGACCCAAGAGTATCCAACTGTTTTACAGAGAGCCTATAAATTTATACTGATAGAGTAAAAGGAGACCCTTTTACCCTCTCCAGTTTCCTGAAGCCATTTATGCACAACTTTTCCTTCTCACAAATAGTTCCATTCATCTCCTGTCAAGATATTAGGGTGACAAGGATGTTGGTGTTCACCTTACCCCCAAGCTATGAATTCTGAAAGTTTAAAGCATTTCCGGAGAGTCATATAATGCCCCATGGAATTCCAGTGGTGCTCTTGCAAGAGAAGAGTCTGAGAATGAAGAGAATAGCACCCCTGGAGAGATTCTGATTTTGAGAATATCTTAGGCTCTAGCAACAACCTACGAGGCATCATGAAGCAGTTAAGGGAAATCTTTACAAGTGAATAGATTTGATTTTTTCACTAAAGTGGTTTCTCTTCTTCCTAACACAACTTTTTCCTTAATCACAATCTCCTCAGAAGCCAAAGACAATTTTCAGGGATAGAAATTTATTCATAATGCCTGACTCTTGGTCCATTGCCTCAAATGCTAAGAAATACGAATGTATTTGCATAAAAATGTATTTGGAAATTATAGCAACATAAAGATTCAACTTCCAGCCCATTATGTGTAAGCTAGAACTGTGACCACTTTTTGGTTACATTCAAGTGTGGCTGTGATCTAAGAAACTAGCGCCCTCCCTCCCTATCCCTTCTTTATTATTTTCTCCATCTATATATGTACGTACTATTCCCCCCTCCACTCAGTAGAATGTAATTTCCCAGTGACTAGGGATTATTTTGTTCTTGTTGTTTCTTTACTGACTAGCACATTGCCTGGCACATTGTATTGCTTAATAACTACCTATGACTAATCAATTTGAGGGTTTCTTCCAATGATCTCAGTCACAACCTATCCATGTGCCACTCTTGCCCACATCCTCTCCATATGTCCTTACAGGATCTGCCAGGGGTGGGCAACCTGCAGCCTCCAGGCTGCATGGGGCCCTGTAGGTCCTCACATGCAGCCCTTTGACTGAATCCAAACTTTACAGAACAAATCCCCTGAGTATATTGGGAAGAATGAATATATGTAATTCTAACTCATGTTTTTAAAATGGCCTAATCATAATGTATCCTACTCATACACTGTTGTGTTTAAAAATTAAAGGTAATTTAGATTATTTCACTACAATCCCTCAGATATTACCCATACATTATAGTGTAAAGGAGCCAGCCCTGGTATTAGGCCTTGCTGTCACCTGCCCAGAACACTAGCTCCTTCTCTTCATGTCAGCCTAGAAGACTTTGAACTCTGTTCTTAAGACTAAAGTGTTTACTTTTCACTTCTCTCTCTTGGTTGCTAAAATCCAACTGGAGGCAACCAGCTCCCACGGCCCCCCAAGCATCCTAGTACTTTGGATTCTCATATATACCATATCCAAGGGCAGTCACACATTTGTCTTCCTTCGTTACCACCATCTCCTGGCCCAACTTCTTCAAACCACTCTAATCAGGGGCATCAATCTTTCCTGTAGCCCCAAAGAAAAATAAATTCATCCCTCCCAGTAAACCCTTAAATTAAGGTTTGGTAGTTAGGCACCTGGGCTCTGGATTAGGCTCCTGAGTCTAATCTTCCAATCACTTCTAGCCAATCGTAATAGGGTTTTGCTCAGTTATTCATGTGACTAATTGATGAATTAGGTCATGAATTTTCCTTCTTTCTGACAAAGGTGTAAAAAAAAGAAAATCCAAACAGGTGAATATGACAGAGAGAAGCAACAATGGATAGTGACTGGAGAGATCACCTTGGTTTGAGCCAGGTTCAAATGTAACCTCCGCCACATACTAGCTGGGTGACCACAACTGTCCACCCTCCCCCCTCCTTGCCACTTGCCCCAAGTATAATTTGTGGCACAAGAGCTCCTCCTCACTGCTCTGTTTAGCTCTCCAGTTCTTAGTGCAGTGCCTGGTTCTTAATAACTGTTGGTTGATTGATTGATGCCTAAACTAAATTGTACTTGGTCACCACCAGATTACTCTTCCTTAGTATGATCTGATTTTCATCCCCTTCCTGAGTTCATATCAGGTAAAAATGTGAGCATTCACTATAGGAATTTTGTGAAAAATCTCATTCCCAACACGATGACAAAAACCAAATCCCAGCTCAAATACCATTAAATTCTTCTGTTCTATGTGATGCAACTACTACCAGGGCCCAACAAGTTTCCCATACTGCTGTGTCAGTGTGGACATGTTTTATTGAATGAGAAAACCTATATAACTCATGTTCATGAGTCTCTATCCACTTAATAGTTGGATGAAAAGCCTATCCTTTTGCTACCGAGGCAAAGGAGAGCTGGGTCTGGAGTCAGGAAGACTTGAGTTCAAATCTAGCCTCAGATATTTACTAGCTGTATGACCATGGACAAGTCTTTAACTTCTGTTTGTCTCAGTTTCCTCACCTGTAAAATGGAGACCATAATAGCACCTACTTCCCAAGGTTGTTGTGAAGATCAAATTAGATAATATTTATGAAGTGCTCAGCACAGTCCCTGGCACAGTCAGTGCTATGTAAATGCTGATTCTCTTCCCCACCCACCCACCCACCCATCACTGTACTTATTCATATTATCTGAATTCCTGTAAAAATGCTAAATTGTCTTTAATAGCATTTGGTATTTTTTTAAATGCTCTGTTGGTGGTTGATGGGGAGAAGTGAAGATCATGGAAAGAGGAGATAGGGAGCAGCATTAGAGAAAAACCAGAGACACTTTTTGTTAAAGATTGTTTCTGTGGTTTTGGTTTCTTGACTTGGAGCTGTAAAATGAGAATATTTGGAAAACTTAAGGTGAGTGGAGACAAACTTTGAGGCACTATAGATTGTTCTATGAATTGCTATATCATAGCTATTATGCTATCATGATTAATCAGGAAATGATCCCTGCTGCTTTTCAAGGGCTTCTGGGAAGTCTGGTACAATGTAACAGCTAAATTGTCCACACTGAGGTGACTGTACCCCATCACATCAGACTCCCCTTATCTCTAGCCCTAGCAGCCAAGAAATAGACACTCTCTACCCAACAAATTAAAAAGTTAAAAAATACAGAATTTCATAATCATTAACAATGAGAAGCAGCCTTGTGTAGTGGACAAAGAGCCAAATCCTAAGTCAAACACCTAATGACTGTGTGTCTCTGGGGAAGCATCTTCATCTCTCAGTGCCCCCAACCAATTCACTGAAACTCTCAGGTACAGAGCGCACATTAGCAGAGGGAGTTCTTCACAGTGAGCTCTGTACACCAGAGAAATCACAGGTCTGCTCAAAAACAAAAATCAACAATAATAAAAATAATTATTTGTAAAGGAAATATATCAAGCTTTATTTAAGATATATTAAGTTCAAATGCAGTACCAACAGAAAGATTTTCCTATCTTCTTTGGTGCCTATGCTTTGGAGAAATATTTTGTCCAAGAGAAAGTGCCCTGGGAAATGCCTCGGCTCACAGTTCTTAAACGTGGTTGATTTGCTTCTCAGAGATCCTCTTCGTATTGATCAGCTACACTCACATTTTAAAAGTCATTCCCTCTATGCCCAGACAAGTGAAGAATTGTAATTAGAAAAGCTGAGGCCTACTTTTATTATAGGCTCTACATCAGTGGAGAAATATGGTGAGGACAGTGCCATTCACAGGCATCCCAGCATGCAAATAATTTCAAGGACACAAAAGATTCAACAGTAATAGAGTCAGGACTCTCAGAGGAAATCATTCCAATCCCCCCTCGTTCGCCATGTTTGTGAAACCAGGGACTGTGGAGCCATCAGTAGGCTCATCAAGACCCCACTGAAAGCTGTTTAGGAATACTTCCCATTTCCCTGTGCCCATCCACTCCCTGCAACAACAGAAAGCAAAGTTAGGATTCTGTGAGGGACAAAGAGAAAAGGAAAAAACCAGAAGAAATGGAGTATCTCACCCAAAGTCACAGGGCTCATCACTTCCATACCTGCGTGGTCCTTTCCCTTCCCAATTCTAGTGCCTTGCTCCAAATTGAAAGTGACAGGCCCTGTTAGGGGAATGTTGCTCTTGCTGGGCACAATCTGGAAAAGATGTGAGGGCAAACAGAGCATTTTCTTTGTTGGGAGTATCGGAATGTGTTTTCTAAAATCCTCGTTTTCTTGATTGAGTACTTCTCCATTTTTGCCTCCCCCTTGGCTGCAGGACACATTTTTTTAACACATATAATGCCTTTTGTTTTTGTTTTATTCTGCCAGAGAGATGATGAAGTTAAAATGCATAAAGTCATATATTTTTGAGCATGGCTAATGTGGGGATTTGTTTTGCAGCACTATGCAGGTCTATGATGAGGATTTTGTTTTTCTTTCTGTTGTTGCGCATTTAGGGAAAAGCAATGGGAGAGTGAAATTAAGAAAGAAAGGAATAAAAAGAAAAAAAACTAGTGTGAAAGGCAGTATGACATAATGGATAGAAAGCTATCCTGGAAGTCAGGAAAATCTGTTAAGCCATGTTACCCCGGGTAAGACATTTCATACCTCAGGACTTTAGGTAATTCCCAAAGGCATTAAGTTGCAGAGCTGGTACTGATCTGCAGCATTTAGAAAAGATAATTTCCTCACCTGGTGGTCTTTCTTCCAATGAAATGACAAGTCTTGTCATTCCCCCCCCCTCCCAAAAAATAGTGTTATAAAGAGCTAACCCATCAGTGTGTATACCTTGGACAGACTCTACTAAAAGACATTGCGTTGGTCTCCGAATTGAACAGGAGGATAAATGGCTCTTTAATAACCCCATATTTGTCCCAGAAACAAAGGTCTATTATTTTAATACCTCTCTTCTTCTGGTGGTACCACGTGTCTTGAGTCATGCAGCACTAGCCTCCAGATAATTTAAAGTATGATTCAGCAGGGGGTACATGGAAGGAGCACATAGGCTGTGAGGAGCTCCAAAGAAGAACCAGAACAAAGGAGGTCACCCAGGAAGTGTGCCCTTTCTAGCTCCTGTTCTATGATCCTCTGAAAGAGAAGATGGGCCAATGGCAAGAGTAAGACTGTAAGCTCCACTTGTATGGGCCAGTGAAGCCCTTCACAACCTGCCTTCATTCTCTTTTCAGGCTCATTGGACTTTCCTCCCTGTCTTATACCCTGCAATCCAGCCAAACTAGCCTTCTCTATTTTCCTTACACATGACACTCCAAACTCCTATCTCCATGCCTTTGCATTGACTTGGCCCTCTCTCATTACCTTCACCCCCTAATGGCCCTCTCTTCTTTTAAGTCAGCTCAAGTGCCATTTTCTACATAAAACCTTTCATTCCCAGTTACCCCAAATACTGGTTCCTTCCCTTCTAAACTACCTCGTATCTAACTGCTTTGTATTTATTAGCATAGATTCACTCAACAACTATGCTCCATATATTTTCGTATGTACTTGTCTTCCACATTGAAATGTAAGACTCTGACAAGTAGAGATCGTGTCATTCTTTGTAGTTATATTACCAAAACTTTGTGCACACAGTAGGAGCTTAAAATGTGCTTCTGTATATTGATTGAGTGATATTTGAGAAAATGAGCAGCACCCCTAGCTTGCTGAGTAAACCCATTGACAAACTTGTGAGAGGACATGAGCAAGAGTTGCCCAGGATAAGAAGGGTCCCTACATCAGCCATGTCTTCATTTCCCACCAGTCTGCACCCTAAACTTGTCTATATTATGCCTTTGAACCCAGTACCTTCATCACCCTCCTCCCCTTTTCAGCTTCCTTCTATGTGTTATCTTCCCCTACCAGAAAGTAAGCTCCCTGAAACCTGAGACTGTCTTTATTTTTGCTTTTATCTGTACCCTCCCCCCTGCCCCAGCACTTAGCACAGTGCCTGGCCATAGTAAGTAATTAATAAATGCTTATTGTCTTGAAGAGAAGCATGCATGGGTGAGTTGTGACCTACAAAGTGGGAACGTACATGTGATGAGATCAAAACTCTATTTTAAGTATAGTGTCCAGGAAGGTAGAGAGAATGTCTGAAAATTTCAGCAAAGAAGTTTCAGCCTTAAGGAATCAGGGAAAATGCAATTAGTCTCTTTCTTAGCTCTTCTCTCAGCAAATTTCTACTTTCTGCTCTTTGACAATTCTCAATTACAGGAATAAAACAAGTAGAATGTGCCCTGGCCTAGGGAGTCAGTCAACAATCCTTTACCAAGTCCTTAGTGTGTTCAAGACCCTGTGCTAAGCCCTGGCAATAGCAATAAAGGCAAAATAATGTTCCCTGTCCTTAGAACTTCACAATGTCACAATACCTGAGCATTAGAAGATCTGATTTCAACTCCCAATTCTGCCAAAAGCTATGTGGGTTTGGACAGGCTATTTAAGTTTTCTGGGTTTTCATTTTTTCATCGATAAAATTAGGGGATTGAACTCAAGTCCTTTCTAACTCTGATAATTTACAATCTATAAATAGGGCTATGCTGGAGCTAGCTCCTACTGGCTCATAATTGTGCAGTGTTCAATGTGAGTATTTGCATATCAGAAATCAGCAAATACTAGAAATCTCAGGACTTGATTTATTGTTCTGTTGACTGTCTAGACTTACAAAAGTGATAGAGAAAATGTTAATCATGCAGGTTAAATTTTAAAATGTCATACTTTGAGGAGGAGGGGCTGGTTGTTAAACATCTACCAGGACACTTTCATTTATAAATGTCTGACTTTGCCACCCAATATCCTTCCCTGTAGATTTTATAATCATTTACTAACTAAATGGGAAAAAAACAAGTGATTTCCCCAACTTAGAAATAATAAGATGGTATGGATGTGTCTTATGCTGTACACTGCTGTGGTCCTCTGTCTTCATCTTACTCTCTGTGTTTTTGTCTCTAAAGTCTGAGACTATTGCAGGTCAGTCGGTACTGATGAAAACACTTATTTGCACTTACTCAAAGAGATCAAAAATAAGAAAGACAGTGTAGCTACAGAACAAATGTGTATCTTTTTCTGAACGGTAGTTGTGAGAAGTTCAACAATTAACCAAGAGAGTGAATAAAATATAAGTCTCTGAATAGAATGGAGTAAACCAAGCAATTCATAGAGTTGTCTTACAATTAATACCCACTGCTAATCTCAGGGAATACCTGCTCTGTAACCATCCCCTTTCTACTGAGACTCATCTGCTCTGGACCCACATATACAGTCTGCCTCAAGTGAGAGTAGACCTAGATTCCCTCTTCTCAAACTCTGGTCCATTTCATCTCCCACTCTGGCATCTCAGGGGAAAATTGCTTAAGGCTTTTTGGTATGGGCTCCATCAAGAGTCTCCTCCGAAGTTAAGAATAGAAAGGTACTCATTCTACACTACAAGTCAGGAATGGGATGGATATTTATTTCCTACATACAAAAGAAATGCTAAAGGACACAAAAGACTCACAACATATGTCAGTGACTTCTATACATTATTGAAATATTAATATATTTCCTATATTAATGAGCAATTTATAATATCATTACTGTAAGATTCTCCTGAGAGGTTGCATCATAAAAATGAAGCAATTTATGGGCTGCTGAAATGGCATCCCACGTTTCATCTCAACTCTGTACTATCCAAACAATTCCTGGTGGATGTCTTTTGCTTATCCAGTCCAAGACTCAGTTAATCCCCCTGACTAGTCATTTTCTCCTATGAAGAAACTCCCTATACTAACAGCCAGCTCTGCCCAGTGGAACTAGTACTCCAAACATTTTGAATTCAAAAGATCCCTTCTAAGGCTAAACATGTGTACCTTGAGAAGGGAGTCAGTAACTTAATCTGGAAAGGTCACACAAAGTTGAAAAGGTGATCCAGGAACCCAGGCAAAAGCTTGACTAGCTAAGACTGGTTCATCGGATCACCATGTAGCAGCAGCCGCCATGTGGCGAGGTGGGGAAGGGACAGCACTCTCTTAACCTTCACTAAAAGTCTCTGAGTTACATTATTCCACATGGAACTAAGGTAGTTATATGTTCAGGTTTGGCCCTATTTCTAGCATTTTCATTTCCTCTGAGACTTGATCAAGACCAAATAGCTAATTCACCAAGACAAAAATCTTGCTTGGTTAATTAACACAGCAAGTTCCCTTCTCCCATTGGTAATTTCTTTCTGGTACTTTTGCATTGGTGAAGGGCCCAGACCAGCCATCCTTTATCCATGACCCCATTTGGGTTTTTCTTGGCAGAGATACTAGAGTAATTTGCCATTTCTTTCTCTAGCTCATTTTACAGATGAGGAAACTGAGGCAAACAAGGTTGAGTGATTTGCCCAGGGTCATATTGTCAGTAAATGTCTAAGGTAAGATTTGAACTCGGGAAGATAAGACTTCCTGATTCCAAGCCCAATGCTCTATCTGCTGAGGCCACCTTCCTCCCACCATCTTGTCTGTTTCTTTTTATGTGTTATCTTTCTCCATTAGAATGTAAACTCCATGAGGGCAGTATCTGCCTATATTTTCACTTGGATTTGTAGCCCTAACACTTAGCATAGTGCCTAGCACATGGTAAGGACTTAATAAATGCTTTTGATTTGTTTACTTAACCCTCATGCCCACCACATCCCTTTCCCCATCCCCATAAAGCACGTCTGCTTAAGTTCATGTAGTCAGATCTATTTTCCATTTGTAGTCCAGCTCTGGCTGACTGGCTAGCTTCCTCCAGAAACCAAGGGGAACACAATAGTGTGAAAGATTAGATACAGAAAGGACAGTTTACCCTCGCTCACATTCCACCTAACCCCAAACACGTGTGTGTAAACGCACATACACAAATATCCTTGGAGAGAAATCCAATTTCTATGTACTTTTCAAGGTTTTCAATTTTACTCTTATTGATCACTAAAGGCAAGCACTTGGAATTTTTAGTGATAACTGTGATATTCTTTTAGAGAATGTTATTTTGTTTTTAAAAGGCTAATAATCAGATTTTGATGATTAAATCACAGTTTGTAAAAGGTTTTGTTTTAATAACTATTAAAGGGAAAAGACAATTTGTAGGCAAGTTTCATAAATATTTGATATTTTGGCACATCTATAACAT
Source organism: Pseudochirops cupreus (assembly GCA_028627135.1). NCBI lineage: Eukaryota > Metazoa > Chordata > Mammalia > Diprotodontia > Pseudocheiridae > Pseudochirops > Pseudochirops cupreus. Next base: position 507,526,340 of record CM053581.1, read on the forward strand.
AAGACAATTTGGACGAAAAGAAAAGTCACACGCAGTACTTTTGCCTGCAAAGGCCAAATGAGGACAATGGGGTAGAAGATCTCATTTTGACATAAGAAAAAGCTTTCTAACACTTGAAGCTACACTGAAGTTCCCTGTCACTGAAAATCATACAGCAGAACTTGAGTGAGCACTTGCCACAAATGCTGAATGTTTCTTATCAGGAGCTGACTAGAGCATTTCTATCTACAATCCCGATTCCAAGATGTTTTGTATGTCTCACATGAGTCAGAGGTGAATTTTTCAAAAAAATCATTTAAGAAAAGTCATTTTTGATCACACAAGTCAGGTTGGACCCAGACTTGACAAAGGACATTCTAAAGTATTGGCATGAGGAAGGCCTGCAGACCAGCACTGACACACATCATCATAAAACTTCCATCACAGACTGGAGGAGGAACAAGATTTGAAGTCAGAATGCATGGTGTTGCATCCCACCTCTGCCAATGTATCATCTTTAACAAGCTGCTTAAGGTCACCAAGGCCTCTGCTTCTTAGCAATCTACAAAGTAAGGGCATCGGGTCTAGTTCAGGGGTGAGGAACCTGCAGCCTCAAGGTCACATGTGGCCCTCTAGGTGCTCAGGTGTGGCCCTTTGACTGAATCCAAACTTCACAGAACAAATCCCCTTAATAAAAGTATTTGTTCTGTAAAACTTGGACTCAGTCAAAAGGCCACGCCCAAGGACCTAGAAGGCCACATGTGGCCTTGAGTCAGCATGTTCCCCACCCCTGGACCACTTGATCTCACAATGATCCCTAAATTCTTATGATCCTAAAATGAGTTGATAACTAAGATCAGCAGGTTTCTTTAAGATGCTCATCTTACTGCATCAGAAGCTAAAGACAGAACAGTTTATGCAGAAAAAACTCAAGGGAGATAGGTGCAATATCCTGTCTGAGCTTACCCACCACAATCTATAACTGATATTCTTGTGGCATTTTACATTGTTCAAATATTAAATAGTCTTTTCTCATATTTTCTTAATGGCGGTTTTGTTTTTGCTTGCTTTATGAAGCAAGTTAAAGACAGGAATTTTATACGTTTTAAGATTTATATAACAAATAAGAAAAGTGTCTCAATACACGGACACACAGAAAATCCATTTCCTCTCCCTCAGTGAGAAATTGTTTTCATTCTTCCTCTTTATAGTCAAAATAAGGCAAAAGGTAACAAGGGAATTCAAGTCAGTCTGTTCACAGATTCATTAGTACAGGGTGTCCCAAAAGTTTCAGTGCAGTTTTAAGCTTTGATAAAACTGTACTATATAAGCTGCCTCCTATAATATGTACCTTCTTGATTCACACTTATCCTTAAAACATTTTTCTGTGATTTTTCACATTCTCCAAAGATAAATGAAACTTTCATTGCCAAAAGAAAAAACATTATTCAGCCTAACTGGCACCATTCATGATTGCTCAAGCATTTGGTGGGTCACCTACTTCTAGGTTAGCATAATTCACTCATTCATCTCTACTGAGTGAATAGTTCTCTTGCCAATACAAGTCCTTTATAGTGATTATTATTGGGATACTCTGTGTGTTCTGGCCTCCCAAGAACTGAATTTAGTCGAAGTGGCATCTTACTTCCACCAAGTAGGACCTACCTTTTGTTATGGAAAATGGATAATTCACTGAACTTCCAAAAACCAGCCTTGCTTATGTTCCCCTCCCTATTCTGTGCAAAAGCAGGCTGACTTCAGGTGCCACCATTCTAGCTGGATGATCCCCTCAGAGAGCAAATGCAGTTGGTTGGTCGACAGTTGGTAATCTGATTGAGCCCATTCTAAATTATTCCCCAAAGGGCTTGTGGGAATAATTTGTGGTTTATATTGATTTGCTTTTCTGCACTCAGCAATAGATGGAAGAAACTCTTACTCTTTCTGTTTAATCCATCGCCACTGGTGGTTTGATGAAGGACTATTTCATCTTTTAAAAATTTCATAGAAGGTCTTATTTTGGGGTTTTTTAAACATTCTTAATAATAGCAAGGTACTTTTATGGATTATATTAAGCTCTAGAGGGTCAAAATCTCCTCACAGGCTTTCCATGACAAACAGAATGAAAAAAGGGCAAACATGTGGCCACATGAATGAGCACAGGTTTCATGAATGTGAGTGACTGGTTTTAGTACACGTTTGGTCTCCCAGGCTCTGCTAGGGCTATTTGTATGCAGACTTGGAGAGAAACAGACCATGACCTGGCCAGTGGCAGTCAGCCAATAACATTGATTGGGTACCTACTCTTAGAAAAGAACTAAGACTAGTCATAGAGACTTCTGTTCTCTAGAGGTTTACAGCTTAATGGAAGAGCTAGGGTAAGCACATGTGAAAAAAGGCCACAGAACACACAAAAGAGAATACATAAACCTAAGTCTACACATTTATATACAGATCTGTGAATTCAATGATTTAGGTACAACAGTAACTAATAATTCAGGCACCAAGAACAAATTCAAAGGGAGGGAAGACTGTCTTCCAGAGAATCCAATCTGGGCCTCTAGAGGGTTTGGAGGGAATAGAAGTGGGCCACAGGAGAAGCAGTCCAAGCACAATATAGTCCCAGAAGAAAAAGGGGAACAACCTGTACCCTCTCCCTAATTCCTCAACCTCTCCTTCTGGACTCAGGAAAATTGGATCCAGAATCTGCTTCTACCACTTACTAGCTGTGGAACTTCCCCTCCCTGGGCCTCAGTTTCCCACCCTAAAAGATGAGGGGGTTTTGACTATAAGATCTCTGGTCTTTTCCAACTTAGAGATTCTGCAGTTCTACAAACATTGTCAGTAAGCGAGAAAGTACTGTTAAAGTGGAATCATTTGAAATATCTCTGTCATAACAACATCTGTTTCCTCTATCAGTATACTCTAGGTTGGGTAATAGGGAATAAGAATCCACACACATTTTAAGAAGAGACAAGTGATAAATGAAGAGGATGACGGGATAAGAGCTAATCTTTTAAAATGGTAAATTCTTCCTTGATTCCCATAAGATTAATGTGTGCATCTTCTGACAGGTCACCAAGCCATTGAGAAAATGTCAATGTGTCTTCTCTATTCACTTGGTTCGTTTCATAAGCAGCAGTATTACAGTGGAAAGATCCCACTGGAGCCTAGGTCGTGACTCCCAAGTTCCAATCCTGTCCCTGCAAGTACCTAGCTGTGTGATCTTAGGCAAGACCCTTAACCTCATCTGGTCTCTTTTTCCTCTTCTGTCAAATTAGGGTTTGATTCAGTGACTTCTGGGGTGCTTCCCAGCTCTAACATTCTACAACTCCTATGATTTTATCTTTTGGGGGAAAAAAAATTCTAGTTTAGAAGTTATCTCAAAATAATAGCCTTTTTTTATTATAAGGTACTACATACACTCTCAAACCTTTTAAAAGACTAACTGATAATAAATTAACAGGCAGCAGGCTATGGAAGATAGAACAGACAGAGAATATATTCTCTTCCTCCAAAGAGCTCACAGTCTATCTGGGAAGATAAGGCACAGGCATGTGGAAGGATAATATTGCCAGGTAATACATGTTAAATCCTGGATCAAATAAGAATGGTAGCAGTGCCTGGTATAGGTTGTCAAAGGAGGGAAGGATCGTGTCCAACTGGAGAAAGGAAGATGTCACAAAGAGTAAGAGGCCTTGAAGAATGTTGGGATTTGATTGGGTGATGTGGAGAGAAGAGAGGTCATTCCAGAGATGAGTAAAGGTATGGAAATGGGAAACCACATGGCATGTTCAAAAGAACATTACATGTGCTAGTACTGATCAGTAAATGTTTATTAAGCTCTTCCTAGGCAAGAAACTTGACATAGAGCCCTGTTTTTAGAGTCAGGGGACCTCGGTTCAAATTCTTCCTCTGCTACTTACTGCCTCTATGACCTTAGGCAAGTAACTTCACTTTCCTAAACCTAATTTTCCCTATTTTTAAAAGGAGATTGGACCAGATAGCCTCTGATTTCCATCTATGATCCTATGATGCATGTGCCAGTAACTGTGCTAAGCCCTGGGAATACTAAGACAAGAATAAACTAATCCCAAGGAACTTCTATTTTCCTCTAGGAAAAATAACACATACATGAATAAGGATATAAAAAAAATGAAAATCATGACAATTAGGGGGTCTAGGCACTAAGTAATAGAAGACAATACTTCTAGTGTTACATAGGAAGGGTATGGGATTAAATGGTTCTTATTGCCAGGATGTTTGGACATTCCTACAGAGAATGTGAAGCCAATGGAAGGCCAGACTATGTCAGAAAATTAAAAGTTTAATTCCCTAAAGCAACTAAAATGAAATAAAACTAACATCTAACCTTAATAAATTAATAATTTAAGAGAAATGTCATTATATATTATGGGATATATTTTTAAGGAAAAATATTTTGTTCTCTAAATTTTCCACTGGCACTGGAAGGTTTGATTTAGAGTCTAATCTAACATTTAGAAGGCTTGATGTTCCTCTGAGTCATTTAAGAGCAAATACGCTCTCTCTCTCTCTCTCTCTCTCTCTCTCTCTCTCTCTCTCTCTCTCGCTCTTTCTCTCTCTCTCTCTCTCTCTCTTTCTCACATTACCTTTTATGGTAAAATGGTATCCATACCAAAAATGGGAAACAACTCATTTACAAATATTATCTGAAGCCAAATTTATTGAGGTGAAATTTTAGAGTATAGTCTGCTATTCTTCAGTCTCAAATTGGTGGAAACATGGCTACCAGAACTGGGCACCAAAGCACTTCTGATTCTGGACCTCTTCCTCCAGACTGGGGTCTCTAGATTTAAGTCAGGATCAATCTCAACTGATGTAAGCTCTAACGCCTAGAACACAGGGCCCAGTAGTTCACAGCAGCCTAATGATAGGACTCTAGTCTTTCCTCATACACAGAAAGGAGCACAAATATTGGGGACAGCCAGTGCAAAGGTGCACAGGTAGGAAATGAACTGTCTTCTGTAAGACAGAGGAAGAAGTTAGTTTTCTTTGCTTTCAACTCAAGGGCTATTTTCTACATAAAGCCTTTCTTGATTCTCCAGCTACTAATGCCTTCCCACTTGCCCCAAAATATGTCATCTCATATATATTTGGTATAAATTGCATACATATTTGTATAGGTACATGTCTCCCTCTCTGAAAGCTACTGGAAGACAGGAACCATTTGACTTTTCTGCTTGTATCCCTTGTGTCTAACACAGTGTCTTGTATACATTAGGTGCTTAATAAATGCTTGTTGGCTGATTGGTAACTTGATAACTAATTATACAAGGTTTATTTTAATCCTCCATTTATCATCATGTCCTGTAGTCAGGAGTTGGAATGAATGAATGAATAAACATTAATTAGGTACTCACTATGTGGATATAGGAGGTTTTTAACTGCAAATTAGATGGAAGGGTTCCATGGATCTTAGGGTACAAAGGCAAAGCAGATAATGCTGACCAATATCCTCAGAGTCATGATTACTGATAAAAACTGTTTCTATCTTTGTTGTTGAACTGCTTAACAATTCTCAAGGACTTCAGGGGTGAGAAGGTTCTTTCCTGGTCTTCCGTAGCTATAGCCACCGTCTGCAGAGGCAGCTGCCTGGTTATATTTCCACAAGGATTGCATCCCTGGATGATGGCTGCAGGATATGGGATGGAAGTAGGGCTGGTGGTCTGGGAGGGCACTACCAACCTGAGGTGCTTGGACTTACTGCCCATTTTAGTGGCTAATCCAGTGATCTGTGGCAGTAGGGATGTGGAGCCCCTTCTCTTCAAGGATTATCCTGCATCTCTGTGTTGATCTCTGGGGATCAGTCTAGAAACAGGAAGAGTGAGAGAGTGGGATGAGCAATATTATTCCCACAGCTCTTGAGTTTATGGTCCTACACTATCTCCACATGGATCTGAGGAAAAGCAGGAGTCAAGGTGGTAGCAGAAGTTTGACCTGTCTAGCCTTTTCTGTACAGATTTTTTATTTATAAACATTATGATAGCTCGTGTACATTGTCAATTTAAAATCAAACCCCAGTGTAAGCCACTGCATATACACATTGAAACAGAAAAGTTCAAGGCCTGGAAAAAATGTCTGGGGATTTCTTTACCATAAGGAAATAATTTAAAATGTTAAACTATTTGTGTACACTGATTACAAATTACAGAGTTAGCATATTGTATTACTGACTTTTTTCTTAACTTTTTAAAATACAACTGTAGCTGAATATTACAGCAGAAACAATAACTAGTGGTAAGTGTGCTATGATGGTTATAGTCCATCCTTCCTTCCTTCACTAGTGCATAGAAAAGCCATTATTATAATGAGTCTTCACTGGGCCCCATTTAAGAAGTTGGCAGTAGACACTCCCTCTGGGGTGATGCTTATTCTCCTCATAAGCTTCTCTCTTGTCATAGTGTTTTCCTTCTTGAACTGGGTTAAATTCCCCCAGTTCTACCTGCTACATTTCTTCTGTTTCCTCTGCTCTGTTTCTGTCCCCCATCCCTCAGGACACTTTGATACTCCATCCTGGCAGGCTTGCCTGACTTGATGGTGGCAGTTGGTTGGCAGTTGGTGGTAACGGGGATGGAGGTCACCTTCTCCACAAGCATTACTCCCCCGGATGATGGCTACAAGGGTCAGGATGGAAGCAGAGCTGGTGATTGGAGGGGGAGGGCACACCTATTGCTTGGGTCCTCATGCATATCTACACTTCTGTGGCAGTTGGCCAACAGTTGATGTTGGTGGTGATGGGGATAGCAGGCATTTCTCCACAAAGATTGTTCTTTTTCAGTGATGATTCCAGAGGCCAGGCTGGAAATAGAGAAGTTAAAAAGATTTTTTTAAGCTAAATTATTACTGTTTGTTGGACAACATCTGAAGTAATGTGTCTAGTACTGAATGCCGCTTTAAAAAAAAAAAAGACTGACAAATTGGAGAGCATTGAGAAGAAGGCAGCCAATGCAGGGAGAAATCCTAAAGCCAAGTAGTCTGAGGAATGGTTAAGGAAATTACTGTTTAGCCTGGTGAAGAGGCTGCAACGTGTGTAATGCAAAGCTTGATATGCTTGGAATCCCCAGGTCATTCTATTTACTAGCCGAAAGACTTTGACCCTCCCACTGTACCTCTCAGGGTCTCATTTTCCTCATCTGTAAAGATGAGGAGGTTAGATTAGATGCTCAATCATCTCTTCTATTCTAAAACCTACGAATTTTGGAGGATGTGAAGGTTGTGTGTAAATATTAGAAAAATACTGTGAAAGAGTGACTAGAGTTTTAGGTTATTCTGGAGAGCAAGCCCATAGTCAAAGTCAGTAAACATTTATCAAGTCCCTACTATGTGCTAGTCACCGTGCTAAGTGACAGAGACACAAAGAGACAAAAAGCAGTCCCTGCCTTCAAGATGCTCACAATCTAATCTACAGGAGTTGCAGAGAGACTGGAGGAGTCGATATAAAGAACTTGCTTCCGATGAGAACTAATCCAATTGGTGCCACCACCATCCCCAAAAAGTGTATTAAGCACCTAGTGCAGGACTCCACACTACGTGCCTGGTATACAAAGTATATATTTACAAGGTATACCTTGAAGGACATTACAACATAAAGGGGAGAGGGGAAGGAGACAAATATGTGCATAGGAAAGTGTTAATATAAGAGTTTACTGGAGCAAAGGAAGAGATACAGACTGAGTGCTGTGTGATGGAGTGAATAGCTTCGCTGGCAATGGCATCTTAGCTAAGCCTTGAAGAAAGAGGAGGCTTTTTGGGGTGGTCCTTTCTAGGTCTTAGGGACAGCACACACCCAGAGGTAGGATAGACGCTGGAACATAAATTGTGTAAAAGGGGACAATGTGAAGGAAGCCTGGAAAGGCAGGTGGGAGCCAGATTTTGGAAGGCCTTAATTGCCAGACTAAGGAGTTTGTATTATTTCTTATCAGAAATAAGTATCGTGTTGATTGGTTGTTGTCCTTCAGTCTGGAAGAGAAACAAAATGGCATCACAATGTTAGGGTCGAGGTATAGTGTGTCCAACTATGACTGGTCAAACCAACATGAGCTGGGAAGGCTTGACCACAGGTTGGGCACAGATAGTCCATATGAGCATTTGGAGTGGAGATGTCTCTAAAGTTGCACATCTCGCGTTTCTTTTGAGCTACTGCAATTCTGTTTTGCTCAAAGAGCACAATGTTTTATTTGATGCAGGACTGCTGGGCGGTCCTGGGCGTTAGAAGGTAAGATTGGAGAGAAAGGCTAATACCTGAAATCTGTGTCACAAATTACTTGGTGTTAATTATAAGACTGTTTGGCAGATTTTTCTTCCTGAGTTATAGTTAAACTTGAATTTGTCTTTATTTTTCCTTTTACAGCCAGTGCTGACTTTCCATACAATGCAGGACAAGCTATAAGAGATGGAGTTAACAGAAATTCGGCAATTATTGGAGGTAGGTATAACATGTTGAACAGTCTCACAAATCTCAACAACTAGAGAAGCAGAATAGGATAATAAAAATGATGCTTCACTTGGAGTCAGACAGACTTGCATCTGAATCCCAATTCTGACACTTTCCAGCTCTGTGACTGTAGACGAGTCTCTTTCTGAGCTTTGGACCAATCTACTAAATTCAGTCGACCAATTCTCAGCATAAGTAAAACTTTTCACTGGTTGACCAATGAAGAATGATGGTTTCATTCCTTTTTAATCTGTATAAGGGGTGAGAAGTTTAAAAATTTTGAACTAACTCTAGAGTAGTATGGAGTGTAAACAGATGAGGAGAAAACATTAACAGTAGCACAAATACACCTCTTTCTGGCTCTTCAGGAGTGACTCTCCTTTAGATGGCACACAATAAAAAGTGGGGAAACCATATGCATTAGAAGAATTATTGCAACGAAAAAATTTACAATTTGCAAATATGTTGATTTAATAGCAGATATCCAGAAGCTTAGAGTAAAGCAACCCTAAAACAACTATTTTCTGCCTTTGACTCACAGGTCAGTTTAATTCTCTTGAATCATGTTACCACACACAATTACTTACTGTCAGGCCCCTCCCATCCTCCAATGCCAGAAAATCAAGTTTTCCTCCATTTCAGTTCATCAGCTTTCCCAAGGTATCTAAAGAAGTCACATAAAGATTAAGGATGCCTTATAAAGTCATTTAATTGCCTTGTATCAAGACAGTTAGGTAGTACAATGGATAGACCACTGAGCTTAAAGTCGAGAAGCCCTGAGTTCCAGTTTGGCCTCAGACACCTACTAGCTATGTGTCCTGGGCAAATCACTTAACTTCTATCTGACTCCGTTTCCCCATTTCTAAAATGGGCATAATAAATAGCAGCTACCTACTCAGATTCTTGTGAGGATAAAACAAAACAATATTCATAAAGCAGTTGGCAAACCTTAAAGAGCTGTATAAATCCAAGCTATTATTACTATTATCATACCACTAGAAATAATTCTCCTCCAAACCCTTCCTATAAAGATTATTTCGTTCTCTGAGGACCTTTGGCTAGATCAAGGTTATTACCCTGTTCTTTTTAGCCAATAAACTTCAGTATTATCAGCGATTTTTTTTAATTTTCCTAATTAAGAGAAAGAAACTGTGAGAAATTTGTATGAAAACACAATTGAGACTATGATCTTTTATGGGTGATGTTTCAGCCATATCAAATAATGTTGCCTATGGTTCTCTTTGCACAAAATAAAATCCAATAAAGACTAGAAGCCAAGATGTGTAGGATAAAGAGGACTGAATGAGGAGTCTAGTTCTGCTTCCTGCTACCTGTATAACAACCATGGAAGTCACTTCTCTCTAGGCCTCCATTGTTGTTTTTTTTCTTTCTTTATGATGTGAGGAGGTTGGGCTCTATCACCTCTAAGATTCTTTTTAGTTTAACATCTGTGATCCTATAACCATTGTTTTTCTTTTCTTTTTTGAGGTGGAGTGAGGGGGGAATTGGACCAGGGAAGATGGATGGGCCAGAGATAGTCGAGCATAATTAGGGTTTATTTAACCTTTGATATCACTCCTTTTTCCAACAGGGGTCATTGCCGTGGTGATATTCACCATCCTCTGCACCTTAGTGTTCCTCATTCGCTACATGTTCCGTCACAAGGGCACCTACCACACCAACGAAGCCAAGGGAGCAGAGTCTGCTGAGAGCGCTGATGCCGCCATCATGAACCATGACCCAAACTTCACGGAGACCATTGATGAGAGCAAAAAAGAGTGGCTTATCTGAGCGAGAGAGCTAGGGCCTGGCAATGGGGCAGGGGGGAGGGGAAAGGGACGGAAAGAGGGGATGAGCAGGGAAGAGGGCACAAGGGGGACCTCAAAGAAGGGGGAAAGCACTCTGCTTTGGACTCTTGAGCACATCTTTAAAAGATCAGCACAACTCGGGGAAGCAAGGGACAGACAAAATCCTTGGGACTGGAAAACAAAAAGGTGTTTAAAAATGAGAACTTTTTAATATTCAGAGATCTGTCTCTCCTTCTATATCCAAACAAAAGAATGAGAAGAAAATGCTTTTAGAGTTTCCACATTGGTTAAGATCTGTCAGTAATACCTGTCTTTTTTGTGTGTGTTTAGAGGTGTTCTAAATACCCATGGCAACAGGGCCCGTTTTCTACATTTTTAGGAGCCCTTAGAATTTGGATATTTCTGTCTTGAGAACAACTGACAAATATACATATATATATATATATATGACCTCCAATGATTCTTTTTTTCATATATAGTCGATTCTTAATGGGTTATTGTATCTAAAGCTTGTTTACATCACATTTCATTTGGCATCTTGTAAATTGGGAGTTGTGAGGAGAAGAAAGGGGCATAGGGAAACAATTGAGTTTTTGCCCATGTCCATAGGGCTATCGACCTGTGCCCACACTTTGAGGGCTCTCATGTGACACAGGCTGTTGAAGGACAAGACTGTACAATACTTAGCAGTGATGTAAAACCATGTCATCAGTGTTACCACTGTTGGGGGTAGGGGAATATTCTGAACTATGAAAAGTTATTTTGGTTTTTTCATTAAGCTCTGAGAAATAATATTGTTCCAAGTACATAGTCTTAGCTTTATTCTGTTTCTCTCTCTTTGACTACGATGTCACTTATGAATTTATCCTCCACTCTTCCTGTGATACATTGACATATTCTGTATGTAGGCATAAGCATCATAGTAGGGAATTAGAGCCAGAAGCTGTGGTTTGTTTGCTTCTATTTCTTTTATAGATGGTAGTAAAAGTAGCAGTCCTGTCATGTTGCATAGCAAATGCATAGAGTAGGTCACTGTCCTTAAAAGGCCCTTCCTCTTTTGAAGTCTCCAGTTTCACTCTCCTTGAAACAAACACTTGCCCAAATGGGTATGCCCTTCTGATATTCATTCTACTAGCTCCTGGTTCCTTTTTGCTATGAGGGTGAGCCAATCATTGAAGTGAATTTGAGCACATCCTAAAAATTCTTTGTTTAAAAGTATGAACAAATACATGGCTAACTCTATCTTGAAGAAAAGGTGAGCACTGGGTTTCATGGAAAGGAAGATGTGGTGAGTGTGTTTGGGTTAAAACAATGTCTTTGAAAATTCACTTCAGTTACTGACTCACTTCCATATATAAGAATCATTTGGAAAACACTTCTTTTTAAAGTCATCCAAATAATCTTCCAGCCAAAGCAAACACACTGCCCAGTAGGGAATTCAGGAATTATGCAGGTTCAGATACAATTGAACCTTGCATTTGTCACAAACATAATAGCTGGGAGTTCCGATCCATAGACACAGTGGATAATTATTTGGAATGAGGCATGAAAGCTAGTTGATGACGAGATGTGATTGCCTAGAACTAGTTACCTTCTGCCTAATAAAATTAACCCTTCACAGAAGTTGTATAGCAAACTATAATTACACATTTTGACTAAGACATTTACCTTTTGTCCAAAAAGCAAAGAGTCATTTATTTGCAAAGGTTGATGTAGAGGTTATATCCAGGATTACATCCCAACACCTAGGATCATTCTGACATAGCCCTCTCCCACATAGCCTCTGCTAATGACATATACTTCTAATGTGAATCACTTAACTAAACCTGTTAACTGTTGCTCTCCTTCCTAAAAGGGGATGTAAAAAGATAGAGAAGTCAAGATACTGCTGTTACGTTGGATGCTACTCAAAAAAAAAAATGCATGTTGAAACGTATTTGGAAATGGTCCCATTACAACTTTTTCACAATACTGGGGTGCTCATGAATCCTAAGATGATTATGACCCCATCTTGGGAGGTTGGATTCATTTTATCCAGAGATGATGATCTAAGGTGAAGGATAGCACTTTACAAGAATTTACGTGCTATGTACTAAAAGTTGCATTTCAAGAGATTAAGTATTAGGATGTAACCAGTTAGAGTTGACGTGGATTATAAATCTGAGGAAACATTGAATGAGGAGAGATTTTTTTAAAGGGAATATTATTTTTATTTTAAGTTGCTTCCCTAAGGTAATATCAAGTCTGGAAACTAATATTTAGCATTATTCACATAAGAATCATATAAGTACATGCAACAAGAATGACTATTTTTCAATACCTTATCAAAACAACCCAGCAGTTCCATTTGTCAGTGTACTCTTTTAAAAGATGTCCGCCTGCCATTCTGGGCTCTCTCACTGGGTCCCTTTAAATCACAAAAACCACATTTTAAATGATCTTAAATTTGAGAAGTATTTTAAAATTTGACCTGTTTTAAAGGTATTGTTTTGCCGAATGACAAATAATGTCAGATAATAAGCCCCATGTGAAAAATATTTCCAGTATCTCCTTAAATAGTTCTGCTTATCACACACCTTTCACTTAATTCTCTGCCTCCTTAGGCTTCTGTCTGAGAAGATTTGGTCACAGAAAGGCCCAAACCAGCATTGAATACCAAAGTATTTTTCTCATTTCCCTTGACTTCTTCATATCTCTTTCTGAAATCAGCAGGGAGAAAAGAAAATTCCACCAATATTTCCAGATACTTTGACCCTGGGAAATTGTCATGGATCTTAAGTGAACAGGAAAGTTGAATTCACCTTTATCTGCATCATCAGTTCACATTTATCAAGTAACAGTTTTGCAGAGGAGATACAAAGGCATCCAAAACACAATTCTTGTACTTAAGGAATTTATAATCTATTTGGGGACCCAGGACATACCCACCCATAAGAAGATGAGCAACCACCCAAAGTTAATAGGGTAGGTAAGTGCCAAATGAATGATTAAAAAAACAATCCTTGGTTTCTCAAGGTTATGGAGATGAGTATTCCCAAATGTTTTCTAAAGGTCATTGTAAATTAAATTCCCATTAGCATTGTGTTGATTTGGGGGGGAAGGAGGATGGAACTCCCTATCACACTGTCATCCTTGAAGAACAGAGTCCAATTCTAACCTAACCTCACCTTACTGCTTTATAACCCACAAAACTCACTGATAAATGAAAGGTCCCAGCTGACAAAATCAAGTGGTTTGTTTTTTCTAATCATTTTGCCTAAGAATACCACGGCAGATAACAAAGAGGCTATTTAAAGATTTCAAAAATGAGAGAAATGAATCTTTTTGGCTAATCATGGGAATGGGAGAGGAAGGTTCATTATGTATAACCTGAGAATCTAGGTTTTTAATAGCTTTGGTTGGTTTATACTTGTAAATCAATGCCATTCTAAGGCTATATCTATAAATAGCACATTCCCTTAAGCCAGAAGCGATGCATATCAACAGGTTGGAACAGATTTATTACTCTCAGTCGAAACTCATGATAATATTGAATTCAACATTTATTAAGTGTCTCGTTAAGTACAAAGCAACCATGAAGGGACTTCACGTATAACCTTCATCTGATGCTTCCTCCAGTCATGGAAGTAACCTGTGCCAGCTGAGTTCAAACTCTGTCAGGTCTAGCCAAGCTTGAAAGCCTCAGACCACTGACCTGATGAAGGTTCTTATGATGGCTGATCTAGTTAAATACAGTGTTACTCATCACCAGAAGGGTGACCCAGACAGTGATGAATTTTGTTCTCACCACAGCAGCTCATGAAACTTTCTACAAAGGCCAGGAAGGGCAGCAGTCAGTAGTAGGGGATAGCTTAATGATGAAATTACAGACCTTTTGAAGAATGTACAAAGGAAAGCAGCAAGGTATTGTGGAAATACTATTAGAGGCAGAAGACCTGAGTTCAAATCTTGCCCTGGCTTACTCTCAAGCAAATCACTCAAACTCCTTGGGCCTCAATCTCTTCCTCTGTAAAATGAGGAGGTTGGGCTATATAGTTTCCAAGCTCTCTTCTAGCCCTTGATCTGTAGTGCTCCTGTGCTGATGGGAATACAATTTTTTATTGTTGCCCTGCATGTCTTCAAGTTAGCCCATCAATAGCTCATAAGAAAACAAAGTCACTTAAAAAGCAGAGGCTTACTCTGTGGGAAAACTTGCCCAGAATTGTCCTACCACTAACACTAAAGGGCTGCAATCAGCACCTTCATTATCATGGTCGTGGTCATGCTTATCCTTTGCTGGGATTCTATCCATAAGCATATGATAAATACACACCCAACAGGAAGAGGCCCCAACCACTCAGGCATTAACTAAACTGTAAGCCCTTAGGAGTTAACATTCCTTGAGCACCAACTGTTGGTACACAGAACACTCAATGGGGCTCATATCTAGTCCTTGCTCTAGCTAATCTAGGTCACTAGGTGAAGCAAAACAGTATCAGAAGGGACAGGCAAAGTAACTCTGGGGAAAGACAGAGTAACAAAACCCAGACTTGCAGCAGGTCACCGAAAAGAAGGAATAGGCTGAATTTCCTTAGCCTCACCTGTTCCATTCTTATCCCACCCATTTTTTTTCCAAAATTAGAAAGCACTCTTAATATGCCTCCATACAAATGGTCAAGTTAAGCACTGTTAGCCCCACAAAAGATTTGAACTCTAATTGGGACCTTTTCAGGTTGTCCTTCCCATTCTTCAGTGACAAAGCATTTTCCCAAACAAATGCAATAATCTGGAAGTTTCATTGGATATTCTTGGTTAGTAGATTGCAAGTACACTAGCAACCAGGAGTTTTGTGCCAGCAAACTACCCAACAGGAACTCAAGTGGCCCCTCATCCTGACCCTTTAAAACCTTTCCATGGAATGTCAAAGAACAAACGAGAAGGGTATATTCCACTAGCGTGGGATGCCAGTATCACTCAAGCATTATTTTCAGTATTGAAGGCAGCTTCCATGCTACCAGAATCCTAGCTTCTTCTTTGTCACCGATGTGTTGTACAACCTTGGCTAAGGTTCCATTCTCATTTTTTTTTAGCTAGAACAGATTTTACCTACCTCCCAGGGGAATTGTGAGGTGTCCTTGCATCTTGACTACAAGGCTTTTACAAATTTCTAATCAGAATGCAGAACATAGGCCAAATGGGAAGCAGCCTCCTCCCTCTCTGGCAATAGGTCAAGAAAAAACTGATGGGACATGGCTGAGTATCTGCTCAATATTAGATCTGATAAAGAGGGCAGGGGCAAAGCAAAGACTGTGCCAAGATGTCCTCCCATAAAAGCTGGAGAAGTTAAATCTTCTGTGAGATGATTAAGGCCCTTAACTGAAAACCTAGGCTAGGACTGCTACTGTTTATCTTCCCTACTCATCCCAAGGTCCCTCACTTTATATTTGGCTGTCCTGACATGCAACTTTTCATAAGAATCTCTATGAAATAATGCAACATTTTAGCTTAGCCTGGAACCTCTCTGACATGCAGGGTTATTTCCAACTGTCCTTGGTATATCGCTTTCACAGCCGCAGCTATCTAAGCCGTATGGAATTTCAAAACTTTTTATCCAACCAAGTCTGAAGAAAGGGTGCTGACCGTTACTCCTCCTTGTCACAGACTGCCAAAGAATGTGGTATTTCCAGTTTGACATTTAGGTAGAAGTTCTTCTTAGAAGCAAATGCACTCACTTCATCTACATCTCAACTGACAAAATCTCAGTTAATCAGTAGATTACCCAGAATCTAGCTCTGGGAAAACAAAGAGGTCTCTTTTCTCAGTTCTACCAAGGTTTCAGCTCAAAAGCATCACCATTCCCAAATTCCATTTGGTTAGGAAGATTTTTTTTCATTTTATTGTTTTGTAATGAGCATGGTGACAGCAGGGGTGACAATTTTGGAAAGCCGAGCTAAATTCTAGTTCTGAAAAAAAAAGGCAGGCAATTTGGGGGGTTCCATCCTAGTGAAATAACACACAATTGCACCCTCTAAAAGCAACAGCATGTAAACTAGAAGGAAAGAAGGACATTATGTATGTTATATTATGCCTGATATTCTTTGTGAATGTCTTTCATTTTAACTAAGATTCTGTTAGAAACAGATTGATAAATAAAAAAATTCAAAATAGTTTTAATTATCCTAAGAGCTGTCTCTTGTGTTTTGTACCATCTCATAGGGAGGGAGGGTGACAAGGGCAGGGGGAACCATTCTCTTTCAGCAAAAGGCCATCAATGTACAAATCACTGAGGTCTCCACCTAATGAGAAAGTTCTCCTTTGAAAAGAAACTGAGATTTATCTGCTCACCAAAGGTTACATCAAAAGGTGGGGAATTCATACTTTATTTGGAGTCACCAACTGCTATTATCCTTCTTCTCTCTTGGTTATTTTGAACTCTTTGGGTAATCTTTTCTCTCTTTATGTACTTTAAAAGCAATTGGGTTTCTAAATCTGATTCTTTTATACTCTGCTAATTAAAATGGCAGTTACACAGACTTAGGTAATATCCATGGAAACCCCTGGCCTTTATTTAAAGTATCAAAGAGGGTGTTTTACAAGAGACACACAGAGTTTAGAAAACTAGCTTCATTACAAAATATTTTATAGCCTTGTATTGTTGGTGGTTTCTTTTTAATCAACTCTAAATATTTTTTAATGTACAGAATAAATGAAATTTCTGAACCATAACCATATTTGTCTCCCCTAATTAAGTCCTCCAAAGCCATACTATATTGCAATTTATACCTTTATATACAGAGTTCGCTAGGGGGTAATGTCTCTAATTAAAAAGAAACTAGAACTATGAAAAGTTCATTAAGAAGACAACAGAATTATATAAGGGCAAGAGGGAATCACCTATGTGTAGTAGAGAACCTATTGGATAGGAACTCACAGACTTGGGCTCTAGTCCCCCAGTCATGTATTACTATACATCCAACCTTCGGCAAGTGACAATAGCGTTTCTGGATTTCAGTTTTTCCTTATCTAGAAGAAGGAGGGGCTTGGTCAACATAATCTCTAGGAATCTTTTCTTATATGAATATCTAAAAATATTTACTATGTTTACTACCTACTCATATCAGAGCAACTCATTATTCTTTCTAGCACTGCTACCACCTAGCCAGGTGATACAGAAGGGAGGCATGCTTGTCTCAATCTGTCATTTTGCTCACCTATAAAACTGACATGATAGCTTATGTGCTGGAGGGCAAAGGAGCCAGGAATTTAAGCTTCATCGTGCTTAGGAACTGGTCCTGAAATGAGTCCATTCAGAATGCTGACCTTAAAGGGGAGGGGCGGCAGAGAGAGGAGGTCAATGCAAACTATTCCTTGGTATACATATCTGCTTTTTGCTGAGCAAACAGAAGTCAGCAGGTTCAGCCAAAGCACTGGGATGCCTCTGGGCTAAATTATCCCTGAGCTGGAAGGTGTCTCAGCAAGTGAATTCCTCCAAGAATTTACCTGCACTGTTGTGGCAGTTTTCCTCCGAAAGAGAAAAGCAGTCAGAAGTTTCATGGTAAATGCAGTTCTCTCTTCTTGTTCCTCATTTGCTTTCTAAATTTTCCCCAGTCTAAGAAAGTCACCTATTGGTTTGCCCTATGGCCTTTTGGCACCCAGGGAATGACTGGATAGTCATGCCTCTTGAATCATCACCAAGAATTAAAAGTCGTGTATCCTGAAAAGAATCAATCCCCAATATTCATGATGTCTGATAATGAAATTCCAGCTCCTTGAGGGATGGATTGGAAGAAAGTACATCTTTTTGGAGAACTGGTAGGCTTTAGTTGCCTTTGGAAGAACCAGATTCTAGGAAACAGGAACTAAATGGGTCTAAAAACAAAAATAGAGTAAGGCAATTATGTCTAAGATACTGAGGATACTCAGCTTGAAAGATAGGCAGGTGTGGGTCCAAGTGAAAAGAATTCCTAGCTGCCCCTGGGAGGGGGGGGGGGCAGAGATAAGAAGGGATAATGTGGGAACTCAGTGAAAGCTGAGGACTTCCTCAGTGCAAGAGCAGGTAGAAATATGTGAGTATAGATACCTGAGCAATTTGACATTAAGCTTGAAACGTCAGATATTGAGCCCCTAGAGGGCTCAGGTTTGCCTGGTGAGCTTGTGAGGTGTTGAGCCAACTGTTATTCTTATGAAAAAAGAGTAGGAGGTAGCCTGGCATAGTCTGAAGAGAGACAGCCTTGGAGTCAGGAAGATGCAGGTTTAAGTCTTGTCAACTGGCATGTGGCCAAAAGCAAGTCACAACCTCTGAGTGCCCCAGGTAAGTCTCTGAGACTAGAATTATAGACAAGTCGCTGATTTGAATTTTTGAGTGGTTCCCTACAATGATGAAATCACAAGTGGATAGATAGACAGACAGACAGATAGATAGATAGATAGATAGATAGATAGATAGATAGATAGATAGATAGAAGGATGGATGGATGTGAGTAGATGGGGGGGGAGAGAGAGACAGAGACAGAGAACACAAATAATAAACCTTTTTGATGTGGAAAAAGAAAGGCTAAATTGGGATATGTATGAAATCTACAAAATCTCCAGTGGATATGATGTATATATGAATAGAGTGAACAAAAGTTTACTCAGAAAAACCTGCTATGCTAGAATTAAGAATAGTCCTTTAAATCAGAAAAGACAAAGCTGGGACAAAATAGAGGAAAATGCTTTATTATAGCAGGTAATAAATGTAAATTTTTTTACTATGAGAAAAGATGATATAAGTTGAAAACCGTCATAGCTTCAGCAATGTTTAGATGATCAGTCCATATTTATAGAATATGAAGAAATGAAGATATTTAGGGTTACGTTTTAAGTTTTAAAGGTTGGCACCAGGTAGGCTAATTGGTCCGGTAGGTCCTCTGGTGTCTCCATCAGAGATGGAATCCCAGTCTTAAAAGGTATGTGGACCACACTACAGCTTAGGATAATTCCTAGCCCAAATAACTTGTCCATAGTAGGTGCTCAGATAAATGAATAAATGGTCAAACAGAAAAATTAAGTTTGTGTCTTCAGACTTTTGATGGGTTAAAGAGGGAAATGTCACAGCCTGATCTCTCTGGTTGTACAAAATACACTCTGAAGTTCAAACCCAGATCAGAAATTTTAAAGTGAATAACGTTCATGTTAAAAGTGAAACAAATCTAATACCCATGGATTCAACTATATAATAATGAAAATTCAAGAAAAGAAAGAAGAAAATGAAATGTAATAAAGAAGAAAAAATAGACCAAGGCAATGTGAAAGGAGAATTTTGCCACAGAAAAATTCCTTTCACCTGAGGGTTGCTTTCTTGGTTTTTTTCATTAAGAGAACAGTCTGATTCTCTCTTTCTCATTCCCCAGATCATAACCCAGTCAGGCATCCTTCAGAGATATGAAAGACAGAAAATTCATCATAGCTCCTGAAAGGAAGGTAAGGCAAATTCTCCCAGCAGAGGGAAAATATATGAATGACTGAGCCTGACTTCTGACTCAGTGGTGAGTGAATTACATATTAAGTGTGAAATAATTACTTCACATTTTTACTAGTCTAGAATTAGACTAGCCCAACATCTTTGCTGGTGGGATCATGTAACAAAAGAAGCTCTGTATGCTGGTTTTCAAATGTATGTGTATGATGTATGTATATATGTTTTCAAATGTGATTTACTCCCTTGTAAATAAAGCATCCCTGGTTTCAGCCCTGGTCTTTTGGGCCTCTGCTGGGTGCATCAGTTAAAAAAAAAAAAAAGCAATTGGATTAAAGAACAGAACTTGATTGGAAGCATACTTTGGACTTTGTCAAAAATACAAGGAATGCCTAGAATATATTACTGAGGAATCAATTTACAGTTGCTCTAAATTACATTTATAGAGCGAATCTTGCCCTTCTCCCAAGCGGTAACAGTGACATTACCATTAAGTCAGTAGGAACACAGGAGAAATATTAACTGTGGATCACTTACTGCCAGAGTTGTCATTACTGACTCCTGTGCTGCCCTGGTAGAATGAGCTGTGAGGCTTAATGAAGATCCTGTTAGGCAGGGTAAAGCACACCTCCACGACTTCTAGGGAAGAGAAACAAATTAGCTAAATGCATGAAAATCTAAAAATACCCCAGGTATGCCTCATACTGTTAGTACTTACCATGAGGCATTGTTTGAATGCTTTTATGACCATATATTTGCTTCTCGCTTTGGGGAGTCTACTGCTAAAATGCAGATGAATTAGATGAGCCATTGAATGCTGAAAGCAGCAGCTCCTTTTCTTTGGTGTACTAATCAAAGACCACAGGGCTTTACTGGAAACACATCAAGGAACACTGAGTGTGGAGAGAATGCAGGGCAGGTATTAGGGCAGCCCATCTCCCCACACATTGGGGCTAGGACTGATCTCTCCAGTGTGGGATAGGGAAGGAGAGAACAGGAATATACCCAGGGAGGTTACCAAAGAACTTCAGCATTGTGGTATTCAGGTCATGACAGAAGGAAGGAGTCAGTGATTACCTGGCCAGAGGCAGTTCTCCAACTGTATCCCCTCTTCGATACACATGCCAGGGCAGGGCAGCTGTTTTACAGGACAGCTGATTGGTTTCCCACTTCTCCAAGGTCATTAAAAGGAAGATGCCAATGAAGGGAATCCAGATGAACTGGGAAGGGGGACCAGAAAGAGCCAGAGCCAAAACAAGGAAAAATACCAACCAGTAGGAGGTGGTGTTGGTATACCACAGATAATCTATTAGACAGAGAAAGACACTAGGCTGAAAAAAAACAAAAAAAAAAAAACAAAAACTGTGGACACAATTTTTTTCTGTATTTATAAAATTCACCCATGACTGTTTCATGAGGAAATGGAGAAGAGATAAATGGTCTGGGGACTCATATGAAAAGAATTACAAGACTTGGTCATCAATAAGTTGAAACTAAACATAACTTGGGGGAGGTCTGTGTTAAAGTACAGGCATACCTTGTTTTATTGCACTTTGCTTTATCAGGCTTCACAGATGTGTTCTTTACAAATTGAAGGTTTGTGACAACCTGGATGGAGGAAGTCTATGGGCACTATTTTTCCAACAGAATGCGCTCACATTATATGTCTATGTCACATTTTGGTAATTCTAGTGATATTTCAAACTTTTTAATTATTATTATATCTGTTATGGTGATCTGTGATCAGAGATCTTTGATGTTACTATTATAACTGCTTTGGGTGGTCTCCAACTGTGCCCATATAAAATGAAGAACTCAATCAACAGATGTTTTGTGTGTTCTGACTGCTCCACTGACCAGCCTTCTGTCTTTCTCCCTTTTTTCTGGCCTCCCTATTTCCTGAGACACAATATTGAAATTAGGCCAGTTAATAACCCTACAATGGCCTCTAAGTATTCAGGTGGAAGGAAGAGTTGGTCAATGAGGCAAACTTCCTCATTGTCATATTTTTTTAATTGCCACAGCCACCCCAACCTTCAGTAACCACCACCCCCAAACAGTCAGCAGCCTTCAACATCACAAGACCTTCCAACAGCAAAAAGATTATATTCACTGAAGGCTCAGATAATGGTTAGTATTTTTAGACATAATATTATTGCACATTTAATAGGCTATAGTATAGTATAAAATAGCTTTTATATACAGTAGGAAACCAAAAATTTCATGTGACTTACTTTATTGTAGTATTCACTTCATTGTGTTGGTCTGAAACTAAACCTGTTGTATCTCTGAGGTACATTTGTACTGTCACACCGTGATCATTTTCAGTTCAGCTAAATCACTAGCTAGCTTTTGAGTAAAGCAGAACCAATCTTGCTTCTCTAATATGCCCTTCAATTCTCCATCCTCAGTGCATAAGGATGAAAGGTTAAAGCATGTAAAGTGAACCTCAACTATTTCTCCAAAGTCTTCTTGTTGCATGGAAGCGACCTTGGGTTATTGAAGACTATGTCATTAGAGTCCTAGCTTTGGAAGGTCCTTTGAGGCTAGAAAAGTCTTAAGCAGACCTGGGTACAAACCATGTATCTTCTACCTAAGGGTCAACATGGCTAAATGCAGAGAAGCTGATCATCAAAGAGCTGGCTACCAAAAAATTATTTTTTTTTGGTCACGACAACTCATGAGGACCATATCCCAAGGAAGGTTTGTGATCTGCTTCACTGGAAGTGTCATCTTTAAGAAATCCAAATCTTCCCAAATATGCATCCAGTTCAATTCAACAGACACTTATTAGGAGTCGACTATGTTCAATACCCTATACTACATATTGATCATACTAACATTTTTAAATTCATATTGGATATGTAGCAGTAGGGATACCCTTTGCACATGGGTTGACTATTGGTCACTGAGATCACTTCCAAATTTTGAATTCTATAATTCTGAGTTTGAATGGGAATGGGAGGAAATATAATCAAGATCAAACATCCATATGCAATAATGCTAAGTGCTCCTTTATAGGACTAAAACACATGTGAGTTTATAGCCTTGCTTTCAGTAGGCAGTATCACCTCAAAGAGGATGTATATACTGGGATGAAAATATAAAGGTTTCCTTACTTTTGAAGGAAACCCCACTTTCTGGAGGCACAGCACTTAGCACTATACCTAGCGTACAGTAGGTTCTTGATAAATGCTGGTCGAATTATCTGTTCTTATTGTTTTTGTTGTTTACCCTTCATTCTTGAAGAGGACCATGATCTCAGGAATGTGATACCATGACTTGCAAGTGAATTGGATTTAAGTAAGGAAGGGCTGTGCAAAGTCCCCAGCCTCACTCTCTCCTCTGGAGCCATCTGGGTCTAGTGGCCAGGTGTGGATAAGGATGACAGGAGTTGGAACTGGATGAAGTGGGAGACCCTGGTCTGTTTAAACTAAGGTCTTTCCTAGGTCTGATGACACCCCTTCCCCTTGTATAGAAAACCAAAGAATGTTTGAGCTAAAAGTGACCTTGGGAGTCTATGAGAACAGCAGAATGTAAAGTGAGAAAAGACTGTGAGAATACATGAAGGCCCTGTTAACCAGGCTTAAAGATTTGGGGGGTTATTTGGTAAGTAATGGAGAGATATTGAAAGTTTGGGAGAATAACATGTTTCTGATCTTCTGAATTTCAAAATTACGCCTCTACTGCTATCTCATCCAGCAACTTCCCTCAGTGCCTGGGGCTTCCTGACTCTGAACATCCAACCATCACCAGGGTTTGTTCACATGGAAAATCCCATTGCAAGGCTTACCCTTTTCTCCCATGGATGGGTTCCTCCTAAAGCATTCATTCTGTGAAGAGCCCCTGGCTAGCCTGCCCTCACTTCCCTCTCAGCCCTTTTCTTAACCTTTTAACTTTGCCCCCTCACTGGCTACCATCTTCCCACTTCCAGACATTTACCAGCACTGTGACCTTGGTCATGTCATTTGACCTCTGATTATTTCAATACCTTCACCTATTAAATGGGGATAATGAGAGCACTACCACCCAGGGATTTTGTGAAGACCAAATGAGATAATATTTTAAAGCACTTAGTGCTGTTCCTGGCACCTAATAGGCACTGTATAAATGTTAGCTGCTTGTTATTTTGTTATTATTATTTTTTTCAACTCCCTTTTATGTATTGTCTTAGACTGTGAGCTCCTTGAAGGCAGGGGTTGTCTTTCTTTTTGTATGTATTTGCACACCTAGCACTTAGCATGGTGCCAGGAATGTAGTAAACATATAATAAATGCTTGTTTCCTTCCTTCCAAGCTGAACGTTAGAAAGCTGAACTTGATGGAGGTATGTGTTGCCGCCTAACTGCAGCAACCGGACTGCCTATCTTACCTTACCCAGGTCTTTGAACGTCTCTGGCCACATTCAATGCATCACACCCTAAACAGAGCACCCACACAGACTCAGGATCACTTCACACAACAAGTCTTTATTGTAGCTGATTACATCTTCTCTCTCCCCTCCAGCCCCCAAACCTTATCCTTTTATAGGGTTTAGTTATCATATGCCCCAGCAACAGTCTCGTCCTATCAGAGAGGAAACACGTCCCGTTGGATGGCACATGCTTGATACAAGCCGTCTTATCATGGGGAACAATCTGTACCTGGAAAGGGACTGCAGAACACACACCCAGGTGCCCCAAGGCCTAGGGCCCTGTTTACTTTCTTGGGACTCGACAGCTGCTTTAAGACAGTAACAGGTATGTAGTATGGATTGGGAGAGTAGAAAGACTAAAAGCAGAGAGATCAATTAGGAGGCTACTTCAGTCTAAAGTAGAGGGTGAGCTCTAGGATTAGAATCCCCCCCAATTTGACCATTGATTGGAAGCAAGTTATCAGACCAGGGGTTGTTCAAAGAAGAGTCCCTTATCAGCAAAAACTCCCAGGTATCAGGTAACATCTTTCTGAGGTTGACAACTGAGAACTTAGGCCTCTCTAAATAGGGCATAGAGTTGTAGCAGCTAGGTGGCCCAGTGAATAGAGTGCTGGCCCTGGAGTCGGGAGGACCTGAGTTCAAATCCAGCGTCCAACACTTAACACTAGCCATGTGACCTTGGGCAAGTCATTTAACCCCAATTGCCCTGCCTTTCCCCCCTCCAAAAAGCAAAAAATAAATAAATAGGGCATAGGAAGAAGTAGAAAATTAAGGTGATTATTATGTGACTTCAAGAAGCTTACTGAAAGGAATGTACCAAAAACACATTTGCCTCCTCCACCATTTTATGGATAGTTAACCCTGGAAGCAAATTTATTAAAAAGCATTTTTGAAATCCAAAATTCAGTGCTATCTGGATTCTAGTGCTTAGAGAAACTGTAATATTTCCCATCTCTCCACCCCTGACCTGTATCAGAATAGTAGAGAAAATTCCACCCTTTGGATTGCAGCCAAATTCTACAGGCCTTCTCCAAGGAATCATGGTCCTCAATCCCCACCTCATCCCCTTCCTAATCCATCCATGGAGTCATTTGTCAATACTGACTAGTTCCCTGACCTAAACACAATACATTTTACAATTTGCTCACAATATCACCACTACTGCCTCCAAAAACCTGTCAAAGAAAGGGGAATGGAGCCCTTCATGTGATGTGGAGGGATGATTTCTATTTTAAGAGGCTAAATGCTAGAACACACAAATAACAGAATTGTTAGTGAATGTATAGAAAAGAAAAAAAGGATTACAAAGAATTATGACTTCATCAAAAACAGGTCACTCCATGTCAACCTTATTTCACTATCTGGTGTTGGGTTACTGGACTGGTAGGTCAGAAAAATGCTGTAGATAGAGGTTATCTAACATTTGATAAAGTCAACTGGCTCTAACCTATGACATATCATTATTTGCCAGCTGTAGTGAGAGAGACAGAGCCAGGGAGACAAAGATCTTCTAAGGGAATGGCTATGTGATGTACTTCTCCAATAGTCTTGAAATGAAAGTACGGAAACATTATTGTCTTTAATATCCAAAGGGAAGGAGGTTTCCTCCAGCTAGGTGGATTATAAATAGAGACATTGGACTGGCTGCGTTAACTAGAACTGAGTTTGAATTCTGCCTGAGATACTTGCAGTTGTATGACCCTAGGCAAATCATTTCACCTTTCAGTCTCAGTTTCCTCATCTGCAAAATGGAGTTAATTTTAGCACCTAACTTAACAACAGCATTTTTGTGAGGATCAAAAGAGATAATATTTGTGAAGCACATTGCAAAATTTAAAGCACCATAAAGATGTCAGTTATCATAAGGTATTATTGATATTGACATAAGAATATCATCTTATCGCTTACTGGGAAGGCAATGTGGCATAGGAACTAGCCTGCTGGATGTGAATGCAGGAAGAAACCAGTTCAAACCCTACCTCAGATACTCCCTAGTTTGTGACTATGAATGAGTTACATAAGGTCCCTGAGCCTAGGCAAATTCTTTAAGACTGCTACTCAGTTCAAAACAAGGAATTCCCAACACCTGTGAAATCACAGATCCTTGATTTATTTGACCCATGTCTGCTGTGCAGCTCTCAGCTTCTTGGCCCTAGGGAGAAAACTAACTAGCCAAAGAGGCTGTGCTGCTAATTAGAGATGATTGGAATCCAGGTGGAATCTCTCCTTTAATAAAGATGAAGGCAGGAAGAAATAGCCCTGTGAGACAGAGCTCGGCAGCAGCCCTCCTAAGTGTCTGAGAGACCCAGAGTCCTCCTCCTGTAATGCCAGGAGTTGAGTATCTTGAGGAAAGAGCCACTGCACGGTGAGTAAACCAGAGGGTCTTTCATTCAACTTGTTGAGAAGGACCCAAATAATTGGTGTATGGCTTAAAGCAAAAAAATGATCTCTGAAGGAGAAGATATCAAATATGATATTTAATATATGCCCATTAATGAGAGAGGCATTGTGCTGTGACAAAGAATGTTGGAGGCAAGTTGGGAGAATTGGTGTTTCCACTAATAACCTCTGTTAACTTGGGTCAAGTGCTTCATTCTTCAGGGCTACAAGTTCTTTGCCAAATAAAAGGATTGAACTAAATGATCTATAAAGTCCCTTCTAGCCATAAGTGAGGCATCTGGGGGCCCTGGGTCACATAGGGAAGGCTTGCTCCAGCTAGAAGTGCCTGCTCCCAAACCCGATTACTTATATGCTTACGTATTTATGATTACTTGAAATAGAGCTCTAGAAAACCAGGCTTCGTTAAAGCCCATGTGGTTCAGATGAAGTTACTTAACTATACCTTTAAATCTAAATCACTCTTTCGTTGATTGGCCAGCAATAAATCCCAGCCTGAGTTTCTCTTGCTCATTGTTTGGGTTCTGATGGCTCAGAGTGAGTGTTAATAGCAATTGTTTTTTGTTCTGGTCAGAAACTCTAAGGGTCTTCCCCTCCCAAACTGATTCTTTTTTGAAGGCAAACTAGGCCATCTTTTACCTCAATTCTTACCTAGCCTTTAATTACTGAGTGTTGCCTCAGACAAACTGACAGCTGGGAAAGGCCTTGGTCTCCCACTTCATCTGGGACCATCTCTAGTCATCTTGACCTACCTTGTCTCTGGATTCCAATAACTGTGAAGGACAGAGTGAGGCTTATGACTTTGCACGGCCCTGCAATCTCTTGCAGTTCACTTGAAAGTCGACACATCACCCCACTAAAGACAAGGGGACTCTTCCAGAACAAGACAAACAACAACAATTAGGATAGGAATTAAACTTGGGATTTTATGGATGGAAGGAGCCCCTCCAGTGAAAAAACTGATCTTTGAGTCTTGAAGAGTTGCCTAGAGTTCAGAGAAGTTTAAGAACTTTTCTAGAATCCCACAAAAAGTCAGAACTGGAGCCCCCAGGCTATGTCTGTCTCTCATCCCACATTTCAGTCTGCTTTCTCCTATTATAGGATGGTTTGGATATTCCATTTGACACAAATAGAAAGTCATTTGTGAGTTCTTTTGGATTTTCATGAGAAAGTAAGATCCGTGAAGACAGAGACTGGCTCTTCTTTGTGTACACCTCCCACTTAATGCTCATTGATTCAGAAAAGTAACCAATTCCTGGCAAAATTTTTTGCCCCATTAACAAACAAACAAAAAGCCAATTTTGTAGATAGCATTACTGAGGCACTGGTGCTCCTGCACTAGAATTATTGAATTATTTTCTTATACCTATAGAAATCAGAGTTTTGTCTCCCTCTACCTCTTCATTCAAAAGGCTTCTGAAGCCCTTGGCCTTTTATCCCAGCTAATCACTGCTGATGGGCTATTCTCAGATAGTTCAGACAATTCCAACATAACTTGATTTTCCTCCAATGAGCTGTGTGGAGCCCATCAGGCATACTGTCGAGCCATGTCTGGGCTCAGGTGATTTAGGTGGTGAGTTGTGCTTTTCCAAGTCTGTGACTTGGGAAATAATCACCTTTACTTCCATTGTTTCCATCCCAAGCAGAGCTTTCCTCTCTCTCGGGCTAATCTGCTGTCACCAATCACCTTCACTATCAGAGCCATCACTCAGGTGTAAAATGCTAATGCCTGAAAGTCTAGGCTTTTTAGAACGTTTAACTGAATCGGAGGCAGTCTCCAGAGGCCATCACAGAAACACTCTTCCCTGCTGTCTGATAATTCAAGTAAAGAGAGTGGGGGGGGTGGGTAGAGAATGGGATGATTTTGATAGTGGTATGAAGACGTTAAGAAGGAGGGGAAGAGAATTAGTGTTGGTAAAGTGCCTTAAACAGGATCAGAGTCAGGAGAACTAGGCTCTAATTTGGGCAATAGAGAGTTGTTATTGTCCAATTGTACCCAATTCTTCCTTATGGGGTTTTCTTAGCCAAGATACTAGAGTGGTTTGCCATTTCCTTTTCCAACTCATTTTTACAGATGAGGAAACTGAGGTAGACAGGGTAAAGTGACTTGTGCAGGGTCACACAGCTACTAAATATCCGAGGCCAAATTTGAACTCGTGAAGATGAATCTTCTGATTCCAAACCCAGTGCTCTATCCACTGTGCCACCAAGCTGCCGGATAAAGAGCTTGCCCTGAATTAGATTGACATTCATCAGGGATTTGAGTATCTAGGAGCGAGAGGCACTAGAGTCAGCGCAAATAGGGTCTTGCATCCATCAGTGATCCTAATATCACGGCTTTACAACCAAAAGGTACCAGTTGTGTGACCTCTTGCAAGTCACTTAACCCCATTGGCCTGAGTTTCCTCATCTGTAAAATGAGCTAGAGAGGGAAATGGCAAACCACTCCAATATCTTTGCCAAGAAAACCCAAATGGTGTCATGAAGAGTCAGACAGGACTGAACAGCAACAGATACATATACAGAATAAATGGAAAGTAATGTTAGAGAGGAAAGGCTCTAGCAGCCAGAGGGACTGTGGAAGTCTTTCGGCAGAAGGAAATAGGGCTTGAATGGAGCCTCCAAGGATGCCAGAAATACAAAGAGATGGAAATGAGAATTCAGAGTTTTCCAGTCATCTAGGATTGCCGGTATAAAGGTAACATCTTGACTGGGGCTTTGTTGATAGTTAGCATGCCTACCCTCATTCTATGCCATTCACCCCCTGCAAAATGCCAACCGTGGGCAACTCCCACCATGCCTCCCCAACACTCCTACTCATGGGCTGATGATTATTTAATGTTAACCAGAAGCTCACCGCTGCATGGCAGTCACTTTATTCTGCCCAGCTTGACACTGCCACGATCTCTACAACAGAAATTTCAAGCCTTCTCTCCTCAAGCCCCCAAAGCCCCACCCTCTCTTTTTCCTTCCCTCTCATCAGAGAAACTTACCCCCAGGAGCTTCTGAGAAAATAAAAGCCATCCATCATTAGCTCCTCACCTATTTCAAACCCCTTTATATTATTCCCCCCCTTCTCTCTGCCTTTGATCCAGTCTCTGAGGAAGAATCCATCCTTCTCCTTGCCACTGACAACGCTTGTGCCTTTGATTCCTTTATTTCTCCTCCATCAGCTTATTCCCTCAATCAATCCCCACCTCTGCCTCTCCTGTCTTCTAGAGCAGAGGTTCTTATCCTAGGATACATGTACTACCATGGAATGCAGGAGAAGCATAAGCCTAAATGGAAAAAAAAAAAGCTACACATTTATTTCAATAAGTTGATTTCTTCATAATTATATATTTTAATTTATGTGTTTAAAAACATTATCCCAAAAAAATTTAAAAAATAAAAACATTATCCTGAGGGGCAGCTAGGTGGTGCAGTGAATAGAGCCCTGGCCCTAGAATCAGGAGAACCCAAGTCCAAATCCAGCCTCAGACACTTAACACTTACTATCCATGTGACTTCAGGCAAGTCACTTAACCCCAAGAGCCCTTGCCTTCCCCCCTCCAAAAAAAGAAAAAAGAAAAAAACCATTATCCTGAGAAGGAGTATATAAGCTTCACCAGGATGACAAAGGCATCTATTCGCACATATACACGCGTGCATACACACACACACACACACACACACACACACACACACACACACACACACGCACACACACACACGCGCACACACGCACACACGCACACACTCATTCTTAAGAACCCTTGTTGTGGAGGCGAAAAAGAACATGGTCAAGGCTGTGCTTTAGGGATTCTGATTTGGCAGCTGTGCAGAAGATGAATTCAAGAAGATAGATTCAGGAAAACCCATTAGGTAATTCCTAGAATAGTGTAGACATCGGAGTGGGCCTGCCCAACAATGACTGCCATGTGAAGAGAAAAGGATGAAACCGAGTTTAGCCCAACATCTGGCACATAGTAGGAATTTAATAAGTGCTTATTGATTCATTAAAGAAACAAAAAGTGGTGGTAACTGTTGAGATTAAAGGGTGTAAGAGGAAAGGAAAGAGCTGAGGATGACAAATGGAAGAGATTCTGTAATCTCTGGGATTCCATGGCTTCGGGCCACAGAAGGCCATCTGGCCTTTCACCCCTAACTTTGTCCTGTCTGAACTCTTCCTACCTTCTCCACCTCAGCTGCCTGAAGAGCAAAGCTGAACAATTGCCTTGGATGCTTAGAGGAAAGTTGTGGGATGAGGATACCAAATTATTTGCTAGAATCTCTGATGAATATTAATATATTTCGTATCTACTTTTCTACCTATGTTTTTTGGGGGAAGAGTGTGAACAACGGAGCCTCTGATTAAGTAAGAGTTCCCCATCAGTTAGGTGAGATTCCACAGCTTAGAATTGCTCTTCCAATTGACACAGGCCTATACCCCGACCTCTTTCCAAGAGGTCACAGGTAACACTTGTGATTGGTCCCCGTGGCCTGAGATTGCCTCCAAGACTGGTAACTGATTCAGTGAAGATCAGTGTTATACAGGGAATTATCCTCTCCCCTATAACTTGTAAGAGTAAGCTATAAAACAACTTGTCCCTCTTTCTTTGCCCACTCATTCTCTTTGTTACACTTCTAAAACTACAGCAAGGATTTCTCCCTTCC
This sequence comes from Pseudochirops cupreus, assembly GCA_028627135.1. NCBI lineage: Eukaryota > Metazoa > Chordata > Mammalia > Diprotodontia > Pseudocheiridae > Pseudochirops > Pseudochirops cupreus. The sequence goes on from CM053581.1 coordinate 507,557,502, forward strand.
CATTGCCAAGAGTAGAAAATGACATCTTACCGGAGAAGCAAATGGCAAATAATTTATGTTTACCTAGGCAATCCTGAACAAGGAATTCAAGAACGTTGAATTCCTGAGTCCCAGCCTCCTGGTTCTGGTGTACAGAATGGGTAGAAGTGTGAATTCTATAAGCAATGTGATCCTATAATCAAACCTTCTAAATGGAGAAGGAGGGGTTTCCTGGGCAGCAGCAATTTGGGGACTCCTTCATGGGTGATCTGGGTTCAAAAGTTCAGGTACTAGGTCTCCCAAGAGGGAAATTTTCTAGACTTCTTACTTCAACGAAGAATGAAGAAGACTGCCCTACCTCTAGGGGACAAAAGCCGCACATGCCATAGGTGACCTAAAAACCCCATTATTGCTATAAGTTACTTCTCTGCTTGTAGATCAGAGGTGGATGGGGAGATGGGCCAATTATCAAGAGGCCCTTACAGTGTCTTTACCTTCTGGAATCTGAGTCTAAAAGACTTGCAACACTTTGCTTCACATTTGTACTAGGCCTCCTTTGAGTCCTTTTCATTTTGCATATTTTCTGTAGTGGGAGAAATTGATTGTCCCATAACCAGTACTCATATTGTCCAGTGAATACTTGTGTTGGAATTGGGGGCCTTGCCTCTCTTTGCTAGATTTGGGGAAATCTAGACTTAAGCTTTATCTAAGACTGCCTGGCATTAAACTCTGGAATGTGGACAAACAGAGATAATGACTTCAGTGGAGTCAGCTTCCTAGATCAAACCTTGCTCTATATGAGCCCAAAGTCTTTGAGAAGACTCTGGACTATGTATGTGTTGATTTACCCTTCCAGTAGAATATAAGCTCCCTGAGGGCAGGAACTATTTCATTTTTATCATGTATTTTTCTTTATATTGTATATGGTACCCAGCATTTTGCAGGCACTATGATTGAAATACTTGCCCAGAATACCTCAGAGGGTTATCATTCTGGGATTTAAATGAATCAATATTTGTTTTAACAACCTTTGTAAACTATAAAATGTTGCGTAAATATAAAATATACCTTCACAGAGTATACTTGCTGGCCCCGAGAAAAATCTTTGTGTCTTTTCTATTTTCTTTGGATACCTGTGGTGAGACTAAATTCTTCTGTGTTGATCTGAATGTAAATAAATTCGAGTTGTCCTGTGGTCAACTTAATATAGGACACTTCAGACTTATTTTGTTCACCAGAACAGTTAAGGCAGTTAAGGGCAACTTCCCTTTGCTAATCTGTGTCATTATCGTTAATTAAATCAATAAAGATAAATTTTTTGTTCCAACTTGTGTTATTTTAAGACACAATAGAAAGAGTACCATTACCAACATCATTTTCTAATGCTGAGTGAGAATTTGAAAAGGATATTTTTTTTCCTGTTTCAATGGGATCAAATTACAAATTATAGGCACTTTGATTTCAGTCTAAAAGATGTCAGCATTGTGTGAGGGCAGAGGTCCATTAGTGGAAATATTTCCAAATTACCCCATTAGATCATAAAGATCTCTTCAGTGATGAAAGATACTCAATAATCGTCAGTTTTCTGGTGCATATTTTCTTTTTTCCAAATTGCAACTATAATTTGGCATTAACATCTGAAAGAGTAAATGTATTCATCTCCATAGATTTTATTAAAGATGCAGTGTTTAGAACAGTCATCTTTTTTTTCCTTATTATATTGAAAATGCAAAGGGTTTTGCAGGAATTAGGAGGATCTCAGGAGATCTCCTGGTATGACTGTAGAATGGTTCCCACTTCCCCAATCTGACCTATGACATTTGTGTAGAACATGTAATTTTAGATATTTCCTGATCTTTTTTTCCCCCAAACAATACCTCTATTCTTGGTAATTCTGTGCCTTAGGCTGTAATTTCCAGACATCTTTTTGGGAATAGAATTTAGAAAGGAGTTGACTAATATAACCCTCAGGTCTCCCCTCACACATGGACCCCTGATTAAATCTATCCTGTGTTCAAGCGCTGTTGTGGTTCAGAACCACAGCTCCTGAGAATCAGGGCCCCCATCACCATTCTTTTTCCCAGAGAAATCAGAAGATGTACTAGTCTGAAGTTTAAAAAAAACAAAACCCACCACCACCAATCAAAAGGCATAACCAAATAAAGGACAAGAAAAATTTCTCCCTTCACACACACATGGGTGCATCTTTTTACAGATTACTGCATTGCCTGTAAGAGAATATACATAGCCAAGTGAAACGTATACATATACTGTGTACCTATATACACATACAGACCGTGGGAGCAGGATACGATGGAAAAGCTTAAGCTCCTTTGGCAGCTATCCCAGGGAACCACTTCCCTAACCCTGACTGGACTGTTTGCTATTCAATGTCCTTCAGAAACACTAAAGGATTCTGAGATCTGGTACCTCATCAGTATAATGGGGATAATAATAATTGACTGCTTTGTAGTGTTCTTGTGTGAAATGGTGAATGTTTCATAAACATTAAAGCAAAACAGAAATTTAAAAAAAAAAAAAGAAATGATGAGCTCAATGATTTTAGAAAAGCATGAACAGATCTCCACGAAATAATGAAGAACAACATGAGCAGAACCAAGAGAACATTGTATACAGTAATGGCAATATTGTTTTAAGAACAACTTTGAGCCACCAAGCCATTCTGACTATTAAAAATACCCAAATTAACCTCAAAGATCCTATGAAGGAAAATGCTG
>CM053581.1:507560718-507625737 GCA_028627135.1 Pseudochirops cupreus
ACATAGGAGAGAATAGACTGGGGGAGGGGGGAAACACTGGGATGGCTGTTTTGGGGTGGTGGGTGGGGGAAAGACGGGGAGAAAATATGTAACTCAAAAAAAATTTAATAAAATAAATTTATTATTGAAAAAAAAAAACACATACTCATTGGTCCGTTCTATAATCCATTTGACCCTTAGCCAGTGAGTCAAGACACAGAGATGGACCAATCCCAAATGGACAGGGGGTGTTTAAAGGGTAAAAGATCTCATTCCTTCCTTGGGCAGCTGCGGAAGGATGCAGCTGTCAATCTAGGGAGCATCATGACCCAAGGTAGGCCTCAAAAACTCAAAGCTAAGTAGATAAATTTAAAAGTTCATTTTTTTTTTCCTAATTTGAAGTTTCTCTTGACATATTTTTTAGACACTTCTACTTATCCTGTTGTATTATTTCTGGATTTTTTTCATCATAAACCAACAAGCAAACATTAATGTACCTGCTGTGTGCCAAGCTCTCTGTTAGGCACCAGAACCTCAAAAACCCCCTTTTTTTGGTTTGGAGTATATGACAGGAATAATATGGGGAAATGGAAATGGAGCCCAGAATTGGGCATTTAGTTACAGTAGCAGTAACAGGAGATGGGATGAAGCTAATTAAGGATCAGGTTCAGAACTCTAACCCAGAAGAAGGCTCAGATGATAAAGAAGGGTCCAGAGGCTCTTGTGCCTTCAATTAAGAAGAAAAAATTGGATGATAAGGAAAGATGAAAGCCCTGAGGCCAAAGGTAAAGGTAGCCTGGATTAGCTTCAAGGAGGAGGTGGTATCTCTCGGACTCTGGCTGAAATCAGGAAAACCTCCTTCACAGGCCCTTGAATCCAGCCCCTAGAAATTACCTGTCTCTAAATTACCTCAGGGACATCTCCATTGGGTTTATCTGAGGAGATTCTGAAACAAAGAAGTCTAACAATATAAAAACCCATCCCTTGTCTGTCAACCCCCCACTTGAAAATGTATCTGTCTGTGTACATTAAAGGTTATTAGCTCACATTAGTGGTAAATTGAATTGATTCTACAGCCACTGCTAAGGTGATCTGGATCCCAGAGCTGCATTACCTAGTCTGAAAGACTGACCATTAATCCCAATGCAAAGGAAATATCTTTTCAACCATTCTGACCATAGGAGGCTCAAGGTCAAAAGTCTTTCAGGCTTCCTGCATTCGGCCCTTCTTCCTGTCATTTTAGACGTCTCACCAGGGTGTGGATGGTGATTATGAAGAACTTAGCCCCCACACACACAATATTCCCTTCTCAGAAGCTGTCTCATTTAACAGCATTTCTACAATGGGAGGGATCAATGCCTATGCCCAGAGACAAGAAACAGCAATGGGTCCTTGTGATGATTAAGGGATCCACAGGAGACTGGACCCAAGTCTGGTACCATCAGAAAGTCTTTTCACTGCAGCTCCTATTTCTTGGCACATAAGTGATTGATGCTACATTTCCTGAACTGGACAGGACAAGGACTTTCTCAATGGAGAGAAAACAAAAAGAACTGAATACAGGAAGGATTTTTCTCTTTGGAATCAAGACAAAATGTGGGGAAAATGGAATATATAATTAATGTCATACTCCATTCTCAGCATCTGAAGCACATGCACATTACAAATACATTCACAGTACAAATTAATTCTTTAAACATATATGGAGTATATATAGATGTATACACACATTTATGTTAAACACATATACAGTATGTTATGTAGATAGATGTGTTTCTTGGGGATAAAGACTATTTTCATTTTTTCATACCCTTAGGGACTAGCCCATATAAGCACTTAATAACTGCTTTTATTTTAATTATAATATAATAAAGGCATTTAATAAATTAAACTGGATTAAATATATGTATGTATATATCTTATATAGACATATACATGGTGTCCCAAATGTCTTAGTGCTGTTTTAAGCTTTAATAACTTCAGAAATACTAATGCTACAAACTTGAAAAATTAAAATTTGAAAGGTTAATTATTTACAATTTTAAAACATTGATATGGCAAATACATTGTTATTAAAATTCAACCTTACCGCCGTCTTGTGCTGTATCCATCACTCTAGTTGATTTTCAAACTTTGTAACAAAAAAAACAAAAAACAACTTTCATCCTGTACCTCTTAATAACTGGAAGGTGTGCATGTGTAATTCTAGCTGTAAGGTCATTCAAAGAATGAGGTTTTGATGTGTACGTGAAAATTTTCATGTGACCCTGCAAGAGAAAGTCTAATGAATATAGATCACATGACTGAGAGGGTCAAGCAAGACGGTTTCCTCTACCAGTCCACTAATCTGGGAAAGGATAATCCAGAAAATTAAAAATAATGATCAAAATTAAAAAAACTAAAGAAGTATAAAAGAAATTTAAGTAATTAGACTTTCAAATGATTTTATAAGTTTGCAGCATTTCTACTTCTGAAGTTTTTAAGTTTAAAATTACATTAAGACTTTTGGGACTTTGTGTGTGTTATGTATTTCTGCATTGCACCAACAAGCAGGACACTTATGAACAATGACCTACAGGAAAAAAAAAAGATGGATTATTAGTTACTTAGTTTTCTCATTTGTAAAATGGGCATAGAACACTACCTAGTTTACAGGATTGTAGTGAGACTGTGTGGTATTGGAAAGAATATTGGACCTGGACTCAGGAGAGACGTAGGTATGCATCTTGCTTCTCCTTAATACCTGTGTGACCCTGGATAAATAATTTAACGACTCTGAACCTTAATTCCATCAGCAGAATGCAAGTAATACCTATGAGATAATGTTTGTAAAGCTCTTTGTGAACTTTACAGTACCTTAAAATATCCTAAATGTCAGCAAAGATATTAATTGTCCTCAGTTCCATCAGCCCCTCCAAGGCTACACTATGTATGCTATCCAAAGGCTCGTACCTTTGGATTGGTCCCCTCTAGAACTTAAGCCCAGCCCAATCTTTCTTTTTTTTTTTTTCAAGCAGGAGCTTGGAAGAATCTTCTCACATGGCCATGAGTGAGACGTGGAAAGGACTGAAGAAGGGACTGGCAAAGTTATTTTCTTGAAGCACAGACCCAACCGTGATGCCATTCCTCTCCTCAGACTCTAATGGCCTCCTATAGCCTCCAGGATCAAATACAAAATCTGTTTGGCATTCGAAGCCCTTCATAATTTACAGCCCTGTCACCTTTCCAATCTTCTTACACCTTACTCCTCACTGTGTACTATTTGATCCATTGACACCAGCCTCTTTGCTGTTTGATTTCTCTACTCCTGTGATTTTTCTCTGGCTGTCCCCCTTCATTGCAATTCTGTCCCTCCTCTTCTCCACCTCCTGGCTTCCTTCAACTCTCAATTAAAATTCCATCTTGTTTCGGAAGCTTTTCCTAACCTCTCTTAATTCCAATGCCTTTCCTCCGTTAATGATTTCCTTTGCATCTTGTCTGTAGCTTGTTTGCAGATTTCTGTTTGCATTTCAACTCCACCAGAGTCATAACCACTGTCTTTTGCCATCTCCAGCACTCAGCATAGTGCCTAGCATATAGTAGGGACTCAAGCCTACTCAGGGACAAATCACATGTGTGAATTAGGGAAGGCTCAATTTATAGTAAATCATAATGTTTTGATGATCTGACATGTTTCTGTAAAGTTATTGTATTCATTATTAGTACCTAAGTTTTTAGTACTCATATTGCTTATACTTTAATACTTTGAGGAGTTGATAGAATGTGGAGGGAATGATCTCTGCATTTGATTTGGAGTGTCTGGATCAAAATGAATTTGTTTGTTAATCCTCTAGCACCAAGTTGAGAGTAAAAAAAAAAAATCCAAAAATAGGTTTTATATTATCATAGTTACTCTATTTCCCCACATATATGCCTTTGTGAAGCTAAAATGAGCAAAGATCTTTGTCTTGGTGACCCTTACTTGAGAAGGTGATGGTGTTCAGTCTTTTCAGTCTGTCTAACTCTTTGTGACCCCATATGAGGTTTTCTTGCCTATGATCCTGGAGTGGTTTGCCATTTCCTTCTCCAGATCATTTCACGGATAAGGAAAGTGAAACAAACCGGGTTAAGTGACTTATCCAGGGTCACACAGCTAGGACGTGTCTGAGGCTGAATATGAAACTAGGATCTTCCTGACTCCAGGCTTGGCACTCTATCTTCTGCGCCATATAGATCCCTGGGGATTTCTCACCTCTCTGGCCCAAGGGCCCAGGAGAGAAAAATCCAGGAATATTGCTAGGTGACATTACTTGGTACAATGTCATGAATTTAAACTATAAGAGCATAATTCGTGAGACTCAAAGAAAAAAAAAGTTTATTTACAAGTCAGTCCATCAAATATTTCTCAAACACTACGTGCCAAGCACTGGAGCTACATGTAGAAAGATTGGAAGTCATGAGGAGAGTATACTCTAATGGAGTGGATACAATGTATACACATAAAAAATACAGACCGCATAAATATAGAATTAACATAAATATCCACAAAGTATAAGCAAGTAGAATTTACAGAAATTAGTGATCTGTGGCACCTTGTTATGTATTAGGTAGTATACCGGCAGCAGGTGGTAGCTATTATCTTGTAGTTCCCTTCAATAACCAGCAGGTGGTGAGACTGGACTCCTTTTCTGAGGGAAGTTTCTCTGCTGCCTACTCAGCCCATGTCTGTAGAGGGGAATGCTGCAGAGTCCTCTTATTTTGGTAGGAGGCCCAGCTCCTTCCTTTGCTCTACCAAACTGGTGCCTCCATTGTGAAATTTCTGTTTTGTACGATTTTTTTCTGGATTCATAAAAAAGTTCACTCAGGATTCAAGACCACACAATTCCCATCTCAATTCAGAACTCATCTCTATCCTGGATGCCCAATCAGGACATGTAGCCCACCTACCCACCCCTCCAAAGTGGGTTTCCCCTGTCCCATCTAGTTGTTCCCTGTGGTTCTTAGGATACTGCCCACTGTTAAGGTGAGTGAAATAAAAAGAAATCGTAGCTCCCAATGTGATTATCCACAGGATAAACCCAGGGGACTTAAGTTTTAGAGCCTGAAATAACTTCCCTTTCCCTAGAACAACCATGTAACTTGGAGAGGTATGAACAGTATTGTAGCACTCGTCTTTTGGCTCCAAATAGACAAAGGCGTTTGTACATCATTAAAAAAAAATTCTGATTTAATTAATTTAATTAAATATTTTATTTGATATTTATATAATATAATATAGAATAATTTAATTAAAAATTGATTAATTTAGTTAATTAAAAACTCAAACTTGGAAGGGGAGGGAAAGAAGGATGGACAGACAGACAAGTGACATCTCGTCATAGCTGTATCTGTGGGCCCAGGGTCAATGCATGATTGGGTTGATTGGAAACCAACTTGTTCTAGTTGATAGGACAAGAAGCCTTCAGCCAATTGGTATGGTTCAGTGAATTTCAATATAGTATAATATGAGGTCAAGCAGTCCAGTGCTATGTAATACAACACAGAGATTTCTTCTCTGCCTTGCAGCAGGTGCTGGGAACAGCAGAATTTGGGCCTGGTTTTCCTTCATTCTCTTCTGTCCCAGTCCTAGTCTAATACAGTGGCTAAAAAGCAAAACTTGGAGTAGGCAAACTCCAGTTCAAGGGCACCTCTGACACATGGCAAGTTCCTTAACCTCCCATTGTTCTAAACAAGTTTCTAAGACCAACAGCAACTGCTGCCTAGCAAAGGAAGAGATTTCTCACTAGAAATTCCTTATTTGAATAATTCAGGCCCTTATGCAGATGATTCTTTTTTTAGATTTGAAATCAACATTAGAGGTGTTAGGGACCTTTGAGACCACTTAGTGTAACCCTTGTCATCCACTTAATGGATGACAAAATAGAAGCCAGAAAAGTAAACTGATTTAACCATACCCCACATGTATTTTTTTTAACGAAAGCACCATGTTACCAACTAATGGTGATCTTTCTTCCATATTTATACAAAGCATTTCATTTTCTTACACTTATATTTACATGAATGTCTTTTATATTGTAAATTCTTCAAACATTGCAAATAATTGGGATTTTCATTTCACTAAAAGTTAAATTCATTTTTTTATTTCAAATTCATCAGGGATTCTGAGACCAAAGAAAAGAATTCCATCATCATTTCTCTTTCTTGGTTAATTTTCACATGAAGAGTTTGTTTTTGCTTTATTTCTTTTTGGAGTCATTTTTTTATCCCTAGAAGGAGTGAGTCTGAGCTTTTTCATACTGAACCTGATTTTCCTTTCCCTCTGTCCACTTCCATTTTGTAAAAGTCGTTTTCAATTCCAGGCACTGTCAAAAAAGTTAATGAACATGCTCTTTTCTCCATCATTCAAATCATTGATGAAAATATGAAATACTGCTTAGCCTGGGCCTTATCCCCAGAGAACATCACTCACTCTGTGCCTTCACTGTGACACCAGGCAATCAATAACACCTGGTGTCAGTACTACACACTCTCTCTCTCTCTCTTTCTCTTTCTCTCTCACTCTCACTCTCTCACTCACTGTACAGGCCAAACATAAGTCTATCTTTAAGCAGCAGACAACCATGTGTTCCAGAAGGGTTGTAAGAAAGTGAGGGGAGGATGGTACGTCAGCACCACCACCACCACCACCACCACCATCATCATCATCAGTGGTATGGATTGCTCTTCCACATTGCTCCAAAAGAAAAATATAGGATCAGAAAAAAGTGAGGATGGCTTATAAGGGCAGCCATGACATAGGAGAAGATGGCATGATTGACTGATTGTTCAGTCATATTAGTCAGGTTCGGACTCTCCACGACCCCATTTGGGGTTTTCTTAGTGAAGATTCTGGAATGATTTGCTATTTCCTTCTCTAGCTCATTTTACAAAGGAAGAAACTGAGGCAAACAGGGTTAAATGACTTGCTGAGGGTCACACAGCCAATAAGTGTCTGAGGTCAAAGATGAACTCAGGAAGATGAGTTGTCCTGACTTCAGGCCTGGTACTCTCTCCACTTTGACAATTTTACAAATGAGGAAACTGAAGTCCAGAGGGCCAAGTGACTTCCCCAACATCAAGCAGGTAGTAAGTGACGAGGCTGGGCCCCTAGAGTCCAAATCCAGCCTTCTTTCTACTATCCCACATTGCCTTAATATAAAATAGTGCAAAGACCACCAGATGCTGATTTCATTAGAGAAGGGTTCAGGTCCTGGCTCTAGCACTTAAAACTTGAGGTGAGTCACTTTACCTCTGAGCCTGTTTCTTCATCTTTAAAATAATGGAGTGGACCAGATGCTATACCAAGTCCCTTCTAGATCTGATAATCTGTTATTTACTTCTGATTGATAATAATAATAGACACACACAATGGTACTTTTAGACTAGAGTGGATAGAAAACCAACCATTTAGGAACCCCAGGTCCTAGACACACACAATCTTTATACAAGTCCCTTGAGCTCACATAGCCCCCCACACAACTCTATAAGACTAAAAGTAGAATGCAAATTCTTCATCTTAAATGGTATGGGGAGTACAGAAATGGTAGAACTTTTCTACAAAGATAAAATCATGGGTCCAGACTAAAAAGGGTTAATAGATATAACTTCATTTAATCCTCCCAATAAACTTGTGAGGGAGATTCCATGGGTACTATACCCATTCTAGAGATAATGATACTAAAGTATTATATGACTTGCCCATGTTCATCCAACTGTTAAATAGCAGAGTCAGGATGCAAACCCACTTCTCTCACCATGCCAAACCTATGACTCTTACCATCACACCACCCTGTTACATCCAAATAACTAGACCTGATACTTGTGTAGTGCTTTCCTGTTTACAAAGAACTTTTATATACATTATCTCATTCTCTTTGCTCCTTAGTCTTGGGAGGCATGACTCAGTCTTCCAGCAAAGAAGCTTCTCACTGGATGAATGAAAGAGGTCATCTCCCTTAGAGTGAAAGGTCAATTATAAGTTGTGATTTTTTTTTTTGTACTCAGTTCAGCAGCAAAGAGTACTTTGTTGTTGATGATGTTTTGCCAAGGTCCAACCAGGAGTGGGCAACCTGCAGCCTCCAGGCCACATGTACTCTTCTATGTCCTTGGATACAGCCTTTTGACTGAGTCCAAGTTTTACAGAACAAATCCTTTTATTAAAGGGATTTGTTCTGTGAAGTCTGGATTCAGTCAAAGGGCAGAACTTGAGGACCTAGAGGGCCACATGTGGCCTCGAGGCCATAGGTTCCCCATTCCTGGCAAGAAGTTGGATATCCCCATACCTGATGGCCTGGCCCCCAACTCCAAAGAAAGCATTTAAAATTCATTTAATCACGTTCATGTTTTTTGCTCATGCTCTTGAGTTGACCTGTTGTTTGCACCAAGATGTACTACCAGAATCAGCCTCTGAGAAAGCCAGAGGCTAATACCTAGCATTGTCACTTCATTAACTAATTTAATGTAATGTTCCAGACCTCTGATGTAATTTCAAGCTCTTCCCTTTGACCTCCACACTTAGCATCTCCCTTTATCTTTGAGGCTGAGTCACATAGTCAAAAGAAGCTACGCTCTAACATCAACTGTGAAAATCCAAAGTATGTGTATTTCCCCCACCATTGAGTAGATTCAGAATGACAGATGTGACCCATACAGTCTGTGACAGATACAATCTGGGAAAATGTTCATTTTAATCTTTAATAGTATTTAAATAACTGCCCTGTTTGTCTCACTTAGGATGTCAGGCTCTGCTGGGTGAGCATTGTCTCTCCCTGGGTGCTTGGCTGGGCATGTGGCATATTGACAATGCTCGATAAATAAAATGTTAAATAATTCAAAGATAAAGTTCAGTAATTTCCTGAGAGATGATGTTACAATTTCAAGACTGTAAGCCCATGTTCCAAGAATAAAATAATCATTCAAAAGCTAGCTACAAGTCTTCATAAAAAGACATTTCTCAGGAAGAAATGGAAGGAATCTTCTCATATCAATAGAAATAGAGATTTGCAAAATGAGGTCAAAAAAACTATTTCCTGATGAGGAAAATCCAGTGTTCAAGTACCACACCCCTCCTTAAATTTTTCGGTTCTAACTTTAGTAGATTAGGCCCCAGAATGATGGAACTGAATTACCTCTTGGGAATTGTAACAGTTTTCCTTTACGTAGTAAATAACCCCCAGACTTGATACTGTCATTGAAGGTAACATGCCATTTGGTCCCAACATGCCTTTCTCATCTTATCTCTCCCTACTCTTTCGTATATTCTGCCTTGTGATCTTATTAATCTCCCTGTCATTCTCCTGAATACTCATTGCACTTTTCTGCCTTGATGTTTTACCACAATATTGTTCCTTTGACCTGTTCCCGTAGATCTACTTTCTTAAATCCTGCCTATCCTTTAGGTCCCAGCTCACATACCAGCTCCACTCCTACAGCTCTCCAAGTTCAGAACAAATTTCCCTGTTCTCTGAACTCTAAACGTATTTTTGAGAGGCAGTGTGGTAGCATCACGGGTAGAGTTGGGTCTTTGGAATGAGAAAGACTGAAGTGTGGCTCTTCCTCCAGACACTTTCTAGCTGTCTGACAAGAACAGTACCTACCTCCCAGGGTGGTTGTAAAGATCAAATAGAATATCTAAAGTGCTTTGCAAATCTTAAAGTGTCATATGATTGATAATAATGATTACACTTATAATAGGTAGCATTTAAATAGCACTTTAAGGTTCTTATAACACTTTACAAATGTCCCATTTTATCCTCACAACCACCTTGAGAGTCAGATACAATTATTATCCTTGAAACTGAGGCACAGAAAGACTAAAGATTTGCCCAGGGCCACACATATAGACAGTGTCTGAATCTGGATTTTAACTTCTTTCTTACTAACTGCAAGCCCAATATACACTGCACCCTCTAGCTGCCTCTGTGGGAAAAATATCAGAGAATTAACTTGTATTTCTATGTCTTTCATATTCTACCTTATAGCTTACCATAAGATCATAGATTGGGAGATAGAAAAGAGCTTGGAACTTATCTGATCCAACCCAGTTATGTAACAGATGAAGCATCTGGGCCCTGGTGACGCTAAGTGATTTGCTCAAGTCTATGTAGGTAGCAAACGGCTAATGTAAGAGTCAAACCTTTTGACTCTAAAGTCAGCACTATTTCCATCGTATCTCACTGTGGCCTAAGCTCCTTGGGGTGAGGGACAATCTTATGTTTATTGAATTAAATAGTGAAAGATAAGATGGTATTGGGTGGGGGGAAAGAAACTCTAGACTTAAAATGAGAAAACTTTTTTCAAATTTTGGTTCTACCACTTACTAATTATTCGATAATGACTCAGTTACATTAGTGTCTCAGCCTCAAGTTCCTCATTCATAATATGGGGTTAATTATACTTGTCTTACCTACTTTCCAGGATTGTTTTAAATAATACACTATAAAAATGTAAGCTGTTGTGATGATGTCGGCATCCTTTCAGCTCAAGTCCCCCCACCCAGAAATCAGAGCTCTCTTCACTAGAAAGACTCTGGCAACACCTGTCCATGTCCAAGTAACAAGGCTCAAAGAGTCCTCCTGACACTGTTCAGTCTGCTCTGCCAACCACACATTTCAATGACTTAGTGGGGAGAGAAACAGACAGAGAATGCATTTCCTTATATCCACATTCAATGTAGCTGTTATTGGACCAAATACTGTGGTTGCCAATGCCCTGAGTTCTTAATCCCCAGCTCAATCTAGCAGAGCCAGAACCAGGCACAGGAGAGCATATCATAGAGAAGCAATGAGAAAATCACTGGAGAATCTTTGAAACATCCTGAGAACATGGAATCTAGTCAGAGGTGATAGGCAATAGGGAAATTGGGGAATAGTTACTTGGGACTCGAGAGACCAGAAACATTAGAGCTCCTACAGAGAACAAACGAGAGTCACAAAGGAGAGAGTAATTTAAGAAAGAATTGATGAGGAACTAAATGTGAAAAGACTTTCATGCTTTCCCTGGAAACTTTGTGGGTAAAAGTTCATCCCAAATGGTCTCATGGAAAGAGCTTCTCAGTTTCTCCTTCTGAAACAAATCCTACCTAATGGAGTAGATGCTTCTTAAATCTTGTACAGCCTTGTAAGCTTTTATGATGGGGAGGGGGGGAAGAGTTGTAGGAAGGAGACATGTTCTCTTTCTTTCAATAAAAGCTTCCTCTGAGCTATTTATTATGTCTTGTGTACTTGCAAGTGAAGAGCTGATGGCATCAGCCTTCGGGGACATCTGGTACAGAGAATTTCCCTGGTTTCTCAGTAGGTGTTTGAACCAATTAATGTGATGGGCCTCCTTGCTTCCCCACCCCCAACACCACCAGCCACCCAGATATAATCCAGATCCTTTATCCCATGGGAGCTTTTGACTCAAGGTTTTGCCGAGAATGATAAGCTCAAGATACCAAAAGGAACTTTAAATAAAGGAAATGAAGATGACACCTATTAGACATTATGTGTTAGGCAAATCAGAGTAGTTCATTTTCCCCACAGGCCTTTTCGAGATTTGACAAAAATCACTACAGCTGCTTTCCAGGTAATTCATGTTAGGCACTAATTGGACTGGGTAAATAACCCAAGGCTATCTTTAACACGTGTCTATCAGAGACTTTATGCCCATTCCAGGTTAAGTTCCTTCCTGAGCACATTCCCAGCTCCAAAAGTCTATCTGGGTGGGAAAGCTTCGGCCTCCAGGCCACATGTATTCCTTTAGGTCCTCAAGTGCAGCCTTTTGACTGAATTCAAACTTCACAGAACAAATCCCCTTGATAAAAGTTCCGTAGAACTTGGACCCAATCAAAAGGCCACACCCAAGGACCTAGAAGGCCACATTCAGCCTCAAAGCCTCAGGTTCCCCATCCTGGAGGTGACCTTGATTTCAGCTTGGCTAGATAAAGCTCTGTTCTCTCCTATAACCATTTTGAGTCCCTGCAATGTAGTACAAGGCACATAATCCCTACCTTCATGGAGCTGGCAGTCTAGTTGGGAGGAAAGAAGGTATGCATACAGATAGGAACTGTATGTATGCAGCACCAAAGTTACTCAATGTGAGATAATGTAAGGGACTAGAGAACACTGGACTTGGAGTCAGAAAATGGACAATGAGGGCTCCAATTCAGCTAGTTACTAGATGAGTGATCTTAGGCAAGTAACTGTCTCTCTTGGACTCAGTTTTCTCGTCTATAAAATGGAGATAATAATGCTTGTGCTATTAACTTCACAAGATTCTTGGGAAGATCAAATAATAGAAAGAATGAATGAAAATGGATTCATTAAGCCCTCGTTATGTTCCATCCTGTGTGGGAGATGTTTTCTGCCCTTAAGGACCTTACACTGGAATTGGGGAGATAACACATACAGAATAGTGGTGACGAGGGAGGAACAAAATGAACTTAAATTCATTTTTTAATTGAATTCAACAAATTTATTAAGCACCTACAGTAGCAAAGTGCCATTGTTTACATTCATGGTGAAAACTGGGGTGAATGTTGGGTCTCTGTAACATCTCAAGAAACAAGTGTCTGCATTTCCTAAAAGCAAATTAGAGGCTCACAGTTCATGTCTACATGATAAAATCTATTAGCTAACTCATTAGCAAAAGAATCAAAACGAGTTAAAGAAGGGTGGTGAGATTTTCATACAAATATATTTCATAGAATTTTGAAGTTAAAAGGTACCTCAGAGGTCATCTAGTCCAACCCAAACCCAAAAAATAACCCACCTGTCAAGTAGTCATGCAGCCATTGCTTGAAGACCTAGGATGAAGAGGAGTTCAGGACCTTTTGAGGAGGCCCATTCACTTGTGGAACAGCTGGGATTGTTAGGAAATTTGTCTTTACACTATACCTAAATCTGCCCCCTCTTGGGATTTCTACCCATTGTCCCTAGTTCTTTAACCACTAGAACAGATCCAACCTCTCTGCTCCACGTGACTTGCATAATTAGTGCATGCACCTAAACACATTCACAATTCACAACATTGTGAGCTCTTCAAGTGAAACATACTTACTGTCTTCTCTCCCTTTCTCCTCTCCCCACCACTCACACTGCCCACAATATATCAGGTCACTAGTAATAGACTAGTCAATTAACTGATTTATTTGGTTCGAACTTTGAAGTTGATGTCACTGAATAGGCAGCAAACTTGAAAACATCATGAAGAGGACTTATGGAGGCCAATGTTTTATGTATCATGGACAGTGCATTTAAAGTCAACTGTCATTCCTATCTGCCTAAGACACCTATGCATTCTCTTTAGTAATGTCAAGTCCTGAAATGAATCAAACTCGAGAGTGGAGGAATAGTGTCTATCATGATACAAGGTAGCAAGCCTGCCACTCTGGCCTGTCCCACCAGGAGACAGTTCTTATACATTTAGGAGAAAGGGAGGAGGGAGCCCCATTAGGTAGTAAGGCCTGGTCATGCAATACCAATTGCCCTTCGAAGTCCAGGAGTGAATACTCACTCATTCTGGATAATTTACCCTCTGTGATCTAACTCAACATAAATCTCAATGAACAGGACAAAGATATTAGGAGCTGAGATCTAGCTCAAGCTAGGTCCCTTTACAAGGTAGGATCCCAGGGTGAGGACTTGGGTTGTGGTTCATTCAGCTTGACCCAATAGAGAATAGGAAAGAGTAGGAATGCAAGGACATTACTAGGATTATTAAGGAGTAGAAGGTAATAGGTAAACTTATTTTATATTAACAATACTTCTGTCAGTAATGAAGGTGATACAAAAGTCTATACAGTAACTGTAACTACTATTAAGTGGGTTTGTTTTTCTTTTTCTAAAAAAAAATCCCTTGGGGCAGCTAGGTGGCACAGTGAATAGAACAGTGGCCCTGCTTTAAGGAAGACCTGAATTCAGATTTGCCCTCAGACATAAGACATTTACTAGCTGTGTGACCTCAGGCTAGTCACTTAACCCCAATTGCCTCACCTCCTCTCCTTTAAAAAAAATTCCTCTTTCTATTCTTAATTATTTCAAAATGTGTGTTTATGCTTGTAAATACACAATTCCATCAGAAGACAAGGCTTCCCACTACTGAATTGAGGATCCCAGGAACCCATCAAGGTAGGAAATCCAGGGCATAAAGCTGCCCATGCTACAGAGGGTATGTGAGAGCAGAAAAGGGCCATCTCTGGGAAACTGAAGGTCCTTCTTTAGGAAGCACACACAGCCCAGTGTCACTAAGGAATGTTCCCACTTACTTGGTGACAGTTGAGCTGGTCTGTGCCTAATGAATAGATGAAAGAAACCAAGAGGCCTACCTGGGGGGGAAATGGAACAAAGAAGTCCATATAGACTCAGGAATGCTAAGTGCACAAGCTGACTGGCAGGAAAGGAGAGGGCAGGGGCAAGAGAGGGGTTTTTGTTGTTGTTTATTTACTTTTTATGGCCCTTTGCTTTATTCTGCCTGGGTATGAGAGGGGAAAAACCCCCGAGAAAAGGAACTACACAAATCACTTGTGTGTATAGATAGGATCGAAGCTTTCAAGCCAAGGCTCACTTGTGTAATCAACTCACTTAATTCACAGATGAGGAAGCTGGGGCCCACAGAGGTTAGAGGACTTCCCCAAGGCCACTTACGGAGCTAGTTAGTGTGGCCAATAGAACTGGGCTTTGATTCTGGTCTTTAGTTCAAATCCAACCTCAGGCAGTTCCTAGGTGTGTAACCCTAGGCAAGTCACCCAATCACAATCTGCCTCAGTTTCCTCATTAGTCAAACGGGCAAAATAATAGCAATACTTCCCAGAGTCGTTGTGAGGGTCAAATGAGATAATATTTGTCAAGTCCTCTGTAAACCTTAAAACGCTCCCTAAATGCTAGCTGTCATTATCATGTTATTATTACTATTATCATTATGTAGAATCAGGATTTGAGCCGGGGGCCTGTGGCCCCAGGCGAGGCTGCTCTTTTTTTCTTACAAAAGTAGCTGATTTCAGAATTGTAGAGGAAATGCAAAGCAGCAGAACTGAGGACAGCTGGGTTCAAGCCCCGGCCTCCTGCATGATGTGGTTATGTGACCCTGGGCAAGTTGCTTAAGCTTTCAGTCCTACAGATAATTCTCTAAGACTCTGAAATAGCAGGAAAGACGCTGCTCTGCCTGAATAGAGGGAGCTTGCTCATTTGGGAATTTTCCCATACCAACAAAACCCATCAGCGCTAAAGAACAAACAAACAAAAGAATCCTCCAGCTGGAAGGGCCCTTCTTGCTGTTTGTTGAGATGTTTTTTTCAACCATAGCCAACTCTTCATGACCCCGTTTGGGGTTTTCTTGGCCAAGATACTGGAGTATATGGATACTCCAGCTCATTTTACAGATGAGGAAACTAAGGCAAGGAGGGTTAAGTGACTTGCTCCAGGGTCACACAACTATTAAGTGTCTGAGGTCATATTTGAACTCAGATCTTCTTGACTCCAGCCTAGCATTTTATCCCCTGTATTATACCATCTCGTTTGATGCTGTTAAAGGACCACTAATCCATACATAAGGATCTCTGTGGGTCACATATTTTCTCAGTTTTAAAATGTAATTTTATCCATTTCATTGCATTTTATTTATTATAGTAATTATAATTCAATACAATAATTAATAATATGTTATAATACAATAATTACATAATTATTATAATAAACTAACATAAATATATTTATTATTTATTTTGTTAAATATTTGCCAATTACATTTTATTCTGGTGTAGGCGGCACTCCACATGTTTGAGGCTTCTAATCTAGTTCAACCCTCTTATATTACAGAGAGGAAATTGAGGCCTAGAAATTTGTCCAAATAAATCTCCGAAAAAAGTTAGTGGCAGGATCAGAACTAGAACCCAGGACTCTTGATTCTCCTTTCACTGCTGATCAGGATGTGGCAACAGCATTTCGCACAGCACCAGGCACATTTTAAGCACTTACTAGATGCTTATTAACTGACTACCTCACCTGAATGCAGCTCACCTGGAGCTAATTTAAATGATCAAATATTGTGGAAAGGATTTAACGATAGGCACTGACAGTTTTTCCTAAAAAAGGGGTGTACTGTGATCTCTCAAATCCCTCCTCCCTCAGCCCTATGATTAGATACGTTTTGGTCTTTCCAAGGACAAAATTTGAGTTGGGAAGTATTGAGAAGGCAATCATACAAAGTTCAGCTTTGCTCCCTGCCCCTTGCCTGTACCCCTTTTGCTCTCACAGGCCAATTTCCTGATCCGGGATCACCCTTCCACCTTATCCAAACCTGTTCTGTGGTCAGAGAAGATCTAATCAATATATTTACCCTGCTAACCCAAAAATGGGCAGTTAGGTGGTGCAGTAGAAAGGGTGCTGGAGATCAGGAAGACTCCTTTTCCTGGGTTCAAATGCGACCTCAGACACTTACTAGCTGTGTGACCTTGGGCAAGCCACTTAACCCTGTTTGCCTCAGTTTCCTCATCTATAAAATGAGCTGGAGAAGGAAATGGCAAACTACTTCAGTATCTTTGCCAAGAAAACCCCAAATGGGGTCATGAAGAGTCAGGCATGACTGAAAAACGACTAAACACCAATAGGCCAAACACAAAGAATCCCTCGCACTTTCCTCTTCCTCCAAAGATGTGCAAGAGACTATTTCAATGCCTGAGTATCGTGACAGAGTAAACAAAATCTAGTAGGATTTAGGTCTCAAACATAATGGAAGTGCAAGCCATGATGTAAATAATTTTTTCCCTTTGAAGAACAAAAGGGGTTGTGCGAGACACATACAATCCTGCTCCCAACCCCACGTGCAAGTGCATTACATCCTTCAAACCATCCTTTGTCTGTCACCGTCACTCTGCTCTTGGTCTCTTGGCTTGTTGTAAGGATTCATTAATTCAGCTTCTGCTCCCACTTCCTGTATCTGTCAGCCAATCCATCCCTCTTTTCTCGACTCTCTGGCTCTTTAATGGGGGGCAGGTCACATGGTTTCCTCGAGTCTTAGTTTCATCATCTGCCATATGAGAGCAATGATCCCTAAGGCCCCTGCCAGCTGTGAATTGATCCTAGGATTCCACTTCCTCCACTGGTTGGGTGCTCCTGTTTTCCATCCTCCAGTTTGTTTCATATCCCACGTACTGGCCAATCAATAGTGTTAAAAGGCATTGCAGAGGAGTGGACAGAGCAGTGGTTCTCAACCTTCCTAATGCTGCAACCCTTTAATACTTGTATGTGGGCATATCTGCATGTGGGCAGAACCCACCTGGAGACGGATAGAGGAGTGGTGTCTTGGTTCCTAAAACTATTGGAAATATATGTTTTCCGATGGTCTTAGGCGACCCCTGTGACCCCTGTGAAAGGGTCGTTCAACCCGCAAAGGGGTCGCAACCCACATCACTGGGATAGAGTGTTGAACCTGGAATCAGGAAAACCTGCATCCAAATCTCCTTTCTGATACTGAATAAATAGTTAGTTGGATGATCATGGGTTAGTCATTTTAGATTGTAAGTTTCTAGAGAGCAAGCAAAACTTGCCCAGTGACTGGCACATAGGTACTTAATAAATGCTTCTTCACTGAAACCTTCTCTGAACTTTAAGCAACTGAGCTCCTCCAAAATCACAGGTCCTTGCCTTAGTGACTGAATCATGGCCCCACACCATGTGCTTCAGAGGTCTCGGCATCCTCACCTCCTTGGGATCCTAGCAGTAGAAAGAAAGGTCTGGCTCCCTGACACAAGTGGACCAAATACAACCCAAACCAGGGGCCATCAACTGGTTTGCATTAAAAAAAAAAAGAAAACTGTCTCAGAAGTTTGCTGGGTGTTTGCCCCTCGATGGGCCTCTTCTGCTCTTTGGGACGTTGACACATCTGGCCTACATTAGCCTAATTGCACTACTGAACTTTTTTTCAAAGTATCTCCTTACTGGGAACAACTTTTTTAAGCTCCAAGTTAATACATTTTGTTGTTTGTTCAATATAGAGACCTTCTTTTTTCTCTCTGCCATATGCTATGTCCGTAGATGGCATAGAAGAATTGCAAATCCAATAGAAAAGCATTTGGATCAGTAAAAAGGATGTGTTCTAGTGACTCCTGGACTTACAGAATAAGAGTTGGGAGGGACACTTCCAGTCACCAAGTTCAATCTCATTATTTTACAGCTGAAGAAACTGAGGTCCAGGAGAATTAAGTGACTTACCCAAGGTGACACAGGCAGTAAGCATGAGGGATGGGATTTGAACCCAGATCTCTAATCCCATAGCCAGTGCTCTTTTTAATGACACCTCTAGCATACTTTGTTGACAGGAAAGTCAGTACCAAAAGTGTGGAATATAGGAATATAGGGAACTAAAACCTGCTCCAAGATGTTAGCTAAGGTTATGGTTCTAAAATGCAATTACATATACATGAGACTGACCCGAGGTCTTTAATGTCAAGGAAAACATCAACCCTCTTATGTCAACGTCGGTCAAAGCTGTAACTAGCAATTCTGGTGCCCAGGGCAAAAAACACGAAGGTGCCCAGGGACAGCAGTACTAAAAGTGTCCTCAAATCTACTTTTAATAAAAAGCAAATTCAATTAAGAAGATTGAAGAAGAGACACTGTAAGGAACACTGTAGCGTTACTTCTGAAGGAGGATGCCTCTGGGAAAGGAATTAGAATAAGGCTAAACTAAGGAATTTACCTAAATGTGATGCTAAAATAGAAGACAAACTATGTCTACCTGCCAAAAACGTACAAATATGACCAACACCCTCTAAATTTCTGTGCCCTGGAAAAAGTCTCAGTCATAGCTCTGGGTGGCATAATCACTTGTTGACTAAACTAGTACTTCTAGATGCCATCACAGATTCTCCCTGGTTTTCCATTTCCTTCTCATCCCCTGCCAAATGCCTCAGAGTAGAATGGCATTCCAAATGATCAACCAATGCCAGTCATACAAAGCTCATCTTTTGTTTTCCCGCTGATTGCCTTGGCCAGCAATGAATGGCCTCTCATCTCCCCGAAGTAGGATTCCTCGAACTGTGTTCTTCAGAATTCTTAAGACTCCACCCTCCCAGCTATTGTCCCAAACCTCCCTTCTCCTTCTAATCTTTTTGAAAAACTCGTTTATATTCAATGCCTCCTCTGCTTCACACCTTTTCTCTCCTCAATTCTTTATAGTCTGGTTTTTACTCCCCACCATTCTACTGAAACCATCTTTAAAGTCACCAAAAACTGAATTGCCAAAACCAATAGGCTTTTTTCAGTCTTTACCCTAATATTTTCTTTACCTCTTCCATACAAATCCAGCATTGAACTTAGAGTTCAAATCTGCCTCTGCTTCTTATTACTCATTTGATTTTAGACAAGTCATTTCCCACTCTCAGAACTTCCTTTTCTATATATATAAAATGATGGGGTTGAGCTAGATCAGTGGCGTCAAAATCAAATAGAAATGAGGGCCATCAAACCATACATAAGGGTCTCTGAGGGCAACTCAACCACATATTAACATTATCTATGTTTTATTGTGTTTTATTTATATGTTTTAATACTTCCAAGGCCACTTTTATCTGGTTCAGGCAGCACTGGGGAGTGTTTTGGGCCACATATGGCTCAATGCCTGTGTTTGACACTAGAACCTGGCAGAATTGAGAAAGGCTTCCTTGAGGGAGTGGCCCTTGGGATGAGCCTTGAAGGATGCATGGGATTCTAAGAGGAAGAAAGTATGTAAAGAGAGATAGTGGTTAACATGTGAGGAACAGCAAATGTGGCAGACCAACTAGACTGGAGTATACAGTTCATGATCAGGAAATAATGTGGTCAGTTTCAGACTGGAGGAGAGGCAAATGGTGAAAGATTTTGAATGCCCAACAGAGGAGATGGAATTTCATCCTGGAGGCAATAGGAAGTCCCTGGTGCCTTTTGAACTAGGGAGTGAGAAGTGCTTTAAAAATATCAGCTTAGCTGCTATGTGAGGGATGGGCTAGAGTGAGGAGAGACTTGAGGCAAGACCACTTAGAAGGCTACTTTGGTATTCTAAGTGAAAGGTGATAAGGGCCTGAATTAGAGTGATGGCCACATCTTTGGCAGTAAAATGAGATGTGAATAAAAAGAAAGGAATTAAGAAAAGAAATAAAATACAGAGAAGCATCCAATTCACTTAATATTTGTTACTATATGAAAAAAATTGTGTCAGGAGCTGGGGATAGAGAAATGGAAAGAAAAAATAAACCCCACACTGTCTTTATGTTTTGAAAAGAAAGTTAGACATGTCTGTGCACTGATAAGCCTGATAGCACTATGTGGTAAGCAAATAGAGTTCCAAACAAGGTCCTTCAAGAAAGTTGAGGAGGGAGAAATCACCCTGAACTGAGGGGTTTGGTGAAATTGAATGGAGCCACGTGACGTTCCAACAAGTGGAAATGGAGCAAAATCTCTCGCAAGCCTGGGAGATGGCCTGCATGAATAAGGAGAGGTAAGAGCAGGCAGGCCAAGATTGTCATCCAGCAAGGATACTAATTTGACTAGAATATAGAATGAAAAACATGAAATGAAATAAGATGAGAAAAAGAGGTCTGGATTCAGATTGTAGAGGGACTTAGATGCTGGCATCCAGAGCTTATATTTTATCCTACAGGCAATGGAAGACCGAGCAGGGGAATAGCATGGCCAGATGTGTATTTGGAAGGGAGATTGGGTAGCAGTAGAAAGGAGAGAGAGGAAGTTGAAAGCCAGGAAACACGATCACACGGTCTCAGACTTAGAGAGAGCTGGGAGGGACCTTGAAGGCCACCAAGTTATAAGCTCCTCATTTTACTGATGGGGAAACACAGGTACAGAGAGGTTAAGCAACGTATGGCCACGGTTACACAGCTCCAGAGACAGGATTTGGATGCAGTTCCTTTTTATCCATCCTCCCCACCGCACTGTCGTTCTAAAAGAGCTTATTATAGACATCCTTGAGAAAGCGGCGAGGCCTGAACCAGAGCAGCAGCAGTGTGATGATAAAGGAAACAACAGATGCTCAGATATTACAGAGGAGGCATTGACGGGAATTGGTGACTTAATGGACTTAGGAATGAGGGAGCAGAAGGGAAGAGTCAGAAATGACTCTGAGATGATGAGCCCAGGAAGCCAGGGCCATGATGGTACCGCTCACAGGTCATCAAGCCTAAATGAATCTGCCTGTGAGAGGAGGAAGCTAGGACAGGGTATAATTTGGCTTGATCTAAAAGTGGGAGCAGATGAGCCTCTGACTCTTGTTTCCTTAGAATCTCATGAGAACTGGCCTAACCCCCTCATTGAGAGGCACTATAGTCTATTTATTTTGTTTTGTTTGGGACTAAGAGACAGCCTGCATGACTAAGGAGAGGCCAGAGCAGCCAGGATGAGATCAGCTTCAAGCAAGGCTCCTGATTTGGCTGGAATATAGAATGAATGATGTAAAATAAAGTAAGATGGGGGAGAAGAGGCCTGGATTCAGATTGTGGAGGGACTTAGATGCGGAAATACAGAGACTGCTTTGATATGGAGATCTCGGGATGAGGAAACTCCCTTTACTGAAACACATGGGAACCTGTGCTACATCTTAGAGTTTTACTGGGTGTTCCTTGTGGTCAAACGCTGGCATGGGCCAGATAAAGGACTAGAATCCTGCTTGTCCTGACTTAAAGTTGACTTTTGATCTCCTATAGTCCTGCCACTCAGCAGCGTGTTGTCATAGCTAACAAGTTAAAAATTGGAGAAATGAGAGAAGGGAAGAGATATTCAACAACATCATTTAGGAGAATAAAGCCTCTGTATGTCCCTGCCTCCATTTTGTGTCAAAGAGTACAGGGATGAGACATGAGGCAGCTAGGTGGCTCTGTGGACAGAGTGCTGGGCCTGGAGTCAGGAAGACCCAAATTCAGGTCCAGCCTCAGACACTTACTAGTTGTGTGATCGTGGGCAAATCATTAAACCTCTGTCTGCCTCAGTTTCCTCATCTGTAAAATGAGCTGGAGAAGGGAATGGTCAACTGACATAAGAAGTTACCAGCTGTCAAGAGAAACTACTTAAAAGTCATAGAAATACTCTCATGTCAAAATAACTTCAGGGCAAACGGGCCAACCAGTCAAACGAGATGATGTCTAGAATAGTCAAGACTACTGCCCAAGGCTTTGACTGAGTGTCTATAGGACTTTACCAGTATTATCATGAGATCAGAAAATGATGCTTTCCTATGAGAACAAATGGTATATTCTGTGAAATCTCTTTTATCTTATGGGCCTCTTTGGCAGACTAGTGAAATCTTCAGATCATTCCCAGAATACATTAAAATGCATAAATTAAACTCCACGAGATTACAAAGGAGCTTAGGTGTTGCAGCCGATACAGAGTGGATACAGAGCCTGGAGTTGGGAAGACCTGAGTTCAAATATAGCCTCAGACTCTTACTAGCTGTGTGACCTTGGGAAAGTCACCTACTCTCTTTTTGCCTCAATTTCTCCGTCTGTGGATAGTGACAGCACTTACCTTCCAGGATTGATGTGGCATCCACATGAGGTAGTCCTTGTAAAGTGCTCAGCACCGCATAAATGTCAGCTGTTACCATCATTGCTGCTGCCGTTGTTGTTAAAGGAAATCACTTACACCGAAATAAAGTTATCGGAGTATTTCTTTAAAAGCAGGTTTGTGGAGCCCAGGCCAAGAAACCCTGGCCTGGATTATGGTTTGGGTGGCATTTGGGAGGGAGGGAAGATCAATGCCTGCCACTGTTAGGGAGGGAGGAGGAAAGAAGAACGAGTCTGAGGGAACGGGAAACCCATGTTCTTCTGGGAGAGGGAACGACTCTAAGACAGCGGTTCTCAACCTGTGGGCCACAACCCCTTTGGGGGTCGAACGACCCTTTCACAGGGGTCGCCTAAGACCATCAGAAAATACATATTTCCGATGGTCTTAGGAACCGAGACACCGCTCCTCTGTCCATCTCCAGGCAGATCCGCCCACATGCAGATACGCCACATACAAGTATTAAGAGGTCGTGGCATTAGGAAGGTTGAGAACCACTGCTCTAAGCTCTGCCCTATGTTATTAACCAGGGCAGTGAGGGGGTACAGTGAATAGAGTGCCAGGCACTGTGCTAAGCATTTTGCAATTACTACTTCTTTTGGTTGTCACATCAACTCCAGGAAGTAGGTGCTATTATTATCCACATTTTACAGATGAAGAAACTGATGCAAAAAAAAGATTAAGTGACTTGCCCAAGGTCACACAGCTAGTAAGATTCTGAGTCTATATTCCTAGAGTTAGAGTTCAAATTAGGCCTAAGACACTTACTAACTGTGTGACCCTGGGCAAGTCACTTAAACCTGTTTGCCTCAGTTTCCTCATCCATAAAATGAACTGGAAAAGGGAATGACCAATCAAAATCTTGGAGATTGTGGAGGTAAATCAATGATTTACCCAAGGTGACACATCTAATTAGTGTCAGATTCTGGCCAAGAAAATTCCAAATGGAGTTAACAGAGAATGAGACAACTGAAAACAATTGAACAACAATAAATATCATTAATCTGCTCTCCAAAGATACAACCTAAAGCTATGAGGACACAAAAGCAGTTAGCTAAGCCCGGGTTCTCTTCCTCTGGCTTCTGATATAAAAACAAAGGCGTAATGTTGAGAAACCACAATAGGAACCAAAGCAGAACACACTTTTAGGTTGAATCTGCACTATTAACATTTTTCCATCACTTTTTAAAGTTGAGACGAGCAACAGAACAATAAATTAAACCCTGATTTCAAGGATTTGCCTTTTTTTCCTAAGTATAAATGCCCACACTGAAAATATAATCACCAGATCTCATGAGCAGCTGGCTGCAGCTCACCCCTGCCAGAAGCCAAATTTCCAGAAAGGCTGGATAGCAGTGTAATAGAACAGAAAGAAGACTAGGCTTTGGATCAAAAAGCCCTATTTCCAGTAGGTTCTGCCACCTAGTACCTGTGTGAACGTGGGTAACTCCCCTGCTTCTCAGAGTCCACGTGTCATCTCTAATATAGGATGATGATAATATTGCTACATCCCTCACGAGATTTACGTAAGTACATAGAATGGAGCAGTTATTATTTTCCAAATTGGGAAACTGAGATGCCAAGAAATGAATTTACCCAAGGTGACACACCTAGTTAGTGTTAGAGTCTGGACTAGAGGAATACTTGGGCTCAGATACTGTCAGCAACCAAAGATGAACCTGGAGTCAGCTAAAGGCTCCAATACTCTTGGAAAAGGGGTTGTCCCTGACAGGTGGAAATCAGTTCTGATTGGTTAATAATTAACGAGAGAATGAATATTATAATGAGAAGTGGGCTTATTCTAATGAGGGGTTATGCAAAGTGACTCTGATCATATCACTCTCAGATAAAGTATTCATCCTCCACCAATCTAAGTAAAGGGATCCGCTTCCACCAAGACCACTTTTGTAGTTGGACAATGGATCAGAATTCACCTGGAGTAGATTCTCCTTACCCTTTAATCAGAAATAAATTTCCCCAGTTGGATGGGGTCCTGTCCAAAATTGAGAGTGTGCACCTGGTCTCATCATCAGCACTGTCCTTCAGAGGCTGCCTTGATCTAGTCTTTAAATGAGGAAATAGGGGGAAAAACCCGGGTCCCCTGATATTAAATTGGTTATTAATAATCATTTCTCTCAGTAGTTTGGCAGATATTGGTAAGTTTTAACTAATTTTGATGGGAGGGGAGAAAGAAGCATTTTAAGTGTAAAGTACTTTGCCTTGAAAGAAATTTACTGTACCACCACGAAATCATTGACATCCAAAAGAATTTCCTCCATAGAGTAAATGGTTGAAAAGTTAATATAATAGAAAAGTCAGTTTGTCCCACGAAATGTCTTCTAGCTCTGAAATCTGTGACCCTAGCATCTTTTGATCCCTCTTTTCACAACCGCTCCCTCCTTTTCAAAGGGTTATATGAAATTTGGCCTTTAATCAGGATTGCCATGAACCCAAGATTTCTTCAACACAGACCAAAACCAAGGTGTCCTGTTTTGTGCCTCCCTGGTGAGATTCTGAGAAGAGACGAAGGTGTTCAGAGAGTGACCTCTGCAGCACATCTCACCTTGCTGAAATGCCATGGAAGCCAAGGTCACGGTGTCTCTGAAAGTCATAATTGCCATCCCTCCACACCTTCTCACACTGCACAGTTTGCTCACAGCAAATGACCCCTTTCCAAATACTCCATTCTGCTGGAAGTGACCTTAGAAATTATGTCCAACCCTCTCTCTTTATAGATGAGGAAATTGAGGCCTAGAGAGGGTAAGCAAGGTGGCGTAGAAGATAGAGCGCTGGGCCTGTAATCAGAAAGAGTAGAGTTCAAATCAGGCCTCAGACACTTCCTAGCTATGTGATGTGTGACCCTGGGCAAGTCACTTAACCTCTGTTTGCCTCAGTTTTCTCTATCACAAAATGGGGATAATAATAGCATGTACTTCCCAGGGTTGTTGCAAGGATCAAATGGGATGTCTAGCATGTAATAAGTGCTATATGACTGTTAGTTATTATGGTTATTGTTAATTATTATTATTTGTTCAGGGTCACACAATAGCAGAACTGAGATTCAGCCTTAAGGCCCCTTCCTGTAAATTCAGTATATTACACTGTGGGGAACACCAAATTAGTTAACTTTTAAAATGTGTTTCATAATCACAAAGCATAATAGAGATGTGAGTTCTTATTGTTAATCAAAGTGGGAGAATAAGTGATAGATACAAAATTTGAATCCAGATCCTTTGAAATCCACTTGCCTTTCCTCTCCTGATTTGTTTCAGAGGAAGTCCTACTTCATCCTCCCCATATTTTTCCCAGTAAATATTATCCCCATCTCTAAAATGGAAAAACTGAGGCAGAGTGATCAAGTTACTTATAGCTAACACCATATATAAATCAATGGATAATCTGACACTAACAATCCAATTGATGCTACATAGTTAGCCTGTACGTGACAGGTTGCTCATTAATTTAAAAGGCAGAAAGGACTTCAGGAAGAAACTATGAAGGAAGAAGTATGTTTTAGAGATTTTGGAAGAACCCCTCAAGATGGAGAATTTACTGTCAGGAGTTATGTTTCTCTCCCAATGTTTTTTTCCCCTAGAAAGGACCCTTTCATCATTTACTGAGTATAAAATAAGCAAATCTCCAGGAGAAACCCTCCCTTCTCCATTTCTTTTTTTTTCCTTTTAAATTTATTTATTTTTAGTTTACAACATTCAGTTCCACAAGTTTTTGAGTTCCAAATTTAATGCTTCTCCATTTTCAATGGGCCCTTCTAGAATTCAGGAGTGTTTATATCTATGTTTTCTAGTAATGCATAGGTATTGATTTGTATATCAGTAAATTTGCCAAGGCTGAGCACATCCTCAACATATTTAAATTTAATTCATGTAACACTCCTCTAGAAATTGCTGCAATATCCAACAATGAGAAGTTAAAATATCTAAAGCCTTCAGGAAGGCTAAGGGAGGAAAATTCTGTATGCCGGTCAGTCATTAGACATTTATTTTGTGTGTCTTCTGTGCAATGCACTGTGCTAAGGAGTAGGGACACAAGGAATGACTAAAACAGAGTTCCCACTCTCAAAGAGTTCACATCCTACTGGGTTCTTGAGCTTTAGGGGTTCACAGCCTAATGGGAGAGACAACAGGTGTCTCTAAAAAACTAAATACATATAGTAGACAGAATGTAATTTCTGAGCCAGAAGGGAGAGAAGGGGGAGGAGGAGCCTGCTAGGTGGTGCAGTGGATAGAGTACTAGGTCTGGAGTCAGGAAGACTCGTGTTCCTGAGTTCAAATCTGGCTTCAGACACTGTGTGTAACCTCGGGCAAATCATTTAATTCTATTCGCCTCAGTTTCCTCATCTGTAAAATTACCTGGAAAAGGAAATGGCAAACTGCTGTAGTATCTTTGCCAAGAGAACCCCAAATGGGCCATGAGGAATTGAACATGACTGAACAATTTTAGAGGGACAACTTTGGTGGGAGGACAGGTAGGAAAGGAGACTGGAAAAGGTTCTTGCCAAAGGCAGAATTTGAGTCTTGCAGGATGCCCAGGAAGCTTTCTAAGTCTGCATACTTGGCATACTCCAAGTCCACCCCAGTATTTATCAAGGAAGTTCCTCCAAAGTGAAGAAGCTTCCCCAATAACCTCTTAGTCAGGACTAAAATAAATAAAGGACCAATCCTGATCCAAAGTAATAAACTTAAGACATTCAATCCATTATTGTTGCCCAGTGATTGGTAAAGCAGAAAATTCACCTCGGTTTGTTAAAATTTCCATTGCTTTGGAAAAATTTTGTCTTAAACTCCTTGTTTTCACTTATTCAACATTAAACAAACATTAAGCATTGACTATTATTATCGAGCTCTGTGCCAGACATGGGCAGAGGGGATATGAAGCTTAAAATGAGGCAGTCTCTGATCTTAGGGAGCTTATAGTTCTTATAGTTCTTCATGGTATATGGAATTTAAGGAAGAACCAGTAACCAAATTAATATGAATACTTGATTTATTTTAGATTAGTAGCTTGTAAAATCATTTTTCCCACCTTGTTGATTCATGTTATTGTTGTCATTCAGTCATTTTAGTCAGATCTGACTCTTCATGACCCCATTTGGGGTTTTCTTGGCAAATATTGGGGTGGTTTGCCATTTCCTGCTCCAGCTCATTTTATTGATGAAGAAACTGAGGCAAACAGGGTTAAGTGACTTGGCCAGAGTCACACAGCTAATAACTGTCTGAGTCCAGATTTGAACTCAGGAAGATGAGTCTTCATGACTTCAGGGCCTGATACACATAATTACCAAATTTCAAAACTAGAGAATGATACAGTTTGCGAATAAAAGTGCTTTTTCCTGAAACTGGCATTAAAATGTGACAAGCATACAAATGAAATGCAGTCATCCTAGGGAAATAATTGGTAGTTATAGTCAGTGTTGTAAATAGTTTCAAAACATGCATAAAAACCCTTAAGCAGTTGCAGTGACCCTGTCCTCTGTCCTCAAAAAAAAAAAATAATTTCTTACTTTTAGCTCATCTATGAACTTTCCATGAGGATTAACTCTTTTTTCTAGGTTAGAAAAAACCGTATCAAAACTACCTGAGCCAGATGGATATAAAATGCAGCGAGGGTCCTTGTTTCCAGACCACCAGATTTTTAGGCACTACAGCAATGTTGCCTCCTACTGGAAAAATCAAAATTGGCTTTGAACTCCCTGGCTTAGATTGGCTTTAACCATCAGGGGGTGGGAAACCACTAATGTCCTGGAGATATGTAGGAGATCAATCTCTTGTGAAAAAACGCACACCATTTTAAAGTCATCGGACACTCAGATCTTGCTTCCTCTGAAACACATCCAACACTGTTCCATTAGGCACCTTCTGGCATCAATCTGAACAAATGGACTTCCCACACTTTTCCTCTGTCTACGAGTGCTTCAGCCCTATTGATTTGCCTGCTTCCATGTTTTGTGCAATCTTTTGGCAAAAGCTGGTAATGGTCCAGTGGTTCTCAACCTGTGGGTCTCGACCCCTTTGGGGGTTGAATGACCCTTTCACAGGGATCACCTAAAACCATCAGAAAACACATATTTCTGATGGTCCTAGGAGCTGAAACACCACTCCTCTATCCGTCTCCAAGTGGGTCCGCCCACATGCAGTATTGAAGGGTCGGGGCATTACGAAGTTTGAGAACCACTTAAATTAAGGTTAACTTAACCCTTTTGGTGATGGGAAGGAGTAGGATTTCTGCTGAGCTCTCTGAGAAGAATAGTCAATGAGCACGGTAGTTTACATATATCATGCTATCTTGCTGCGATTTTAACCTACTCCTCCTTCTGCACTTGGTGAAGATGAAGAGCTCGTCTAGGTTTCCTCCTCATATTTGCAGCTTTGAGGGGATCCTCAGGTGATAAACAACAGATTTGTAGTCACCATACTCCATCCTGTACCATACAAGTACTTTGCATGCAATACGGTTGGAAGTAAATAAGAAATTTAAGAGTATACAACACAGGCTTCTGCAACCTGAGAAAAGCTTCTGGGTATACTTTCTAGAGCAAATTAATGGAAAGATGTGGACAAAAGTTGCACAGCATGAGAAGGTATGGAAGGATGGCTATATAAATGAGTAAAGATTGAGACGCAGTGTGGTTCAGTGGAAAGAGTTCTGGGTTTATTATCAGATAATATGGGTTCAGGTCCTGGATCTGCCACTTAATACCTATGTGACCATGGACAAATCTCTTACCCTCAATTTGATCATCTTTAAAATGAGGAGGTTAGGCTAAACAACCTGTATTTGTTGTTGTTCGGTCATTTTAGTCATTTCTGATTCTTTGTGACCCTGTTTATGGTTTTCTTGCAAAGATACTGAAGTGGCTTGCCATTTCCTTCTCCAGTTCATTTTACAGATGAGGAAACTGAGGCAAACAGGGTTAAGTGGCTTGGCCAGGGTCACATAGTCACCAAGTGTCTGAAGCCAAATTTGATCTCGGGAAGATGAGTCTTCCTGACTTAGGTTCAGTGCTCTATCCACTGGGCCAGCTACCTAGCTGCTTCAAATGACCTGTCAGATCTTTTCTAACCCTCTATGATTTTGCTGAGGGAATACCCCCACCAATGGGGTCATAGATTCATCAAAGAGTTTAAGTGAATTTCCAATCTCCTTCCTGGAGTGGATTTTAAAAGAAAAAGATTTGGGATTCAATTTATGGAGTGGGAAAAAGGAGAATCCATGAAATACAATGGTGATCTTGTGGCTACGAAGAAATATTATATGCATTAAGTATCCCCCCATCCCTAAAAAAGGCACACAAATAAATTATGGCATTTTACAGGGCACCCTTCTTTTCCAAAGTGAAAAGCTTATCCACTGTCCTGATCTCTTGGCCTCATCTAGGGATAGGATCAAGGGCAAGACTGACATTGAGGGGTGCTGCCAGGAATATTTCGAAGTAGACTGTTTAATTGGAAAGCCAGAGGTAAGAGTAGATCATAGGAAGGACACAGTACACAAGCAAGCAGATATAAAATTTAAAGCTTTAAAAATATAAAGTTTTCGTAACATAAGATCATAGACCTTTTTTTAAAATTGCACTGGCCATTTTAGTTTCCTTTGAAAGGGTTAAGGGCCAGCATCCACAGGGCTGAAGCAAAAGAAGGGAATGCCTTATAGGCAGTTCAAGGGCTGGTTGATAGAGTTTGGGCCTGGAGTCAGGAAGAGATCAAATCTAGCCTCAGATGCTAGCTGTATGACTCACCAAGTCACTACATCTTGCCTTAGTTTTCTCATTTGTTAAATGAAGATAATAACACCTTCCTTACTAGGCTGTTGTAAGGATCATGAGATAATATTGATTTTTTTTAAGTAGTCATCATAGTGCCCAACACATAATAAGAGCTATAAAAATGCTTATTTTCTCCTTCACTACCACCATTTACTGAAAGCATTTTTCCACATCAGTTTATTTTCTTTTAATTTTTGGATATAGGTCTTTTTGTTGTATAAAGTTGTTTAATCATCATCAAACTCACCAGTGTTGTCTCCAGGGATTGCTTCTATTTGTTGGATTAAAATGTCCTTTGTTTTTCTTCAGGCACATGTATCATTCTATTTTCTTCTCATTTCTTATGATTTTGTGATTTTTTGAAATGCTTTCAAAAATGCTGTAGATTGCTGAGGTGGTTAAAGTGAGCAGTTAAAGTAAAAACTCAACCCCATTATTTGCTACATAGCTATCTAATATTCCCAGGTGTTTGTTGAATTGTGATTCCATTCCCTGCTGGGGTTTTTTTTAAGTATAGGTTTATTCAGCATAGTCTTATACACACTTTGTATTCTGTTCATTCTCAACTTTTTCGTCTACCTTTTTTCTCTGTTCTTCTACTACCAAAGTAGCAATTATCACTTTATAGTACATTTTGAACATTTCTAGAGCTCTTTCTTCTACAGCAGTTGTATTATAATTTTCTTCACTTTCTTGTCTGTTTTTATATCCATTTTGTTAGGTCTTGATCGAATTGAATGCAATAACCTATTAGCATCTTTCTTTGTCATCGCATTAAATATGTAAACTGGTTTAGGTAGTATTGACTTGAGCATAATTTTTAATAAAAATACAATGTAAAATTAAAGAAAAGGAATTTAAGAAAAGCTCAAAATCACAAAATGATATTATTCTGGGCAGAATTCGTTGTCCATCCTGCTCTAGATTAAAAATCTTGATGAAATAATACATTTTCTCCAATTAACATGATTGCCTACTAAAATCTCCAGCATAGTAAGCGGGTGGGTTCTCTCTAACAACATGCCCATAGAACATGAGCTCTTCCAGGTCATATAACAAGCTAGGAAGTGTTTGACCCAACATTACATCATCTGTGTCCTCCGAGGGCAAGCTTAGCTAAGTTCAGAGGGGCCCATCATAACTACTCATCTGCTGTAACCTGCCCTGAGGAGTAAAGGAAGCCCATTCCCAGGTGAAATCATGAATCTTTGAGTGCTAAGATTATGTGATAACAGTTTCATTTATCAAATATATGAACTAAACAAAAGAAAGAAAGGGAAGGAAAAGAAAAAATATGGGATATGAAATAATTGCTTTGTTAGTTGATAAAGGACTAGAGTTATAAGACATTTGACCCAATTTTTCAGCGAATGGTGCTTAGTGTACATGAATTATGTCCGCTTATGTCCACCATGTATGTAGGTCTCCATTGCCCTTTGGGTTACGAACAGTTTAATTATTCAGAGACTGTGGTTTTCTAAGATTTGCAACCATACAGTATTTGTGCAACCACAGAATATTTGTGTTGAGAAGATGTTTCAAGCCAAGGAACAACATGGCTTGAAACTACCCAATTATTATCATCTACAGTTCTATGAATGATACTTTTTTTAAAATCTGTATTTTAATGTAAAGAAGTTCCTTAAAAGTCAGGAATATTTCCTTCTTGTTTCAAGTATCTCAGTCCTTCCATGAATTCCCACCACTGTTGGAGTTCACAACCCATCTACACTCTCTCATTCTATGTAGTTCTTGTCCATGTTCTTCTATAGAGGTTCCACAGAGGACCTACTCTCAATATGCCAGAGGTCTTCCTCCAGATTTTCTTACGTTTTGTTTACCAGTACTGTCCATCTATTTTCTCTCACTCTTACTATATGAGAGGCTCACCTTTTTTTCTTATTATATGTTTCTTGAGTTGTATCCCTTGCACTATTTCTTGGATGTAGGCCATCATCATAAAAAATACACTGCAGCCCACTTATGTCTGCATGTATGTATGTCTCCATTGCCCTTTGGATCATGAACGGTTTAATTATTCAGAGACTGGGGTGTTCGAAGATTTGCAACCATAGAATACTTATATTGAGAAGACGTTTCAAGCCAAGGAACAGCATGGGATGGTTAACAGAACTACACAATTTCCCAGTTGCTCTCTTCATTCCATTTAATTCTGGGCTGAATTCATTGTCCATCCTGCTCTAGACAGACGTCCTGAAATAATAACTCAATGGAGTGGTCTACCAATTACTTATCACGGGAGGGGCAATAGGTATTTTCCATGCATTTTGGTTTTCCCATAGAATTATTGAGCTCTCTTTTGAGCAATCACGGATCAGAGTAAGTAGAACCTACAGTGCCTTGGGGCTTAATACAGGCAGCATCGGGGTGCCTCCAAACAGGAACACCTTGAGAATCTTGCCATCATGAGGGAATCCTCTTCCACTTGAGTTGTATAGTGGACATTCTCCATGATAGTGACAAAATCCTCTGATAAGCCTAAATTGCCTGGTCACATGCCTCACCTGGCATAAACCATCAGAGGCTCATCGAACAGTTATCTCTTGGGTGTATTCATCAACAAATATTATATGACCTTAGTATATGTATGAATCTCCTTGTTGGCAGGAAACATTTAAAACTGCATTTTAGTTTACCAAGTCATTTTTTAAAAATAAATAATTAGCAAAATAGAATCTTGTCTTCTCTGTAATTTTCAATTAGGATATGGAAAATGTAGCCTGCCCTAGAAAAAATTGTTTTAGTAAGTCCTCCTATTCTTTTGTCATATTTTCATCAGGAATACCTTCGATAGTTGTATAGATCATTTTCATAAAGGTCTTATAAAGAAGTTGTCTTACAATCTCTTTGTTAGAGCTCAGTACTTCCCAGATAAGTGCCAAAGTCCACAGGGATTAAGCTAGAATCTTAGTCAGTCACCTTCCTCATCTTTCTCAAGAGAATCCCAACAAGATATTTGAATGAAAAGGGCTTAGGGAACATGATGATTTTTCTGGAAATTTTTCTGAAACAGAAAAGTGCTATACAGCTGGAAAAAAAACAAGTTTCAGGGAAGAGGGGGAGTTTCACCCTGATTTAAAAAAAAAAAGATTTTGGAGTTCTAAAACTATCCCAGGCCAGCAAATATGGCCAAATTCTCAAACTTATTGTTAAAGAAATGACCTGTAAGTCTCTGGTATTAAAACCCATATTAGGGTGGGATAGGTTGGAGGGAAATATAATTAGTCTTTCACAACATGACCACTATCGAAATGTTTTGTGTAAGTACACGTGTATAACCTATATTGAATTGCTTGTCTTCCCAGTCAGGAGGGGGAGGTGAGGAGGGAAGAAGTGAGAGAATCTGGAACTCAAAATTTTAAAAACAAATGTTTAAAAAATGCTGTTACATGCAACTGGGAAATAAGATATACAAGCAACATGAATGTAAGGGGAAAGGGGAAGGATGGGGAAGGATATATGAGAGGGCAGACTGGGGGAAGGAGTAATCAGTATGCTTGCCATCTTGAGGTGGGATAGGGGAGAGAATATTTGGAAGTCAAAATCTTGTGGAAATGAATGTTGAAAACTAAAAATAAATAAATAAATTCTGAAAAAAAAACATACTAGCTTCATCAGAAAAAACAAGACATGTCAAGCTAGCTTTGTTTCCTTTACTCACAGAATTACTGAGTTGATAGATCATAGAGAAGCCAGAGATACAGTATACATCAGGTCCTGATTAATGAGAAAAATGAAACCTCTGAAGTGGTCAAATTATTAAAATTAGCACTACATATTTCTACTGGGCAGGAACAAATGATCATATTTTATATAATTAAATAAAACTTCAAATAGTGATTTCCAATCCAAGCAACCACTTCAGGGGATTCATTATTTACTGCTACATTTTTCCTTTGCATCCTCACTCCCTAGCACAGTACCTGGCACATAGGTGTGAAATAAATGCTTATCGAATTTAGGTAGACCACACTTTTAGTCCCCCTGCAAGAGATATATCTGTGAAGTTAATTGAATCTTGGATTAAAAAAAAATACAGCAGGATCCAAGCACAATTCTTCTACTAATAATGGAAGTGCTCCTCACAAAAAAGGTTAAGAGTAACTTTAGGTTATTTGAAGCATTCAGAGCTGGGACCATGCATTTGTACACCCCAGGCAAGATCTGAAAATTGTTCCCCCTGTGTGTTACTGTCCCCCAGGGGCTTTGAGCCTTCACTGTAACACATGTAATTTGATATGTCATAAAATGAATGCCTCCATGCCTTAGAGAGCACAGTTTTCTGGCACAAAAACATTTTTACTTGTAAAAAGTTTTATTAGAAAGTATTCCAGAGGAAGGGATAAAATACATAAGATAACAAAGGAAACCAATTACAGTCAAATGCAGTTATGAAAATATTTTTGAAACAAGTTCGTGAACCCCAGGTTAAGAACTTCTAACATCATCTAACTCCTTCATTTGACGCATGAGGTGAAAAGATGACCAAAGAGTTTAGAGGACTCACAGTAGTAACAGAGCTGGGTTTCAAACCCAGCTTCTTTGTCTCCAAATCTAAGGCTCTGCCCACTGCCCTCTGTGCTAATGGCATCCTCTTCTTGCCTCCAGCTTGGATCTGTCTTAAAAAGCAGTTGGACCTCTTGGCTACCTATTGCCAGAAGGAACCACTCAGTATCAGGTGTACAAAAGGAAAACCCTGGCATGTGACAAGATCTTACCACCATTTGAATGGACCACTCTGCATAAGCCAGTCAAACAGGTCTACTATTTAGCTGTTTCAGAGACACATTTTGCAGTTCACTCATCCTGGCAAGCCCAGCAGGAAGCAGTCTTCATAATTACACATTCCACAGGAGTCATATTGAGTTTGATATTTTCAGAATGAGTTGGAAAGCAACATCTGCCTTACAAATCTCTTCCATGTTATAACAAAAGATTTAAAGTTAGAAGAGACCTTTCAGAATATCCAATCCAAACTTCTTCCACAGAGGAGGAGACTGAAGTAAAGGGAGGTAAAGCAACTTCCCCAAAGCCATATGGGTATGAGTGCCAGCATTGGGATTTTGCCTCAGCTTATGACACTAGATATAGTCTCCCTTCCACTCCATCATGGTCTCTCCTTGTGGTGTAGAACTTAGGAGTCCATACCTGTGTGGGGCACCAGAGGCTCTGCCCTAGAGTGCTATCTTCTGGAAGGCACAAATTTTATTCCTGAGTGTGGAAGGATACAGTTCCTCCCCACAGTGGTCTGAAGACCAGCCCTCATGCCTTGTGATCCTCAGCCCTTGCTGAGCAGTACAACCTTGCTCTTTCATCCAGTTACCAGGCCATTACCCTCAGGATCCACTGCCATGGCATCCCTCCCTTGGGCTGCCTTCTCTATTAAGTATCTAGGTAGCACAGAGAATAGAACTCTGGACTCAGGAAGCTCTTGGTTCAAACCCAGCCCCAGATGCTTATTAGCTGTGCAACCCTGGACCTGTCACTTAAACTCTATTTGCTTCAGCTTCCTCAACTGTAAACTGGGGTTAATAATAGCACTTGCTTCCCAGGATGTTGCGTGATATAATATTCATAATATAACTTAATTTAATAATTTAATTTGTAATATAATTTAATTTAATAATATAATATTTGTAAAGTGCTTGGCAAACCTAAAATTGCTATATAAATTATTATCACGATCGTTATCTCCTAGCAAATGCACTCTGATCTGGACAATCTCTCTGTGTCATTGGTGTTCCCAATCCCACTCTCCATTTTTGTCTCCAGGTAAAAGAATCCCTAAGAACATGTCTGTTTCCATCAAGTATTTGTCCAAGTTGATCCAAAGTTCTTTTATGAGAAAAAAAAATACTAGTTCAAGTCGCAGGTCTCTCTGTTGCCCATACCTGAGGGGGCCAAGGGTAGAGTTGATGTCTGAAAAACAATTCAAGTCGGATTTATAACATGGGGACAATTTTCCCACATCTTCTTATCTGCCACACAGGGCTACCCCTATCTGTATAGGCTGTCTGTACTGAGGACCCTTGCTAAAGAATTCATTCAAGGAGTGACTATAACTTAGAACCTACCTTAGTATTTAGAACAGCTGTTGTTTAGAAGAGACAGTTCATTATCCGTTCCTCTAGGTTTGCCAAGTGGTAGCTCTGGAATTAAGTTATATGGTCAGAAATCAAAATATCTGGGCCACATTATCTCAGCCCCTTCAGGAATATCTTCAATGACTTCAGATTTAATGTTATTCCAATGGCTTGTTGTTTTGGGATCTCTTTAAAGCTTTGTTTGATGACACTGTTCACTACATTACTCATTATCCTTTATACAAGAGCCAGTATGAATAAATTCCTGCTTCATTTAAGTTCTGGGAAAGAAAATTTGTCTCTTGCAGGAAACTGCCTATATTCCCTGCTGTCAGAAAGTTTAAAAATGCATAACCTCAAGAGTTTCTCCTTCTTGCTTTAGCTGTTAATTCGATTGAAGAAACTTTTAAGCACCTATAATGTTTAGAGGCCAGTAGTAAGCCCAGAGAAAACAAAGCTCTATCTAGCCCAGGGTGAATTGGGCTTTGCTTCAGAGTGCCAACATGTGGAACAGACAGAATTGCATTTCCTACCTGGGAGGAGATATTCTCTGTGCCTCTCCTTGTGATCTTCCATCAGTCTATGCCATCATGAAGTAAATTTTTCCCCAAGCAGCCATTCCAGGGTCTTGTCATATTAATGCCCCACTCCTGTGATCTACTTTCCACCCAACCACCACAGGGTCAAGTGGTGGCCCATCCCCTCCAAGTATGACTGCACTTGGGCTCAGCTTGCCCTCTGCTGCCTCCTCCCCCTACCTGTTTGGGTTTTTTGCTAGGTGGAAAAAAAAATCATAGCAACTAATATTTTTGTTCACATATTATAGATCTAGAGTTGTAAGGGACTTTAAAAGCTTTCTAGCCCAATATCCTCACTTCACAATTGAGAAAACTGAGGTAAAGCAGGTAAATGACTTGTCCAAGGTCTTGCAGTAGCAAGTAGCAAAGGGGAGATTTGAACCCAGGTTCTCTGACTTTCAATCCCACCCTTCCCAGTCTACCATGCTAACTCTAAGGATGAAGCTCCAAAAATATTTCACCAGGCTAGAATGATAGGCTGAATGCAAAAAGGTAAGATTTAATATAGATAAATTTAGTAGATGTCACATTAAATTCTATATTTAAGATCAGAAAATCAAGACTACAAGCCCAAGATGAGGATGGCCATGATAGAAAATATTTCAAACAAAAGTAGATCTGGGAGTTTTAGTGGAATGCACACTCATTATGGGGCAAGAATACATGGTGACTGGGGCAGCTAGATGGTGCAATAAATAGAGCACCAGCCCTTGGAGTCAGGAGGACCTGAGTTCAAATCCAGCCTCAGACACTTAACACTTACTAGCCATGTGACCTTGGGCAAGTCACTTAACCCCAATTGCCTTGCCCTCCCCCCTCCAAAAAGCCAAAGAGAAAAAAAAAAGAATATATGGTAGCCAAAAAAGCCTATGTGATTTTAAGCTACATTAAGAGAGGCTTAGTGTCCAGAGTAAGGAAAGGGATAATCTTGCTACACTCTATCCTTTTAGAATAAATTTGGAATAATATGTTCAGTAGTTTTTCAGTCATGTCTTTTTTGTGACTTTTTTTGGAGTTTTCTTGGCAAAGATTTTGGAATGGTTTGCCATTTCCTTCTCCAGTTCATTTTACAGATGAGGAAACTGAGGCAAACAGGGTTAAGTCACCCAGAGTCAGACTCCCACAGTTAGTAGGTATATGAGTATAGATTTGAATTCAGGTCTTCCTGACTCTAGGCCTAGTGCTCTATCCACTGTGCCACCTAGCTGCCCTATTATATTCAGTACCGAGCATTTTATATGTAGGGTGTATGTGTGTTTTGCCCATGTAGGTTATGTGTGTCAACACAGGTCTGTCTAGATGTGGCTCTCGAGGAGTCAAGAAGAGTCATTTCTGGTATTTTCTCCCAAGACTCTCACCCACCAAGGAAAACTGATTCCTGCAAGGAGGGGCAGAAGGAGGTTGATGCCAGAGACTGGTCACTCTGCTCTCTTCAGAGAAAAGATATTGGGCTAGAATTATATCCATCTGCTCCCTTAAATATTGTTAGTCTAAGGGAAACAATTTTTTGGTTCAAGCCGTAATCCTGAATGCTTTCCTTTAATTAGAAAGGAGTACTCAACTCTCTTCTCATCAAATGCCAGCTCCAAAAATGGCAAATAGCAAACAAACCTATTTATCCCAGGCAACAGCAAAACGAAAGTAAGAGAAAGTATACAGATGAGGATATACCAGACAATACAGAGTGAATAAGCTCCCCCACTGGGAGAAAGATAACTCACCTCAACTGAGAGAAAAAGA
Source organism: Pseudochirops cupreus (assembly GCA_028627135.1). Lineage (NCBI taxonomy): Eukaryota > Metazoa > Chordata > Mammalia > Diprotodontia > Pseudocheiridae > Pseudochirops > Pseudochirops cupreus. The sequence goes on from CM053581.1 coordinate 507,599,447, forward strand.
GTGTTGGATCTCATGCAACAGGAAATTTCCCAAAATCTGTAGTGTAGTAAACTGGCGAGAAGGATGTGACCAGAGTTGCCAGTTCCTCTACACATAGCTTCTTCCTAGTCTTTCATTTCCTTCAGTGACCTGAAGAGAGTCTAGAATCTAGTGGCTTTTCTCTTGAAGCTGGAAGCCAGAAGACCAGACTCTTCTCTTAAGCTCTAGCCACCACTGTGGTTTCATGAAGGCAAGGAGCCTTCTGTAAATTAATCTGTACCATTACAGAGAGTCTCGTGCAAATACTCTTTAATCCAAGGGTCATCTACATTAAGAATAACATTGGTAAGTTGGAGATAGTCTAAAGAAGACACATATCTAGTTGAAGGAAACTGGTGATACTTAGCCAAGTAAAGTCTTACGGGGTCATAGTGATCTACAGTGGTACCTTGACATACAAGTGCACCTACTTAGGAGATTTCTGAGATATGAGTTGTCACTCAGTCGATTTTTTGCTTTGAATTGCGAGCCAAAATTTGAGGTACGAGCCACCGCTAGTTGGCACAGTGAATACCACAACCCAACGCCCACCCAACATTTCCCACCTCACTTGTTCAGACCGCATGTTTACCTCGCCAGTGAAGAAAATTAAGTTAAGCGAAAGTAAAAAAGATATTGTAGCAGTGTAGCAAGTAAGTGAATGAAAGTGACCAAAAGTGACTGAAAGAGCATGAAACAAAATTCCTCTAACCTCCTCCATCTATCTCCTCCACCCTTCACCTCCGCCAGTATCTTCTGTTAACTCAAGTCGTCTGATATCCAAGGTAAATATACACTTTATAAAACCAGATTATTTCTTTACATTCTATTTTATTATGTTTTATACAATATTTGTTATTTATAAACACTTTTTCTTATTTAAAAACACATAACAAAAAATACTGGGGTAGCATTTTGGTGGTCAGAATGGATTAATGGCATTTCAATTAATTTCAACGGGGAAAATTGATTTGATATACAAGCAAATACCAGCTCAGTAACAGAATGAATTAAACTCATAAGTCAAGGTACCACTGTGTAATTATTTGAAATGTTACACGGAAGAGTAAAACATTAGATTTCTTCTGCTCTTACCCAGAGGGAACAACTAGGGTCTATGATTAAAAGTTGCAGAGGCAGATTTTTGCCTTGTTGTAAGGAGTAGTTTGTTGTTATAACTACCTTAAAGTGGAAAGGGCCAGCTAGAAAGGGAGATTTCCCTCACTAGAGGTCTTCAAGGAAAGGATGAGTGACTTCTAGCCCTTGGGAATGTTTTAGGAAGCTTGAGTTGACCTGGGTTATCAGATTCTGTGATTCTACACCTCCTTCTGGAACTGTTTTAAATTTTCTGTCTTCCCTGCTCTTCTGAGCTGAAAGTGATCTAGCTTTCCTGTGTACTCTGATAGCACTCAGTTTGTATCTCTTGGGTCATTCTTAAGATGGTTAATTTTTCAACCACAGAAACCCCTGAAAACTGGCTAATAAGGTATAGGAGGGTTTTGACCTACCACAGTGAAGGATGGGAACAAGAAAGGGGGCAGATGGGAAGGGAGGGCTCAGACTAAAGAAATCACAGCTCGTTGAAGTATTATTATAATAATTTGGACTCTCCTTCTAGATCAGGAGTTCTTAGCCTGGAGACTATTAATTTGGTTTTTAAAAATATTTTGATGACTGTGTTTAAGTACAGTTGCTTTCTTTTGTGATTCTTTTTTAATGCATTTATAAACATGATTCTAAGAAGAGCTCCTCAAACTTCCCCAGAATGCCAATCACAGATCTAGGGCTGAAGGGAACCCTCTCATTTTACACATGAGAAAACTGAGTCCCTCCCTGGAAGGTCTTAAGTGACTTTCTCAAAGTCACATAAGTAGTAAGATTCTAAGGAATGTTAGAGATCATCCAGTTCAATTCTTAATTTAGAGAAAAAGAAATCAAAGGTCAGAGAGAAGAAATAACTGGGCCAATGTAGCCCAGGGAGGTGGTGGAAGAGGCTTGGTTCTGTATTCTCTGCTCAACACTCCTGCTGCCACGCCCGCTCAGCCTCCTAGAAGGCTTGCTTTGTTTTCCTAGAAACAACTCCTGCATTCTGGCATTGCCTTGTAAACCCAGACATCTTGTAAGGAAATTGTCACGAACTATGAAGTTAAAATTAATTTCAGTGTTGGGCCACTAGGTGGCATCTTTCCACAGCCTGACCAACAGCAGCATATAACTACTGTATGAATAAACTATTATCAACGGGAACATGAAAAAAGACAATTTTTTTAACCAAAACACTGGCACCATATGCTATTGAGAAAGTGTTTATTGAAGTGACTGCTCCCTTAGGGAAAAATACAAATGTGTTTACACTTAGAAACTTTTTAGAGAAAAAAAGTCAACTCTGAAATAAAATGCAATTGTTTTGACTTGAATTCTAAGTTGAATTGGTGAAGCCCAATATCTTTTGTATTTAATATGAAAAGGGGAACAATATAATCCCTGGGATTTACCTCCACCTGAGGGGAAAACCTCTTTGGATAGAAGAGGGAAATGTTTATCATTCAGTTGGACAAACATTTATTGATACTTTTTTTTTTGTCTTCTTAAAATTGCAGAAACTGACATTCTCCCTGATGGGAAGAAATGACCAGTGAATTTATGGATATGTCTGGATGCCTGGATATGTCTCAGAATTGTGTCCCAGGAGCAGTCAGTTACTACATAATGTCATGCTCACCACACACACACACACACACACACACACACACACACACACACCCCTTTCGAATCATTTTTTCCTAGTAAAATCTGATTTCTAATGAAAGAAAAAGAAGTCCTTATCACCCAGTTTCCATGTACAGCTGTGAGCTCTCTGGTACAGTAAGCCCATATGAGGACAGATGGCAGGACTAAGCTGGTAGAGAAATGAAGACAGTTTTATAAGTCTGTTGCCCTTAAAATTTGGGTAAACTACATATTTCCTAGGGACAAGAACATGTTCTACAGACATCAGATGCCACCATAAACCCAAGTCCCCACTTGTGTTCTAAAAGTTCCTTTGTACTAAATTGGTATCTTGGAACTCAGAGTATATTTCCCTTCATAAATAATGTTGTGAATGGTGGTTAGGTTTCCTAGCCAACCCACAGAATTTAGCCCATAATGTCACTTCACTAAAATACTCTACGGGAACAAAAAAAAAAGTAGAAAATACTTTGGTGATACTAGTCATTAAATATAGAAAAACAACAAAAATTTAATTTAAAAAAGCACTTGTCCCGAGCTAATGTTTGAGAGAAAGCATAGTAATTAGTGAAAGGTGAGGAGATAGGAGACTTAGGCGGCATATCTAAAGGGAATTCTGAATACATCTGAGGCTTTTAGAGATAAATGGCTTTTCATTAGGACTAATTTCACTTTAAATTTTCTTTTCTTTTTGGATGCAGATGAGTTATTCATATGTTTGAGGGGCAGTTAAATTCAAGCATTAACTGAGCACAGAAGCTACACTAGATTCTGTGAGGGAAAATAAATAAGATAGAGACCTAGAGAACCCTTCAGGGGTTTACAATCTAAAAGGGAAGATAGATAGATAGATAGATAGATAGATAGATAGATAGATAGATAGATAGATAGATAGATAGACAGACAGACAGACAGATAGATAGATAGATAGATAGATGGATAGATAGATAGATGATAGGGAGGGAGGGAGGGGTGTGGTTTAATGCAAGCACAAAGTATGATAAGATCACGGAAGAAAAAATGGATATAAAGTTGGGAACTTTGAGGTTGAGTTTCTATTTACTTCTATTTACTGAAGAATGAGTAGGATTTCCATGATCTTAGCAAAGACATTCCAAGAAGACAGAATAAGATGAGCAAAAGCATAGAGGCCAAAAGGCAAAGGGGTTTGGTCAAGGAACAGCAAGTAGCTCTGTTTAATTAGAAAGTAAAATGCAGTTATCCCTTCCACATTGCTGGGGTTAGGAGCATGGTGCCTCCAAGAGCTAGAAAATCCACATAAAATCTTTTGGCCCTCCTGTCATACCAGAGAAAAAGTGTGAATTTTTCCTTTTATAGAGGGTTTACAGTACCTTATTGTAAAATTTGGGTTGATATTACACAATACTATACATATATCATATGTATTTTTGAGTTTCTAAACTTTTTCTGTGTCATTTGCTGACCTTTGTGTGTCATCTGTGGCTCCCACGAAACTCCCCCAAAATTCCCATTTAATTTCTTACACCAACCTGTGATATAACAATGGGGAAAGTCTCAATATGGAAGGGATAACTGTAGAAAGGAGAGATAAGTCTGAAAAGGAAAGGTTGAGATGGGGTTATGGAGGACTTTGAATGTTCATTTAAGGACTTTGAAATTTTTCATGAAGGCAACGGGCAATCATGGAAGGTTTTTAAGATGAGGAATCATATAAACAGAACTGTGCTTTAATGAGATAACTCTGATAGGAATGCTTAGGGCAGATTGGAGGCAGGGAGAACAGTAAGGCTATTGTGATCACTCAAGCATGAAATTATGATGGCCTGAAGTAGGATAACAGCAGTAGGAGTGCAAAGGAAAAATAATGGAGAAATGCTGTATAGATCTAATTTGTAAGACTTAATGATTAATTGCATGAGGGGGGTGGAAGCAACGATGTGAGTAGAAGAGACATATGAGTATGGAACAAGGGTAAGGAAAGAGGTTTTTCCTAAGGCAAGTAGATGTGAGTTGGAAATAACAGTTAAAAGAGCGCGTAAAAGCAGCAGAACATTGTACATAGTCACAGCAATATTATAATGCTGATCAACTGGGAAAGACTTTGCTATTCTGATCAATACAATGATCCGTGACAGTTTCAAAGCATTTGTGGTGAAAAACACTATCCACCTTCAGAGACAGAACTGATGAACTCTGAGTCCAGCTTGAAGTATATCTTTAAAAATTTTTTCTTTGTTGTTTCTTTATTATTATGTATTTTTCTTGCTTTTTTCAATATGGCTCATATGTAAATCTGATTTGCGTTACTTCACATGTCTAGGGGGTATCATATTACTTGCCTTCTCAGTGAGTAGGGATGGGGCTGGAGATTGTAAACTCCTTGAGGACAGAGACTATCTTTTACCTCTTTTGTATCCCCAGAGTTTAGCACAGTGCCTGGGACATAGTGCATGTTTGATTTAAATGTTTATTGAATTGAATTGAAGGGAAGGAGACAATTTGGAATTCAAAATTTTTAAAAATGAATGTTTAAGGAATTACAAAAAAAAAACTCTACCAAAAAGAAAAAGACAAGAAAAAAGTAGATTGGACATGATATATCCGTCCATGTGAGATTTTCTCAGGCAAAATTGCTTAAGCAATGAATGGTGAGAGCCATGCAAAATGGAGTGGAAGGCTTGGAGGGAGGGGAGTGTACAAGAAACTCCAGAGAAGGAGGAAGCTCAGGAGGAACATTGAGTCAGTAGTGTGCACCACCCCACTTGAAGTCATGAAAGCCAAGGGAGGGGAGGTTGGATGGCAAGGGATAGATGTACCCTACCTTACCCTCAATAGAGGGTGGGTGAGAGAAAAGGGGAAACAGTTCTGAATATTATTTTACATAAACGGTAGGTGTTCACACATTGGGTTACCCGTAAACATTTCTTTGGCAGGCCCTCTTCTTCTGAGGACAGTCCCTAATCAGCATGAGACTGAATGATAAAGATCAGCAGCAGTAGTAACAGCAAATCTAAACTAGTGGTTCTCAAACATCGCCCTAAGGAATCATAATATGACACATCCTCCCTCAGATAACACCCCACATAGTTTAGGAACACACAAAAACTGGTTCTCTCTCTCTCTCTCTCTCTCTCTCTCTCTCTCTCTCTCTCTCTCTCTCTCTCTCTCCCTTTCCTTCTCTCTCCCTCCTCCCCTCTTTTCCCTTTTCCTTTCTCTCTATACTATTTCTCTTGGTGATTTCATCAACTCCCATAAATTAGATTATCATGTCTATGCTGATGATTCTTAAATCCACTTATCCAACTACTATTCATCTTGAATTAGCTGTCTCATAGATATCTTAAATGCAACATGTTCAAAACTGCATCCTGGTCCTCGCTATCTTTCCCCTCAAAACCTTCTCCCCTTCCAAACTTCCCTATTACTGTTGAGGGTAATAGCTTCTTCCTATTGCCCTAGGCTCACAACCTAGGTGGCTTCCTCAGCTCCTCATTTTCTCTCACCCCTATATCCAATCTGTTGCTAAGACGTGTCAATTTTACCTTTGTAATCTGTCTTGTATGTTCCCCCTTCTCTCCTTTGACACTGCTACCACCCTGGTGCATCTGGGAATAAGCAGTCAAAGCAATCTTCAGAAAGCTCAGGACTGATCACTTCACACACAGCCCCACTCATTTTTATCTCTATTACCTCCAAGATGGAATACACATTCCTCTCTTTGGCATTCAAAGCCTTTTGTAACCTGCCTCTCACTTTGCCAGTCTTTTTACACCTTTCACCACACCACATACTCTTTGATCCAATGGCATGAGCCTCTTTGCTGTTTGTTGAGGAAGAAATTCCATCTCCAGACTCTGGGCATTTTCACTGGCTGTCCCATGTGCCTGTAGTGCTCTTCCTCCTCATCTTCACCTCCAAGTTTCCTTAAAGTCCCAGCTAAAAGCCCACCTTCTACAAGAAATTTCTCTTGGTCCCTCTCAATGCCCTCTCTCAGTTGATTATTTCCTACTTATCTTGCATACAGTTTGTTCATACATAGTTGTTTGCATGTTTTCTCCCCCATTAGATTGTAATCTCCTTGAGAGCAAGGACTGTCTTTTACCTTTCTTTGTATCCCCAGAGCCTGGAAACACAGTTGGCTCTTAATAAATGTTTATTGACTGATTGACATGCACAGATATATGCCTAGGGCATGAAAAGATAATTTCCAGTGGCTTTATATCTTTTTTTTTTCTTTTTTTGGGAGGGACACTTTATATCTTTATTGAAAAAAAATGATGACTGGATAAGGGTCTCATATGAGTTTATTCTAAAAGTTTGAACTTGGTAATAGCAAATAAAAGACTATGCAAAGAATCTAAGAAGAGAAAGAGAAGAAAGAAGAGAAAAAATCTACAATAGCCTGCCATAATTAGCTTCCTGGAAGTTCTCATTTAGGAAAGGACACCTCAGCTGAGCCTTAAAGAAGTTTTGGGTTCTGGGAGCTTGGGGATGAAATAATGAGTTTGAGGATTAGTAATTAGTACTCTTTGGCTGCAATGTAGAGTGTGTAAAAGGGAATAATGTTAAATAGTCTGGAAAGACAGGCTCAAATTATGAAGGGCTTGGAATACCAAAGAGACAATATCCTGATGGCAATAGGGAGCCAATGGAGATTCTTGATCAGGGAAGAGTAATGTGGTCAGAGCTCTGCTTTAGGAACATTATTTTGGCAGATAACTGGAGAGAGAGAGAGATTGTATACAGAAAGACTAATTAGGAGACCATTAGCATCATTGAGGGAAGAGGTAATAAGGCTCTAAACTAAAGTAGCTAAAAGTAAAGTAAAGTAAAGTAAAAGTAGAGTAACTAAAGTAGTGTGAGTGAATAGAAGTAGTACCATGGAGTAGTGGATAGTGCACTGGTCCTGAGTTCAAATCTCACCTTAGACACTCACTAGTTGTGTGACCTGGGGAAAGTCATTTAATCTCTCAGTGCCTCAGTTTCCACATCTGTTAAATGAAAGGGTTGGACTTGATAGCTTCCAAGATCCCTTCCCACTCATATTCTGTGATGCTAAAAAGATCTGGGCATATTTGTAGGAATCAGGCAAGGAACTAGTGAGTTTTCTACATGCAACATTATAGAATTTGTTACTTTTAAAAAGTTCTCTCTGGACACTTTGTTCTGTGATTTTTGTTTTGTTTTGTTTTGTTTTATTTTACTAACTTCACCCACAGAAATGGAGCTTCCTGACTTCGTCCATAACTTTAAAGGTCCAATTTTCAGGTTCTCAAGAAGCATTTGCTCAAAATTGAGAGAAGGCTAGTACTGAAGGTGAACAAGGCACTGTGCTAAATAAATAGTAGGACACAAAACCATAATATTCAAGATAGTCCCTGCCATCAAGGACCCTACATTCTATTGGGGGAGGGAGGGAGGAGGATATTGGGGGTTCAACATATACCTAAGTAAATACTAAACATATAGAAAATGATTCACAGTATTTTCAAGGAGGAGACAGCTCTAACAACTGAGGCAGGAAACCTTTTCTGACATGCTATGATTCTATTTCCATGTCCTAGCGACAGCCCAAGTTAACATTGCTTTGATGATGTAATTACAGTATGTTCCTTTGAAAGAGGCATCACGTATAACATGTTTTTACAGGTCTCTGTCTCTTGACCTTTTGTCAATCTCTTCAACAAAGGTGTTGTTTTAGCCAAGCATTTTTGGTATGGTCCCTGTCGAATGTTCATAATACAATGTGACATGTTTTTCAGAATGTTGTATTAATAATGTTGGCTTTTTAAAATATTATTTTAAAGAGCTCTTCCTGTCTGTACAGTAGGAGCACCTGCTTAAATACTATGGATTATTTTGAAAGAGAGAGGAAAGGTGGGGCTGGGCCAGCAGGGATCTGAGGTATTTAGATTGGGATGAGCTAGTCAGATGCCCCTTTTTATCCAAACCATTTGGCTCTTGGTTTGTGGCTAGGTTTTGAGTGAATCTTTGCCCAGAGGATCCATTTGGTATTGAATGTTCTCACATGCTTGGAAGCTGAGGATCTGCAAGATTCCAGCTCTGCACTCAAGGAAGGGACTCTGTGTTCCAAGTTCTGTGCACCAGCAAAGTAAAGTGCCTTCCTCTGTGAACTACTGTATCACCATTTTGACTCAGATATGGCATCTCACAGTGCACCCGATAGATCTCTTCACATTTGGTCTATATTCTCTGTGTCTCTTGGACAAATGAGACCTGGGAGAGTTGGAGCAGAAGATGCAATGTCACAAAGCGTGGCACAGAATTGAAATTTATCAGGTTCATAGGATTTAGAGGTGGAAGGGAACTGAGCGTTCATCTAATACAAATCCCTCATTCTGCAGATGGGGTAACTGAGGCAGACTGGTTCTGGAACAGTTATAGGCAGCCGGTAGGATTGTAAAAAAAACTTCTATTTTAGCAGTGCCTACTTGCTACTTGGTTGTAGCAGTTTTTACCTGCTATGTTCATTAGCAAAAATAGAAGCAGGTAAGGTTTGCGAGAGTCACAGTGACAAAGTTTACTGTAAGAGTTTCTGAGCTGGCCTGGTCATTTTCCGTTTTCTGTACCTACTGGTAGGATCTTGATTAGCCATGAATCTTGGAAAAGATGAGGAGAAGAGGGGAGAGGAGAAAGGAATCCCACACTAACCTTTCTGAGTCTGCTTTCTGGCTCCCAGTGGTGGAAGTGAGACAGCTCTTATCATCTCCTTTTGACAGAGAAATGAACAGTTCTGACCTCTGAAGGAAACCCCCTCATTTGGCCCTAAAGGGGTTGAAGGATTTTCCCAACGTGACAACTTAGTAAATAGCAGATTTGGTATACAAATGTAGGTCTATCCCATATGCTACCTTCTTTCCACTGTATAGTTCAGTTAGCTTTATTTTTTAAGAAGCAAATTATTTTGTTAACTTTTTTTAAAATATTGTGATGGTAATTTTTCAGGGGAGATGTTACAATTTTGGAGGTTTAGAATAGCTGTTGACTAGTAGATTCTGGCCTCCTGAAAAGGAACTTTGTGAAATTATAGATTGCCAAGACCCTGGAGGGCGACTGGATCGTTTAAGATGGTTCTGATGGTTTTGGAAGGTTCTGATGATAAAGGAGTTGGGAATTAGCATTCACCTTTTCTGTTGGAATTGTCTGTCCCAGAATTGGCTTATGGCTCCCAAGAATGGTTTATGGACATCACAGACTGTTCTCCTTCTACCCCTGCTGAACTCTGGATTAACCCAGAACACGTGACTCTACCTTCTGCTATAAACCTTGAGGATCATGGAGTGGATGAATATTGGTTTGCTACTGATTGAATAGTCACATTTTTTTTCAATAGTGTCCCACCAGACTAGACATTTATAGACACAACAATCAGACATATACGTGCAGCTCTTTTTGTGTGTGCAGACTTCATTTTTTCTGATTTGTAAAAATTATGTAATGTTTCTTATTATTTATATGGACATTATTTTTTGGCAGTGATATAAAATCAGTCCAAAGACCAAGTTAATCAATTTTATTCATAAAAATGCAGTTATAGATAGTGCTAATCATTTATCAATTCTGAAAACGTCAGTAAGAATGCAAAGTACTTAATAAATTGAACTAGGCTCAGTAACCGTGGGATTTCTTTGTGCAATCGAGACACGTTTGAATTCTAGGTCTTGGTTTATATTAAAGATCGTGATTCAGTTTTGATTTCAGTAGTTTCATGAAAAATAATGTACTTTATCATACCTGGGCAGCCCAAATGTGGCCCAGAGTTTGGCTTTATGTTCATGTATTTCAGGTATTAGGTGCTGCTGGCCTATTAGTTCATGTTCCCTAGTCAGTTCAGCGAAATGGTGGGGGTTTGTTTGTTTTTGCTTTTTTGTTTTTTTGACAAGTATGGGCTGTACTCCCTCGGGTGAGGAGGGCAGGTTCTGGACCAAATGGAGGCCCTAGCTACTTACAACACCCAGTCCCCAAAGAAAACGAAGTCCATTGAGACAACAGCTGTGTTGGACCCTACTTCCCACTGGCTTATCTTGAATTTTCAGCTGGCTTGTGTAGGCTGACCTTCATTTGCCCAGGGGATGGGAGGGCACAGCCAACTGGAGCAGGGTAGGATCCCTTCCCCAACGTGTCGGCTTTCCTCCTATTCAGATCCCACAAGGTTATCCTCTTCCCAAAGGCTGTGGGCTCAGGCATTTTCAGGCTCCTGGCTACATACTAGACATCACAATCTTTTGATAAGTAGGAAGTCACCAATTACTATCCTTCTGATAAGGTCACCAAGCCTAGCCCTTCAGTCTCCTGAGCCTGCCATCTCTCTCTACTAAATCTTTCAGAATCTCCTAGAATTGACCTCTGCCCTAAAACTGTACCTCAGGAACTGGGCCTTTCCATCTGCTTTGCAGCTGAATTCTCCTTTATGTGATTTCTCTCTCAACTAGAATTTAAGTTCTTTGACATTCAGAACTGTCTTGCTTTTTCTGTTATAAGTCCCAGCTCTTAATAAAATACTAGGCTGAGTAGAAGACCTGAGGCCTTGAGGACACATGTGGTTCTCCAAACTTTACAGAACAAATCCCCTTAATTTAATAAAAGAATTTGCTTTGTAATTGGACTCAGTCAAAGGGCTACACTTGAGGACCTAGAAGGCCACATGTGGCCTCAAGGCTGCAGGTTCCCCACCCCTGTACTAGGCACATACTAAGTAGTTAATAAATGTGTTTCCATTCTACTTCATTTCATTTGAGGAATGGGGAAATGGGGGGAGGAGTTCTTTTTGGACAGTCAGATCAGATAATACATATAAGAACTCTATCAACATCAACTACAGTTTCTGTTATCATTATGAAAACAGAAGAGGCAAATACAAACATAGCCATATTTTCTCTGTTCACTATCAAAGCTTTCGAAACAGCAAAACATCCCCCTTTGTACATGACTTTCTCAGTTTGGAATTGCTTGCAAATATTCTGTATACCCAGCATTTGCTTTTATGTAACCTTATTTTTAGACAACAACAATACAGTGTTACCCTTCTAAAAACACCATAGCACCAAGTTTCTGATTTAATGAGATATGGATACATTGCAATAATTTGGACATCCTATCAAGTTCATTAAAATTGGATTCTAGCTGTACTGGAACTAGTTGATCTACATCCCCCTTCCTGATGCTCCTTCAGACCAGATGCACGCATTGGTGAGTTAGCTGATAAGGACAAAGAGTACAGTCTGTGGCCACTGAAGATAGATAAGTCAATTTATCCACTGTGGTTATTAAATCTGTCACCCTGGCCTCCTTAGCACCCCACTCTACTTGTTATTCACAGTCATGTAAAGTGTTTTGTCAAATACCAGAAAGTCCCAATATTAGACCTGTTAAAATAAATTTGTAAAAAACAGAATTGTTCCAAATTAGACTGTCATCCTATGTCTCCCTTTAAAGGAGGTCATCCTTGAAACTGTAACGAAAGTATTTTCTATGAATTGAGTTAGGATTATTAAGTGTCTCATCATGTCCTTCCTTTCTTGATTAATTGGTGATTGATGAAATCTTAAGAGATCTTATCACCTCCCATGGGTTCAATTATCTCTATTCAGATGACTCTCCAATCTATATAACCAATCTTACTCTCTCTTCTAAGTTCCAGGCCCATACCACCAACAGCCTGCTGGGTATCTCCACCTGTCATTTCAAACTCAAAATGACCAGAATGGGACTCCTTTCCTTCCTCCTCTAAATCCACCCTTCCTCTCCATAGGTTCCCCAGATGGATGATACTGCACCCTGGGGGGCACTGGAATGATCCAAGGGGTTGATAGTAACCTAGGGTGCAATCGGGGTGATGAATAAAAATAAGGGGCAGAGGAATCATAAAGAAAGAAGAGAAGAAAATTTTGAAAAACCATTTGTACATGTTTCATCTGTGGTATAACAGAGTTAAAGTCACAGTGATTACATTATTTTCCAAATAAATACACAAAATGCAAATTATAACCAATCAATGATCAAGTATGCTGACAGGTCTTAACAAGCAAGTGTTGACATGTGAGCATGTTGCACATTGTCTGGAAATCCAGTATGCATTGGCAGGAATATATGAGTCTAATGACTTCTTTACAGTATGATACTATACAGTTACATGACACAATATTGCATCATCAAAATTTCAATACAGGGAAGAAAATCACAAATTTACAATAAATTATTAAATTTAAGATGCATAAGATGAATTTTTTGAAAATAATATATCTTCTATTTTTTTAATGATGCAAATTTCAAAAAAAAAAATTAAAGGGTTAAAAAAAGTAGATTTCCAGGGGCCACTGAGTAATTTTTTTTGTAAAGAGGGTGGTAGACCAAATAAGTTTAGGAACCTCTGCACTAAACTTTCTTTTTACTGTTAAAGGTACCATCATACTTCTAGTCCCTCATTATTCCTTACAACTTCTTAATCATATTCAACTCTTCCCTTTCTCTCACCTTCAAATCCAGTCATTTGTCAAGTCTCATAACAATGTCTCTCATAGTCATCACTTTATCTCAACTTACACAGCCACCAAGCTAAATTAATACTTCCTACTTTGGTTATTACATCAGCCTTCTAATAGGTCTCCTGTTCCAGTCTCAGCACGTTCCAATCCATTTTCCACCATTCTACAGCAGTAATTTTCTTTCTTTCTAGTCTGCTTCCCCCTTCTGTTTAATTCTGAACCAAATTCCATGACTTTCTATACTGTTCCAGACAGGGATACTTATAGACAAGCTCTATGGCTTGTCATAATCTGGCAAACATTTTTCATCCACTTGGTCTTTCCTATGTCGATGGGCAAACCAAACTATTTTGAGTGGTTACAAAACTATCCCAGGAGGCTCTTTATTGTTCTGTGGTTTGATATTCCCATCATAAATGTCATCCAAAAGCATATGGAGGATCTCAGCTTTCCTAAGAAATCCCTCTTATTATCAATATTGATGTAGGACTGTGAGGGACACAATGGAAGTCTCAAAAGAATTGAATGTAAACATCACACAAAAAGCAACAGAGAAATACATGATGAGCATGAGCAGGTTGCAGTATATGACCAATGAGTGATCAATTAACAAGCAATTCTCTTAGCAAGTTCTTTCTCTGTGACAAGTACTGTGTTGCTTTCTAGGGATACAAATAAAAAGACATCATAGTTCCTTCCCTTAGAGACTGGGAAAGATGTCCAGCTCAAGGTAGCACTTAGGGACTGAGTATTGGGGGAGGGGGTGAGTTTCATTGACAAAAGTGAGGAGAGATAATTCCAAGTAGGTGAAAAGGCACAGAGTCGAGAGATGGAGCATCTTCTGTGTCAAATAGTACTGTAGCTGATGTGTGTGGAGGGCAATAATATGTCAGAGGACTAGAAAGACAGGGAGAGGCCAGGCGGGGCAAAGCTTTAAACACCAGGTCAAGGAGTTTGTTTGATTTCTAGAGTTAACCGGGATGGTGTGGTGTGAGAACTGTGGAAACTGGGACTAGGAAACTGAAGTAGGGAGAGGCTTAAGTCAGGGAGACCAAGGAGGAGACTATTGCATCCATTGGTCCTGGTGAGATGGTTGTGAATGGAAAGGAGGGAATGTATCTGAAAGATGCTATGGAGAAAGAAATAAGACTTCTCAACAGATTGGGTGTATCATAAATGAGAGTGATGAGTTGAGGATGACACCAGGGTTATGAGCATGAGTTATTGAAAATTCTGTTTTGGACATGATGAGTTTGAAGCCTATGCAGTAATCAATTAGAGGCATTCACAAGGCAGCTGGTGATACAAGAGTAGAGCTCAGAAAAGAGTCTGGGGCAGCAGATACAGATCTTGGAACGATCTACATAGAGATGACAATTGAACCCAAAGGGAGTTCATGAGAATACCAAGTGAGCAAGTATAGAGAGAGGGATGAAGAGAATCTAGGACAGAAATTTGAGGAACACTCATGATTAGTGGGTGTGACTTAGGTGAATATTAAAGAAAGAGAGACTAAGAGTTGGCTGGTAGGAAGAGAATCAAATGAGACTAGTAGGCTGAAAACCCAGAGGAGAGATTATTTAGGAGGAAAAGGTAGTTAATAGTGCCAAATGCTGCACAGGAGGATAGAAGAAAGGCCAATGGAAGTGAAAATTAAGAGATCATTTGTAATTTAGAAATCCGTTTCACTGAAGAGATCAGAAGCCAGAATACAGAAGACTTATAAAAGAGAGAGAGAAGTGAAGGCATTGTGTACAGATGACTTTTGCAAGGAGACAGATAGTGAAGAGAGTAAGATCTAGTGACTTTAGCATATCATATACTTGAGCTGGTTATCACCCACAAATGTACCACTTTCATGTTCATGAATTCCGAAATTCAGGGGCAGCTAGGTGGCACAGTGAATAAAGCACCAACCCTGGAGTCAGGAGGACCAGAGTTCAAATCTAGCCTCAGACACTTGACACACTTACTAGCTGTCTGACCTTGGGCAAGTCACTTAACCCCAATTGCCTTGCCTTCCCACCAAAAAAAAAAAAAAGAATTATGGAATTTAATTATGGAATTCCCTTTACTGACCATTATCTATTGGCTTTTCACCTCTCTTTCAGCCTTCCTTTAGATAACCATACTCTTTATCTGTACCATGACCTCTAGACCATCTCTCCTGAGCTGGCTATTCTCTCCTATTCTCCCCATCTTGACTCCTTGGTGAACTAATTCAACTCTACACTGTCCTCCTTTCTTGAATCCATATCCTCTTTTTTTATATCGCTGATTACACCAGGCCAAGATTTTAGCTTTGGATCACTTCCACCATTTGTTACCTTAGAACCTACACACATGTTACTGAACCAAGTTGGAGAAAATCATGCAACCATTCTGACTGCATCCACTACAAATTTGTGTTGCAGAACCTCAACTGGGTTCTTACTGCTGCTAGCAATCCTACTATACCTCCCTTATCAACTCACTATCCCACTCTCTTTATAGCAACTCTTCCAAACCTTTTCATCCCTCTTTAAACCTCCCATGGCTTCCTTTCTCCTGACTCTCTCACCCAAGAACCTTACTTCATATTTGACAGAAAAAATAGATGACACTGTCTGCCAGCTCTTCCTTCTCTCCTCCTCCTTATCTCTTATTATTCAGGTCCCTTCTGCCACTTTCTCCACCTTTACCCCAGTGTCACACAATGAAGTGGCCTTACTCCTTACCAAGGCTAACTCCTCTCCTTGTTCAAATGACTTGTTGCATCTTGTCTTCTCCAGTAGATTACCCCCACTGCCATCCCAACTCTTTCATTTATTTTCAATCTCACCCTCTTTATGGGCTCATTTCCCATTGCCCACAAACTTGCCCATGTCTCCCCTTATACCAAAAAATCCTCATTTGATCTTTCCATCCCCACTAACTCTTGTCCTATATCTCTTCTGCACTTTGTAGTTCATTTCCTTGAAAAGACATCTACAATAGGTGTCTCCACATTTTCCCCCCTCACTCTCTTAACACCTTACAATATGTTTTCCAACTTTATCATTCTACTGAAATTTCTTTCCAAACTCACTAATGATCTCTTAATTACTAACTTCAGTGGGTTTTTCTCAATCCTCATTCTCCTTGACCTCTCTGCAGTCTTTTGAACTGTTGAATCACTCTCTTCTCTACTTCTTTTCTTCACTTGATGATCTCATTAACTCCCAAGGAGTTAATTACCATCTTAATGCTGATTATTCTCAAGTCTATCTTTCCTACCCCCATCTCTCTACAGGCACTAATCTCACTCTTCAACTGCCTTTCAATCTTCTCAAACTGGATATCTGGTAGACATCTTAAACTCATTACGTCCAAAACAAAAGTCATTTTCTTTCCCCCTAAATCCTCCCCTCTTCCTACATTCCCTATTACATTTGAGGATAACACCATCCTTTCAGTCCCTCAGGTTCACAACTAGGAATCAACCTGGATTCCTTACTTTCTCTCACTCTTCATAGTCAAGCAGTTGCCAAGGCAACAGGTGAAATCACCTTTGCAACATCTCTCAAATATTTCCCCTTCTCCCTTCTGACACTGCCACCATTCTAGTGCAGGCCCTTATCACCTCATGCCTTGATTACTGCAATAGCCTCCCACTGAGTCAGCCTGCCTCAAGTCTCTCCCCACTCTTATCCATCATCCGTTCAGCCACTGAAGTGACTTTTCTAAATCTCAGGTCCAATGACATCATCCACCCCACCGGCTTCCTATAGCCTCTAAGTCTTAGAGCAAATACAGAAAGCTCTGATCTTCAAAGACCTTCATAACTTAACCCCTTCCTACCCTTCTAGTCTTTTTATACCTTACTCCCTAACATGTACCCTTTGATCCAGTTGACACTGACCAGCTGTTTTTTCCATGAACAAAACATTCCATCTCAGTCCCAGGCATATTCTCTATCTCCCATGCTTGGAATGCTCTCTGCCCTGGCTACTGACCTTCCTGGCTTCCTTGGAGTCCTAACTAAAATCCCACCTTCTATGGAAAGCCTTCCCTAACCCCTCTTAGTTCCAATGCTTTCTTTCTCTTCCCATATCTATATATGACTTATTTTGTATGTGTTTGCATATTGTCTCTCCCATTAGATTGTGAACTCCTTGAGAGTCAACTGTCATTTGCCTCTTTCTGTATCCCTAGCACTTAGTGCTGGTATATAGTAGTGCCTGGTATATAGTAGGTACTTAATAAATGTTTATTGAATTGAATTCTCATACTTATGTATAAACAGGGCATTTCCAGAATCTTAGTGCAATTTTAAGCTTTAATAGTTTAAGTCTGCATTAAAGTTTTGGGGACAGTCTGTATGTGGAAAATTAAACAAGGATGATACCCTGTACTGGTTCCCCATACAAGTAAGCTCACAAGTAGCAGCACTTAACTGTCATTATTTAAAGACAGTTATAAAATTCAGCAAAACATAATCACACATTTAACTTCTTCCACTAACCAAGGAAAGAAGGAACCAAGTCTTTATTAAATACCTTCTATTTTCCAGGCTCTGTACTAAACTCTAAATATCATCTCATTTCATCCTCACAACAACCCTGGGAGGTAGGTACTATTATAATCTCCATTTTACCCAGGAGACTGAGATGAACAGAGGTTAAGTGATTTTCCTAGGGCCATAAAGCTAGTCAGTGTTTGAAGCCTGATTTGAATTCAGGTCTTCCTGATTCCAGGCCCAGCAATCACTATCCCACATAGGGGCCCTAAGGTAGCTGAAGCTTGAAATTTCTGGAGGTTTCGAGGTTAGAAATATTGTCTTTTACATGTTACTGTAAATCACCCAATTCAGTAACTTAACAAACATTTATGAAGTATGCACTTCATACAAGGCATGATGCCACATGCTGCTAATGCAAAGATGAAAAACAATGCAGTGTCTGGACTCAAGGAGCTTACAATCTATAAGAAGAGGAAGACATTTATATACCTAAGTATGATATGGCATAAACTGTGCTAAGGAAAGATGTTAAGGAAAGATGAAGACAAAGTGTTATAAAAATTTGAGGAAGATGATCACTTTCAGTGGGAGCCAAGCAGGGAAGACTGACCGGAAAAAACTGTACCTTGAAGGGAAAGAAATGTTTCTCCAGGAAGTTATGTAGAGGAAGTCCATTGCAAGCATGCAATGGACTGTTCAAACAAGAGGAAGCTGAGAAAGGTAGAACAAGAGTTTAACAGGTCTAATTTGGTTGGAGCACAGTGTAGCATGTTGGGGAGTCGCGGGAAATGAGGTTGGAAGGGAAGGTTGGAGGCCAGCTGTGAAAACCCTTAAATGCCAGGCTAATGGATTTGTATTAAGACCCATAGGTAGTAGGGAGTCACAAACAATTTTTGAGCTGATCAGATCGATTCTTTAGGAGGATTATTTTGGAAGCTACAGTAGGAAATGGAGAGAGACTAGAGGCCATGGGATCAGGTAGTCAATCAGTGAATTAAATACTTACTATGTTCCAGGTACTGTGCTAAGTGCTGGGAACACAAACAAAGACCAAAAATGTCCCTGCCCCCAGTAAGCTTACATTCTAGTAGGGGAGACAATACATAAGTAACTGTGGACATAGAAGATATATGCAGACTAGGTAGGCAGGTAATCTGGGAGGGGAAGACACTTGTAGCCTGGGGGTGGGAAATGCATCTTAGAAAGGTCTCCTGCAGAAAAGAGAATTTGAGTTGAATCTTGAAGAAATCTAGAGAGAGGAAAAGCAGAAGAGGAAGGGCATTCCAAGCATGGGGCACAATGAGTACAAAGAACCAGAGATGGGAGATGGAGTGTTGTATTCAAGGAATGATAATTAGGCCAATATAGCCAGAGTATATGAAGGGGAGTCAAGTTTAAGAAGGATGGAAAGATAAGAAGGGGGCAGGTTATGAAGTGCTATAGATGCCAGAGGACTTACATCATATCATAGTTATAGTTAATCCTGGAAGTAATAGGGAGTCGCTGCTATTTATTAAGCAGGGGACTGAAATGGTCTGATAGGCAAAGCATTTTTAGCAGCTGAGTGGCAGTAGAAGGTTCTGACTGTAGTCGAGACAAGGTGGGTGCTCAAACAAGGGCCATGGTGGTGTGATTGGAGAAGGAGTTGGCAGCAAGAAATAATAAGGCAGAATAGAAGAATGTCAAATCTGTATCAGTAAGATATCTGTCCTTTTCATCATTCTTTATGAGGAAAGGAGAGAAGAGGAAAGTTCGCCTCTTCAAATGTACATTTTTGGTCATACCCTCTGAATCAGGCCAGGGAAGAAATTACATTATGCTCTCCTCTACCTATCACCCTTGGGCCATAGTAAAGCAAGGGAAGCTGCTGTCATTCACTGCTGCCACTTCTCTCCAAGGCTGATGAGCTATCACTGAAGGCCCTCTGGAGGGCTCCGAATCACTGCATTTTTGACATGTTTCCTTGGACCTCAAGCACTGTCAGCATGTCCCACAACATGGCCAAAACAGGGAAGATGAGCCACCTCTGGTCTGGAAATCAAGCAAAGGCATGTGCGTACATGTGTGTGTATGTATATAAAGAAACTAGGGAAGAGAAGGAAGGGAGAAAATTACAGATGAGTCATAGTATCATGATAGCCTCCAAATTCCCTGTGACTCATCTGGGATTTTTTTTCTCTAACTCTTCCAGTGATACACTCCCTCCCTCCCCACCCTCGTTACCCTCATGCTCTCTCTGCACTGAGTCTAAGCTTCTGTCAGGACCAGATGCACCAATTAGCCCCTCACCACATGGTAATTATTATTACTCTCTCAATCGCTAAAGATGCATCTAACAGTGTCTTTTGTCTTGCCAGCAGTGTAAATTCTGCAAAGGAATAGATTATAGAGTAGAAGGCAGAGACTGCACATCAGCAAGCAAGTCAAAGGCATAGTCATGTAACTATAGGTTGTGAACTTGGACAGTGACCTCTCTAGAAAAGCAATAAACCACATGATAATAAATGCATTCATCATCCATGGAATTTAGACCCAGGTCTAGACATTTACATATTCCTCACCTATCTGCTTGGAAATGGCCAATAAAGATCAAATTGTCACATTTACTTTGAGTCATACATGAGTTCTTTGATACATAGCATGTTTTGAAGGAAGAAATAGAAAGCAGCCTTGGTGAGGTGGAAGAATGACTGGATTTGAAGTTATAGAATCTGAAAGTTTGAATCTTAGATCAGCTACTTAGTACCTATGTGACCTTAGGCAAGACACATAACATCTCTGGGCCCTTATATCCTCATCTGTAAAGTGAAGAGGGTGGACTAGGTGACTTGTAAGAACCCTCTGCGCTCTAAATCCCATGATCCTAAATGAGCTCTCTTGTTTTCACCTCACACATCTAGTAAATCATATTTATTGCTTGAATCATAACTTTCTTTTTACATTTTTTTAATTTTGATTTTTTGAATTACTTATTTGTTATATATCATGTTCATTTCTGAATATATTTCCCCTCCCCTATTCCAACTCAGCAAGTCATTTCTTATAAGAATGGAAAAGAAAGGACAAAAGTTCTACAAAACCATAACACATTACCACCTGAGTCTAATCCTGTCTACAGTATTCCACTGCCATGGTTCCTCACTTCTCAAAAGAATGGAAGGGAACATCTTCCAAATTCTTCTCCAGGGCCAAGTTATCCCTTCCACATCATGAGGGTTAGGAGTACAGCACACCTGCAATCTGGAAAATTCATGTAAAATTTTTTGGCCCTCCCTTTTTACCAGAGAAGAAGTCTAATTTTTTTTTCTTTTTTTTATGTGGTGTTTACAGTACCTTATTATAAAATTTGGGTTGATATCATATAATACTATACATATAATTTATGCATTCCTGAGTTTCTAAACCTTTTCCGTGTTGTCTGCTGACCTTCCTGGGTTGTCCACAACTTCCACAAAACTCCAAAAAAATTCCTATTTAGTTTCTCATGCTGACCTGCGATACATCGAAATAGGGGAAGTCACTATGTGGAAGGGATAACTGTAATTACACATTATTCTGTTTCCTCCACAGTAGCTTTTTGAGGAGCCAACTTGATTTTTTACAAACTTTAATAGGAGTTATCAGGTTTTATTGGGGAACATATGCTGCCATACTTACTGAATACTGATGAAATTCAGAATATATGGGTTGCTGAGTAAAGTAAACATGGTACACAAGGCCCATTCAAATTCCAGTGGCTCCCTATTATTTCCAGGCTTATTTGATTTATAGAAGGAATATGAAGTCTTTCATTCTAACAACGTCATCAATTCATCCAAGTTTATCTCCATTTGGATTAGTTTTAATTTGTCACAAAGGCTACAAGCCCTCCTCAGTGTCCTTAACCATGCATGTATCAGAAAGCTCAGAAGCCATCCTTTCTATTGACTGCATGTTGCTCAACAGAATTGCTTCTGGAAGACAAATTTTGAAATAAACATGAAGTGAGAAGTCTCCTTGTCTAACTTGCCAGACCAAAATCATTCAGATTTGTGGAATAGTGGAAAGGACTCTAGCAAGCTCTGTTCCCAGCATAGCTAAAAGATCCTCAACTCGGGTGTTAACCACTTCCAGGCTAGGTGTTCTTGTAAGTTGATCTTGTTGATTCATCTCTCCCTTTCTTCTTTGCTTTTCTCTCCTTACACACACTTCTTGGTTTCCTTAAACAATAAACTCTACTTCCATATAGTCTAAAAGGCTCCCAGACTGTCCAATTTGAACCAGTTTTGACAGAGAACAAAAGATTCAAGGTCCATAAAATTTATTTATTGAGAAATCTGAGAGGAATAAATTAATGAAAAAAGTATAGGACTAGAAGCCTGAAAATCTGTGTACTCTCCCCCTTTCCAATGTTCTTATCATTGTATCAAGTATTCCCCTAGTTCTGGTCCCTTCTCTCTGTATCAGTTCAAGATTAGTCTTCCCAGGTTTATTTGAGTCCTCTCATCATTTCTCACAGTACAGTAGCACATTGCACTACATTTATGTGCCATGATTTGTTCAACCATTCTCCAATTGATGGGTATCCCTTTCGTTTCCAATTATTCACTATAACAAAAATAATTTTTTATATAACAGGGGATAGGCCAATGAACGCAGTCCTTGTGGGCATGCACAGCATGCTCTGATAATGCAATTCCCCTTTAAGACCAGATTCATTCCCCACCACCACCACAACCACTTTTTCCTCATTATTTGACCTTTTTGGAGTATAGGCCTAATAGAGATGTATTGCTGAATATGTATAATTTAGTCATTTAACTCTACAGCTAACTAGAGAGTAACAATTAGGGATATGACCTGCCCTACTTACCATCTTTAAAATCAATTAATTTAAACATATATTTACTAAGTTCCATCTGTGTGCAGAGTATTGTGCTAGGATCCTAGAGGGTAGACAAAGTTTAGATAGTACATACTCCCTGCCCTGTGGGGAAACTTAAGTCTTGTAAACCAAAGTTCAGTGAGAGGTCTAACAGGGAAGGTCACGCTAAAGGCAGCCCATTGTAGAGAAAAGAGGACTTCCCAGGTCTGAATTCAGCTATGCTAGTGTGTGAATATGGGCAGACCACAAATCTGGGCCTCCATTTTCTCACCTATAAAGTGAGAGAGTTGGGCTAAATGACCCCTCATGTCCTTTCCAGTTCTGAAAATAACGGGGAATGAGGGAAGGTTTCAGGGAGAAAAAGAAAGCGTTTGGGATGAGAATGAGAGGTAATCCAGTGGGGTAAGAGGAGGAATGAAGAGGGAGAGAATTTCCGGACCTAACAATGGATCATCTGTACATGTGCAGGGAAGAAGTCAAGATGGCCAGTAGGGCTGATGGGAGAGAGATTGAGACAGAGAGAGGGAGAGGAAGAGAGAGAGAGAGAGAGAGAGAGAGAAAGAGAAAGAGAAAGAGAGAGAAAGAGAGACAGAACAGCTGAAGAGATTGAGACCAAGAGGCAGAGGAGAAAGCTGAGAGTCAGAGCCTGGTGTGGGCCCAATCGATGCAGAACCTGGCGGAAAAGGAAAAAACTGCACGAGCAGCAGTGGCAGGTGCAGAACTGTGGGGGTGTGGATCTGCTGAGCCCTCAATTTTCCCCCCTGGCTCCAGCCAAGGGCATGGTGAGTGTCAGTTGTCAGCTGTGATTAGGAACTTTGAAGGAGACAAAAGACAAAAAAGCTGAAGACTTGGCAGGATGAGAAGGGGGATGGTGGGGGGAGAGATAGCAGAAGAGGGAAAGTAAAAGAAAACAAAATTTGCTATTTGTCTATTTTAGCTTTTAAAAATAGAAGAAAGAAGGAGAGATCTCATGTAGCTCACAAAAAGGCAGGATAATCTCTTTAATCTCTTTCTGCCTTCCAGCCCCTCCTACATACTGCGGGCAAAATAATCTTTCTAATGCATAGCTCTGGTAGTAACTCTCCTGATTTAAAAATAAAAATAAAAACAGCTTTCAATAGTTTCCCACTGTCTATTTAACTAATGTCCCAACTCCCTAATTTAGTATTTAAAGCCCTTTAGGATCTACCTTTTCAACCTCCTCTCCCACTACTCTGCTTCCTTCCCAACTCTTTTGCCATATTTAAATATTTGCTGTCCCTCAAATATACAGAATCCTTTTTTGGACTCCATGCCTTAACTTACACATGGCCTTGTCTCTGAAATGCCCTTCTCCATAGGCTCTGCCTACTGAAATCCTACCTGATTCAGTCATGCAGTGGAAAGAGCCCTGGTTTGAGAGTCAAGAGGTCTAGGTTCTAATCCCAACTCTGCTTTTAACTTGCTATGTGATCTTGGTATAGAATCTTCTCTCTGGACCTTCTTTGTCACCTGTAAAATGAGAGCTTTGGACCACATGACCTGCAAAGTGCCTTCTAAATCTAACATCGTGTGATTTTTATCAAACGCTATTCCTTCAAACCCAACTAAAAAACGTTAAAGGTCAGATCCATGCCAACTTTGATAGAGGTGTGATGGTAAGTGACATTTCCACCCTGTTAGTAGGGAGATGGTAGACTACAGATAGGGAATGGTCCATATGCCATCTGATATAGTCATTGTGTTGGTTAATTTTGCTTGACTGTGCTTCTTTGTTATAAGAAACAGCCTTCTTGGGTGAGAGACATGACAGAGATATGCATACATAAATATGTGCATGCGTGTGTTTTAATTCTATTCCTTCCCTGGTCATCACCACTGGAAATGATCTTTTCTTCTTCTGTCTTCCTTATCAAATTATAAGCTCTCTGAAGGCGAGAATTCATTTCCATACTTTTCTTGTGTACCTACTTTCCTGGATACCTTCATCTCCAGAAACTCATCATTCTACAAGATGAAATCAACTCTGAAATTCATACCTCCTCAGATCTTTTTCCACTCTGGCTGCAGGACTTCTTTGTGACCCTGTGTTGGGTAACCTCACTGCCTTTTCTACTTCTCTTTATGTGTTGTCTCTTCCATTAGATTGGGGGCTCTTGAAGGCAGGGATCATCTTTCTTTGTATCTCCAGTACTTAGCACCTGGTAGCTCAATAAATTTTTATTGACTGACAGTCCACATGGCACTTTGCATAGGGTCCAGCACATAGTAGACAGCACATTTTTGTTAGATTGAATAGATGGATTCTTATCTATCGATACGTAATAATCAGTAAACACCAACCTAACATCAGTGAGAAAGTGTCGAAGAGAAACAACATGGAGGATGTCTTTAGAATACTATACTACCAGAAAAAAATAATGACCCAGTCATACTGAAAGAGTAAAGTATAACTGAGAAATAACTCACATTCTTCACTAGTGTCCAGGTAATGTCAAAAGATGTATGGGAAGGTCCTCAGTACATTGAGGGCCCTCCCTTTCGGAGGATTTATGGGAGGCCATCGGTAAGAGTCATACAAAATGAGGAGGCTTTGAAGGGTGGCAATCTGCATCACTAAAGGCTATACTCACATTGACAGTATCACAGATCCATTCAGAAAGAGGAAGGGAACAAGATTTATTAAGCAGCTCCTGTGTGCCAGAACTGTGCCAAGAGCTTTACAAATATCTCATTTGATCCTTACAAACATCCTGTCAGGTAGGCAGTGTTGTAATCCCCCATTTTACCATTAAGAAAACTGAGATAGTGGTCAAGTGACTTGCCCAGGGTCACACAGCTAGTAAGTGTCTGAGGCCAGACTTGAACTCAGGAACATCGTGATTCCAAGTCCAACATCCTACTATCTATTGTACCATCTAGCTGCCTCTAATTATACATTATCCATCAAAGTACAAAAGTAGGGAAAGATAGCTAGATAGTTGGAATTGAAGGTAAGGAAACTGGATTGGAAATTAAGAGAATCAAAAAACAATTGAGAGACATCTATTCAAGGCAATGAGCATAGAAAAAGGTCAAGAGAGTCAAGAAAATCATTACCTAGAAAAGGCAGATGGGGGGGCGGAGCCAAGATGGCGGCGTAGCAGCAGCAACACATCGCAGCTCTCACATAGCTACCCCAAAATACCCACAAAATAGGACTCTAAACCAATCCTGGAACTCCAAAACGCACACAAAGATACTTCCCACTAAAGTCAGCTCGGCTACAAGGAACCATATCAGCACTGCGAACTGAAACCAGCCTGGCCTGAAGCTGCGGCTGTGCCCCAGGGGCGGCTGGACTGGAGGAGCTTCAGGTGAGCGGATTAGAGGCAGCTGTGAATGGGAATTGTGAAAGGGGGAGATAAGCAGTCTGGCCAGAAGGCCTCCAGAGCGGGGAAAAGCAAAAGGCAGAGGTTTTGCACCCGCCTCGGCTTTGCAGCTTCCCACCCGCGGCCTGCAGGCAGCAGGGGGACTGAGCGATTTTTCTCGGCCAGCTCTCGCGTTGAGTGGCCTGGACGGATCGCCATCTTGGGCCTTGGTCTTGGAGTCTTTATTATCCAGTCTGCTGGAAGTATATAGGAAGAGTTCCCAGCCTCTCCCTAAGAGCTACAGCAGCTGGGAGGACCCCAGCGATTTGGGACAGAGCTTTCCCTTCTGGAAGCAGAGCCCCACAGAGATTTTAAAAAAAAAT
>CM053581.1:507626237-507661916 GCA_028627135.1 Pseudochirops cupreus
AGGAGAGAATAGACTGGGGGAGGGGGGAAACACTGGGATGGCTGTCTTGGGGTGGTGGGCGGGGGAAAGACAGGGAGAAAATATGTAACTCAAAAAAAATTTAATAAAATAAATCTATTATTAAAAAAAAGAAAAGAAAAGGCAGATGGGATTAGACTGAACTTTAGGTTAAAAGACGTTAATTCAAGTACTAGCCTATGTGATTAATCACAGTGAAAATATCTAGCTTCTCTAAAGCTTAAGTTCCTGACAAATAAAAACAATATTTGCACTATCTACCTACAGATTTTTGGAGAGAAAGGTGCTTGGTGAACCTTAATGTCCTACGTAAATGTCAGATATATAACCCTTATTGGGGCCATTCCCCCAACTTGTAAAACTAACACTCACAGGTTGACCTCCCGAGCTGACATTCTTCTTTGGTACAAGGAATAGTGCCTCTTGAAATTTCCATTTTCCTTGGGTAGTAGCCTTTCTATGCCCATTTGTTTTCTTAGTTAACATAGGTTGTCTCCTATTGGTCTACTTCTTTTCATCCCAAATAGATGTACTGTGTGCTACTGGTCAAGTCACTGATGGTATGGTCAGTGGTAGATGGGGAGTAAGGAGGAAGGTAGAAAGGGAAAAGAAGAAAAGGAAGAAAGACTCCTGACCCGGCCCCCCACAATATTTTTGGGTCTCTGGCCTCATCATCTCAACTATATTGGGTCCTTGCCAGACTAACTACTATTT
The DNA here is from genome assembly GCA_028627135.1 of Pseudochirops cupreus. Lineage (NCBI taxonomy): Eukaryota > Metazoa > Chordata > Mammalia > Diprotodontia > Pseudocheiridae > Pseudochirops > Pseudochirops cupreus. The sequence continues at coordinate 507,626,970 of CM053581.1, forward strand.
TTATGCACAGACTCAGAGCAGAACTGATTCTTGCAGCCAGTGACAAGATGTTTCCTATGAGGCATCATTTGCCTTCATCCAACAACCAAATCTCTATCACCTTTCATTAAGGGCATATTCATAGTAGAATTATAGGAAAATTTCTTAACAGTTTATCCTTTGTGATTCATTCTGCTGATTAACTGATATTATTGAGGAATGTGAGCCCTCTGTGAGGACAATGATTGAGGTCCCAATCCCTTACATAAGGGTAGGTTCATAGAGTTGGAGCTGGACCACACTGTATCAAAAGCTACCACTACATAAAAATGGAAATTGATAGATACAAACAGAAAGATGCCAAAAAGATCTTTCAGAGGCTAGAGAAAATAGAAGGATTAGGTCAAAGCTGATATGCCAGGTAGAATGGTTTACATAACAAATAAGTAGTTGAATATGACAAAGTCCTGAGGCTGGAGAGACAGACAGGAGAGACAGACAACATTTAATGAGAGAGAAGAGTACGGAAAGGAGACACAACAATATCATAGCCGCTATATGTACTACAGAAAAAGACTTAGAGCTAACCAAAGTAAATTGCAAATTTTTTTAAAGTGATTATGCTTAAAATAAATAGTTCTTGAAAGAGGACTCATTATCTCACTGATAAAGGCTCTATAGGGGAACAAAAATGTGAAAGTTTATAAATTTCTACAATTAGTTCAATTCCAAAAATATTTATTAAGTACCTACCCAAGGCCAAGTTGGACTATATCAGGACTACAAAAACAGGAACAAAATTTAGTCTCTTCCCTATGGGAATTTATGTTCTACTGCAACTTAAGCAGATACGAAGTCATTTTTTGGAAGAAAAATTCTATTAACTAGATCAGGGCTTCACCTTGTGTGGGAAGCAGCACCTGAGAAGTGCCCTGAAGGAAACTTCTGGACCTAGGAGTTTTGTGTCTGTGTGTGTGTGTGTGTGTGTGTGTGTGTGTGTGTGTGTGTATACACACATATTTATTTATACATATACATTTATACACGTATACATATGTGTTTATACACATACATGTTATATATAATATATAAATTATATATAAAATAAATAATATGTATATTCCTAAAAATATACGTGACAAATATAATTTTGCAAGTCAGGAGACCTGGGTTCTAATCTCGGTTCTGCCATTAGCAACTAGTGACCCTGGGCAAGTCTTTCTATTTCTTTGGAATGTTTCCTCAACTAAAAAACAAGATGGTCAGACTGAAGCTATGATTCTATGTGAAAATGTTCTGAAAAGTTAAAACTGTTCTGCAAATGGAGGGTGTCAGTTGTTTATTTTGTATTTATTTATATGAACAGAATGTTAATCCTTTTTGTACATTGGGTCTTCTCTGTGCTTCTAAGAATAGTACGGATATTAGGGAATCTAAAATTGCTATCTTATGTAGATAATTATAGTACCAACAGAATCTTTGTTTTGCCTAATAAATATTTCAAATCTGTCATAGAGAGGTGGCTAGGTGGCACAGTGAATAGAGCACCAGCCCTGGAGTCAGGGGTCCTGAGTTCAAATCCAGCCTCAGACACTTGACATACTAGCTGTGTGACCTTGGGCAACTCACTTAACCCCAATTCCCTTGCTTTCTCCACTCAAAAAAAAAAATCTGTCATAGAACATATGCCCAGGAAATGAGGGCGTCTTCCCTTATTCTTACCTCACCAGTCTACTTAGTTTTCTTTACAGCTCTCCATCTTGCTATTTCCTTGAGAAGTTTAATATATAAAAATCAAGTTTATCCTGTTTGGGTTTGGGAGGAAGCAGGGTGGATAATCCTATATCAATATTTCCACTAATCTCAAGGGTCTCCTGGTTTGCACCATTTGCAGATGTTGACTTTGCTGTTTCCAATCAACTTCTTTAGTTTTTTCCTTCCTAAAATGCTCTGACAAACAGGCTCAAGAATTCCCTCACCACCGTCATTCTCATTTTTAATTAAGCCTTTCCTGACAGACCTGGCTGTCCAATTTTTTCTTAATTCATTCCTCTAATTAAACATAATAACAGGAGAAAGAATCATTGCTCATCTGATCATAATGTGCCTGGCTGATTCACAGGCACCAGACTTAAGGAGAACAGGCAACTATTAAAGAATTGGGGAAATTCGTTATATTTTGTCAACCATAACAGCCACCTCACAAAGGCTGGTTTTTGGTCTTTTGCTCTCCCAGCCTTAGCACCAGGCTACTGTTTAGAAACAGAAAGTAAAGGAAGCAGCTAGAAAATTGGAACAGGCAGTTTTGAAAAGTAGCCACATGTATTCAAAATTGGGAAATTATGAAGACAGCTACCTATTACACGATGGTTAAACAAACTATGGCATGTGAATGTAACAGAATATACTTGCACTATCAGAAATAATGAAATAGAGGTTTTAAAGGAAAATGGCACACTTCTAGGAAGAGTCACAGAGAGTGAAGTGAGCAGAACTAAGAAAACAATTTCTACTATGATGACAATATTATAAAGAAAACCAACATTGAGACACTTTAGGCCTCTGATCAATGCAATGATAAACCAGTGATAAATGAGTCCAAGGACTGAAGATCAAACATGCCACTTATCTCCTATCAGAGAGGGGAGGGAATGAAAATACAGAATGGAACATGTGTTGTCAGATTTGGCCCATGAAGGAATTTGTTTCATTGGAAAAAATGCGTATATTTGTCACAAGGGCTTAGTTTTTCTTTTTTGTGATTGTTCCAGTGGAGAGAGAGGCAAAGAGCTTGTAAAAATTAATTAATAATTTTTGAAAGAAGATGGAAAAATGAAAATAAAAGCATCTACATTGCTGTATGGCCTTGAGCTCCCTTGTCTACGTAACACACCCTTTTCCTCTTGTACTGCCGTCCAAGGCTTTGTTCTTGGTCAGGCACAACTGGGCAAGCTGATAGGGAAAACAGACACCCTGAGCCTTTCAGGGAACAGCAGGGATGCTAGATGGAGCTGGCTGCGGCTGCTGGCTTCACCATACTTTCAGTAGGGAAACAGAAAGCAATGGTTGAACTGGGAATCGCTGATTTGCAATCTGTGAAGCACTCAAAAGATTTTTTTTTTTTGCGTTAAATGGCTAAGCAGGGAGACTGAAAACCAAGGAAGGCTGTAGGAGGCGATTGGCAAGTGTAAAGAATTTGGAAGAAAAGTATATCGGTTTTGACAGCTTGCTACAAGGCATGTCCTTCACTGTAACCCGATGATTTATTGCTCTGATATTTTGTAAGAGGTGATTCACTGGAGTATAAGGGGAATTCTTTGGCTCACGGCCACTGACTAGCTGAATGGACCTTAGACAACCCCCTTCTCTCTTTGTGCCTTAGTTGGAGGGAGTATGATTAGATCAGGGGTTTCATGGATAGATTTAAGGGAGTCCATGAACTTGGATGGGGGAAAAATACGTCTTTATTTTCACTAGCATCTAACTGAAATTTAGCATTTCCTTCAATGATGAATCTAGGTAACAAAACCAGTATCATTAGGCTTGACCAGACTACCAAAGGTATCCCTCACACATAGAAGGGTTTTTTGCAGGGTTTAGAAGACAATCAAGGTTAAGTGACTTCCTCTGGTTTGGAATACTTGGGGCAGGGACAAAGAGGGGGAAATGAAACATTTCCACAAGTAACCAAAATGTAAAATAAAACATAAGCAAATATTGACAGGAAGTCAGAAGCAGCTTAATAAATGTAAGGAAGAGGGATTCTGGAAATGGGCATCAGAGAAAGCTTCACTGAATCTTATGTAGGATTTCACCACGCTGAGATGTGGAGGGAAAGTCCACTCCAGGCATGGACCTGTGCAGAGGCACTGGATCTGGAGAGGGCAAGAAATAACCAAGAAACAATCCTGTTTGACTGGAACCTAGAGTACGTGAAAGAAAACCCTTTCAGATATGGTTGGAAAAGCGCATTGGGTCAGATCATAGACTTCCATGACACCAGAGTGAGGAGGTTACATTTTTCAGAGGGAGGTATTGAGGAGTAATTAAAGGAATTTTGAGGAAGGAAGTGCTGTTATTAGATGGATGTACGAAGACTACCTTGGCAAAAAGGTGAAGTTTGGGTTGTAGAGAAGTGAGTTTGGAGGCTAATATGATAATAGTCTAGGCAAGAAAGAACAATGGTCTGCTGTAATATAAAGAAGTGAATAGTTATGAGAGATGTAATGAAACTACCTTTCACACAAAACCTCCCCACAGTAAAGTGTAAAGAATGAGGAAAAAAAAGAATGAATGATGAACCTTGACTCATGTATCCTGGGTTCAAATCTTTACTTTATCACTCTATTTGACATTTGTAGTTTTGAATAAATCATTTCATCTCTCCCTGTTTCGTTGTCCACAATTCTAACCTTTCCAGTTCCTTTCAGCTCTCGATTTTAATCCTGTTATTGTAGGATAACTGATTGGCAACTAAGTAACACCATGGATAGAGTTGGACTTGGGAGTCAGTAAAACCTGAGTTTAAACCCTGCCTTAGACATATACTAGCTGTGTGACCCTGGATGAATCACTTACCTCTTCAGCCTCAGTTTCCTTACCTGTAGTATAGAATTAATAATAACACCCACCTCCTGAAGTTGTGAGGATAAAATGAGATAGAAAGCCTTGTAAACCTTAAAGAACTATATAAATGCTCATTGTTATTTTATTATTTTGATGATGAAATTATGAATAATATAGGGTAAGAATGGGCATTGTGGGTGAATAATGAGACTTGAGGTAACCAATTGAATGAGAAGACGGAATCAACAATAACAAGATTTCAAACCTGTGTGTCTGAGAGAATAGTGATGCCATAATTGAGAAGTTGGTAGAACAACTGAGTTTTGGAAGGCAAATAAAAAGTTCATTTTGGAATCTATTGAGTTTGAGACCTCCAGATGGAGCTAACATGTAGTGGAAAAGTCAGGCTCGTAGCTAGGGGGACAGGTAAGGGCTAGTGACAGAGTTTGGGGGGTCATCTGCACAGAAATTAAAAAGAAGAAGCCATGCAATCAGGGGGATCCCTGAGAAAATGTACCAACCATGAAAATGAACCAACGCTGGCCTTCCTTTTTAAGGTAAGGGACCTTACCTGCACCTTTGCCTGTGTTTGGAAAGATTTAGAAAATGGAAAAGTCCCACTTGTAAAATTCTGCTGCAAACTACGCTCCTGGAATGAGAGGGTAATGGTGAATTCAAGATTGTTAACAAGTACAGTCAGGAAACTGGATCTATTGCCCTTGTCAAAACACTAGGAACCCAATCAAGTTTATTCATATGGGAAATGTCAGGGAAGCCAGTCAGCAGTATTATTTATCTGAAATCACAAATAGAGTAGAAATTTCAGCAGTCTCAGTCAGCTTCCTGCATCATCAGGGAAGGGAGCCCTTTTCTAATTTCTCACAGGCTCTTAACTTCGTGTTGCCTATCAGCAACTCAGCAAAGTTGCCTCAACCTGACATGGGGGTGGATAATTTAATTGGTCTGTGGGAGAGCCGAGTATCCTCAATTAAGAACTTGAAGGAATGCTAAGATCAGCTAGATCAATTGCTTCATTTCACAGACAAGAAAATTGTCTGTGAGACAGCCTCATGATTTATCCAGGATCAGGAGAGTAGTAAGTAGTAGACATGGGATATGGACCCAGACCCTGTGGCTTCAAATCCAGCATTTAAAAAAAATTTTTTTTTTTTTGCTGTGCCATGCCACCCAGAGAGAAATTGATGTGTTTGTAGTTTGGTTTGGTGTTTGCACACACAGGATAAGGATGGGCATATGGGACCTAATATAGTGGTCCAGCTCTGATCAGTCCACTTGCCTGCTCAAAAAAGTCCTGGTCTTCAACATTAAAGCAATATGGCAAATATATCCTTTCTCTCACCTCTGTGAGGTGAAAGAAAGATGTATTTTCTTGTGCTTGCAAAGGTTTTAGACAACGCAAGCAGGATTACCAAACCTCCTCATTGCCTACCAAATAACTTTGTTTCAAATTCACATTGTTCTGGGAGCTAGTCCCAGCTTCTCAAGCCTCACCTCTCACTATTTTCCTAGGCTAGAACCAAATTATACTACTTACTGATTACTTAACACATTTTTTTTCATTTTCCCACCTTCATACCTTTACATTTAATCACTCCTTCTACCTGAAATGTCCCTCCATATATCTTTGCTTATTGAATTCTACCCATCCTTCAAAGTCTAGTTCATATGTCATCTCTTACCATCCTAGTCAAAAAGGATCCTTTCCTCCTCTAATGGCTAGAGAGCTTTATTTGTTATATGTGTCTGGTACCACATACTGCCTTGGATTAGTTTTGCACACACTTACCTTGACTAATAGATTTTAAACTCCTTGAAATCCCTAAGCTATCTTTATCTTTGTAACCCTGTCAGTGTATAGCAGACTGGTGACACTCCATTAATATTTAAGAAAAAGAAGGATAATCATGGGAAATGAAGAAGGAAAGAATCTCTGTGGAAAACATCATAGGCAAATTTGATGGCAAAATGAAACTGAGTCCAATTAAAGAGAGATAGTACAGCTATGATAAATCTCTGGAGAAAACTAAATGGGAATAGAAGGGAATATACCCTTTTCTCAGCAGTACATGGCACTTACACAAAAATTGACTGTATTAGGACATAAAATTCTTACATCCAAATGCAGAAAGGCATGAATAGTAAACACATCCTTTTCAGATCATAATAAAATAAAAATTACATTCAATAATGGACAATGGAAAGACAGATTAAAAATTAATTGGAAATGAAATAATCTAATCCTAAAAGACAAGTGGGTCAAAGAACAAATCATAGAAACAATCAATAATGTCATTAAAGAAAAATGACAACAATGATACAAGATGCCAAAATTTATGGGATGCAGTCAAAGTAGTGCTTAGGGGAAAATTTATATTTCTCATATCAATAAAATAGAGGGAAAAAGTAGATCAATGAATTGAGCATACAGCTAAAAAAAAAACTGGAAAAAGAACAAATTAAACAGAAAATTGGAAATCCTGAAAATCAAAGGAGAGATTAATAAAAATTGAAAGTAAGAAAACTGTTGAACTAATAAAGCTAGAGGCCGGTTTTATGGTGGCAGGGGGCAGAGGGGGACCAATAAAAATAGATAAACTATTGGTTAATTTGATTTAAAAAGGAAAGAAGAAAATCAAATTACTTGTATCAAAAATTAAAGGGGTGAATTCACCACCAATAAAAAAAGAAATTAAGACAATTGTTAGGAAACATTTTGCCCAATTATATGCCAATAAATTTGACAATCTAAATAAAATGAATGAATATCTACAAAAACATAAATTACCTAGATTGACAAAAAAAAGAAATAAAATACTTAAATAACCCTTAGAAAAAGAAATTGAACAAACCATCAATGAACTTCCCCAGGGCTAGACAGATTCACAAGTAAATTCTAACAAATATTTAAAGAATAATTAATCTCTGTACAATATACTATTTGGAAAAATAGGCAAAGAAGGAGTCCTATCAAATTCCTTTTACAACACAAATATTGTGCTGATACCCAAACCAGGAAGAGCCAAAACAAGGTGGGTAAAGTATAGACCAATTTCCCTAATGAATATTGATGCAAAAATTTTAAATAAAAAACTGGCAAAGAGATTATAGCAATATATGACAAGGATAATACACTATGACCAGGTAGGATTTATACCACCAATGTTGAACTGGTTCAATATTAGGAAAACTATTAGCATAATTGATCATATCAATAATGAAACCAACAGAAATCATACGATTATCTCAATAGATGCAGGAAAAGCCATTGACAAAATATAGCACCTATTCCTATTAAAAACACTAGAAAGCATATGAATAAATGGAGCTTATCTTAAAATGTGTTACCTTAGTGTTTATCTAAAACCATCAGCAAGTATTATCTGTAGTGGTGATAGATAAGAAGCCTTCCCAAAGCAATCAAAGGTGAAGCAAGGATGCCCATTATCACCTATATTGTTTAATAATATGCTAGAAATGTCAGCTGTAGCAATTAGAGAAGAAAAATAAACTAAAGTTATTAGAATAGGTGATGAGGAAATAAAACTATCACTCTTTTCAGATGATATGATGTTATACTTAGAAAATCCTAGAGAATCAACTAAAAACTACTTGAAATTATTAACAACTTTAGCAAAGTTGCAGGATACAAAATAAGCCCACATAAATCATCAGCATTTCTCTATATTACCAACTAAGTCCATCAGCAAGAGATAGAAAGAGAAATTCCATTTAAAATAACTGCAGGCAATATAAAATACTTGAGAATCTACTTGCCAAGACCAGGAACTATATGAACACAACTATAAAATATTTTTTATACAAATTAAGTCAGATTTAAACAATTAGAAAGATATTAATTCCTCATGGGTAGGTTGAGACAATACAATAAAAATTACAGTTGTACCTAAATTATCTATTTATTCAGTGCCATATCAAACTATCAAAAATGATTTTATAGAGCTAGAAAAAAATAATAATAAAACTCATCTAGAAGAACAAAAGCTCAAGGATATCAAAGGAATCAATGGGGGAAAAATTTAAAAGAAGGTGGTCTAGCCATACCAGATCTCAAACTGTATTATAAAGTGGTAATTCAAAGCCATCTGGTACTGGCTAAGAAATAGAGTGGTGGATTATTGAAATAGATTGGGTATAAATTAAATTATAGTAAATGATCATAGTAATCTAGTATATAATAAACCCAAAAAGCTAAGCTTTTGGAACAAAAATTCATTATTTGACAAAAACTGCTGGAAAAATTGAAAAACAATATGGCAGAGACTAGGTGGTATAGACCAATATCTCACACTATATATCAAGATAAGATCAAAATGTGTACATGATTTATACATAAAGAGTGATACCATAAGCAAATCAAGAGAACATGGAATAGTTTGTCAAACTTCTGGATAAGGGAAGAATTTTGGACCAAAGAAGATATAGAGAGCACTAGAAAATGTAAAACAAATAATTTAGATTATATAAAATTTAAAAGTTTTTGCACAAATAAAACTAATGCAACCAAAATTATAAGGAAAGCAGAAAACTGGGGGAGGGAGGAATTGGCAACAAACACCTCTGATGAAGGCCTTATTTCTCAAATGTATAGAGGAATTAGTCAAATTTATAAAAATACAAGTCATTCCCCAATTGATAAATGGTCAAAGGATAAGAACAGGCAGTTTTCAAACAAAGAAATCAAAGCTATCTATAGTCATTTTAAAAATGCTCTAAATCCCTATTGATCAGAGAAATGCAAATTAAAATGACTCTAAGGTACAACCTCACTCCTATCAGAGTGGCTAAAATGACAAGAAAGGAAAATGCTGGATGTTGGAGGTGATGTGGGAAAACTGGAACCCTAATGCATTGTTGGTAAAGCTGTGAAGCTGATCCAGCCATTCTGGAGAACAACTTGGACCTATGCCCAAAGGGCTATAAAATTGTGCATACCCTTTGATCCAGCAATACCACTACTAGGTTTATATCTCAAGACATCCAAAAAAGACATCAATTTGTCTAAAAATATTTATAGCAGCTTTTTCTGTGGTGACTAAGGACTGGAAATCAAAGAGACACCCATCAACTGGGAAATGGTTAAATAAGTTGTGGTATATGATTGTAACGGAATATTATTGTGCTGTAAGAAATGAGCAGGTTTCAGAAAAACTTGGACTTTCGTCAACTGACGCATAGTGAAGTGAAGAGAACCAGGAAAATATTGTACACAGTAATAGCAATATTATTTGATGAAGGACTGTGAATGACCGTGAATGATCCAAAACAATACCAAAGGACTAATGATGATGCATACCATCTGCCTCCAGAGAAAGAATTGATATTGATTGAATATATACTAAAGCATGCTATTTTTCACTTTCTTTCATTTTTTCCTTATTCAATTCTTGTACAAAATAACTAATATGGAAATGTTTTATATAATCACACATGTACAACCTATATCTGATTGCTTACCATCTCAGAGGAGGGGGAGAGGAAAGAAGGATAGAATTTGGAACTCAAAACTTTAAATAAAAATGTTTTTAAAATTTTTTAAAGAGAGAGGTAGTATTCTAAGATGCTCGTCTCTGTCTGTTTACAGGTGGTGAACAGAAGAAAGATAAATTTGACATCTAAAGGCAGTGAAGTGTTTTTCCCAAAAAAATCAAGTATGTCTATCCAGTCAGAAATTATCTAACCTAGAAATCCCTTTGAAGTAGGACAATTCACACAGAAGCAGGTAAGACAGCAAAGGTTGTGATTGTCCTATGTTTTGGGAAGAAGGAGGCCATCGTTGATAAGACACTATTATGAAGGTTGTGATGAACCCTTAGGATGGAGTTAAATTGTAGATAAAGACCTTGGTGATTTCGGCCTGAGAGTTCTTGGGCTGGGAGACTCAAATGATATAATGTCTGTAAAGCGTAGTTGGTAGTAGGAATGAATGAATGAAAAATATTTGTCAAGCTCTTATTATATAGATACTATACTGAGCTCTGGGGATACAGTGAGAGAGTCTCTGCCTCCAAGAAGCTTACATACTAATTCTAACACACTTAAATGAGAGATAGAAAGCTACAGGGAAAGGGAGGCTAGAGAAATGGCCAGGAAGTTGTAGGAGTGAGATATGTGGGAGGCTCTAAGGTATTCTGGGTGAGTGTTCAGCTAGCTCTAATGAGGGATCACAGTATATCCACCTCCTCACAGACCACCAGAAGTCCATTCTGAAAGTGGGGGTTTTGAACAGACCAAGATGACTGTTTTCAAATTATCTACTTAAGGTCCGATTGATGCTGGTATCAAAGTGGCCAGGGTACAGTTACAGGTTGGAGGATGACAATATTGTAAATAGAGGACTAAATGAGAAGTCCAAAGGCATAGGTTCTAGTCCCACACCCATTCTTTACTAGTTGAGTGGTGATGGACAAGTCAATTAGCCTTTCTTAGTTTCAGTTTTTCCAAATGACAAATTGGTATAATAATATCCATGGATTGTTTTAAGGATGCAACAACATGAATTCATTTTGAAAACCTGCAAATTCTCCATCTATATAAGATTACATTGTTCTATTGCGGGCACACATTTTGGTTTCCTGAAGGAGACACTGACATTGAATTCTAAGAGCCAGGAAAAAAGCAAGTCAAGAAGATGAGACAGCACGTGCCACCCCGGCAAAAAAAGAGTGGATGTCTGATATTGAACTCTGGTTGATTTGGACAGTTGGAGCATGGTTGGACACTTGCAGATAATATCATAAAACTTCTAACTGTGGGACTGTGTTGTGTAAGATTGGTATTGTCATGACCAAATTGGTTCTGTCATGAACTTGAGGCAAACAAGGGCCTGCCAACTTTCCAGGGACTATTAAAAGGTCCAGTTCTCCCACAATGGGTTAGTCATGTGGAAAACTGGACTATAACACAAGTAATACCCTGAAAAGCCTAGGAAGCATGCTTCACTGGTCAGCATGACAGGGAAAAGAGGTTGAGGAAAGGGTAGGATGGCCTACCAATTTAAAACAGACTTTGGAATAGCCTATTTGGATGAGTTACAGGAAGTTGATTCCATTGAAAGTGCCACTGTCAATCCAGATAATTAGAATCAAGGAATCAGCATATGTTTGTGTTGGTTGTTGGCCTTCATTCTGAAAGAGGACCGACAAAATGACTGTGCTAGAGTCAAGTTACAGTGTGTCTGACTATGACTGATCAGACCAAGACGAGCTCAGAATGCTCTATCACAGGTTGGGCCTGTGAACATAATCCATGTGAACATTTGGGGTGTTCTCTCATGTTTCTTTTGAGCTACTTCTATTCTGCTTTGCTCATAGAGCACAGCACCTTCTCTGATGTGCCATGCTGAGCAGTCCTGTGCCAATGTCTCCCATGGCACACAATCAGTTCTAAAGTTCTTAAGAGAGACCTTAAGAGTGTCCTTGTGTCACTTCTGATCACCATGGGAACATTTCACAGAAAGGGATACTATTGAACTGCCATTGTCCATTACATAGTTGTGTGATTGGGTAAATAGTCATTTTAGCTATTCATTTATTGGAGGGCTCTCAATCAGTAAGCATTTATTAAGTAAGCATCTACTACATTTCAGAAATTGTGCTAATTTCTAGAGATACAAAGAGAAGCAAAAGATAAGCCCTGCCATCAAGGAGCTTATATTCTAATGGAGGGATACAACAGGAAAACAAATATGTACAAACAAGTTGTATGAGGGATAAATAGGAAATAATTAAGAGGAAGGAAGGCACTAGAATTAAGAGAAGGTGGAAAATTTTCCTGTAGAAGGTAGGATTTTAGTTGGGGCTTGAAGGAAGCCAGGGAAACTAGGAGTCAGAGATGAGGGAATGCATTTCAAGCATGGGGGATAGCCAGAGAAAATGCCTAGAGCTGAGAGATGGAGTGTCTTGCTCAGAAAACAGTAAGGAGTCCAGAGTCACTGGATTACAGAATATGTGGGAATGGAGGTGAGAGGGATGTAAGGCGCAAGAAGACTGGAAAGGTTAGGGAAGGTTAGGTTATGTAGAATTTTGAATGCCAAAAAGGGGATTTTGTATTTGAGAAGGGCAGTGACATGGTTGGACCTGCACTTCAGGAAAATCAATTTGGTGGCTCAATGGAGGATGGATTGGAGTGGGGAGAAACTCATGATGGGCAGACCTACCAGCAGTAATCTAGTTATTATTGCAGTAATCTAGGTATTAGATGAAAAAGGCTTGTACCATGGTGGTGGCAATATCAGAAGAGAGAAGGGGATATAGACAAGAGATGTTGCAAAGCTAAAATTGACAGGCCTTGGCAACAGATTAGATCTGGAGGTTATTCGGTGGATATGGACTGGCGCTCAGTAATAGGATTTGGTCTTTATCAAGGACCATTAACTTGTGGGTTGCCTTTTTACACTGACAATATTGAAGGTTTTTTGTACAATACCATATTGTCTTGGGAATAGGATAGGATATGGATGGTGTAAGATACTACCAGCGGTGGGGGAACCTGCAACCTTGAGGCCACATGTAACTTTGAGGCCACAAGTTCCCCACCCCTGCACTACACAAAGTATACAAAAATTATGATGCAAATTACCATCTAAGTGAGCTGTCAGAAATTATGAGGCATTCCTATATACCTGAAGAGATCATTGACAAGTGAGGTTTTGTGACAATCATCACTAAATTTGCAGGTGCTAAACTAGAATTAGTAAATGAATTTAATGCTTTCATGGTGAGAGCAGAATTGATTAAGGATAATATGAAAGTTCAACTGTGGAGAAAGATGCCCTCACTACCAGATAATATACGTGCCTCAGCAGCCTGTGACCTAGTAGCAACACGGACAGAGGCTGATCCCATAACACAGGCTGTCCACTGACTAGTATGATTACAGGTAGCTCAATATATAAAGGTCCAGTCATTCTTAAGGAGGGGACTGGGACATGGCATCCCTACTCGCCTCAAGAACCACCCTTAGAGCCTTCTCTAGAACATGCTGCAGAAGTCATGCTGAAGAGTCAGGGAGCTGATGTGGAAGAAAATAGTAGACTAATGGGAGAAACCAGGGCATCTACTTTCGTTTTCATTTACCCATTAAAAACTTAGTATCCCAACATCACTATGCTCAGATGCCAACAGACATAAGACATCCATCTGAACTATTTGGTGGGGCTGAGAGCATACAGGGCACTTGTATCAAGTTCCTAAACATCCTCCAATAGAAGGCAAGAAATGGCATCTCGTTTTTTTGCTACAAATGAAAGAATGACTCCAGAGGCCAGTAACCAAAGGATCAGTGCCTATGGAGTGAATGGACTAATCCAAGTGACCAGTAGCTTGATATATGACGAAGCTTTGACTATCCCTATTGATAAGTGAGTAGCAAGGCCAATGTTCCTGTTATTTGTAGTTGATAATTGCTACCTGAGAAAATAGAAGCTGAAAATTAATACAGGCAACCTTTTGTTTGCCTTTTTAAATCCTGTCCTATCATTCCCCTGGTAGCAATAGCCCAGGTTGCGTACATTGAAGCTTTGGTGAGGAAGGAGACACAAACCCTGTAGGGGAAGGACCATGAGGAAAGGAAAACAGACGACTGCCTCAGCTGGAAACTTCATAGAAAGTCCCTTATTCCCTTACCCAGATGTCTTCCAAAAGTTTCATTCTGCTCAAACACAACACTTGACATGTGGTTATTCTCTCAGATGGTAAACAACAAAGGGGACCTACTAATCTGGCCCTGATTCTGAGCCACACTGGAGAAGTGGTTAGTGAAGTGGAAGTGACAGGAACCTTGGGAGAATGCAACTGTCTTCTTCAGGGATAGATATACATGTATCCTAAAGTTTAGAAAAGATTGCCAAAAACATAAGAAAAAAGATGGTAACCACTCTGTGTCAAGAAAACACACACCTGGGACTGGGATGCAGGCTGCCACATATGCTGTCAGACACAGATGATGGGTTGGTTTGTTTTGCTTAACTGTTTCTGTGTTAGAAGAAAAGAACTATGGGGGGAGGCAGTAAAAGTAAGTGGGAAGTGATAATGATGAAAAAAAGTTATATATAAAGTACAGTGTCAAAACATTCTGGAGGGCTCACCAGAATCTCTAAAATGAACAATGGTAAAACACTAGGAGTTTTTAACCTTATGTGGAGAGGGGGAAGTATCATAGACCCCTTTGATAGTCTGGTAAGGCTTATGAACCCTTTCTCAGGATACTATTTTTAAATCCATAAAATAAAATATATAGAATTACAAAAGAAATAGGGATGTAATGTTTTTCCCCATCCAATCTATTCCCTTTGAGGGACTCTTTGGGGGGTGTCTGGGGGCCTTAGATTAAGAACTCTTGCACAGGAGGGTTAGCAGGCTCTCAAAAAATAAAATCTAACAATATACCACTAAGAAGTGTCAGAGGGAGGATTCAAACTCATGTCTTCCTCACTCCAAATGCTCAGTAATGGGATTTGCCCAAGCACTATGCTAAGCACTGGAGGTAAAAGAAAGGTAAAAGACAATTCCTGCTCTTAAGGATCTCACTGTCTGAGAGGGAGACAACATGCAAATAACTATGTACAAACAAGATCTAGACAGTTTAAATTTGAAATGATCAACAGAGGAAAGGCACTGACATTAACGGTAATCAGGAAAAGGAAACATAGAACAGGCTTGGGGCTACACTCATACCTGAACAGGTTACGCATCCAGAGCTGCCATGCTCTTTAAACATTCATTTTTTTCAAATAAGATTTTGAGTTTCAAATGTTTTCTTTCTCTCTCCCCTCTTCCCCTCCTCCCCCAGACAGCAAACAATCTGATATAGGTTATACATGTGAAATCACGTAAACATATTTCCACATTAGTCATACTGTGAAAGAAGAAACAGAACAAAAGGGAAAAGTCAAGAGAGAGAGAGAGAGAGAATAGTATGCTTTGTTCTATTTTCAGTCTCCATAGTTCTTTCTGTGGATGTGGATAGCATTTTCCATCATGAGATGAGTCTTTTGGAATCTGCCATGTTCTTATAGCCTACTTTAATCTGATATTTACGTATTCTCCTTAGCACTATCCTGCTTAAAATTATTCTTCCCAGTTCAAGTTTCATTATTAATTCATTTCTTGCTTCATCTCCATGGAGTTGGCTGGCCACGCCTGCCCTTCACATCCCTCCAGAATCTACTTCTCCATCTTTGAAGAGGGGCCAGTAGGAACTTCTCTCTGACAGCCAGACATGCTAGCTCAGGGTCCATCCCATTAACCATGATTCAGGTACCTTCTAATCACTGGCTCATGTCAGAATCACAAGTCCTAGACTATTCAATCAAATCCGCATCAAGTACCCACTTGGGGCCAGACACCGTGCAAAGTACTAGAGGTACAAATGCAAAGCAAGAAAGCAGCCCCATTAGAAAGGAGTTTACATTCTAATGCAGGAGAAAACAAGTACATCCAATAATAATAGGTAACATTAATACAGTACTTTAAGGTTTACACAGTATAATGCCATGCATGAGCAGCTTCCCAAAAGAATGCTACTGTGAACAGCTTTTAAGGTTCTGATTACACAGTATAGTGAACACTCTATTCCATAACAAATCAAGGCAAACATTCACAACTAATCATGGTACAGTATAATATTCACAACATTACATCTTATCACAGAAAGTCACAATATAGTGTTTGCAACAACTTAACATTAGAATGGCCACATAATTTTCACTACAGTGGCCACAATATTTAGAACAAAGAACAAAAGAATAATCATCTGGTTTCCCTAAGGAGAGAAACCCTCCTTACTTAATCATTCAGTCATTTCACAATACAATAATCAATCTTCTACTCATGGGGCAATCATAGATTAACTTAATCAGTCACTTATCTAGCAATTGGTCACTAAGTATCATTAATCACTAAATACAATCATTAGAAAATTACACAAACCCTCCACCCCTTGGTGTCTAGTAAACTTCAATTTCATCACGAATCCAAGGGGAAGCCTTTTCTTCATCTTGACTCAGAGTGGTCTCTCAGATTCTCTGGATCTCCTTCCATGGTCCCAGCTCCTACCTGAATCCACCAAACAGTCACTTGGATTCAGAGGTAGACAGCTCCCAGGTTCTCCTTTAGTCCTCTGGGCAGTTCCTGCTACACACTGAAGTTCACAGGGTCCAGCACATCTCAAAACCTTCACCACTTCTGTTGCTGGGAACTCAAGGATCAACCAAGCCACAAAGTCTTATTCTGGTTATGCTTCTTCAGTCCTCCATCAGTTCAGCTGGCCCTAAGACCCAGAAGAGATCTCGGCCTTCCAGGTGACAACTTTGGCCTTCACCAGATTCTGGTCTCATAGAAAACTCCAACTCAGTTCTCAGTCCAGCAGCCCAGCTCCCAGATGCTGGGACAATTCTGCTCCCTCCACCAGGAGCCACCAGGAGAAAAATTCTTGATTCTGATTCTCCGTCTCTGGAACTCTTCTCATACACACACACACACACACACACACAAAATGGCTTCTTGTCTCAGCCAACCCCTCCTGCCACATCAGCAACAGAAGACAGAGTTCACACCTTCTGTTTCTTCCAAGAGGAACTCAGCCCTAAGTTACTAAGGGCTAAGTATCTGCTAAATTAATTACTGTTACGCACAGTGCTTTACAAATGTTATTTCATTTTATCTTCAGCCTGTAAGGTAGGTGCAGTTATCAACTCCATTTTGGGAAACACTGAAGTTAGAGATTAAGAGACTTGCCATGGGAAGTATCAGAGGGAGGATGCAAACTCAGGTCTTCCTCCCTCCAAATCCAAGTCTCTACTCTCTGTAGCATAAACACAAAATTAGTGAGGGCAAATATCTACAAAGCAGAGTTTGGGGAGGAGGGCTCATGTACTTGGAGAGATCAGAAAGAGCTTCATGTAGAAGATATGTTTGATTTCATCTTAGAGGAAGAACAGGGCTCTGAGTGAAAGGAAAGAGGGAAAACATATGGGACAGTCAGTGCAAAGGCACAGAGAAAGGAGATTAAGTGTCCTGTTTGAGGAACAGAGAGAAGGTCACTTTAGCTAGATTTACAAAGTACAGGAGAAAAATCAAGTCCATTCAAACTAGAAAGATAGACTGGAGCCAAATTATAGAGGGCTTTAGAAGCTAAATAGAAGCATTTGCTCTCCATTCTTGAAGCAATAGGTAGCCATGTTGGTTGACTGAGTAGAGGAGTGAGAGACATGGTAAGATTCCCCATAGGCATCCATGTAAAACTACCTTCAACTATATTTTGTTGCTGTAAATAAACATAAGAATTCATTACTTCATAGCAGTATTAACATCTTATTTCCTTCTTATTCAAAAACTAGCAGAGCAATTTCACCTCTGACCACATACACAAGTTTAAATGTAGAACTGAGTTACATAGACCTAAAGAATGTTTTCGGGATGACTGAAAACCAAACTAAACTGAAGCTAGTAAATAATCATAAAACAATTAAAGGGGGCTTAAGGTTTGTTCAGAATAAAAGAAGAAATCTCTAAGATCCGATAGTCAAACCTTAATCTAAAAAAAGGAATCCCTTCAACGTTCCTGACAAGTGGTCAACCAGTTTCCATTTGGAAAGCACCAATGATAAAGAACTCCCCCATTCCACTGAGAGATGACTGCAGCCCAACTCTTCAAGAGTTGTACTTCAAGATGACTAGGGAACAGGGCTACTTAAAAACAGAATAGCCATTACAAATTCATAATTTAAACATCGATTCTACAATGAAGAATCATATGTGTAATGGGAGCTAAGAATACAGAAGTATTTCCACAATGGTGCCTTAAAAAAAAAAGTTTTGTTTATCATACAATCTCGAGACTCTTACTTCCCAATTTAAAACACTCTCTTCATAAGTCTTTCTGTAGTTCTGTGATTGTTCCCTTCTAATTTATAGTTTCTTCACCTGCTATCTTTGGGTGCATCCGTATTTGGAAAAAGAATCTAACTACACTTGTCCCCAACCATGGCTTAAATTCCCCAGTGCTTGAGGCAGATGGTTCAGTGTTAATAGCTGACAAAGAGAAATTAGAACCTGAAACCTGAATCTCTCTGGAACTCAGTTTCTCTGTCTGTAAATAGAGGAGGCTGAACAAGATTATTTTCAAGGTTCCTTCTGCTCCTAAGGGTTTTAAGTTGTGACTTCATGACCCATAAGGAATTTGTTGTTGTATTTTTAATGAGGGCATTAACATGATTTTGATGGTATAGATTTTTTCTTAACCAGACATCTGAATTCTACATTTTTGAAACTAGAAATTAAGGGAACTACGTTAAGTGAGTTTCCAAACCTAAAACACATCTCCTGTCAAAGGTAGCAACCTGAACTCTCCTTTTTTTTTTTTTAGCTTTCATTCCAAATAGAAGAAGAAAAATTGGGAATTTTGTCCTTATTTTTTTAAATCCATATCCTGCCTTCAGAGGCACATCCCATCTTCTGTGAGTCTTACATATCTTACTTGTCTGAACAAAAAGAGTTGTGTTATCATGCTACTACATTCCCCTCCCAAAACTATAAACAGTTTGCCTCTGCACAATTGAGTCCTTGCCCATAGAATCACTCACTAGAGCAAATTGTCTCCTCTTCCACAGCTTGAGGAACAGAAACAGAAACAGAAATCACGATATCAAGTCATTCTCCTTCAAAACAATTTGGTTCTAGACCCTAAAGTTTTGTTAAAAAAGTCTGCTCTCCTTTACTAAGGGGAAAAGAAGAGAAAGCTATTTTCTGACCTACCGTACTTTCTTCTTGCAAATGTTGGGAACTTTCTTATCCCAAACCCTGTCTCTGATACGTCCCTTCTAGAAACAATAATCATTTCAGTTCTCTAAACCCCAGACTGAAAACTGGAATGTCCCCATCTCCACCTCCAAAGGAAAGCCCCTGCTGTGTTTACTGAAGGGAGAAACTGAGACTTCTCTAGTTCTAGGAAGGGGATCAACAGTGGAATCACACTGAAAGTGAAACATATCTTCAGCCATTTCTTGAAAACAGAGGACAGTACCTATAGATATCTGTTATATCCTTTCTTTGTGTATCCCAGGATAAGATGAGGCACACATAGCAAAATACTAGAACTAACAGTCTATGAAGCTACATATTTATGGATAAACAGGTTTCTCCTTGTATCTGACTACAGACTCATCTTTAAATGGGGATATTGGTGAAGTCACAGAAGAGAAACCTTCCCACTGTGGGCTTAAAGGGCAGCTGAGGAAAGCAAGTCATCCTTAATGCACAGGCTAATATGAGATGTATTTCATGAGAATGTGCCATTCTTTACTTCATCACTTATTAAGCCTTAATCATTGAATAGACTGCCTCAGTCAAACTGAAACCCATTAAAGACTTAACTTGAAAAGACTAAGATTTCCCCCTGCATCCTGGGCCATCTCTAATTGTCTTGATCTGTCTGGCCACTGGACCCAAATGGCTCAGGTGGAGAAAGTGAGGCTGGTGTCTTTGCACAGCCCTACCTCACTTAAATCCAATACATTTGCCTGTCATGGCATCACCTTCCTGATGTCATGGTCCTCTTCAAGAATGAAGGACAAACAGCAAGTATTAAAACTTGCAAAACTTTTAATACCAGATATAAAACTATCTAAATTAATCAAAAACAAACCACAAAACCCCAAAATTGTAAATACATATATATATTATTTTAAAAGGGAACATCCTGAAAAAAAAACAGGGGTTGTCATGTACTTTAGGCAGCACAGGCACTGGGGTATTAATCAATTAATATTACTATCTTAGGATAGAGAAAATACATATGGCCTTTCTTAGAGATAAGGATATTAACACATAGAAGTTAACTGACTGACAGGTTCATACAGCACAAGACCATAGAATTAATGGCATTGGAAGAGAAATCCAAGGTTGTCTAATCTAGCACATACCAGACTAAAAACCTCTGCTCCATTAATCCTTGTTAGTGGTCATCTAGCCTCTAGTGAGGGAGAGATTGTTACTTCTCAAAGCAACTTTTGTATAGTCCTAATTTTCGGAACTTTTTTCCTTACATCAAGCCAAAATATTACTTTCTTAAACTTCTACCAATGGCTTCTGGTTCTGTCCTCTGGGACCAAGTTGAATAAGACTGATCCCTTTTTCAACTCCCCACATCTCCCCATTCCAAGTCGTTTTTCTACAGGCTAAATATTCTATCCCCACCTTCCCCAGTGATGCTCATATAGTATCATTTCTGAGATCTAATGGGTATCTTCCATCTAGCCAATACTCCTCCCTCCTGTAATTGTGATGTTGGCTTTTTTTTTTTAGTTCTAGTGTAAATCTTTATATTTATCCCTTCAAAATGCATATTCTTAGAGTCTTATAGGCTGAACTGAGCAAAAAACATCTTGGTTTCTAGGACAGCACTGTTGAACACACTCCCTCCTCCTCCCCCTCTCCTTCTCCCTTTTCTCTCCCTCTCCTCTCCCTCTCTCCCTTCCTCTCTCTTTCTCTCTTCCTCTTCCTCTTTCCTTTCCTTTCCCTTTCTCCCTCTCCCTCTCTCCATAACTAAGTTAAACTAAAAATTGCCAGACTATTGCCTGGGTAGTCCTGACAACAGCAGTTTTCATGATGGTACAAATAAAACTTTCTAAGACTCCCAAGACTGTATACCTGGCACAGGGCTTTTTGAGAGTTATTTCAATTCCACATATGCAGATAACTTTTACTTCTGTTCTACTTCCTTTCAGCAATCATCAGAATTCCAAGTACAAGTACATACTTTAAAATGTTCCTCTGAATCCTGTGCCATTTTGATGGAAGCTGACAGATTAAAATTCTTAACAAATACTCCCACTGTGGAATGCTAAAGTACACTTTCTGACAATTTTTCATCGCAATGGATTCAATTTATTCTGGTCACCATGGCAACAAGAGGACTCACTCTATTAGTTTCATCGCAGCATTTCCAATTATTTTCTCTTACAGTTTAGGCCAGAAAGACAAAGTTAAACAGAATAATGTCACTGTAGAGGTGAAACCATAATTCCTACCAACAGACTATGGTGACTACCAAACCAGTGGTGCCCTGTGGACACTGGGACACTTTCATCACAGCCTCCAGGTCGTAATCGAAAAGATGAACTGAAAAAGTCATCCCCACATCCCACTAGAGAAGCATTTTAGTGACTAGAGAAAAGAAAAACTTTGCACTTCATTTTCAGATGGATATGAGGGTTTTTTGTGAATCAATCAAAAAACCACAATTAATTTTACAATTGGAGTCATGTAGGCGCTAAGCCTTTAAGTATCACTGTG
Organism: Pseudochirops cupreus; assembly: GCA_028627135.1. Taxonomy (NCBI): domain Eukaryota; kingdom Metazoa; phylum Chordata; class Mammalia; order Diprotodontia; family Pseudocheiridae; genus Pseudochirops; species Pseudochirops cupreus. Next base: position 507,648,848 of record CM053581.1, read on the forward strand.
CTATAAGCACTTACTGCTACCTCCATTGACTCTATGGGACAGTCACCTACTAATAGGTGACGTGAGTTCTTTTTGTTTCTGTCCCTACTTTTCAGAGATTATCTTCCTTTAGCTCCTACTCCTGCCCCGCCCATGACTCCTTCTCAGACATAAGACCCCTACATACCACTAGTCATAGATATTGCCTTCACTCTGAAGATATTCTATGAAAGGTTTTTATCAGGAGAGGTAAATCAAGTATTCCATTAAACAATCAGCAAACATTTACTAAGCACCTAATATGTGCCAGGAACTGGCGATGCACAGTCAAAAATGAAACAGCCCTGCCCTCAAGAAGCTTATAATCCAACAGGGGAAAGGAAAGACAGCACATACCAATAGAAATATATACAAAATTAACATATGGTATTAAGTGTTCTTGCCAGTACTCCTCCCTCCTGTAATTGGGGGGGGGGGGGGGAAGGGGGGGGGAGGCACAAGCCGTGGAAGGAATCATGAAAGGCTTCTTGTAGAAGGTGGAAATTAAGCTGAACATTGAGGGAATCTAGGGATTTTAAGAAGTGGAAGTACAGAAGGAGGGCATTTCAAGCAGGAGGAATAGCCAATGCAAAGGCCCTGATAATGTATTGCACATGGAGTGTCCCAGGCCAGGATCAGATTTATTAGCACCTAATTGTAGCGAATTACACTCCTATGGACTGACAGATGATGTGATATATACTATTTTTCTTAGATAGACCACATATATTATTGATTAACAACAGTGAAATCTGTAGACCATTTGCCACAATCCCAACTGCTTGGAGCAAAAAAGAATAGGAACCTACTTTTCCTTGTAGGCCTAAGGATCAGAATTACTGATTTCTGTATAATCCTGTGTTTTGTTGTTCAGTTGTTTTTCAGTCACCTCCCACTCTTTGTGACTCTATTTGGGATTTTCTTGGCAAGGTACTGGAGTGGTTTGCCATTTCCTTCTCCAGCTCATTTTACAGATGGGGAACCTGAGACAAGCAGGGTTAAGTGACTTGCCCAGGGTCACACAGCTAGTAAGTGACTGAGGCCAGATTTGAAATCATGAAGATGTGTCTTCCCTGACTCCAGTCCCCATACTCTATCCATTGTACCACCAAGCTGTCCTCTAACCCTGTATATCCTTCAATAAATGTCTATAGTTTAGTAACATAAGTCTTTCTCATGTGATCATTTCCAATACCTTTTCATTCAGACCTGAGCTGGCCCATTCAGCTAATAACCTGTATCTATCTATAAGTAGTCAAAATAAGTATGCTAGAATTGAAAGCTCATCCAAGAGGGCATGTTCTGCCTGAAACTGAAATATCTGACAGATCTTCAGACCTAGCAAGAGGGGAGTGGGAAAGAAACAAGCATTGATAAAGGACCTACTACGTGCCACAGAACTAAGTGCTTTACAAATTTCATCTCATTTGATCCTCACAACAGCCCTAGGAGGTATGTGCTGTTAGGACCCTCATTTTAAAGTAGAGGAAACTGAAGCAAACAGAGATTAAGTGACTTGCCCAGAGTCACACAGCTAGTAAGTGTCAAAGGCTGAATTTGAATTTAGGTCTTCCTGACTCCAGGCCCAGTGCTCCATCTACTATACCCCAGCGTAACTTCCTCTAGGAATAAATGAATCAAACATAACGGCATTTGGCACAAAAAAAAAAAGAGTATTTAGAATATGAGAATAATGTAGCTGCTGACTAGCCAAGGAATTACAAATTGAAATTAATTAGGAGTAGGTTGCTTACTAGAGAGACAAATAGAGCAATGAAGATGAGAAGATTGAAGTGATTTTATGGGAATAGGCTCTACAAAGGGCTTCTTAACCTGAAATCTGTGAATTTGGGGTGGGAGGGTTAAGTATTTTGATAACTGTATTTAATTTAATCAGATTCTTTATAATTTTGTGTGTTTAATTTTGCTGGTTTAGAGGTTTGTTTGTTTTTTTTTCCTGGAAAGGAGTTCAGAAGGAGCCCAGTTTGCCAAAAGGGAGCAGGACAGAAAAAATGGTGTACATTGTATGTGTAAAACATGAATTCACAGGGCCAGGATTTGACTAAGGGTTCTTGTGTTTTCTTAAGCAGAGAGCTCAAAGATTAGCATGGAGATAAAAGAAAGCGACCCTAATATTTTCTCCCTGTAATAAGAGAATTTGATAAGTTAGAAAAATCTCTGGCTGATGAGTATGTCACTAAGTTCTTACTGCATCCAGCTGTTTCTTGTGGGATGTGGAGTATTTGTCAAAAGACAGCTAAATAATGAGGGAATAGTAGGCATTTGGGATCTGTTCTCATTCTAAAAGCAAAGGAAGGACTAGAACTCAAGACCCTGCCCCCAAAGTCAGTGGTATTCCTCACTGTACCACAGGATACTTTATTCACTATCCATCCTATATCTGACTAATGAAGTCTCTCTCTTTCTTCTTCTTGAGGTATGGCCCACATAGCACCTCCTTGGACATAGCAGGCATTTAATAAATGTTTGTTCAATTAATGTAATCCTAAATGAAAATGAAGAGCAAATATCAAATGACTTTCATCACTGAATTATAGACTTGAATTCCTCTTTACTTAAGGAAGGCAACATGCTTATACAAAGTATCTCAGAAGTCTTGTTGCACTTTTAGCTCTGATGGTTTAAAACTGCCCTAAGCTTTTGGGGCACCTTGTATGTAGTAGAAAACACACTGGTTTGGCAAACAGGAGACCCAAGTTCAAATTCCAGCTTAGTCACAGACTTGATTTTTTTTTTTTACCTTGGGCAGATTATATCACCTCTCTGAGCTTCAGTATCCTCCTTAAATAATGGTATTGAATTAGAAGGGAATTGTAAAGGGGTGAGAAGACTGGAGACCATGGTTAAAAGAATTAGATATTTGATCCAGAGAAGAGCAAGCTTAGGAGGGGACATGATAGGAGTCTTAAAATATCTGAAGTGCTTTCTTGTGAAAGAGAGGTTATAAATTGCTTGAGGCTTATGATATCATCATCTTTTTAGGGCCAGTATTTAGTGCCTAGAATAATAGTATCCATAAAATTAGGTGTTCAGTAAATGTTAATGAAGGAAGTAACTGAAACAGAATTTGCTCAATGTGTTGTATGGTTACTGTCTTTAGGTCAGTGGGTAGTGAATTTAGCTATTTTTGTTAATTTTGTCATCAGTTTTCTGACATAGAAGTATTCAGCTGGACACAAAGGATAAAAATAGAAACACTGGGTGAAAGTTTCCAAGGGGTAGACTTTTGTCTTGATGTATGGAAAAAACTTCCAAACCATTAGAATTGCCCAGAAGTGGAACGGGCTATCTCAAGAGGTGCTAAGTTCCCCAACACTACAAGTCTCTATTTAGAGACTGAATGACCACTTGTCATCCTAGGCTTATCTGGGAATATTGTCAAAGGATTTCATGTTGAACTAGAAGACTGAACTTCCTTCCAGATCTGAGAATAGACTCAATGATTCTGTGAGTGCTATTGTTTTTGTTTTCCAAGAGAACCAATGATGGAGGGGTGATGTCTCGCCTTGGACGCGAATTGGATTTAAGTGAGGCAGAGTTGCCCAAAATATTCTTGCTTCCCTTCTAACACTGAAATTCTGTGACTAGGGCAACCTGGAACCAAAAAAGCTACCATCACCTTAGGCTGCATCCCAAGATACAGCATTCAGTTAATAGTGCCACCATAACCCCTACCCTGGTTTGAGGTCTGTCAGACCTGCAGAGACAGTTTACCAGGGTGTGGCCCGTGCCTATGCTACAACTTCTATGGGTGACTATGCTGCCAAAGAATCAATGCTATTACATTTGTCTCTTGGATTCGTTATTAGATTTTATTTCCAAAGAGCCTTGAAAATAGGGATGGAGGAATCTTCTGTGCATGTTTTTAACCTTGGACTAACAAAGTATTAATGAAACCCATTTTCCAGGAAGAATATTATAAAATTCTTGAAGCTGAAGATATAATTGCCTCCTCAGGGCCAGTATTAAGTGCCTAGAATAATAGTAACCATGAAATTAGGTGTTCAATAAATGCTGATGATGAAGATAGTGAAACAGTATTTGCTCAGTGTGTAGTATGGTCATTGTTGCTTGGCAAGTGAGTAAAGAATTTTGTCCATAGAGACTCATGAAATGAAATTGCTGTTCTTGTTTTGCTAAAATTTGATACTTTTTCATAAAATTAAATGGTTGCATCTTAGAGTTTTAAATGAGACTTTCTTCCTTAATTAGTTTGATTATTTGTTCTTATTGTTGAGAGTGTTAAATTTAGCATTTAAGCTATCCCCCTCTCATACACAGGGCCCAAATAATAGCTACCCCAGATTCAAGGTATTCTAAATTCTCTGGGTCTCGACCTACTCAAAAACCATAGTTCATATTAATATATTTACCTTTTTCTTTTCCCTAGTTAACCAGAAGATGCACAAAATCATACATTTAGAGCTAGAAGAAACCTAAAAGATCATCTTCTCCAATATCTCTCATTTTACAAATGAGGAAACTGAGGTTTATCTGGGTTAAATGACTTCCCCAAGATCATATAGGTAATAAATGGCAGAGCAAGAATTTAAACCTTGGTCTTCTAGCCTCAAGTCCAGGGCTTTTCCCACTGTACCCACTGCCTCTTAAAATTGGTTCAAAGGGGGAAAAAATTAATGAAATAACATAAAAGTAGCAATAGAACATTACTCTGATAAATCTGTAACACATTCTGCCACAAACACAAGCACCATCCATTTGAAAAGTGAGCACACTTAGGGATTATGCATGAATGGTATACATGTAGTTCTAGACATGCATGTCCAGAACTCATGTAAAGGAGCAAATCAAGTCTTCAGTGCATTAAACCACCATTATCTTTCAGTCATAACATCATGATGCTCTTACCATACCTGTCCTTTTGTAGGTGTGGTATCGTTGCTGGATTCACTCTTCTGCTATGGTACTTGCTGGTGTGTACTGGGTAAATGGTATCAGTTGGACATTATCTTTGTTGTTGTTCAATAATGTCTGACTCTTGGTGACCCCATGGACCATAGCACTCCAGGACATTCTGTCCTCCACTATCTCTTAAAGTCTGCCCAGGCTCATACTCATTCCTTCTATGACACTATCTATGCATCTCAAACTCTGCCATCCCCTTTTCTTTCTGCCTTCAATCTTTCTCAACATGAGGGTCTTTTCCAACTAGTCTTGTCTTCTTGTTATGTGGCCAAAGTATTTAAACTTCATCTTCAGTATTTGACCTTCCAGTGAATAGCCTGAGTTAATTTTGTTTAAGTACTAGCTGATTTGATCTCCTTGCTGTCCAATGGACTCTCAAAAGTATTGTCCAGCCCCACAATTAGAAAGCATACATTCTACAGTGCTCAGCTTTCATTATAGTCCCATTCTCATAGTCATACATTGCTACTGGGAAAAAATCATTTGACTATACAGATATTTGTCAACAAGGGGATGTCTCTGCTTTTTAGTATGCTGTCCAGATTTTCCATAGTTTTCCTTCCAAGGAGCAAGCTTCTTTTATTTCATGGTTGCAGTCTCCATCTATAGTAATCTTTGAGCCCAAGAACATATAATCTGAGAGGGCTTCCATTTCTTCTCCCTCTGTTTGCCATGAAGTGATGGGACCAGCTGCCAAGATCTTAGTGTTTTGTTTTTTATGTTAAGCTTCAAGTCAGCTTTTACGCTCTCTTCTTTTACTCTCATCAAGAGACTTCTTAATTCTTCTTCATGTTCTGCTATCAAAGTGGTATCATCTGCATACCTGAGTTCATTGATATTTCTCATAGCAACCTTAATTCCAACTTTTGATTTGTAAAGCCTGGCATTGTGCATGTTGTATTTTGCATGTAAGTTAATTCATCAAGATAACAATATACAGCCTTGTCATACTCCTTTTCCAGTCTTAAACCAATCAGTTGTTCCATGTTTGGTTCTAACTATTGTTTCTTGTCCCATATACAAATTCCTCAGGAGACAAATGAGATGATTTCTACTCCCATCTCTTTGAAGATTTGCCACATTTGCCACATTATCCACACAGTGAAAGACTTTAGTGTAGCCAATCAAGCAGAAGTAGATGTTTTTCTGGAATTCCAGTGTTTTCTGCATAATCCAAAGAATGTTGGTAATTTGGTCTCTAGTTACTCTGCCTCTTCTAAAATCAGCTTGCTGTTCTGGAAATTCTCAGTTCACATGTTGCTGAAGCCTAGCTTGCAGAATCTTAAGCATAACCTTGCTGGTTTGTGTGATGAGTGCAATTGTTTGGTAATTTGAACATTCCTTGGTATTGATGGAGTTAAGGGATCTAGACCTCTAAAAGGAAAAGACTATGTCTCTAGAAACAACCCAGTTCTTGAATTTTCCCTTATCAGATCACTGGCCCACCCCCAGACTCCTTGATCACCTAATTAGCTTTAGCTGTTGCACTTGGCACCACCCTGGAATACTTACATAAAGACCACTTTTCAATCCCACCTAGATCTTACTAAGACAATCCTTTTGCTGTCTACTTGACTTACCACAAACTACTTGCACTCCTTAGTCTCATCCAGATCCTTTTACTGTCCCTTTCACATATAAGTATCCCTCTCCTTCTATTAGGTCAAAAGTTCACTGGGAACCATCCCAGCTTCTATTGGCTACAATAACCTTGTCATTTGACTGGAACACAGTTTGAGTGTGTGAATTCCTTCTAGGCAGACACCACCCTGTACCCGGATATTTTGGGTTTCCCAATAACCCAAACATCAGTACTGCTCTTCTTTAGGATTGGCTCATAAACTGATCTTTTCCAATCCAGTGGCCACTGTTGTGTTTTCCAAATTTGCTAGCATGTTGAGTACAGCACTTTAACAACATCATCTTTTAAACAGTTCAGCCGAAATTCCATCACCTTCACTAGCCCTGTTGTTAGTAATGCTTCCTAGGGCCCACTTGACTTTATTCTCTTGGATGTTTGGTTGTAGATCAGTAATCCCAATTTCACGGTTATCTATGATGTTAAGATTTTTCTTATATAATTATGTGTGTGTGTGTGTCTTTTCCCGCCACCTCTTCTTAATCTCTTCTGCTTCTATTAAGTCCTTACCATTTTTGTCTTTTGTCATGCCCATTTTTGCACGAAGTTTTCCCTTAATATTTCTAATTTTCTTGAACAGTTCTCTTGTCTTTCCCATTCTATTGTTTTCTTATTTTTCTGTGCATTGCTCATTTAAAAAAAAACCTTATCTCTCCTTGCTATTCTCTGGAATTCTGCATTCGATTGGGTATATCTTTCTCTTTGTCCTTCCCTTTTGCTTTCCTTTGTTCCTCAGTTATTTATAAATCCTCAATAGACAGCCATTTTTCTTTCTTGCTCTTCTTTTTCTCTGGAGTACTTTTTGTTGCTAAACAGCCTGTACAAAACTGCAAACCTCTGTCCATAGTTCTTCAGGCACTCTGCCTACGAGATCTAATCTCTTAAATCTATTCATTACCTCTACTTCATATTCATAAGGAATGTTATTTAGGTCATACTTATACACGGTCTGATGGTTTTCCCTATTATCCTCAACTTAAGTCTGAATTTTGTAATCAGAAGCTCATGATCTGATCTATAGCCAGTTCCAGGTCTTGTTTTAACTGACTGTACAGAGCTTCTCCACCCTTGACTGAAAAGCATGTAATCAATCTGATTTTGATATTGACCATCTGGTGATGTCCTTGCACAGAAAAGTCTTTTGGGTTGTTGAAAAGGAGTGTTTGCTATGACCAGCTAGTTATCTTACCAAAATTCAATTAGTCTCTGCCCTACTTCATTTTGTCCTACAAGGTCAAATTTTCCTGTTAATCTAATTGTCATTTGATTTCCTATTTAAGCCTTATCCTCCTGTTTTCCAAAAGTTTCATTGTGGCTTCTGAGTATGTAGTCTGTACTGGGCAGTGTCCCCTACTACTAGCTTCTGGCCTTGAGCTCTTTAGAATCACCTACCAGCCATCTGAACTCCCCTCTCTTAAAATATAGTGGCTAGAAAACTCCTTGATAAAAGTAGTCTCTAGTGTTTAAAGATAGTTCTTTAATAATAACCCCACTCTCAAATAATAGTTCCTCCAAGCTAAGATTTTCTTCTTTTTGAGTGGGCCTACACAATATACAGCCCAAGATCGGTTGGAGCCCACTAAAGGATGGACTGTGAAAGATGTAGAGGATATAAAAGAAAGTAAAGATGTAACAAGTGCTTTGTCCATGCCCCCCTTAACCCACCTTTTACTAGGCCCTATTTTGCCCATCATGTAACTTGGTGGGTAAGTTGCCACTACACACTTTCTCCTATTTGTCACTTGAGCCACAGCAACTAGCCATTGTCAGTCTATAGTCTGAGAGGAATAAGAGTTGTAGCTTTTCACTGTGTTTTCGGTGGTTGATAAATGTAAACAGTAAGAAAATCTGAAAAATGTATTAAAACTTGTACCACTTAACAAAGTTAGATTTACTAGATTTACAAACCAGATTTAAGATTTAAAAATCTTAAGTAATAAGTGTAATTAATTTATATTCATTGAAATTTCCCTTTGTTTTAATATGATTTATTTGCAAAATACTTAAATCATTGATTATACCTTTACTTGGAAAGTGAGCCATTAAAAACCCATCTGTGGCCCGAAGAAGTTTAGCCTATTTTAATTTGAGCCCCTACCTACTGCCAAGCTGTGCAGGTCTGTTTTTGAGCCTTATAGCTGAGCCCGCTGTCCCAGATAACTTAGGGTTATTGTTAAGTCATTTCTGACTCTTTTTTACCTCATTTGGGGTTTTCTTGTCAGAGATACTACAGTGGTTTGCCATTTCCTTCTCCAGTTCATTTTACAGATGAGGAAACTGAGGCAACCAGTGTTAAGTGGTTTGCCCAGTATCACACAGCTAGCAAGCAACTAAGACCAGATTTGCACTCACAAAGACGAGTCTTCCTGACTCCACGCCTGGCACTCATCCATTATGCTAGGGTTAGAGGTTTTCAAAATCTTCTCTGGCTTCACATACATATAGATTTGATCCCAAACAAAAGGTAAACAAAAGGGACAAGGTAATTTTTCTTCTCCCATCCAAACCACATACCTGCCTTTATTGCATGCATCTTTGCTGTTACATTTCCATAGCTTCAATTTGGAGATGAAAGGGACCTCCAATGTGATCCAATCTAACTTCCTCACTTTAAAAGAAAGGAAACTGAGGCCCAGAGATGTATAATGACTTCCCCCAAAATCATATACGTAGCAAATAGAAGAGGCAGAATTTTAAATTGGGCCCTCTAACTCTAAATTCAACACTCTTTCCACTGCACTGCACTGACTCAAAAGCTTTGCTATTTGCCTACAGACGTGTGTATGTATGGATATACACATACGTATACACATACACATACATATATATACATGTACATATACATACATAAAATATACTGCATGCTAAAATATGTGCTTATATTTAATAACATATGCTCCTTTAATAAACAACTAATTTTTTAAACTACAAATTAGTCTTCTTAATTCACAATCCTAGTCAGGAGATGCTAAAGTCAAAAACCTACCCTGATTTCCCCATTGCTTATTAAATGATGTCCAAGTTCTTTAACTTAGCATTCAGATCCCTTCACAACCTACCTTTACAGACTAGTCTCACGCTATTTTCCATCACCTGCCACCCCCAAGTATCTTATGTTACAGCCAAACTGGATTATGCATCATTTCATGAATATAAGCATTTTCCCAACTCTGCCTTTGCTCATGCTGTTCCCCTGCATCTACAATGCTTTCTGCCCACTTCTCTGCCTCATCTTGCATTTTCAAGGTTAAGCTCAAGTGCTTATTCATGAAACCTTCCTTGATCTCTCCCTACCTTTCCAAAATAGAAATAATCTCTTTCCTCACCTATACACTTACAAACACATAATTTTAGTATAAATTTTAAAATATGTCTTCTCTTTCTTACTATAGTGTAAATTCCTTGAAAGCAGGGAGTATGTCTTCCTCATTTTTTGTTATTGTTGTTTTGGTTTATTTTTGAGATTCGATTTCCCTATCTTGGCTGGACTGGAAACGCAGAGACCATTTACTACCCAATCCTACTACTGATCAGCATGGGAATTTTGACCTGCTCGGTTTCAAACCCAGGCTGATTCCTTGTTCCTTAGGCAACTTGGTGATCCACCTCCTCAGGGTCACCATTTTGATGCTGGATTTAATATGGACACCTGGTCACTTAGCCTCTGCAGCTCAAAATTCCCAAACACAGGCAATCCGCCAACCTCAGCCTCCCCAGTATGAAAGATTACATACATATGCCACCACACCAAGCTTGTCTTATTCCAGGAATGAATGAATGAATGAATGAATGAATGAATTTGTTGAAGAGACCAACTGTTCAAGAATATCACAGATTTAGATGGGAAACTAATTCTAACCAAGACTTCTCATTGATTTATTTTTACATTTTCAACCAACTTTGCAATCTACCAGCATTATCACCAAGTATTTCTCTTCTGTTAGCACATAAAATAAAGAAAACTAAATACACAGACAACTCTCTTACCATCCTCTCCAGAATTTCTGCTTCGAGGACTTTCTGATAGGGAAATTTAAATTCATTACACGTCAGTCAACAAATGTTTATTAAGTGATTATCCTGTACCAGGTGCTGTGCTAAGAGGAACACAGAGGCAAAAAGTGCCCTGGGCCTCAGAGAGCTCATATTCTAATGGAGACACAACATGGCAGAATGTAATTTATAGGGCCAAGTCCCTTTTTTTCCTGCCAGGGTTTTAAAAACTAACTTCATTTAACCTCTTCTTACCTGTTAAAGTACATTCACCACCTTGATTAAAATATAGAATATGCTTAAAGTTAATAAAATCCATTTCTTTTAAAAATAGACTCTTCAGAAACTAAAGCTGGCCTCCCCCCAATGCTGTTTCTAATTAGTGTGATTTTATGGTATTTGGCCCAGAATATTTCTTCACTTGCTGAGCAATGAAGCACTATAGGAAGTGAGAACAAGCAGCCAGAAAAAATTAAAAAGCACTGAGGGCCAAAACACAGAGCATAATTTCAAATATATATATATTTGACTCAGGCAGACAAAGCTTAGACATTTATCATGAAGGTACCAATAGCAGTTGGGTTTTTTTTTATTCTTACAGTTCGCCCTTTGCCCACCTCTCTCTTACGTCTGATCTCTTTTTCCTCATCATCGCTGTCATTTAGTTATTTCAGTCATGTCTGATTCTTTGCGAGCCCATTTGGAGTTTTCTTGGTAATGATACTGGAATGGTCTGCCATTTCCTTCTCCAGCTCAATTTACAAATAAGGAAACTGAGGCAAACAGAGCTAAGTGACTTGCCCAGGGTCACACAGCAAGTGAGTAGGTTAGAATGGATTTAAATTCCAGTCTTCCTGACTTCAGGCTCAGTACTCTATCCATTGGGCCACCTAGCTGCCCTTTCATTCATATATTACAAATTTTAAAAATCCAACATAATCCAACATGGAAGACAAAAATTACAATACTTTTCTTCTAAAAAAAAAAAAAGACTCAGAGTTTAATGCTTTAAAATCAGAATCATATCATTTTAGATCTAAAAAGAAAGGAAAAATCATCTCATTCAACTCCCTGTGGTATTTAGCCTAGATCAGTTCATCAAGAATGAATACTTCCCTTCTTTATCCCAAGACAAAAACAAAGAAGAGAAGCTGACACAAAGTCATTCTCCATCTCCTTTCTGACCTGCGCCTTGTCAGATCTAGAGTCGACAAGATAGAAACCATGAATCACTAATAAAGGAGACAATTATCAAGGTCAGAAAAAATCATGGTCAGTTTCATGAGCCTTTTAATAATAGCAATAGTTCGTATTCATATAGTGCCTTGAGGTTAGCAAAGCACTTTTATTCGTTTTTTCATTCAATCCTCATAATACCCATCTACAATCAGCGCCATTACTTTTTACATATGAGAAAACTGAGGTTTAGAAAGGTCAGTTGATTTGTCCAGGGTCACACAGTTGGATCATACATGTCTGAGGCAGAATTTGACTATGTGAATATGAAGGGAAGTCATGGTGGATAAATCTGAACAAGGAGGTCAGAGCTAAATTGTCCCAAAACAAACTCGTTCAATCCAATAATACACGTATCAGCAGGGCTAAGTGGCTTGCCTAGACTAACACAGTAAGTGTCTGAGGCCAGATTTGAACTTGGATCCTCCTGACATGGCCACCTAGCTGCCTCCAATCCAGTAATGTTTTAAAATCAGATTGGCACAAAGATAGGTATAAAACTGAGCCTGTTGTCATTTTTAATATAATATTTTATTTTCTTCCAATTACATTAAAATAATTTTTAAATTTTTTTTAAATTTAATTCTATTTATTTCTCTAATTTAAGATTTTCCCAAATGGTCAGTATTTTCCCTAAGCATGAATAAAAAGCAATTTTGTTCTTAATTGCCTTTTCTTTTTTTTTTTTTGCTTTTTTAAAAATTGATTTGTTTATTTATTTTTAGTTTACAAGATTCAGTTCCACAATCCCTTGAATTTTCTCCCCTCCCTCTCCCCCCACCCATGGCAGCCTGCAATCAAGTATAGGATCTGCAAATACTTTCACATTGGATATTAGTCTGGTTGTATAGAAGGGTTGTAACCAATGGAGTGATCATTTGGAAAAAAGAAAGAGAACCAAACATGAAAAAGAACTATAGCATATAGATTGCTTCAGTCTCCATTTAAACTTTGTTCTTTCTAGATCTTTCTCTGAATGTAGATATCTCCCTCCATCCTGAGACTTGCAGGGTTGTCTTATAACTGTACGTTGCTGAGAAGAGTCCAGTTTATCAAAGTTGGTCGTCACATGTACAATGTGTCTGTGAATTTTTAAAGTTTTTAAAAAAGTTTTGAGTTCCAAATTCCATCCCTCCCTTCCTCCTTTCCCTGACTTTCTAAGTGATCCAATACTACTTATACATGTACCATCATGTAAAACATTTCCATGTAGTCATTTTATACAAGAAGGGATGG